>CM055122.1:401893715-402621215 GCA_029206835.1 Rana muscosa
GATTGGTATCACTATATCCTGCATTATATACGAGCTCGGCGTTCGTAGGATTGATGTCCACGCTCACTAGTTTCATGTGAGTGTGAGAATACATCTTTTGGTCACTAGGTTGCTGGACGCACAGAGTTATGCTATAAATTTCCTTTTGTGTTTATGTATTTTTATGCATCCGTGTGAGTGAGAGCCCATTTCCATGCAAGATTGTTGCATCGCTGTCACCATTTGAAATCCCAGTGCATGCTGTCTCTTCCCAGCAGGAAGGTAAGCTGCTAGTGAACACTGGGTGGATTTGCACTGCGTTTTTTTCTTCCAAGCACTTTATTGGTGACGGGACTTTCCATATATTGGACTTTTGGTTATTATCTCCTGGAGGAGTTCACTGTGATAATTTGTGTCAGACTTTTTATTATACACTGTCATTTGATATTGTTTTTGGTTTATTTTACTGTTTTTAGTTCTGTGTCATATACTTTATTATTATGATCAATATTATCTCATTGTTGTTAACATAGAGTTATAGTGTCTGGCCTTATACTCTATGCACAGGTTTTTATCTAGAGTGATACACGCTTTGGCATACATCATTATTTGTTCACTGTTGGTTACACATTTACCAGACGCACAGGTGCGATTTATGTAGTTTATGCACATACTATTTATGTCACACATTGGTTGTTAATACACCATTGCATCTGGTTGGTCGTTATTAGATTTATTTATTAGGCTAGCATTAGATAGTTTCTTTCTTTTAGACCCCCCCCCCCCCGCCCTACTCCATCACCACCCCCCTTCCCCCCTCCCTTCACTAGCGTTAATCACAGCGCAGCCACCATCACCCTTCTTAGATTTATTCACTTTTGTCTGTTTGGATCAGACTCCCTGGTGACTGCTGCAGTGTTTCCAGTCCTTTCCCTCCTTCCGATCCCCATCCCCCTTCCTTAGTGTAACACCCAGCTAGCGCGGGGGTTCTTGTTTTATTTATAAGGACTAGAACCAATCATAGGAGGGATGCGTGAGGCAGAAGTAGAAACAATCATAGGAGGGGTGCGTGAGGTAGAACTGTTTCACACGGGCTTATGCTTGTATAAGAGCAGTGTGAACAGCAAGCTTTGATAAAGCATTTGCAGAGCTTTTGGCAAACTTTGTTGAAGTTTTTAACCACTTCCTGCCCAGTCTATTTTCAGCCGACGGCTGGTCGGGAAATTTGTCGTTCCGGGTGGACGTCCTATGATGTCCTCCCGGAATGGGCCATGATCTGTCACCTGTCGTGATCTGTCATGATTGATCAGTGTACCAGCCCACTGCCGGTACCATGTGATTGCTGTGACCAATCACAGCAGATCACATGACAATTGTAAACAATGAATTACTTTTATTTATGCCAAGCATTGAGTACAATTGCATTGCTAGCTGTTATATGGTACAGACCGGCCAATCACAACCATACACACTGAATGATTCGTTTTTTTTTTCAGTAAAATGGTTACTCATACCAGTGAAATCCACTGCATGTGATTGGACACAGACGATCAGCTGATTTCAGCCGAAATCATTGGCTGAAATCTGCTGCCCAAACTCGTGCTGTGTCCAATCACAGCACGGGTCGGCAGAGAGAAGGCCATCACGTACACATATACAAGTTTCAAGATTGTGTCTGAACCTGCCACCCACTCGCAGTATATTTACTGTGATCGGTCGGCAGGTAGTTTAAGTGGCAATTATAACACTCCCATTGGGATCTGTGTATAATTTTTACAAACCAGAGCTGAATGGTACTTTAGCCGCTTCCCGTCCGGCCTATAGTAATATGACGAGTGGGAGCGCTCCTATTCTGGGTGGTCGTCATATGGCGTCCTCCCAGGATCACACCCCATGGGCGGTGCTGCAGCTCACCAAACACAGCAGATAACAGATTAGTGTACCAGGCCGCTGCCAGTACCATGTGATCGATGTGACCATTCGCAGCGGGTCACATGGTAGTTGTACACAATGAATGGCTTCCATTCATAGCGTTGATCTCAGTGATTGGTCACAGTGATCCCATGGTATAGAGAGGCAATGTGACAGCGGTGTCCAATCACAGCTTTACAATAGTACACACTGGATGAATGGTTTTCATTCATTAAAAAAAAAAAAATGGTTGCTTATAGCCGTGATATTCAAAAATTGTGGAAAAAAAAAGTTTTAAACTTCTTAATTTTCCCCCAAAAAAAATTGTGCCAAAAAATTGCAATTTAAAAAAAATATCCATGCCTCTGGTCAGCCTACTTTACAAAAAGGGGTTATTTGGGGGAAATTTGAAGTGTCCTATCTCATTTGTTGAGGCCCAAAAATTACAGGAGGTCAGTATATAAGGATTGACGATTTGCAGATATATATCATAGGTTATGGACTCTAACTTTCCTACAGACTAAATAATATACACTGATAAGGGTTATTGTTATAATAAAAAATGTAGCAGGATACATTTTGCCATAAATTTAGAGCCCATTCACACAGGGGCGACACGACTTGTCCCGCGACTCTGCCGGGCAATCTGAAGACGACTTCAAAGGTGACTTCAAAAATGACTTCTGTATTGAAGTCAATGGAAGTCGCCCTGAAGTCGTCTTGAAGTAGTACAGGAACCTTTTTCTAAGTCGGAGCGACTTCAGTCGCTCCTATTAGAACGGTTCCATTGTACAGAACGGAACGCGACTTGTCAGGCGGCTGAGTCACCTGACGAGTCGCCCCTGTGTGAATGGGGTCTTATAGAGAATATTTATTTGCAAACGTTTTATAACAGAAACAAAGAATTACTTTTTTTTTCAAACTTTTCGGTCTTTTTTCGTTTATTTAGCAAACAAATTAAAAACCCATTGGTGATTAACCATCAAAAGAAGGCTTTATTTGGGTGACGGCTGAAAATTGGCCTGGGCAAGAAGGGGGTGAAATTGTCCGGTATTGAAGTGGTTAGCGGAGTTTGTCGGCAGGTCCTGGCCAATGATTCATGGCCAAGACCTGCTGATCAGCTGTGTCCTACCGCAGCCCAGAGCCCTGTGTTGACAATAAACACAGGGCTCTGTACAGGGGGAACGATCTCGGTTTCTTCTCAGGGATAAGAAAAAGATCTTTAGTAAAAAGCAGCACACATTACACAAAAGAACACTTGCTAGGCACACGTTTAACCCAGTGATTACCTGAGATGTTAACCTCTTTCCAGTCAGTGTCATTAGTACAGTGACCATGTATAGTATTATCACTGATCACTGTATTTGTGTCAGTTCTCACTCACTGTCAGATTGCCCGCCACACTATCGCAGTCCCATTATAAATAGATACTGTATATCATAGTTTGTAGACTCCATAACTTTCAGGCAAACCAATTAATATACACTTATTGGAATTTTTTGTTATACCAAAGACATGTAGCAGAATACATTTTGGACAAAAAAATGTTGTTTATATGGGGGCTTGACAAATTTGCTTTAAATCTAGGAGCCAGCTAAAAAAGTTAAGAGCCAGTTCTTTATAACAAAAAAAAAGAGTTATTTATAGGTTGGGCATCTGTATCATTCGGTGGGTTTGCTGACGGGGGGGGGGGGGTACGGATTTCTCATTGGGTGGTTTCGGGGGATGTGTGTCTCTTTTGGGGGTCTCAGGGTGTGGGGATTTGACACTTGAGGTTGTTTGGGGCTGGAGTTTTTGGTGTGTGTGGCATGCTGTGTGGGATGGAAGGACTCACCTCCTCACTTGTCTCTGGTGCCATGCGGGGACTGGCAAGGAGAGGTTGGGCCACGGTGTGTGCAAATTGGCTGGGGGGGGAGTGTGGGGGAGCCTTTCCGCACAGCAGGAGCGGGTCTGCTGGGGTAGGGGGCAGATAGTGCCAGTGGTGGGTGGGCCGGCCAGGTGCCAGGACATGGTTTCTGGTTGCCATGGCGACCTGGCGGCTGGGATTTGCCAAGCCCTGGTTTATATAATGAAAATGAAAAAACCCAGTGGTGATCAAATACCACTAACAGAAAGCTCTATCTTTGTTAAAAAAAAAAGGATATACATTTCATTTGGATATAGCGCTGCATGACCGCACAATTGCCAGTAAACCACATAAGGACCGGAAGGATATGCCCCCTTAATGACCAGGCTATTTTTTGCGATACAGCACTGCGTCGCTTTAACTGACAATTGCACATTGTACCCAAACAAAATGTATGTCCTTTTTTTTCCCACAAATAGAGATTTCTTTTGGTGTTATTTGATCACCTCTGCGGTTTTTATTTTTTGCGCTATAAACAAAAAAAGAGCAATAATTTTTTACTTTTTGCTATAATAAATATCCAAAAAAAAAAAAAAAAATGTCTTTATCAGTTTAGGACAATATGTATTCTACATAGTACCTGAGGTTGAAAAAAGACACAAGTCCATCAAGTCCAGCCTATGTGTGTGACTATATCTCAGTATTACATTGTATATCCCTGTATGTTGTGGTCGTTCAGGTGCTTATCTAATATTTTTTTGAAACTATCGATGCCCCCCGCTGAGACCACCGCCTGTGGAAGGGAATTCCACATCCTTGCCGCTCTTACAGTAAAGAACCCTCTACGTAGTGTAACCTCCCTGGCGGTATGATTATGTCAGATTTTTACATCTCAAAGCCGTACAATTGTTTTGCATAGAAATTTGGCGTTTTATATTTTAGGCCTGTAATTCTTAGTAATAACACACTTAATACTAGAGGTCGACCGATATATCGGCTGGCCGATATATCGGCCGATATTTAGGCATTTTTGATAAATCGGCTTTGGCCGATTAATATCAAAACTGGCCGATATTATTCACTGGCTGCACTTCCTCCCCCCTCCTCCTCCCTCCTCCACACTTCTCCACACTCAGCAGCATCAAGCGCCGTGCTGTGTGTGTGTGTGTGAAACTGAAAGTAAGAGGAGAGAGAGAGGATGTGTCAGCTTGATGTCGGGGGTGGGCGGGACCCAGCAGATATTACACCAGCCAATGGGATGGTATCTGGGCGGGCCACTACGTCTAAAGCAGCCCAATCATTGGCTGGTGTAATTTAGCTGCTGGCCCGCCCACCCCCACATCGAGCTCAATTCTAACAGCTCTCTCTCTCTCTCTCTCTCCTCTCTGTCAGTTTCACACATTACACTCGGCTTAGTGTGAAACCTGCCAGTGCCCCAAGCCAGTGCCATCTGTCAGTGCCCAAGCCAGTGCCATCTGTCAGTGCCCCCAGCCAGTGCCCCCAGCCAGTGCCCCCAGCCAGTGCCATCTGTCAGTGCCCCCAGCCAGTGCCATCTGTCAGTGCCCCCAGCCAGTGCCATCTGTCAGTGCCCCCAGCCAGTGCCCCAGCCAGTGCCCCCAGCCAGTGCCATCTGTCAGTGCCCCCAGCCAGTGCCCCCAGCCAGTGCCATCTGTCAGTGCCCCCAGACAGTGCCATCTGTCAGTGCCCCCAGCCAGTGCCAATCAGTGCCACCGCCAATCGGTGCCATCTGTTAGTGCCACCAGCCAGTGCCAATCAGTGGCACCCAAATCAGTGCCCCCAGCCAGTGCCATCTGTCAGTGCCCCCAGCCAGTGCCATCTGTCAGTGCCCCCAGCCAGTGCCATCTGTCAGTGCCCCCAGCCAGTGCCATCTGTCAGTGCCCCCAGCCAGTGCCAATCAGTGCCACCGCCAATCGGTGCCATCTGTTAGTGCCACCAGCCAGTGCCAGTGTCACCCAAATCAGTGCCCCCAGCCAGTGCCATCTGTCAGTGCCCAAGCCAGTGCCCCCAGCCAGTGCCATCTGTCAGTGCCCCCAGCCAGTGCCATCTGTCAGTGCCCCCAGACAGTGCCATCTGTCAGTGCCACCAGCCAGTGTCAATCAGTGTCACCGCCAATCGGTGCCATCTGTCAGTGCCACCAGCCAGTGTCAATCAGGGCCATCTGTCAGTGCCACCCAAATCAGTGCCACCGCCAATCGGTGCCATCTATCAGTGCCACAGCCAGTGCCATCTGTCAGTGCCCCCAGCCAGTACCAATCAGTGCCACCAGCCAGTGCCATCTGTCAGTGCCACAAGCCAGTGCCAATCGGTGCCATCTGTCAGTGCCACCGCCAATCAGTGCCATCTGTCAGTGCCACCGCCAATCAGTGCCATCTGTCAGTGCCACCAGCCAGTGCCAACCAGTGTCACACGCCAGTGCCACCCAGTTCCAAGTGCCACTGCCAATCAGTGCCATCTGTCCGTTCCAAACCAGTGCCCCCTGCTGCCAATCGGTGCCATCTGTCAGTTCCGAACCAGTACCACCTGCCAGTGCCATCTGTCAGTTCCAAACCAGTGCCATCTGTCAGTTCCAAACCAGTGCCACCTGCCAGTGCCAATAGAGCCATCTGTCAGTTCCAAACCAGTACCGCCAGCCAGTGCCACATGCCAGTGCCATCTGTCAGTTCCAAACCAGTGCCATCTGTCAGTTCCAATAGTGCCACCTGCCAGTGCCATCTGTCAGTTCCAAACCAGTGCCACCTGCCAGTTCCAAACCAGTGCCATCTGTACTGAGGACATCAAGTGTGTGCTAGAGTGACAGGAGTAAGCAGGAAGGAATAGAGTGGGTGAGGGTTTTTTTTTTATTTTTTTTTAATCGGCCTAAAATATCGGCCACAAAAATCGGCATCATATATCGGCCATCGGCCGCCCCAATTTCAAAATATCGGCATCGGCCAGAGAAAAACCCATATCGGTCGACCTCTACTTAATACTGTCCAAACAAGAGTCTAGTAGACATCCCGGGTATGATAAAGTTTGAAACACAAAATCATAAATTATAATATAATAACTATAAATAATTTATAAAAAATAATAATATAATAAAATGAATTTCCCCACTATTCACTATCGCTCAATTCTGCAAGTGATTCTAATTTATTATCGCTGTTTTCTAGCTGGTCTCAAACCACTTTTGACATAAAGGGACACTTTTTGGTTGCTATGGACAATCTCAAGTTTCCAGGCAGAAAGAACATTATATATAAATATAAAACTGCATGCAGGGCACTCTGGACAAACCACTAGGGACAAATGGGATATGAAATAATTTCATACAGTAATGTAATCTGTAAGATTACAATGTACTGTATGTATTATGAATTTTGTCATTTTTGAATTTGCCGCCAGGCTCCGCCTCCGTTCGTCACGACGCTCGCAAGGAACGGAGCCTGGCACACAGAGGCATCGAGCGGAGGACACAGCCCGTGGACACAGAGGGGGGACATCGCAGGATCCTGGGGACAAGGTAAGTAGCCTGCACCTGGATCCTGCAATGCAATCCCGAGTGTGGCTCGGGTTTACTGCTAATGGTACTGAAATTTAACCCCGAGTCACACTGGGGAAAACCACCAGGGAGGTTAAGGGTAAACCTCTTTTCTTCTAATTTTAATGAGTGTCTTGCTAAACTCCCTTCTGCAAAAAAGTTTTAGCCCTATTGTGGGGTCACCAGTATGGTATTTGTAAATTGAAATCATATCCCCTCTCCAGCATCTCTTCTCCAGAGAGAATAAGTTCAGTGCTTGTAACCTTTCTTCATAACTAATATCCTCCAGTCCCTTAATTAGCTTTGTTGTCCTTCTTTGTACTCGCTCCATTTCCAGTACATCCTTCCTGAGGACTGGTGCCCAGAACTGGACAGCATACTCCAGGATTCTTCTACATATTTTTGGTAAAAAAATCTCAATAAGCGTATTTTGATTGGTTTGCGCAAAAGTTATAGCATCTACAAAATAGGAGATAGATTTATGGCTTTTTTAATATTTATTTTTTACTAGTAATGGCGGGATTGCGGCGGACAGATCTGACACTTTTGACACTTTTTTGGGACCAGTGACATTTATACAGCGATCAGAGCTAAAAAACAGCCACTGATAAATGTCAATGGCAGGGAAGAGGTTAACACTAGGGGGCGATCAAGGGGTTAAGTGTTCCCTAGGGAGGTGTTTCTAACTGTGGGGGCAGTGTACTGACTAGAGGAGGAGAGAGATCGCTGTTCCTGATCACTAGGAAAAGCAGACCTCTTTCTACTCCCCTGTTAGAACGGGGATCTGTCTGTTTACATTAACAGATCCCCGTTCTGGCTCTCTGAGGAGCAATCGCGGGTGGCCGGCGGACATCGCGGGTGGCCGGCGGACATCGTGGCTGCCGGCCATGCGCATCAGCTCCAGCGTCACCGTCCTGCTGCGGCGGCTGGTCGGCAAGTGGGTAAAGTAGCGCAGTGCTAAATAGCAAAAAATGATGAGGGGGTTAATGCTTTTATATGCATTCATGTGCGTTTTGTTGCAATGCAATGCAACTGAGAGTAAAGATATCAAAAATAAATTGTTGGTATTTTGACCCTTCCTGTCACTTTACAATGGATGACATAACAATGCTTCCAACCTGTATAAACATGCAATAGAATGCACATAAATATGCATGGTTAATTTTCGCATCAATGCTCGTGCATTTTCAATACGTTGTGGTACAGCTGCACGATTCTGGATAAAATGATAAAATGAGCCCTTTAGCACCTGAAAAACACCTCAGTGTGAAAGTAGCCTTATGCCGCATACACACAACCGTTTTTCATGAAGAGAAAAATTAAATTTTTTAAATTGGTCATTAAAAACGATCGTGTGTGGGCTCCAAAGCATTTTCCACGACGTGAAAAATGGCCATTAAAAATTTGGAACATGCTCTAATTTTTCTCGTCGTTTTTCACGTCGTCGTTTTTCTCGTCATGAAAAATGGCCGTGTGTAGGCTTTAACGATGTGCTCAGAAGCAAGTGATGAGACGGGAGCGCTCGTTCTGGTAAAACTAGAGTTCGTAATGGAGATAGCACATTCGTCACGCTGTAACGGACTGAAGAGCACGAGGCTGAAAAGCGCGAATCGTCTCTCACCAAACTTTACTAACACGTGGATCAGCAAAAGCAGCCCAAAGGGTGGCGCCATCTGAATGGAACTTCCCCTTTATAGTGGCGTCGTACATTTCGTACGTCACCGCGCTTTGCTCGAGCATTTTTTTCCGCGATAGTGTGTAGGCAAGGCAGGCTTGAGAGGAAATGACATTAAAAACGGTCGTGTGTACGCAGCATAAGACAAGAACATTAATGAATGGTTGCTATCAAGACAGCTTTATAAAAGCAGAAGGGCACACAGCAAGCAGATCTGGGAATAGTAGTCTACATTCTGATGGTACAGGACACTTTGTTGTGTACAACTCACTGTAGACACAATAAAATCAGGCAGATTGTTTCTCCAAATCAATTGGCAACCATAGAAGAACAATGCAGTTTTGACAAAACACAAATTCCCTCACACACATGTAATACAGGATTTGCTTTTCCACTGACCACTACTCCTTTAATCTTGCTGAAGGGACTATTACTAAAGGCAAATCCACTTTGCACTACAAGTGCAAACTATAAGTGCAAAGTCCACTTGGAATTGCACTGAAAGTGCACTTGGAAGTGCAGTCGCTGTAGATCCGAGGGGGACATGCAAGGAAAATAGCTTGCACATGATTGGATAGTAAAATCAGCAGAGCTTCACCTCATTTCAGATCATCCCCTTAGATCTACAGCAACTGCACTTCCAAGTGCAATTTCAGTGCAATTCCAAGTGCACTTGTAGTTTGCACTTGTAGTGCAAAGTGGACTTGCCTTTCGTAAATAACCCCCATTGTATTATTACAGACTCTGAATGGGAGTGACAAAAACTCTCTATTTAAGAAGAAAGCTTACCGCTACAGCATTTACATGTAAAAACAGGTTCTAATCTTATTAGAACCTGTTGTTTTAACATGAAGGCAATAACGAACAATAAGAAACCAGGAAAATAAGTTCAATACTTAGGAGAAGCTTCACAGTAAGGCCTCATGCACACTGGATCCTTTGCCATCTCTCTTAGACATCTTCCCCCTGGCAGTAGAGTTTTGGCAGAAAAAACATTTAAGGTTTGTAAACGACTAACGCATTTTAGGCACATCAAGCGTTTGGTCAATGAAGAGAATTAATGGCCAGAGTATTAATTAATGAGTTCTCAAGCACTAGAGTGGCCTGTGTTACTGTGCGTTTAGAAGCATTTACATGTGTCCAGCATTTTTTCTGCCAAAACGCTGCTGCTCCTGGATGTGCTGGCAGTGCCTTTCAACTACTCCTAAACACCTATGTGGGCTTGGACACCTAGGCTAACATGCCAGCATTTAGAGGCAGAAAAAACACCAGATGCCCCTAAGGCCCATTTCACATGACCGTTCAGATAAGGTCCGCCTGTTAGTTTTTCAGATCGCGCAGTCCATTCACGCTTATGGATCTCCTGGGTCTTAAATATTAGTTAATGGATTTCGATGAGCTTTATGCCATACTGTTAAAGTAAAGTACCCCCTCCCCCTGCCACATTTGGCATGTCATGTTTTTTTTTGGGGGGGGTACCCAATACCACTTCCACTCGGATTGCCTATGCCTACAGTGCCTTGAAAAAGTATTCATACCCCTTGAAATATTCCACAATTTGTCATGTAACAACCAAAAACTTAAATTTTATTTATTGGGATTGACCAGGGATATGCAATTAGCGGACCTCCAGCTGTTGCCAAACTACAAGTCCCATCATGCCTCTGCCTCTGGGTGTCATGCTTGATGCTGTCAGAGTCTCGCTATGCCTCATGGGACTTGTAGTTTGGCAACATCTGGAGGTCCGCTAATTGCATATCCCTGTGATAGACCAACACAAAGTGGCACATAATTGTGAAGTGGAAGGAAAATGATAAATGGTTTTCAACATTTTTTACAAATAAATATCTGAAAAGTGTGGTGTGCATTTGTATTCAGCCCCTATTACTCTGATACCCCTAACTAAAATCTTGTGCAACCAATTGCCATCAGAAGTCACCTAATTAGGTTTGTTAGAGAACCTTAGTGAACAAACAGCATCATGAAGGCCAAGGAAAACACCAGACAGGTCAGGGATAAAGTAAAGTTGTGGAGAAGTTTAAAGCAGGGCCAGCTTATAAAAAAAAATATCACAAGCTTTGAACATCTCACGGAGCACTGTTCAATCCATCATCCGAAAATGGAAAGAGTATGGCACAACTGAAAACCTACCAAGATATGGCTGTCCATCTAAACTGACAGACCAGGCAAGGAGAGCATTAATCCGAGAAGCAGCCAAGAGGCCCATAGTAACTCTGGGGGAGCTGCAGAGATCCACAACTTAGGTGGGAGAATCTGTCCACAGGACAACTATTATGCTGCATACACACGACCGTTTTTAATGTCATTGAAAAAAACAAAGTTTTTCTCGACGTGATTCTTCTCAAGCCTGCCTTGCCTACAGACGATCATGAAAAAAAACGTTCGAGCAAAGCGCGGTGACGTACGAAATGTACGACGGCACTATAAAGGGAAAGTTCCATTCGGATGGCGCCACCCTTTGGGCTGCTTTTGCTGATCCTCGATGTTAGTAAAGTTTGGTGAGAGACGATTCGCGCTTTTCAGCCTCGTGCTCTTCAGTCCGTTACAGCGTGACGAATGTGCTATCTCCATTACGAACGCTAGTTTTACCAGAACGAGCGCTCCCGTCTCATCACTTGCTTCTGAGGATGTCCGTTTTTTTCACGTCGTTAAAGCCTACACACGGCCGTTTTTTATGAGGAGAAAAGCGACGATGTGAAACGACAAGAAAAGTTAGAGCATGTTCCAAATTATTAATGGCCATTTTTCACGTCGTGAAAAATGCTCTGGAGCCCACACACGTTCGTAAAAAAATTGCATTTTTCTCATCATGAAAAACGGTCGTGTGTACGCAGCATTAGTCATGCACTCCACAAATCTGACCTTTATGGAAGAGAAGAAAGCCATTGTTGAAAGAAAGCCATAAGAAGTCCTGTTTGCAGTTTGCGAGAAGCCATGTGGGGACACAGCAAACATGTGGAAGAAGGTGCTCTGGTCAGATGAAACTAAAATTTTACTTTTTGGCCTAAAAGCAAAACACTATGGGGGTTATTTACGAAAGGCAAATCCACTTTGCACTACAAGTGCAAAGTGCACTTGAAATTGCACTGAAAGTGCACTTGGAAGTGCAGTCGCTGTAAATCTGAGGGGTAGATCTGAAATGAGGGGAAGCTCTGCTTATTTTATCATCCAATCATGTGAAAGCTAAAATGCTGTTTTTTATTTTCCCAGCATCTCCCCCTCAGATCTACACCGACTGCACCTCCAAGTGCACTTTGCACTTGTAGTGTGCACTTGTAGTGCAAAGTGGATTTGCCTTTCGTAAATAACCCCCTATGTGTGGCGGAAAACTAACACTGCACATCATCTGGAACCTACCATCCCTACCATGAAACATGGTGGTGGCAGCATCATGTTGTGGGGATGCTTTTCATCAGCAGTGACAGGGAAGATGGTCAAAGTTGATGGGAAGATGGATGGAGCCAAATACAGGGCAATCTTAGACCAAAACCTGTTAGAGTCTGCAGAAGACTTGAGACTGGGGCCGAGGTTCACCTTCCGGCAGGACAACGACCCTAAACATACAGCCAGAGCTACAACGGAATGGTTTAGATCAAAGCATATTTATGTGTTAGAATGGCCCAGTCAAAGTCCAGACCTAAATCCAATTGAAAATCTGTGGCAAGGCTTGAAAATTGCTGTTCACAGACACTCTCCATCCAATCTGACAGAGCTTGAGATATTTTGCAAAGAAGAATGGGCAAAAATGTCACTCTCTAGATGTGCAAAGCTGGTAGAGACATCCCCAAAAAGACTTGCAGCTGTAAATGCAGTGTAAGGGGATTCTACAAAGTATTGACTCAGGGGGGCTGAATACAAATGCACGCCACACTTTTCACATATTTATTTGTAAAAAATGTTGAAAATCATTTATCATTTTCCTTCCATTTCACAGTTATGTACCACTTGTGTTGGTCTATCATGTAAAATCCCAATAAAATATATTTACGCTTTTGGTTGTAACATGACAAAATGTGGAAAATTTCAAGGGGTATGAATACTTTTTCAAGGCACTGTAGTTGTCCTCTGCCCTCTCTCCCTGCAGTCTCAGGTCTCAGAAGACTGCCAGACCATTCAGGAGGTGCAGCACGACTGACGCATGAGCAGTGGGCACCCAGCTGTGAAGCCGCAAGCTGTCACAGCCGGTTGCCCACAGTTGAGATGCCGGTGTTCTGTTGGTATGGGTCCCCCGTTGAATAATGCCCAGGCTGGACTGCGCATGCGCAAACGGAGCCAACGGAAATCTCAGAGGCTGATCAGCTGTTCTTCAGGTGTACACAGCGCATGCGCAAGCAACACGCCGTTCGCTCCCGCGGCTCGGGGCGGGTTATATATTCAATTACAACAAGGGACGGAATACAACAAGGGGCAGATGCTTTTCACAAAGGGGCGGATGTATTGTTGAGCAGTGCTCTTATGGGGAATGGTTTTCTCAATAAAGTAAAGTAGTAAAGCATCCACCCCTTTGAGAAAAGCATCCGCCCCTTGTTGTATTCCGTCCCTTGTTGTAATTGAATGAATAACCCGCCTGAGCATCGGGAGCGTGCGGCGTGTTGCTTGCTCTACACCTGAAGAACAGCTGATCAGCCTCGGAGATTTCCGTCGGCTCCATTTGCGCATGCGCAGACCAGCCCGGGCATTATCCGACGGGGGACTCATACCGACAGGACACCGGCACCAGGGAGAGAAGAGGGTGAGAAGTGACAGCTTGGGTAAACACATCACTGGATCCTGGTACAGGAGAGCGTGTGTTTATTAAAAGTTTTTGTAGCTGCTGACTTTTAATAAACTCAAAAACGACTGGAGCTTCTTTTTAAAATTATCGACTACTTTGTGCAAGGTTCCACAGGTAACATATTTACTTGAAGAATTGATGTCAAAAATCATATATTGCATCCCATAGAAATGAGTATAAAAATAAAGAATAAACATGCAGAAATTGTATGTAACAATGTAAATGGTATTTTAGATATGAATCTGATCCTTTGTTTATGTTAATGGTGAATTTACAGTGGTTGTATGTAACCCAGTGGTGATTAGAGCTGCACGATTAATCGTCAAGAATTGTTGCGATCTTGACAAAGTATTTACCGATCTTTCTATGCAGAGAATTCTCTCTGCTTTGCTAAAGCCACAGCCCTCAAAAGAAAGGAAGAAAAAATACGGGCAGTCTGCCAAGTATCACAACATTCTTTAGCAGTGGATCTAAGTCTAAACATTGTAACAATTTGTCCTTTTACATCAAAGGAATAGAGTTCTGTGTGTAAATGATGAAAGTTTAACCACTTAAACACTAAACCTTTTTCTGACATTTGTTGATTTCAAGTTAAAATCATTTTTTCTGGCTAGAAAATTACTTAGAACCCCCAAACATTTTATATACCGTATTTATCGGCGTATAACACGCACTTTTTTCCCCTTAAAATCAGGGGAAAATTGTGGGTGCGTGTTATACGGCGATACTCCGTCGAATTCCCCTGCTGAAACGAGCGAGAGGAGCGAGCGGAGCCGAAGTACACTCGGCTTTACTCGGCTCCTCTCGCAGTCCTGCCCATCTCTGACTGCGCCGCTGACATAGAGAAAGCCGACTGTACTTCGGCTAGTCTCGGCTCCTCTCGCAGTCCTGCCCCTGACTGTGAGCAGAGCCGAGTCTAGCCGAAGTACACTCGGCTTTCTCTGTCAGCGGCGCAGTCAGTGGAGATGGGCGGGACTGCGAGAGGAGCCGAGTCTAGCCGAAGTACACTCGGCCCCGCTCGCTCCTCTCCACAGAAATCGGCGCCAAATTTAAAAAAACGCAGAGACTGACAAGATTGCAAAGGCACTGGGCAAGGCTGCAGATGGACAGATGGACACTGGGCAAGGCTGCAGATGGCAGATGGACACTGGGCAAGGCTGCAGATGGACAGATGGACACTGGGCAAGGCTGCAGATGGACACTGGGCAAGGCTGCAGATGGACAGATGGACACTGGGCAAGGCTGCAGATGGCAGATGGACACTGGGCAAGGCTGCAGATGGACAGATGGACACTGGGCAAGGCTGCAGATGGACACTGGGCAAGGCTGCAGATGGACAGATGGACACTGGGCAAGGCTGCAGATGGCAGATGGACACTGGGCAAGGCTGCAGATGGACAGATGGACACTGGGCAAGGCTGCAGATGGACACTGGGCAAGGCTGCAGATGGACAGATGGACACTGGGCAAGGCTGCAGATGGCAGATGGACACTGGGCAAGGCTGCAGATGGACAGATGGACACTGGGCAAGGCTGCAGATGGACACTGGGCAAGGCTGCAGATGGACACTGGGCAAGGCTGCATGCTGCATTTAAATGTAAGTTTTTTTTCCTTGAATTTCCCTCCTAAAAGTTTTTTCCTTAAAATTCCCTCCTAAACTTGGGGTGCGTGTTATACGCCGGCGCGTGTTATACGCCGATAAATACGGTATATATAATATATATATATATATATATATATATATATATATATATATTTTAGTAGAGACCCTAAAGAATAAAATGGTGGTTGTTGCAATATTTTATGTCACACTGTATTTGCGCAGTGGTCTTTCAAATTTTTGGGGAAAAGTTATAGCATCTACAAAATAGGGGAAAGTTTTATGGCATTTTTATTAATATTTTTTTTTTTTTACTAGTAATGGCTGCGATCAGCGATTTTTTTTTTGTTTTTATCGTGACTGCGACATTATGGCGGACACATCGGACACTTTTGGTGCTATTTTGGGACCATTCACATTTATACAACGATCAGTGCTATAGAAATGCACTGATTACTGTGTAAATGTGACTGGCAGTGAATGGGTTAACCACCAAGGGGCGGGGAAGGGGTTAAGTGTGTCCTAGGGAGTGATTCTAACTGTTAGGGGGCGTGGCTACGAGTGACATGTCACTGATCGCTGCTCCCAATGAGAGGGAGCATACGATCAGTGACAGTGTCACTAGACAGAACGGGGAGATGCTTGTTTACACTGGACTCTCCCCGTTCTGCAGCTCTGTGACCCGATCGTGGGACATCGAGTCCGCGGGTCCCGTGGGCACGGTCACGGAGCTCGCGGCAGGCACGCGCGCGCACGCGGCGGCAAATTCAAAATGACGTAAATATACGTCGATTTGCCTGTCCGTGCCATTCTGCCGACGTATATAGTCGTGAGCCGGTCAGCAAGCGGTTTATGAATTAAAAAAAAAAAAAATAACCAGTAAAGTTAGCCCAAATTTTTTTCGGATAATGTGAAAGATTTTAGGCCACAAGAATCGTGAGAGAAACGTGATCTTTATTCTAAGCAAAAAATCGTGATTCTCATTTTGTCCAGAATCATGCAGCTCTAGTGGTGATCAACTGGAAAAGAGGGGTTCAAGTGTGGCCACTGACACTTGCAGAGGGCTACACAATAGCACGTTTTCAGTCCTGCTGCATTTTTGCAGTGTATCATAAGTACAATAACCCCCACCATTGGTGTCAATGAGTGCAGTAATAACACCCAGCATTGGTGTCAGTACTATTAACATTAACACATTGGTAGTCAGTGGCAGTGAAAGTTAGCCCCCCTCATTTCTCCCCTGCATTAGTGGTCAGTGGCAGTGAAATATAACCACACACACACACACACACACACATTGTCATGGCAGAGCAAGTAACTTTCCCATCTCCCCTGTGTTGGTGGTATTGGCAGTAAAAGTTAATCCCAATTCCTTCCCCTTGTATTGGTGGTAATGGCAGTGAAAGTGTTAACCCCCCTTGCACTGGCAGTCATGGCAGTATATGTGTTAACCCTTTTGTTGATCACTTGCCTATCGCATGCTCCCGCCTCTCCCCCCCCCTCTGGGATAACTCCGCCCACAGTACAGTCTTTTTTTTTTTTCCATTGCCAAGGTTCAGCACCCTGTTGCCACTCTGCAATCTGACTGCCCAATAGCCCAAGTGGTGAATGTAGATGGCTGGCAGGCCACATGTGGGCCGCGTGTTGGGCACCAGGGATGTAACTGCATCTATCTTGTGTATACAGTATTTTGGACAACATAGACCATTTTGATGATCAACGTTCATCAGAATCAGTTTTTTTGCAATAACATCAGTGTGCCAAACTGTGTAATATTGTGCCATTCACGTGACCTGGTAACAGTATCTGGGCTTGCATTAATGTATGTTCATTCAATAAAGCCCAATAATATCATGAAAATGCTTTTTGTTATTTGTCTAATGAGTTTAAGTGCCCAGCTAAATTGTTTAATATTTGCAGAAGTAATCATGATGTCATCGCAATCTCAAACAAGCAAGAGATGGTGATCCCTTTCAAGGGGAGCGTTTCAGTCTGAAAGGTACGTTTTGCAAAGAAAGCTAACACTCCAAAAAATGTAAGCACATTTTAGAAAATCTAATGAAGGAACATTAGAAAAGTAATAAACGATATACTGTAAATTGAGATCCAAGGTTATAACTTTAAAAGGAGTTGGTCCATGGATGTTACAGAAAATGTAACTGTCCATACATGCTGTGAATACACACGGTGAACGGTTTGTGAAGTCATTCTTACTACAGTGTATGTCAGTACCTATCTGCAATACATGCACATTTCCTCATGCTTATCCCTGTAAAGACCTTGCAAGTACAGTTTGATGTGCAAGAAATGCAATTTCTGTGGGCTGACAGTTGTCACACTGCTGCGATGCGGGAACCCTGCGAATCCACTGCGGGTTCCCGCTTTGCATGTTTCCCGGCGGCAGTTCACACTGCCCTATGCGAACTGCTGGGAGCGTCAGTTAAAAGTTAATGACACCCCCAAATCAGTTTGCATATCACAGTGCGATCTGCAAACTTGGACAGAAATCGATCGCATGGGTGTGAACACCCGTTCGATCCGATTCTGTAGCGGACAAAAAAAAGGGTCCTGTGCGAGTTTGATGCAAATTCAGCCATACGATTTGTATGGCTGAAATCGCATCGCACAGAGATCGCATGTGATTTGCACATGCGGTGCGAATTATATCCGAACTCTGACATTGTAGCAGTGTGAACCGGCCCTCACAGTTGTTTTCTGCTGAACTACTCAGACCCACTTCCTTGTCTATTTTACACAACATTAGGGCTAATTGATCTGTAGTTTCAAGATAAGAAGAGGGCTTATCAGGCTCTTTGAGATAACATAGAAAGTGTGTAGAATTATGGAAAAAAAAAAAAAAAGTGTGTAGGAGACACAGGTCACCTCTACATTTCTGTACTTGTCAAACTAATAACAAAATGTTTTCATTAATGTATGTGTGGAACCAAAAGGGAATAAACCATATAAGATCATTGTTGGGGTTTTCATACATTTTATATCATGACCCCAGTCTAAAAAGCAGGATACCGTTTTTAAATAAGTAGCCTTTGAATATGTATAGCCAAAACTTTTTCTAGTCTGACAAGTTTGGAAGGGACCCTGGTCAAGTTTTTTTTGCTGTCAGTCCTCCCCACTGAGGAGGTTCTCTCTTTATACTATACAGTATCTCACAAAAGTGAATACACCCCTCACATTTTTGTAAATATTTTATTATATCTTTTCATGTGACAACCAGGATGTGGAATTCCCTTCCACATGTGGTGGTCTCAGAAAAAACAAGTACAAGTACGCCCATAAGTGAAAATGTCCAATTTGGGCCCAAAGTGTCAATATTTTGTGTGGCCACCATTATTTTCCAGCACTGCCTTAACCCTCTTGGGCATGGAGTTCACAAGAGCTTCACAGGTTGCCACTGGAGTCCTATTCCACTCCTCCATGACAACATCACAGAGCTGGTGGATGTTAGAGACCTTGCGCTCCTCCACCTTCCGTTTGAGGATGCCCACAGATGCTCAATAGGGTTTCGGTATGGATAAATGCTTGGCCAGTCCATCACCTTTACCCTCAGCTTCTTTAGGAAGGCAGTGGTTGTCTTGGAGGTGTGTTTGGGGTCGTTATCATGTTGGAATACTGCCCTGCGGCCCAGTCTCTGAAGGGAGGGGATCATGCTCTGCTTCAGTATGTCACAGTACATGTTGGCAATCATGGTTCACACAATGATCTGTAGCTCCCCAGTGCTGGCAGCACTCATGCAACCCCAGACCATGACACTTCCACCACCATGGTTGACTGTAGGCAAGACACACTTGTCTTTGTACTCCTCACCTGGTTGGCACCACACACGCTTGACACCATCTGAACCAAATAAGTTTATTTTGGTCTCATCAGACCACAGGACATGGTTCCAGTAATCCATGTCCTTAGTCTGCTTGTCTTCAGCAAACTGTTTGCGGGCTTTCTTTTGCATCATCTTTACAAAAGGCTTCCTTTTGGGAAGACAGCCTTGCAGACTAATTTGCAGTGTGCGACGTATGGTCTGAGCACTGACAGGCTGACCCCACCCCTTCAACCTCTGCAGCAATGCTGGCAGCACTCATACGTCTATTTCCCGAAGAAGAACTCTGGATATGACGCTGAGCATGTGCACTCAACTTCTTTGGTCGACCATGGCGAGGCCTGTTCTGAGTGGAACCTGTCCTGTTAATCCACTGTATGGTCTTGGCCACCATGCTGCAGCTCAGTTTTAGGGTCTTGGCAATCTTCTTATAGCCTAGGCCACCTTTATGTAGAGAAACAATTCTTTTTTTCAGATCCTCAGAGAGTTCTTTGCCATGAGGCCCCATGTTGAACTTCCAGTGACCAGTATGAGAGAGTGAGAGTGATAACACCAAATTTAACACACCTGCTACCCATTCACACCTAAGACCTTGTAACACAAACGAGTCACATGACACCGAGGAGGGAAAATGGCTAATTGGGCCCATTTTGGACATTTTCACTTAGGGGTGTACTCACTTTTGTTGCCAGCGGTTTAGACATTAATGGCTGTGTGTTGAGTTATTTTGAGGGGACAGCAAATATACACTGTTCTACAAGCTGTACACTCACTACTTTACATTGTAGCAAAGTGTAATTTCTTCAGTGTTGTCACATGAAAATATATTATAAAATATTTACAAAAATGTGAGGGGTGTACTTACTTTTGTGAGATACTGTATGTTCTGGTGCCCATTGTCACTAAGACAGAAAGTGAAAAGAAATCCAAAATTTTACAACTGTCACCGGAACATAAGGTGAGGGTAAATATACCAATGGAGACACTTGCTCCTTTGTTGATTTCCTTCTCATTTTTTTTTTTTTGCCAGAATACAGTGCCTTGAAAAAGTATTCATACTCCTCGAAATTCTCCACATTTTGTCGTAAATCTATGTTATTGGGATTTTATGTGGTAGACCAACACAAAGTTGCAAATAATTGGAAATTTACGTAAAATTAAAAATGTTTTCTAAAAATGTTTACAAATAAATATCTGAAAAGTGTGGCGTGCACTTGTATTCAGACCCCTTTACTCTGATACTCCTAACTAAAATCTAGTGGAGCCAATTGCCTTCAGAAGTCACCTGATTAGTAAATAGAGTCCACCTGTGTGTAATTTAATCTCAGTATAAATACAAATGTTCTGTGAACCCCTCAGAGGTTTGTTAGGAAACAAACACCATCATGAAGGCCAAGGAACACACCAGACAGGTCAGGGATAAAGTTGTGGAGATGTTTAAAGCAGGGTTAGGTTATAAAAAATATCCCAAGCTTTGAAAATCTCACGGAGCTCTGTTCAATCCATCACCTGAAAATGGAAAGAGTATGGCACAAGTGCAAACCTACCAAGACATGACCGTCCACTTAAACTATATAAACAATATAAAACTTACGCTAGGAAATGTGACAAAGTGATCTGAAATAGACCTGCAGCAGCTATCAAAGAGGTTACAAAAACCTCAGAAATGTGTAAAGTAGATAGACAGCACTTGCAGGATATGAACACAATAATATAACGTGCCCAAAACCATTAACAGTGACAATAAATCAAAACATAAAAATTGACATCTATATTCAAGTGCCAAGTGCTCCAAAAATAAAGTGCATCAGTGCTTCAAAAATATAAAGTGTCAGTGTGCCACGTTCCTGTCTTGTGACCCCACTCACCAAAAAGTATGGACCTTCAGCTTTGCAGTCTGGGGTCAGGGAAACTGATCTGTGTGATCTGATATGAGGTATGAATTCTCAGAAGCCTCTCCATAGGGCTGATCTCATGGATATATGAAAAGGGATCGAAACTGATCTGTGTGATCTGATATGAGGTATGGATTCTCAGAAGCTTCTCCATAGGGCTGATCTCATGGATATATCAAAAGGGATCGAAACTGATCTGTGTGATCTGATATGAGGTATGAATTCTCAGAAGCCTCTCCATAGGGCTGATCTCATGGATATATGAAAAGGGATCGAAACTGATCTGTGTGATCTGATATGAGGTATGAATTCTCAGAAGCTTCTCCATAGGGCTGATTTCATGGATATATCAAAAGGGATCGAAACTGATCTGTGTGATCTGATATGAGGTATGAATTCTCAGAAGCCTCTCCATAGGGCTGATCTCATGGATATATGAAAAGGGATCAAAACTGATCTGTGTGATCTGATATAAGGTATGAATTCTCAGAAGCCTCTCCATAGGGCTGATCTCATGGATATATCAAAAGGGATCGAAACTGATCTGTGTGATCTGATATGAGGTATGAATTCTCAAAAGCCTCTCCATAGGGCTGATCTCATGGATATATGAAAAGGGATTGAAACTGATCTGTGTGATCTGATATGAGGTATGAATTCTCAGAAGCTTCTCCATAGGGCTGATCTCATGGATATATCAAAAGGGATCGAAACTGATCTGTGTGATCTGATATGAGGTATGAATTCTCAGAAGCCTCTCCATAGGGCTGATCTCATGGATATATCAAAAGGGATCGAAACTGATCTGTGTGATCTGATATGAGGTATGAATTCTCAGAAGCCTCTCCATAGGGCTGATCTCATGGATATATGAAAAGGGATCGAAACTGATCTGTGTGATCTGATATAAGGTATGAATTCTCAGAAGCCTCTCCATAGGGCTGATCTCATGGATATATCAAAAGGGATCGAAACTGATCTGTGTGATCTGATATGAGGTATGAATTCTCAGAAGCCTCTCCATAGGGCTGATCTCATGGATATATGAAAAGGGATCAAAACTGATCTGTGTGATCTGATATGAGGTATGAATTCTCAGAAGCCTCTCCATAGGGCTGATCTCATGGATATATGAAAAGGGATCGAAACTGATCTGTGTGATCTGATATGAGGTATGAATTCTCAGAAGCCTCTCCATAGGGCTGATCTCATGGATATATGAAAAGGGATCGAAACTGATCTGTGTGATCTGATATGAGGTATGAATTCTCAGAAGCTTCTCCATAGGGCTGATCTCATGGATATATGAAAAGGGATCAAAACTGATCTGTGTGATCTGATATGAGGTATGAATTCTCAGAAGCTTCTCCATAGGGCTGATCTCATGGATATATCAAAAGGGATCGAAACTGATCTGTGTGATCTGATATGAGGTATGAATTCTCAGAAGCCTCTCCATAGGGCTGATCTCATGGATATATGAAAAGGGATCAAAACTGATCTGTGTGATCTGATATGAGGTATGAATTCTCAGAAGCCTCTCCATAGGGCTGATCTCATGGATATATCAAAAGGGATCGAAACTGATCTGTGTGATCTGATATGAGGTATGAATTCTCAGAAGCTTCTCCATAGGGCTGATCTCATGGATATATCAAAAGGGATCGAAACTGATCTGTGTGATCTGATATGAGGTATGGATTCTCAGAAGCCTCTCCATAGGGCTGATCTCATGAATATATGAAAAGGGATCAAAACTGATCTGTGTGATCTGATATGAGGTATGAATTCTCAGAAGCCTCTCCATAGGGCTGATCTCATGGATATATCAAAAGGGATCGAAACTGATCTGTGTGATCTGATATGAGGTATGAATTCTCAGAAGCCTCTCCATAGGGCTGATCTCATGGATATATGAAAAGGGATCAAAACTGATCTGTGTGATCTGATATGAGGTATGAATTCTCAGAAGCCTCTCCATAGGGCTGATCTCATGGATATATCAAAAGGGATCGAAACTGATCTGTGTGATCTGATATGAGGTATGATTTCTCAGAAGCCTCTCTATAGGGCTGATCTCATGGATATATCAAAAGGGATCGAAACTGATCTGTGTGATCTGATATGAGGTATGATTTCTCAGAAGCCTCTCTATAGGGCTGATCTCATGGATATATCAAAAGGGATCGAAACTGATCTGTGTGATCTGATATGAGGTATGATTTCTCAGAAGCCTCTCTATAGGGCTGATCTCATGGATATATCAAAAGGGATCGAAACTGATCTGTGTGATCTGATATGAGGTATGAATTCTCAGAAGCCTCTCCATAGGGCTGATCTCATGGATATATCAAAAGGGATCGACCATAATCGGAGAAAAAAATACAAAGAGAAACCTATCGTGAAGTACTGCTAATACTCTATGCACTTGCGCAATCAAAAACGGCATTAACGAGATGGCTGAATGGAAAAAGGCATCAGTGTAAAATCCGGGTCCGCCAATGATCGGTGTGCGTTCCACAGAGGGCGGAAGTTGCATCACTGGTTAGCAAAACCGGAAGTACATCTTCGCTAACCAGTGACGTGTGTGTGTGTGTGTTTTTTTCTTTTTCAGATTTTATAGTAACACTCAGCACCTAAAATCCTAATATAATGTGTCTTTGCCCTCACCCATTCCTTAGCATCGGGGTGGATGTAAACAAACTCTGATGCCGCGTACACGCGACCGTTTTTAATGTCATTGAAAAAAACGACGTTTTTCTCGACGTGATTCTTCTCAAGCCTGCCTTGCCTACAGACGATCATGAAAAAAAATGCTCGAGCAAAGCGTGGTGACGTACGAAATGTACGACGGCACTATAAAGGGGAAGATCCATTCGGATGGGGCCACCCTTTGGGCTGCTTTTGCTGATCCTTGTGTTAGTAAAGTTTGGTGAGAGACGATTCGCGCTTTTCAGCCTCGTGCTCTTCAGTCTGTTACAGCGTGACAAATGTGCTATCTTTATTACGAACGCTAGTTTTACCAGAACAAGCGCTCCCGTCTCATCACTTGCTTCTGAGCATGCGCGTTTTTTTCACGTCGTTAAAGCTTACACACGGCCGTTTTTCATTACAAGGAAAACGACGACGTGAAAAAGAGCATGTTCCAAATTTTTAATGGCCATTTTTCACGTCGTGAAAAATGCTCTGGAGCCCACACACGAGCCCACACACGATCGTTTTTAATGACCAAATAAAAAAATTGCATTTTTCTCGTCGTGAAAAACGGTTGTGTGTACGCGGCATTAGGAGACTTCATGAGCCTCACCTGAGTTGGGATTTGCTAATCAGTTTTGCAGAGTGCCATGTAAGAAATCTCAATAGAACACAGCATGACCACTACTCGTAGGGTGAACCCTTAAAGGCCGTACACACGATCGGATTTTCCAACGGGAATTGTGTGATGACAGGCTGTTGTCATAAAATCCGACCATTTGTATGCTCCATCGGACAATTGTCGGAATTTCCGCCAACAAATGTGGGATAGCGTGCTTTATAATTTTCCGACAAGTGTATGTTGTCGGATTATTTGATCGTGTGTACAGAAGTGCATCGGAAAAAAAAATCCAAAGTACAAACATGCCAGGAAGCAAAGCTCACCACAACACAACATTAGCAGAAGTTGCCCAAAGGGTGGCGCTAAAGAGCTGAAAAAACACGTAGTTTTGTGTTTGTTGGCCGACAATTCTTTGGCGTTTGTATGCAAGACAAGTTCATGGCCAACGCCCTTTGGACAAATGTCCTACACTTTGTCTGATGGAAATCCGATCGTGTGTACGAGGCTTTAAAAGCATTTCCATACAGGCGAGGCTCACATGGCCAGTTTTATACCTGTTATGCTGACAATAAACACAGCTCAGTTTAAGTCAAGGGCATTTTCACAGAAAAGGATACAGCTTTTACAAGTTGCATTTAGCTTCCGATATGTGATCATTTAAGGCCTTGTGCACACTTGTTGTTTTAGCCCCAGTACATGGGGCTCTGGTGTGTAGGTAGAAGGCATAGGCACACTTCCAGACTGGCTGCCTTTAAAAGTTTGAGCGGCTGACATCTGCGGCTGGACTAATGTTTAGGGCAGGACATGCACAGGGACACATGCATTTCAGACATTCGTCCCTGGGCGCTCTAAAAGTTAGTACCGCTTTGTGTATAGTCAAATCACAGCAGCTGTCAGCCTCTCATACCTACAAAGGCTGCCAGCAGCAGTTCTGGACAGTGTGCCTATGCCTTCCATCTGCATCTAAAACTCTGCAGTCCTATGTACTAAGGTTAAGCGACCAGTGTACTTGAGGCCCGAGACACAATTGTTTTGGAAACCAGCATTACCTTGGGCAGTTCCTTAAAGTGTAACTCCACTTTCGTGGGGAAAAAAATAGCAAATAAGGAAAAAAAAAACATAGCGCATATAATTGTGATAGAAATCATATTGTAATTGAATGTTATTAAAAATGTAATTTTCCTTTTCAAACTGCAGCTGCTTTAATGTTCTATAAATGCAAAGCAATATGGCTACATGGAGCTGTTCTGTACACAGAGTGTGTGCTGACCACTCTCCAGAAACATAATTTCCTGCTTGTGTGATTGGCTCACTGATTTCCCCAGAAGTCTGCACTAGTCAGATTTCAGGCATCCCTTGCAACATAAATGTCATTTTTGGTGAGATATTTCCAAAAGGAACACGTCTAAAGCGATGCAGGCCCTGCAGCTTTCCTAATTAGTGCCCTGCAGCTGCCACAGCTGACTGATAATTATGAAACCACTCCCATTAGACTCACTTGGCCAAGAGACACAGACAAACACACATGGATTTCTTCAGATTAACAAAAGGCAGGAATCTGCAACAAAGGTTGTTATAATTCTTGCATTGTACATAGATCACCCAGAGGGGAATGTTTTTTTCTCAACAAAAGTTGAGTTACACTTTAAGGGTAATTATTTTGCTCTTCCCTTCAGTGCAGACACTCCTATACATCTTTGATATTACCCCCTCCCTCTTCTTCTTCCCAAGTATAGTTTTGAAAGTGCTTGGACATCACAACTTTTGCCCGCTAAATGGGTCAGGATTTGATTATGGTTGCATGTCTGTGGATTTGTTCTGATTATATTGTATACTTCCCTGTCAAAGGTTGTTCTGTGAAGAAAGCTTAACAGGTTCCTCTGAGATTCCTGACACTGGGGAATATTGTTAGGCACATAAATAGGCTTAAAGTATACAAAGGCGAGCCTGTCTATGCCTCTTTTGAGCAGATGAGACCTCATTCAGTGGTTTGATCTTATATTAACAAAATAGTAGGCGACTAAGCCAGCCATAGATGGTTCATATCTCGGGCGGTTCAGCTGGGATTTAATCAGTGTATAGGCAGGCTGATTGTACCCAAGTCAATCCATTGATTAACTTGTACAACCAGCATGTTGAATTTCTAGCATGCGATTGCCAGCAGCAAGAATCACGGTGTTCTTCTGGCAGGGACGCCAGCGGCAGTTACAGGGGACAGGAAGGAGCGCCATAACAGATGAATTATAGGAAGCCTATGGGTGACGTCACCGATCCCAGACATTGCCAGCTGTTGAGCGCTCTCTCCTCTCCCCTGCAGCGGGACCTGGCTGACACAAGGGAGATCAGTAGTTGAACTGGAGTGGCCTAAAAATTGGTAAGTATATACTGTACACCTTTCTTACACAGGTTAGTCAGAATAGGTAGTAGGGGGGAGGGGGCATTTTTAAGATTAATTAGGTTTATCTTAGAATGGTACTTTAAAAGCACTTTTGTTTTGCCTGTTCGGAATAAATATCTGGGCATAGCCTTGCCACGGTTCTACTTTACAGTATACTTTATTTATTCTATATATCTTTATTTCAAATTTGTACAAAAGGACAAGGTTAAGGTAAAATTATGCGTGATCACAATGTATTTGCAAATCAAAAGGTACATGTTCAAACACAGCTTTTCAGGAGGTCTGACATAGAAACTGTACTAACAGTATTCAAAAAGCAGTGTAAAGTGCCGTAAATTATTCTAGAAAGACCTCAATTTAGAGGTAGACTATAGAGGATGCATATTATTTCAGAGTTGTATAAAGAGAATGAAGGGTGTTTGATTCACCAGTTCTTTTGTTTTAAAACCAGAAACTTTAGATAAACTTTAGACCCCTTTCACACTGGAGGCGTTTTTCAGGCACTTTAGCGCTAAAAATAGTGCCTGTAAAGCGCCTGAAAAATGCCTCCGCAATCCCAAAGTGAAAGCCCGAGTGCTTTCACACTGGGGCGCTGCACTGGCAAGACATCAAAAAAAGTCCTGCAAGCAGCTTCTTTGAGGCGTTTTAGGAGCGACATATACACCGCTCCTAAAGCGCCCCTGCCCATTGAAATCAATAGGCAACGCCGTCTAAGAGCCTGCAAAGCGCCTCGGCAGCGCCACTTTGCGGGCGCTTTTAACCCTTTATTCGGCTGCTAGCAGGAGATAAAAGCGCCCCGCTAGCGGCCGAAAAGCGCCTCTAAAACGACAGTAAAGTGCTGCTATTACTAGTGACGCTTCACCGCCCCCGTGCTGTCAGTGTGAAAGGGCTCTAAGTGTAAAGTGTAAAGATAAAAGGGAGTGATATAGTTTGATGGGGGATAATAAAGGGATGTGTGTATGCTGAAGTGTTAGAGGGGTCAGGGCACAGGTGTATCAGATGTCTCCAGTTTGCCTCATCATTTGTAAATTGACTTGAATTCTGGAGAACAGTTAGGGCCAGTTCACACCAGACGCAGTTCCGTTCAGTTTCGTGCGCATTTTTTCAGCACTAAAAATCCATGCACAGTGTTTTCCATGTATTCCAATGGCTCTTGTTGGCTCTAGTTCACACCATGCAGTCAGTTTCCGGTCAGTTTCCGGTGCAGAAACTGACCGGAAACTGACTGCATGGTGTAAACTAGAGCCAACTAGAGCCATTGGAATACATGGAAAATACTGTGCATGCATTTTGTGCAGAAAAAAAGCACACGGAACTGAACAGAACTGCGTCTGGTGTGAACTGGCCCTTATGTAAAAAATAGGGCCACTCTGGTTGGAATATAAGTTCACTTATTTTCTATTACTGCCTGTCACAAAGTGTCTGGACATAACTTCCATTCTGCTCCTGCATGCCTTATGAGCCTTCAAAACCTGACACATGCATTAAGTGCTAACTTGAGGCCTATGCACTGCTCCTGTTTAGAGAGTAGGTTACAGCTCCTGGTGGTATGTCTTTCATATGAGTAGGGTTTTCTTGAGCAATCGCCCACATTTATTCTGTAGATCAGGGATGTCCAACTTTTTGACCTTCCTGGGCCACATTAGAAGAGGAATTGTCTTGGGCCGCACATAAAATACACTAACAATAAGAATACCTGATGAGCAGATAAAGTTGGGCAGATCACAAGTTAACGATCACTGATATTTTTTCATATGTTTTTATTGTAAGAGGGCAACATAAAACAAGTGTAATATTTGACACTGGTTTTGATAAACTATCGCATCGATATCTGGTTTGATGGACATTTTCAATTAATTCTCAAGTTGCTCATCTTTTGGTTCTAATGTTGCCCCTTCCTGTGCTTCAGCCTTGAAAATAGTTAATCACAAATATTGGTGATACCGAAAACTGATGACGTGAATAAGGTGTTATTGTGAAGAGTGGAAGATAAAACGTATAAAAGTCCAGTAAAGAGACACTGTCAAATTTTTCTTCGGCCTCCTGTGTTCGCTAAGTGTTAACGCATTTTTACAAAAAATTCCCCAAAAATCAACATTAAGTTTACAATTTTGTGTTGGGCCGCATTCATAGCCACCTGGGGCTGCAGATAGTTCTGGGTGGCAGGTGAATAGGGCAGCTAGTCTTGTGAAGTTATAGTTACTAGATACTTTTATGAAGTACTAAATACTTTTCAGGAAGTTCCTCTGTCAGTTTTTTTCCCTGCTGCAGGTAGATTCTCCTTTAAAATGTATGGGCAATGCCGATAAGAGACCTGTACAATTGAAATGAGCAGGAGAAAAGATGGAAAAACGTACCCAGTGGAACCAGGATGTGAGGGGATTTGTGTGTGATCTTCATAGCAGCAAATCTCCGCCATGGAGAAATGGAGATGTCGCTGTATCTGACGATCCTTTTTTAACTTGTTGCCATTACACATACTGTACATATTTGGCCACAAACAGTAAGCTCCCACTTTTAACAAATACTGCACCTCCCGCTACAAATTGAAGGGAGAACGAAGATTTGCAGTCCAAGGACCACGGCTTTGGAACGCTCTACCCACAAACATCCGCATGGAAGAAGACCGCCGGGCCTTCAGGAAAAAACGTAAGACCCACCTCTTCTGAAGGATCAGGACGACACTGAATGGAAAAAGCGCCTTGAGGCGATTTAGTTTGCATTTGTAGCGCTATACAAGTTATTCACTCACTCACTCACTGCACCTTATTTACCAAAACTCACCTTCAGCCATAACTTTTTTCTTGTATGGGAAAAGCAGATATTTTTTTGGAGAGCTTTCCCACCCCTTTCCCTCTGTCTGACCATGTCACTGGAAAGGAAAGTGAAGGGAAATATTCCCCCGCCATAACACACTATCAGCGCTCTGCCATTGGCTGAGGGTGCTGATTGGGAGTCGGTCGGCTGCTGGTTTTCCAGCATGCACGTCCAGGAGACCAACATACATGTAGGCCGTGTACACATTCCGCCCATGTGTGCCTGGCTTAACACTGTTCAAAAAACATTGCAGTCTGTCATGACACCTTTCCCTGAGAAACCTCTAAAAGAGGGGGGAAAAATATATATATATACAGTCATGCTCGAAATTGTTGGCACCCCAGAAATTTTTCCAGAAAATCAAGTATTTCTCACAGAAAAGTATTGCAGGAACACATGTTTTGCTATACACATGTTTATTCCCTTTGTGTGTATTGGAAAAAAAGCAAATTGGACATAATGTCACACAAAACTTCAAAAATGGGCTGCTCAAAATTCTTGGCACCCTTTAAAAATTGTGGATAAATAAGATTGTTTCAAGCATGTGATGCTCCTTTAAACTCACCTTGGGCAAGTAACAGGTGTGGGCAATATAAAAAAAACACCTGAAAGCAGATAAAAAGGAGAGAAGTTCACTTAGTCTTTGCATTGTGTGTCTGTGTGTGCCACACTAAGCATGCACAACAGAAAGAGGAGAAGAGAACTGTCTGAGGACTTGAGAACCAAAGTTGTGGAAAAATATCAACAATCTCAAGGTTACAAGTCCATCTCCAAAGATCTAGATTTGCCTTTGTCCACAGTGCGCAACATTATCAAGAAGTTTGCAACCCATGGCACTGTAGCTAATCTCTCTGGGCATGAACGGAAGAGAAAAAATTGATGAAAGGTTGCAACGCAGGATAGTCCGGATGGTGGATAAGCAGCCCCAAACAAGTTCCAAAGAAGTTCAAGCTGTCCTGCAGGCTCAGGGAACATCAGTGTCAGCGCAAACTATCCGTCGACATTTAAATTAAATGAAAGGCTATGGCAGGATACCCAGGAGGACCCCACTACTGACACAGAGACATAAAAAAGCAAGACTACAGTTTGCCAAAATGTACTTGAGTAAGCCAAAATTCTTCTGGGAAAACGTCTTGTGGACAGATGAGACCAAGATAGAGCTTTTTGGTAAAGCACATCATTCTACTGTTTACCAAAAATGGAATGAGGCCTACAAAGAAAAGAACACAGTACCTACTGAGAAATATGGTGGAGGTTCATTGAAGTTTTGGGGTTGTTTTGCTGACTCTGGCACTGTGTGCCTTGAATGTGTGCAAGGCATCATGAAATCTGAGGATTAATAAAGGATTTTGGGTCGCACTGTAGAGCCCAGTGTCAGAAAGCTGGGTTTAGTCCGAGATCTTGGTTCTTCCAGCAGGAAAATGACCCCAAACATATGTCAAAAAGCACCCAGAAATGGATGGCAACAAAGCGATGGAGAGCTCTAAAGTGGCCAGCAATGAGTCCAGATCTAAATCCCATTGAACACCTGTGGAGAGATCTTAAAATTGCTGTTGGGAAAAGGCACCCTTCCAATAAGAGAGACCTGGAGCAGTTTGCAAAGGAAGAGTGGTCCAAAATTCTGGGTGAGAGGTGTAAGAAGCTTATTGATGGTTATAGGAAGCGACTGATTTCAGTTATTTTTTCCAAAGGGTGTGCAACCAAATATTAAGTTAAGGGTGCCAAGAATTTTGAGCAGCCCATTTTTGAAGTTTTGTGTGACATTGGGGCTGATTTACTAATAACGGCGCACTGTTATAGTAAATACAAATGTCAGCGGCGCTCTATTGAAAATGAATGGTTCCCTATGGGAGCCCATTGATTTGAATAGAGGTCGCCCGGGAAGTTGGATGAAGCGTATCCGACTCGCAGGGCGACTCGTGTGCCGGCTGACACAGGGACAGCGTGACTTTGCCAGGCAACTTGGACACGACCTGAGCACCTGAAGCAGCCGCTCAAGTCGTGTCCTAGAGGCGACTAGCTGGCCGAGAATGTCTCCAGCGCGATGGCATCGCGCTGGTTCTCGGCAGCCTCGCTGTCCCGTGTTTGGTATGAATCTTGAAGGGGAAATCCACGCCGAATTTTAATGAAAAAAACGGCGTGGGGGTTCCCCTCCAGGAGCATACCAGGCCCTTAGGTCTGGTATGGATTTTAAGGGGAACCCCTAAGCCGAAAAAATGGCGTGGGTTCCCCCCCAAAATTCATACCAGACCCTTATCCGAGCACGCAACCTGGCAGGCCGCAGGGGAAGAGGGGGGACGAGAGCGGCCCCCCCTCCCTCCTGAACCGTACCAGGCCGCATGCCCTCAACATGGGGGGTTTGGTGCTTCGGGGCAGGGGGGGCGACCTGCGCCCCCCACCCCAAAGCACCCTGCCCCCATGTTGATGGGGACAAGGGCCTCTTCCCGACAACCCTGGCCGTTGGTTGTCGGGGTCTGCGGGCGGGGGCTTATCGGAATCCGGGAGCCCCCTTTAATAAGGGGGCCCCCAGATCCCAGCCCCCACCCTATGTGAATGAGTATGGGGTACATCGTACCCCTACCCATTCACCTGGTGGCAAAAAAAGGTAATAAAAAACACAACACAGGTTTTTAAAGTAATTTATTAGGCAGCTCCGAAGGGTCTTCCTGCCGGGCGCGCCGCTATCTTCTTCCAGCTCTTTTGCTAACGGGGTCCCGGGCTTCCTCGTCGTCTTCGGGGGTCTTCCTGCCGGGCGCCCCGCTATCTTCTTCCAGCTCTTTTGCAAGCGGGGTCCCGGGCTTCCTCGTCGTCTTCGGGGGTCTTCCTGCCGGGCGCCCCGCTATCTTCTTCCAGCTCTTTTGCTAGCGGGGCGCCCGGGTTTCGTCGTCGCCTTCTTCCGACTTCGGAGGTCTCTTGTTCTGTTCTCCGGTTCTTCTCCCGCTCTCCGGTGCCTTCTCCTTGATCTCCGGTTCTTCTCCCGCTCTCCGGTGCCTTCTCCACGATCTCCGGTTCTTCTCCCGCTCTCCGGTGTCTTCTCCACGATCTCCGGTTCTTTCTGCCTTCTGCCGGGCGCCCCGATATCTTCTGCCAGCTCTTTTGCTAGCGGGGGCCGGTCTTCTTCGTCGCCTTCTTCCCTCTTCTCTTCGCCCGATGTTGCCTCGTCGCTGTCCACCGCTGCAATGATCTGTCCGAGCAGCGTTGCCACTTATATTGGCATGGGGCGTGGTCACCTGCTGATGCCACCGCTGACCCCGCCCCCATTTCACGTCACAGTCCCATCATTCCCCGGGACTGTGACATCATACGGGGGCGGGGTCAGCGGTGGCATCAGCCGGTGACCACGCCCCATGCCAATAAAAGTGGCACCGCTGCTCGGACAGATCATTGCAGCGTTGGACAGCGACGAGGCAACATCGGGCGAAGAGAAGAGGGAAGAAGGCGACGAAGAAGACCGGCCCCCGCTAGCAAAAGAGCTGGCAGAAGATATCGGGGCGCCCGGAAGAAGGCAGAAAGAACCGGAGATCGTGGAGAAGACACCGGAGAGCGGGAGAAGAACCGGAGATCGTGGAGAAGGCACCGGAGAGCGGGAGAAGAACCGGAGATCGTGGAGAAGGCACCGGAGAGCGGGAGAAGACGGCGAGGAAGCCCGGGACCCCCGCTAGCAAAAGAGCTGGCAGAAGATAGCGGGGCGCCCGGCAGAAAGACCCCCGAAGTCGGAAGAAGACCACCGGAGCTGCCCAATAAATTACTTTTCAAACCTGTGTTGTCTTTTTTATTGACTTATTTTGCCACCAGGTGAATGGGTAGGGGTATGATGTACCCAATACTCATTCACATAGGGTGGGGGGCAGGTATCTGGGGTCCCCCTTATTAAAGGGGGCTCCCGGATTCCGATAAGCCCCCCGCCCGCAGACCCCGACAACCAACGGCCAGGGTTTTCGGGAAGAGGCCCTTGTTCCCATCAACATGGGGGCAGGGTGCTTTGGGGTGGGGGGGGCCGCAGGTCGCCCCCCCTGCCCCGAAGCACCAAACCCCCCATGTTGAGGGCACCCGGCCTGGTACGGTTCAGGAGGGAGGGGGGGCGCTCTCTCGTCCCCCCCCCCTCTTCCCCTGCGGCCTACCAGGTTGAGTGCTCGGATAAAGGGTCTGGTGTGTATTTTTAGGGGACCCCACGCAAATTTTTTTTGTTTTTGGCGCGGGGTTCCCCTTAAAATACATGCCAGACCTGAAGGGCCTGGTATGGATTCTGGGGGGACCCCCACACCATTTTTTTTTTCATTTTGGGGGGGTAAAAAAAAAATGCTGGTTAAAAAAAAAAACAGCGTGGGGTCCCCCCCCAGGTCCATACCAGGCCCTTGGGTCTAGTATGGATTCAAAGGGGACCCCACGCTGTTTTTTTTTTTTTTTTGAACCAGCATTGTTTTTTTTTTACATTTCCTTTAACAACCAGCTATAAACAGGTAAAACAAAAAATTGCCACAAAATTGCAGTACTTGCGTTTTGGATGCGGGTCCATTGAATTCTATTACATCCAAAACACTGTTTTTGGCCTGGCAAAAAAAATCTGCAGTTGCGTTTAAAATCGTTTTTCACAAAGCCTAAAAAAATGCCTTCAGACGCCAAAGATTTCCACGTTTCAGACACGGTACCAGCGTTTAGCCGCATTTTAGTTTAGAAGAGTTTTTAAAGGTGACCTATTTTTTTTTATATTGATAAACTCCAAATTTATGGCAAATGAGGAAAAAACATAAAATATATATATATATATATATATATATATATATATATATATATATATATATATATATATATATGAAATTGCTTCCATTTCATTGTGGACAATCCACAACTTGGGGCAGCTGACGTGGCAAGTGGACAATCCACAACTTGTGGCAAGTGATGTGGCAAGTGACACGCTCAATACAACTACACTGCTGCTCTCAGCTGCTGATATCACTCTGGTCTCACAAAATAGCTAAAATCGTAAATAATACTGTTTTTGGAGCTTAGGGCGGCTCCTTATCATATACATGCAAATGTGGTAAAACACGGCATGCAAACGCCACAAAGCGCGCCTTTCTAAATGCCACTTTCAACCTTAGTTCTGAACACTTTGCACCAGCGTCCCGTGTACATGGGGCCTAAAAACGCCTATGCCATTTACAGCTCAAAAACGCCATGGTGGCCATGAGGCCATAGGCTAACATGGAGAGATGTTTTTAAGCTGCAAAAAACGCTCAAACAAGCGGCTTGAAAAACGTCTGTGTGCATGTAGCCTTATATTAACCACTTGCGCACTGCCCAGACCAAGTTTCAAATTTCAGCGCTGATGCACTTTTAATGACAATTGCGCGCTCATACAACACTGTAACCCAATGAAAATGTATTATTTCTTGGCACACAAATAGAGCTTGCTTTTGGTGCTATTTGATCACCTTTGTGTTTTGTTTTTTTTTGTTTTTTTATATAAATACAAAAGACCGAGTTTTAGGCCTCATGCCCACGGGCGTTTTTTCAGCCGCGTTTTTGAGCGTTTTTTACAGCTTAAGAACGCCTGTCCATGTTAGTCTATAGCTTCATGTCCACCTAGGCGTTTTTGAGCTGTAAAGAGCATAGACGTTTTTGAGCTGTAAAAAAAACCCAGGGCCAGTGCGTTCCTCAGCGTCAGAATTAGGCAGGAAAAAACGCGAGCGTCAAAAAACGCGCAAAAACGCGCACTAACGCGCAAAAACGCGCACTAACGCGCGGTCGCGTTTTTAGCTCCGACGTTTTTTTGTTTTGTTTTTTTCTCAAAAAAAAAAAAAAAAATATTTACAATAACATGGACAGGCGTTTTTAAGCTGCAAAAAACGCAGCTGTAAAAACGCCAGTGGGCATGAGGCCTAAAAAAAAAAAAAAAATGGATATTTTAACCACTTCAGCACTGGGCCTATTCTGGCACTTCTCTCCTTCATGTAAAAATCATAAATTTATGGCTATAAAATTACTTCAAAACACCAAACATTATATATGTTTATGGAGCAGACACCCTAGGGAATAAGATGGCGGTCATTGCAAATTTTTATCTCGCTCTGTATTTGCGCAATAAATTTTCAAACGCCTTTTTTTTGCTAAAAATATTACAAAACAGTAAAGTTAGGCCAATTCTTTGGTATAATGTGAAAGATGTTGTTATGCTGAGTAAATAGATACCTAACATGTCACGCTTTAAAATTGCGCACACTCATGGAATGACACCAAACTTCAGTAATAAAAAATCTCCCTAGGCGATGCTTTAAATTTTTTTACACGTTACCATTTTGGCATTACAGAGGAGGTCTAGTGCTAGAATTGTTGCACTCGTTCTAACGCACGCAGCAATAACTCACATGTGTGGTTTGAACGGCGTTTACATACGTGGGCGGGACTTACGTGTGTGTTCGCTTCTGAGCGCGAGCTACCGGGGACATGGGCGTTTTTTCTTATTTTTGCTTATTTTTTTTATTTTGTTTTTTTACTTTTTTGTATTTCTTACTCTTTTTTTAACTTTTTTTTTTTGGATCACTTATTCCTATTACAAGGAATGTAAACATCCCTTGTAATAGGAATGTGTGTGACAGGTCCTCTTTATGCAGAGATGCGGGGTCAATAAGACCCCACACATCTCTCCTCCAGGCTGGAAAGCATGATATTGGTAAAAAAAAATCACCAATCTAATGCTGACAGCCGAGATCACGGCTTGGTTAACATACAGGAACATGGCGTGATGTCATAACGTCGCGCCCGGGCCTCCGACGGTCATAGAGATGACTGGTGACCATCTGGTCACCAGTCATCTCCAAATCGTTCTCCAAGCCCAAGATGGCACGGGAGAGCCCGGAGAAGCACCGGATGGCGGCAAGAGGGGGGGGGGGGAACGTCCCCTCCCGCCGCCTATAAGAACGATCAAGCGGCGGAACTGCCACTATGATCATTTTTATTGTGCACAGAATCGCCGGCTGAAAAGAATGATATCTGAATAATGCCTGCAACTGCAGGCATCATTCAGATGTCACCGCACAAAGCCAAGGATGTCATTTGGCGGTGGGCGGTAGGAAACTGGTTAATATTTTTAAAAAAGGTAATTTTTCTTCTTCATTGATGTACACTGATGAGACTGCACTGATGGGCACTGATAAGGTGGCAAGGGTGGGCACTGAGAGGTGGCATTGCTAGTTGGCACTGGTGGGCAGTGAGAAGTGGCACTGCTAGGTGGCAATGATAGTTGGCAGTGATGGGCACTGATCGGCAGCACTGCTAGGTGGCACCGATTGGCACCAGTGGTGGGTATTGATAGGTGGCACTGGCAGGGGCTACTGATTGTCACAGATGGCGCAGAATTGCCTCTTCCTCTTCGGGCCCGATGTCCCTTGCACATAAGCTGGTGATTGCCTTTTTTTTTATGCTCACGCTGTCAGCACAAGGAGAAAACAAAAACCGTTACCCAGCTTTTGTTTACATCACGTGATCAGCTGTCAATTGAGCTATGAGTAAGCGTCAATTCGTGACGTGAAACGCGTTAGCCACCCTTCCCTGCATGCACACCATCTGCATTTGTTGTTTTGGATTCATGGATTTATTTTGAATTTGGATTTTTTACCTGAAATTTTGGAATAAATAACTGTCTATACAGAGTGCGGCAGTCCAGGGTTTCTTTTTCTCCCATGCATCAGCTGTCATTTGCTGACAGCTGATCACATGGTAAAGGGCAGGGATCGGCCCCTTACTCGGATCTGTCATCACCCGAGTATCAGTGACTCAGTGACCACAGCGCGTGCGCACAAAGGGGAGGACGTTTATTGACGGACTCCCGGCAATTGAGGACCATGTTGTGGCCGTCGATCAGTTATAGCGCTGATCTCAAGTGATTAAAGAGGGTCTAAATGGGCAATTGACATGCATCACAATTCAACTTAGGAATGTGTCTTTGAAAAGTTAAACTAAATAATTTGGCCACTTTATCCTTCCAAAAAATTCACTTCCTGTCACATAGCCACACAGGAAGTGAGGGAAAATCCCTAACAATGTCTTTCCTTGGGGACACACAGGTCAATCTAAATACTTTCCCCATTATGCACATTGCACTCCAGCATATTGCGGGGTACACCACAAATTATTAGGTAGTTTTGCCTTTAGTAAATAAACCCCAAAGTCCAATCTACTTTGCACTACAAGTGCACTTGCTGTATATCTGAGGGGGACATACAAGAAAAAAAAAAAAAACACCATCTTTGCTTTTACATGATTGTAACATCCAATCACCAGTACTTTCCCTCAGATTTTCAGCAGCTACACTTTTTACTGCAGAGTGGATTTGTCTTTACTAAACCCCAAACTATACAATGATTTGGGGTGTACACAACAAAGTGCTAGAGTGCAATTTGCTTAATGGGGACACTAGTTAGATTGATCTGTGTGTCCCGAAGAAAAGACATTGGTAGGGTTTTACCTTCACTTCCTGTTTAGCTGTGTGACAGGAAGTGAAGCCAATTTTAAGAAAAGGAGACACAAAGGCCAAACTACAAAAAAAATTAAAAAAACACACGCAGGGGTTCTAACACTTACTTGGTTTCCCTCAAAATGCCCACAATTAGAATTGTATTGCCTTGAGCTATTTTTAAGTGCAGTGCTCTAAATCAGTGCTTCTCAAGTACCCCCAACAGGCCATGTTTGCAGGTTTTCCTTCATCTTGCACATGTGCTTTAAATCACAGTCAATGGTTTTGATTTTTGGACAGCAATTCTCCATGAGATAAATTCACAAAACATGTCCGGTTGGGGGTACTTGAGGACTGAAGCTGAGAACCACTGCAGTAAAAAAGGAAAATGTAATACTTACCGCTCTGTATTTCATTTCCTGGTGACGCTCCATGGCAGCACACAATCCATGCATATGCTAGCATGAAGGCACCAGAGTAGACAAATCACACCTGTTTTGTTTTGACATGCCAATCAGCTGTCACATTTGTTGCAAAGAAAACACAAAACAAACATCAAAACTTTGCATCAAATTTTATTGGTTAACAAAACAAAATAAAAAACATGGTCAATTTGAAACAGTTACAGACTCAACATCTTGAGAAATTTTTGCCCAAAAAAATGCAGCACAGACAATTAAATCAAAGTGAACAAACAACACACATTAACAACATCAGAATTATTTCAGGGGAACATTTTCCCCACACAAAAAAGTACAATCCACAAAAGTTAACCAATCACCTGTTTTGCAAAGACATAACAAATAAAATACATGTGTTACAAACTCGATAAGGACACTAACATGTACATTTTGCCCCCCACACACGCTTGCCTCTTCTCAGGGCAAGCGAACAAATTTTCCCTCTGAGCTTTATATAACATAGGTTTGTGTGCTAATGGGGCAATTGAAAACACATGCACAGTCCATGAAACACCCAAAATGCAAGTTCTCCCAATGTAGAGACTGAAATTCAAAGTGGATACACCTGTTAAGGATGTCCTTAAATTACTAACCCATAAAAACACTCTCTGAGTGAGCATGCCCAGATATATCCAGGCGCTGTTCACACATAAAAAGCACCAAAAAAAAAACCTAACTGGCTGGGCATGTGCAGAACAGTACCAATGCAGCTAGCAAAAAATAACCCCCCCCCCCCACATGCTGCATTTTACCTGCACTGGACTGTACTGGAACGCATCAAAACACATCATAAACGCACTGGAACGCACAGGAACACACCTAAATGCACCAAAAATGCACTGGAACACACTTGTCCTTATCTATGGTTAATAAAAAAGAGGGGTGAAAAAAAAGCACTGGACTGCATCAAAAACGTACCAAAAATGCACTGGAACGCATGAAAAACGTGCATGCAGAAAAGCACCTGGAACGCATCCGTGTTGCGTTTCTATGGTGTGAACTGGCCCTAGTTCACACTATAGTAACGCAGTCTGGGTCTGTTCCAGGTGCTTTTCTGCATGCGCGTTTTTGACACATTCCAGTGCATTTTTGATGCGTTTTTGATGCAGTCCAGTGTTTTTTCAGTGTCTTTGGTGCATTTAGGTGCGTTCCGGTGCATTCCAGTGCATTTTTGGTACGTTCCGTTGCGTTTTTGATGTGTTTTACTGGGGTCCAGTACAGTTTTGTACCTAAAAAATGCAGCATGACCAATTTTTTTTTTGCTTTCTAAAACGCACTGGAACGGACTGCAGTGGTGTGAACTATGCCATTGGCATTAATGTGATCAACTTTCTTTGCGTTTTTCATGCATCAAAAAAATGCACTGCATTGCATCCGGTGTGAACTGGCCCTAAATATCATACCCGGGGGGTGTCTATAGTATGCCTGTAAAGTAGCACATGTTTTCCATGTTTATAACAGTTGGAGAGCAAAATGACATTTCTAAAGTAAAATAATAGTCATTTAAAAGTCCTTGCGGATGTAATGAATTGCTGGTTCCCGTCAATACAGATAAAAGTCATTGAAAGTTTTTGATTACACAAAAAACAAAAGCGTGGGGGACCCCCAAATTCCATTACCAGGCCCTTCAGGTCTGGAATGGATATTAAGGGGAACCCCGCTGCAATTTTTTTTTAAAAATGACGTGGGGTTCCCCCCAAATATCAATACCAGGCCCTTCAGATCTGGCATGGATTTTAAGGGGAACTCCACCCCAAATGTAAAAAAAAATGGCGTGGAGTCCCCCCAAAAATCCACACCAGACCCTTATCCGAGCACATAACCTGGCCGGCCGCAGGAAAAGAGGGGGGGTGAGAGAGCGCCCCCCCCTCCTGAACCGTACCAGGCCACATGCCCTCAACATGGGGAGGATGTCCCCATGTTGATGGGGACAAGGGCCTCATCCCCACAACCCTTGCCCGGTGGTTGTGGGGGTCTGCGGGCGGGGGGCTTATCGGAATCTGGAAGACCCCTTTAACAAAGGGGACCCCCAGATCCCGCCCCCCCTGTGTGAAATGGTAATGGGGTACAAATGTACCCCTACCATTTCACAAAGAAAGTGTAAAAAATTAAAAAAATGACAAGAGCCGGTTTTTGACAATTCCTTTATTAATGTCTTTTCTTTTCTTCCATCTTCTTCCATCTTCTTCTTCCTTCTTCTTCCTTCTTCTTCCATCTTCTTCCATCTTCTTCCATCTTCTTCTTTTCTCCATTCGGGTTTCTTCCTTCATCTTCATCTTCCTTCTTCCTTCGGTCTTCTCGTCCGCATCTTGCTCCGGTGTCTTCCCTTCTTCTTTCTTCTCCGGCCGCTCCGTTTGAATTGGAGGTTCCCACTGTGCGATGCTTCAGTTCTTCAGTTCCCCTCTGGGTCCGGTGACCCCGCCCCCCTCTGACGCACATTGATTTCACGGGGACTTTCCCCGTGGTGTCAGAGGGGGGCGGGGTCACCGGGTGGCAGCGGACCAAGTGGAGAACTGAAGCGTCGCACAGCGGGAACCTCCAATTCAAACGGAGCGGCCGAAGAAGAAAGAAGAAGGGAAGATGCCGGAGCAAGATGCGGACGAGAAGACCGAAGGAAGAAGGAAGATAAAGATGAGGATGAAGATAAAGATGAAGAGGAATAAACCCGAATGGAGAAAAGAAGAAGATGGAAGAAGATGGAAGAAAAGAAAAGACATTAATAAAGGAATTGTCAAAAACCGGCTCTTGTAATTTTTTACATTTTTTACACTTTCTTTGTGAAATGGTAGGGGTACATTTGTACCCCTTACTATTTCACATAGGGGGGGGCCGGGATCTGGGGGTCCCCTTTGTTAAAGGGGTCTTCCAGAAAAGAAGAAGATGGAAGAAGAAGATGGAAGAAGATGGAAGAAAAGAAAAGACATTAATAAAGGAATTGTCAAAAACCGGCTCTTGTCATTTTTTACATTTTTGACACTTTCTTTGTGAAATGGTAGGGGTACATTTGTACCCCTTACCATTTCACATAGGGGGGGGCGGGATCTGGGGGTCCCCTTTGTTAAAGGGGTCTTCCAGATTCCGATAAACCCCCCGCCCGCAGACCCCCACAACCACCGGGCAAGGGTTGTGGGGATGAGGCCCTTGTCCCCATCAACATGGGGACATCCTCCCCATGTTGAGGGCATGTGGCCTGTACGGTTCAGGAGGGAGGGGGGGCGCTGCGGCCGGCCAGGTTGCGTGCTCGGATAAGGGTCTGGTATGGATTTTTGGGGGTACTCCACGCCATTTTTTTTTAAATTTGGGGTGGAGTTCCCCTTAAAATCCATGCCAGATCTGAAGGGCCTGGTATGGATATTTAGGGGGAACCCTACGTCATTTTTTTTTAAAAATTTGCAGCGTGGTTCCCCTTAATATCCATTCCAGACCTAAAGGGCCTGGTAATAGAATTTGGGGGACCCCCACGCTTTTTTTTTGTGGTTAGCAAAGACTTTTAATGACTTTTCTCTATATTGCCGGGAGCCGACAATTCATTACAGCCGCGGGTGCTTTTAAATGCCTTTTTTTTTCCTTTAGAAATGTCATTTTGCTGGCGCACTGGAAAGTTCAGAGCTGCGCCTGTTCAACTTATGCAAATTGAGTTACGTGACTTGACATTTACTAAGATTGTGTGTCTTGGCGCGTTTGAACCATTGAAATTCCCGCGCTGAGCTCAAAAAAACCTCCCGCAGCTCGAATCGTAGTTTCCGGCGCAGCGGGCTGGTTTTGAAAAAGTTACTTTATCACTCAATTTTGGCCATGTTTGTTATTTGGGCAGGTGTCAATACACTTCCTCACATCACCCCCATTATATTGTCACTTCCAGCTTCTTTATATTTAGAGTTTAACATGCCGTGCGCCAGGTCCATAGTGGCGCACTGAGCGCCTCCTCCCGTCCGCCGACAACACTATAGTAAATGGGAAATAGGGCTGCGCTACCGGCGCTAATGTTTTGTTAATACCAAAACAGCCATTGTGCACGCAGATGCGCCAATACTCATGGCGCAAACGTTTCGTAAATCAGCCCCATTATGTCCAATTTGCTTTTTTCCCTCCCTTTTTTTGATTTGTTTCAATACACACAAAGGGAATAAACATGTGTATAGCAAAACATGTGTTACTGCAATACTTTTCTGTGAGAAATACTTGATTTTCTGGAAAAATTTCTGGGGTGCCAACAATTTCGAGCATGACTGTATGTTTTTATATTATACTTTTTCTTTTTTGCTATGCTGTGAGATAGCGACACACAAACCTTTTAGTTGGGTTTCTCAAATGTGACTCCAAAATTAGAAGTACCTCTTCTGTATCCAAAAAAGAATGTTGGATTTATTTATACTTTCTCGTAGCTGTGCATTCATATTACTTCTGTTCTGTAAATTTGCATGCTATGCAAATATTCATTTTTTTCTTTTTTTTTTTCTTTCTTGTTATCACTGCACCTGCAAACTGGAGTAACACAAATGGCAGAGAGCCAGATAAGACATATATACTTGGAGGGAAAAAAAAGGGTGGTGCTACGTTAGATAAGCTGTTTTAGCTTTCTTGCGCATTCATTCCTAAATTACGTATTTGTCATGTTGGAGTGTGATTTAGGGGTGTGTGAATGTTATTATTCCCGAAATGGTAGCAGATATAAATATCCTAAAAGTGTTTTTTAATCCCAGTTGGTGAAAAGATTTAGGCCTGGTTCACACTGGTGCAACATACGCTACAACTTTGGGAGCACCTGTCGCATTACGTGTATAAATCAATGGTTCATTATGAGAGCTGTCCTAACTGGTCTGACTTTAAAAAAGGTTCCTGAACTACTTTGGTCTGTTTTCAGCCCATTGAATATCATTGAAGTTGGATCATCATCTTAACTGATCCAACTTGTGCATGCGACTTGTGCTCTGAGGATCTAGAAGGGGAACCCTATGCTAAAATGTAAAAAAAAAAATAGAAACGGCATGGGATCCCCTCCCAAGACCATATCAGATGGGTACAAGGGCCTCTTCCCTACAACCCGGGGCCCACCGCCCCATCATGCCCCTGGGTGGTGACATCACAAGGGGGTGGGGTCTCCGGATGACGTCGCAAGATGGCCACGCCCCATGGCTATTTAAGAAACAGCAAACAGTCGAAGCCAGCATCGGGAGAAGACATCAGTGGAGAGAGAAAAACCGGAAGAAGGAGACATCAGCGGAGGGAGAAGAACCAAAGGAAGAAGACATCAGTGGAGGGAGAAGAACCGGAGGAAGAAGACATCAGCGGAGGGAGAAGAACCAAAGGAAGAAGACATCAGCGGAGGGAGAAGAACCAAAGGAAGAAGACATCAGCGGAGGGAGAAGAACCGGAGGAAGAAGACATCAGCGGAGGAAGAAGAACTGAAGGAAGAAGACATCAGCGGAGGAAGAAGAACCGAAGGAAGAAGACATCAGTGGCGGGAGAAGAACCAGAGGAAGAAGACATCAGCGGAGGGAGAAGAACCAGAGGGAGAAGAGCTTACCGGATAAAGAAGACACGTTGGAGCTACAACGGGGGATATTCTTTATAGTTAATAAAGGACTTGGTCAAAAACCTGTGTACTGTATTTATTTATTTTTGACACTTTTTTTTTTCTTTTGGGTGAATGAGTAGGGGTACAATGTACCCCTACTCATTCACTTGGGGGCCGTGATCTGGGGGTCCCCTTGTTTAAGGGGGCTTCCAGATTCTAATAAGCCCCCTACCCGCAGACCCCTGTAAAAACCGCACAGGGTTGTCGGGAAGAGGCCCGTTCCTGACCTGCCAGGCTGAAATCAAAATTCTTCTGATTTCCATGTCAGAGCAGTGTGAACCCAGCCTTGGTCATATGGACTAATGATGTCAATGAGCATACGCATATCTCTGCAGACACCTTATGTTGTTGGACAGTTGAAAGATCATTTGTTGCAGGCATCTGGAGTAAAGCTGTCCACATAGACCGTCCTCACCACTGTCAGTCTGCAATTGTGACTGGGAAGACTCTCCTGCAGTAGAGCGATCTGAAAGCGAGGCTTGAACCGCTCATGGAGCGCAGCGTGGAAGGGCCAACGTCAATGGCGTTGAGGAGAATGGTCTATGTGGACAGTATTACTCCTTATGCATGCATACTTAGACGTGCCTGTTTTAATAATCAACCGTGTGAGTTTTTAAATGTTTTACCTTCATTAAATGTAACTGTATTGCTACACTTAGAGGCGCCTCTCTTCTCTTTCCCTCAAACCAAGTTACTCTCAAACCAAGGTTTTACTGTATTTTATTTAGATTTTATTTAGATACTGCCACCCCATAGGAACTGCTAGTCAGATCCACCTCATATCCTTCTGAAATGCATATTCTGATTGCTTTTTTGTACCATTATATTTGTGTGATTTTTAGATTCTCTTTCTTGTGCCTAAGTCAATTTGATTTTGGGTTTTATTAGTTTGGTGTAAATGAGTATATAGCTGTAGCTACGTAATAGATTTTGTAGTTTATCTTCTGCAACTATCTGAATAATAAAGGGGATGTTTTACTTGGCATTTTACTTTGTATGCCAATGTTCTAAATGCAGGTATTTTTAGAGGGCATATTTGGCTTTAATTGCTTTCCAGAGCCAGGTAACTTAGTAGCAGGCGAGACCTCTGTGCTGTGTGTGTGGAACAATTGTTAAGAACAAGCATCCCTTAGTTCTGTCGCAAGCAACTAGTCTCTACTTCATTAATACCAATTCTTCTTTGATGGGTTTCTTTATCTGTTGTTCTTGGCTTTAATAAATTATGTTGGCCAGAATTCATCAATTCAGACTATATGCAGACTGAGGATATAGTGTGCCTGAATGATCAGCCTTTGTCTCAGGCAGCCACAGAACAGTGCATTCTGTGGATGTTATGAAAGAATTTAAAAGTATTACTCTTACTTTGAATCTTACTGATATTTTGCTCACTTAAATCTTTAACCACTTAAGGATCGGAAGCTTTTATCCTCTTCCTGACCAGGAAATTTTTTGTGATACGGTACTGCGTTACTTTATAGAAAAGGAAAGAGCCCTGGACTGCCGCACTCTGTTTGAACGATTTATTTTCAAAAATTTAAATCCAAAATTAATCCAATTGTTCATACAGAGTGCGGCAGTCCAGGGCTCTTTCCTTTTCTATGCATCAGTGCAGAGCCAGCAACTGTTTCAGTATCAGGGTGGGAGCTATCTTTGGAGCTTAACAGCTTGGAGCGATACACACCTTCACTGCGTTACTTTAACTGACAATTGTGCGGTTGTGCGGCACTGTACCCAAATAAAATTGATGTCCTTTTTTTCACACAAATAGAGCTTTCTTTTGGTGGTATTCGATCACCTCTGCGGTTTTTATTTTTCATTACCAAAAATAGAGCGACAATTAAAAAAAATATATATATATTTTTTTTATTTTATCCAATAAAAAAAGTAAAAGATCAAATTTCTTCATCAATTTAGGCCAATATATATTCTGCTACATATTTTTGATTAAAAAAATCCCAATGAGTGTATATTGATTGGTTTGCGCAAAAAGTTATAGCATCTACGAACTATGGGATATTTTTTATGAAATTTTGTATTTTTTTTACTAGTAATGGATGGGATCAGCAATTTTTAGCGGGACTGTGACATTGTGACATTGCGGCAGACAAATCTGACGTTTTTGACACTTTTTTTGGGGACCAGTGACATTATTACAGTGATCAGTGCTAAAAATATGCACCGTTACTGTACTACTAACACTAGCAGGGAAGCGGGTCAACACCAGGGGCGATCAAGGGGTTAAGTGTGTTCCGTGGGAATGTTTTCTAACTGTGTGCTGGATGGACTGACTGGGACAACACAGAGATCCGTGTTCCTGCTTAGCAGGAAGACAAGATCTGTGTCCTCTTCTGTCAGAAAAGCAGTCTCCCTGTTCTGCCCCTGTGGGAAACAAACGTGGGTGGCCGGCTGACATCTCATAGGCCGGACCCGCTGATTGTCTCCCACACGGGCTAGTGCACGAAACAAAGTACAGGTACGCCGATTTGCGCAGCCGTGCCACCTTGATGCAGTACAACTGCAGCGGGCGGTCGGCCTGCAAGTAGTTAAAGTGTAAACTTCTATTTATTTGCACCCTTTTAATCTTTTAAATTTAGCACTTAAAGTGTTTTGTTTTATTGAGCAATGAATGCAACAAGTGCAAATGAGTGCAGTAAGTGCAAATATTTTTTACATGTTGATCCTGTTAGAAATCTGAGCTCAAAGCTTCCTGAGTTCTCTACCTGCCTTACAGATGTCTGATCGGGTAAACAGTAGGGAGAAAGAAGGCAAGAACTCACTATGGTACTTGGTGTAAGAACAGCCCTCTGAGAGGGAGAAATTCAAGCCCAGTGTTTCTCTGCACTCCACTAGGAAATGCCACAATAGTAATTTCTTCAGTTTCATGATCTTCCTGCCCAAATGAAATCCTATGTGGGTAAAAAAAAATCACCATCTCAAGGGACTGTATAGCCAAGAGGTAGGCAATCTTTTGAGAGGTTGAGCTCTACCTGGACAACATTGAATAGTTCAAAGATCGCTTCTTTCTTTTTTTGATGATCAAGCCCCCTCTCACACACACACTAGTGTGCTCTAGCCCCTTACATCACCCCCCCTCCACAGTAGTGTGCCCCCCAATATGTGCGCACACACACACACACACACACACAGTAGTGTCCTAGTTCCTAGCTTCACTCTCCTACCTACACAATTGTACAGCAGAGTACAACGGCAGAGTAGTGCAGGAGGCAGCACCAATCACCTGCCAGTTAACTTGGGCAGCTCCCGCCCTCTATCCAGAACTGTCCTGCCTTCCACCCTCCTGTGAGGATGAGAGAGGCAGAGGAGGCTGGGAGGAAGGACCGGCACCTAAGTGGCCTGACCAGGGTGGTCCGCACAGGATAGTGCTCTGCTACTGCTGGTCCCCCATTCACATTGGGGCAGAGTGGGCGTTAGGCAGTAAAGCACCGCTAGTTTTAGCGGAGTTTTACCGCTGTTATAGCAGTGCTTTTTGGCCGCTAGCGGGCGCTTTTAACCCCCACTAGCGGCCGAAGAAAGGCTTAATAGCGCCAGTGTTGTGGGGCTGCGGCTTTGCAGGCGCTTTAGCAGCGCTGCCCATTCATTTCAATGGGCAAGGCATTTTGGGAGTGGTGTACACACAGCTCCCGCACCGCCCCAAAGATGCTGTTTGCAGGTCTTTCTTTTCTGTCCTACAAGCGCACCGCCCCAGTGTGAAAGCACTCAGACTTTCACACTGGATGGCTTGAGAGGCACTTTACAGGCGCTAATTTTAGCGCTAAAATGCCTGAAAAGCGCCCCAGTGTGGAAGGGATCTTAGTGATCCCGGGTGTTCACAATCTGCTCGTCACTGTCCCGCGGTTGACTGATGTGTGTACAGTTGGTAAAATAATTATTAGATCCCCTGCAGATTTTGTATGTTTTGCCCACTTACAGAGAAACGAAGGGTCTATCATTTTTAACATAGGTATATTTTAAATGATAGAGACAGAATATCAACCAAAAACCCAGAAAATACACATGATACAAATGCTATAAATAAGTTGCCGTTCAGTGAGTAAAATAATTATTTGATCCCCAAGCAAAACAGGACTTAGTACTTGATGCAGAAACCCTTGTTGGCAAGCACAGAGGTAGGATGTTTCTTTTAGTTGGTTACCAGGTTTGCACACATGTCAGAATGGATTGTGGTCCACTCTTGTTTCTTGGCTGTCGCTTGGCAACTCAAAGTTTTAGTTTTATTTTCTATAGTAAAAAGGTCTGGAGACTGGCTTGACCTTTTTAATGTGCTTCTTGAGCCATTCCTGTGTTGCCTTGGTGGTATGTTTTGGGTCGTTGTCATGCTAAAAGAGCCATCCATGATCCATCTTCAGTGTTCTGGCTAAGGGAAGAAGGTTCTCATCCAAGATTTACAACACATGGCCCCGTCCATTGTCACCTCAATACGGCAAAGTCGGTCTGTACCTTTAAGCAGAGAAACAGCCCCAAAGCGTATTGTTTCCACCTCCATGCTTGAATGTAGGGATGGTGTTCTTAGGGTCATAGTCAGCATTTTTGTTCCTCCAAACACGGTGAGTTGAGTTAAAGGGGTTGTAAACCCTCAAGGTTTTTCACCTTAATGCATTCCATGAATGTGCTGCAGCTGCCCCCCAGAACCCGGTCTTTCCAGTGGCGGGGCGAGCACACCAGCTCAAGCCGGTGTCTCGGGTCCTGATTGGATAGATTGATAGCATCACAGCCATTCCATTCCAATTCCAATTCCAATAACGCAGGAGCTGGGGGGCGAGGCTGAGTCCTGCTGTCTGTGTCAATAGACACAGCAGCAGGGCACAGGAGCGCGCCCGCACGAGTCCCCCAAAGGGAGAGCGGCTCTCCAACGGGGCACTCAAGAACAGGAGGAGCCAGGAGCGCTGCTGAGGGACCCCAGAAGACTAGGATCGGGGCCACTCTGTGCAAAACCATCTGCACAGAGGAGGTAAGTATAATATGTTTGTTTTAAAAAAAAAAAAAAAAAAAAACCTTTAGACCCCTTTCACACTGTGGCGTTTTTCAGGCGCTTTTGGTCTAAAAATAGCGCCTGTAAAGCGCCTGAAAAATGGCTCCCCTGCAGTCTCAGTGTAAGCCCACGTTCACACTGGGGCTGCGGGAGTGAAGCCTGCGAGTTCAGCTGAACTCGCACGATTTCACTCCCGCTGGCAGTCCCGATTTCAGCCACGATTTCAAAGACATCTGAAACAGATGTCAATGTAAATCGCGGCTGAAATCACAAAAAGTAGTACAGAAACTACTTTTTGTAATCGGTGCAGCGCCGCAGATGCGGCATCGCACCGATTAGGACGGTGCCATTGCCCACAATTTGCGGCAAATTTCGCCGATTTGACATGCGATTTGACATGTCAAATCGCACCAGTGTGAACCAGGGCTAAAAGCCTGAGTGCTTTCACACTGAGGCGATGCTCCTGCAAGCAGCATCTTTGGAGTGGTGAAGGAGTGGTGTATACACCGCTTCTGACCATTGAAATGAATGGGCAGGGAGGCCGAACCTGCAGCAGCGCTTTGCGGGCCGTTTTAACCCTTTATCGGCCACTAGCGGGGGTTAAAAGCGCCCCGCTAGCAGCCAAAAACCTCTGCAAAAACGAAAAATGGCGGCGCTTTACTTTCTCCCAATCCTTCTCTGAATCACTTAGATGTTCATTGTATGACTGCACATGTGCCTTTTGAGGGGGGGGACTCACCGTGTCGGAGAGGGATTTCGGACCCCCCCCCCCCCCCGCAGTGCTCGGAGTGGGGAAGAGAGCACCGGCAGATCACGGAAGCGCCGAGCAGTGCTATGAGATGGTATTTGACACAGTTATATTACAGAAACAAACACAGTTTACATTATATGATACTGTAATAATAGAGTGGATTCTAGGATTTTACTACCACTTTTACTCAGTTCCACTGGGGATTCTTGACAGGAGGGAGGGAGACAAGACTGCACATGAAATAAGACCTACCACGAAAATAAACCCTACTTTGTCTTTTGTTGCCAAAATAATATAAGACCCGGGCTTATTTTAGGGGAAACGCGGTATATATACACACAGTGGGGCTGATTTACTAATAACAGTGCGCTGCGCTGGTTCTAACCTTAATTGGTGCGCCAGATAACTCCTTCACTTGGCGCAGGATCCAGCGGCGCACTGTTATAGTAAATACAAATGTCAGCGGCGCTCTATTGAAAATGAATGGTTCCCTATGGGAGCCCATTGATTTGAATAGAGGTCGCCCGGGAAGTCGGATGAAGCGTATCCGACTCGCGGGGCGACTCGTGTGCCAGCTGACACAGGGACAGCGCGACTTTGCCAGGCAACTTGGACACGACCTGAGCGCGTGAAGCAGCCGCTCAAGTCGTGTCCTAGAGGCGACTAGCTGTCCGAGAATGTCTCCAGCACGATGTCATCGTGCTGGTCCTCGGCAGCCTCGCTGTCCCGTGTTTGGTATGAATCATGAAGGGGAACTCCACGCCGAATTTTAATGAAAAAAACGGCGTGGGGGTTCCCCTCCAGGAGCATGCCAGGCCCTTAGGTCTGGTATGGATTTTAAGGGGAACCCCCTAAGCCGAAAAAATGGCGTGGGGGTCCCCCCAAAATCCATACCAGACCCTTAGGTCTGGTATGGATTTAAAGGGAAACCCCTAAGCCGAAAAAACGGCGTGGGGTCCCACCCAAAATCTATACCAGACCCTTATCCGAGCACGCAACCTGGCAGGCCGCAGGGGAAGAGGGGGGACGAGAGCGGCCCCCCCTCCCTCCTGAACCGTACCAGGCCGCATGCCCTCAACATGGGGGGGTGGGGGCAGGGGGCGACCTGCGGCCCCCCCACCCCAAAGCACCCTGCCCCCATGTTGATGGGGACAAGGGCCTCTTCCCGACAACCCTGGCCGTTGGTTGTCGGGGTTTGCGGGCGGCGGGCTTTTCGGAATCCGAGAGCCCCATTTAATAAGGGGGCCCCCAGATCCTGGCCCCCCACCCTATGTGAATGAATATGGGGTACATCGTACCCCTACCCATTCACCTGGTGGCAAAAAAAGGTAATAAAAAACACAACACAGGTTTTTAAAGTAATTTATTAGGCAGCTCCGGGGGTCTTCCTGCCGGGCGCGCCGCTATCTTCTTCCAGCTCTTTTGCTAGCGGGGTTCCGGGCTTCCTCGTCATCTTCGGGGGTCTTCCTGCCGAGCGCCCCGCTATCTTCTTCCAGCTCTTTTGCTAGCGGGGCGCCCGGGCTTCGTCGTCGCCTTCTTCCGACTTCGGGTGTCTCTTGTTCTGTTCTACGGTTCTTCTCCTGCTCTCCGGTGCCTTCTCCACGATCTCCGGTTCTTCTCCCGCTCTCCGGTGCCTTCTCCACGATCTCCGGTTCTTCTCCCGCTCTCCGGTGTCTTCTCCACGATCTTCGGTTCTTTCTGCCTTCTGCCGGGCGCCCCGCTATCTTCTGCCAGCTCTTTTGCTAGCGGGGGCCGGTCTTCTTCGTCACCTTCTTCCCTCTTCTCTTCGCCCGATGTTGCCTCGTCGCTGTCCACCGCTGCAATGATCTGTCCGAGCAGCTGTGCCACTTTTATTGGCATAGGGCGTGGTCACCGGCTGATGCCACCGCTGACCCCGCCCCCGTATGATGTCACAATCCCGGGGAATGATGGGACTGTGACGTGAAACGGTGGCGGGGTCAGCGGTGGCATCAGCCGGTGACCACGCCCCATGCCAATAAAAGTGGCACCGCTGCCCGGACAGATCATTGCAGCGGTGGACAGCGACGAGGCAACATCGGGCGAAGAGAAGAGGGAAGAAGGCGACAAAGAAGACCGGCCCCCACTAGCAAAAGAGCTGGCAGAAGATAGCGGGGCGCTCGGCAGAAGGCAGAAAGAACCGGAGATCGTGGAGAAGACACCGGAGAGCGGGAGAAGAACCGGAGATCGTGGAGAAGGCACCGGAGAGCGGGAGAAGAACCGGAGATCGTGGAGAAGGCACCGGAGAGCGGGAGAAGAACCGGAGAACAGAACAAGAGACCCCCGAAGTCGGAAGAAGGCGACGACGAAGCCCGGGCGCCCCGCTAGCAAAAGAGCTGGCAGAAGATAGCGGGGCGCCCGGCAGAAAGACCCCCGAAGTCGGAAGAAGACCACTGGAGCTGCCCAATAAATTACTTTTCAAACCTGTGTTGTCTTTTTTATTGACTTATTTTGCCACCAGGTGAATGGGTAGGGGTACGATGTATCCCATACTCATTCACATAGGGTGGGGGGCAGGTATCTGGGGTCCCCCTTATTAAAGGGGGCTCCCGGATTCCGATAAACCCCCGGCCCGCAGACCCCGACAACCAACGGCCAGGGTTGTCGGGAAGAGGCCCTTGTCCCCATCAACATGGGGGCACGGTGCTTTGGGGTGGAAGGGCCGCAGGTCGCCCCCCTGCCCCGAAGCACCAAACCCCCATGTTGAGGGCACGCGGCCTGGTACGGTTCAGGAGGGAGGGGGGGCCGCTCTCTCGTCCCCCCCCTCTTCCCCTGCGGTCTGCCAGGTTGAGTGCTCGGATAAAGGGTCTGGTGTGTATTTTTAGGGGATCCCACGCTAATTTTTTTTTGTTTTTGGCGCGGGGTTCCCCTTAAAATACATGCCAGACCTGAAGGGCCTGGTATGGATTCTGGGGGGACCCCCACGCCATTTTTTTTTCATTTTTTTCAATTTTTTTTTTGAACCGGCATTATTATTTTTGTACATTTCCTTTAACAACCAGCTATAAACAGGTAAAACAAAAAATCGCAGCAAAATTGCAGTACTTGCGTTTTGGATGCGGGTCCATTGAATTCTATTACATCCAAAACACTGTTTTTGGCCTGGCAAAAAAAATCTGCAGTTGCGTTTAAAATCGTTTTTCACAAAGCCTAAAAATGCCTTCAGACGCCAAAGATTTCCATGTTTCAGACGCGGTACCAGCGTTTAGCCGCATTTTAGTTTAGAAGCGTTTTTAAAGGTGACCTATTTTTTTACATTGATAAACTCCAAATTTATGGCAAATGAGGAAAAACCATAATATATATATCTATATATATATCTATATATATATAGATATATATATATATATCTATATGTATATAAAAATGAAATTGCTTCCATTGCATTGTGGACAATCCACAACTTGGGCCAGCTGACGTGGCAAGTGGACAATCCACAACTTGTGGCAAGTGATGTGGCAAGTGACACGCTAAATACAACTACACTGCTGCTCTTAGCTGCTGATATCACTCTGGTCTCACAAAATAGCTAAAATCGTAAATAATACTGTTTTTGGAGCTTAGGGCGGCTCCTTATCATATACACGCAAATGTGGTAAAACACGGCATGCAAACGCCACAAAGCGCGCCTTTCTAAACGCCACTTTCAACCTTAGTTCTGAACACTTTGCACCAGCGTCCCGTCTACATGGGGCCTAAAAACGCCTATGCCATTTACAGCTCAAAACCGCCGTGGTGGCCATGAGGCCATAGGCTAACATGGAGAGATGTTTTTAAGCTGCAAAAAACGCTCAAACAAGCGGCTTGAAAAACGTCCATGTGCATGTAGCCTTATATTAACCACTTGCGCACTGCCCAGACCAAGTTTCACATTTCAGCGCTGATGCACTTTCAATGACAATTGCGCGCTCATACAACACTGTAACCCAATGAAAATGTATTATTTCTTGGCACACAAATAGAGCTTGCTTTTGGTGCTATTTGATCACCTTTGTGTTTTTTTTTCTTTTTTTTTCTATAAATACAAAAGACCGAGTTAAAAAAAGAAAGAAATGGATTTATTGACTGACTCCATGGCAGCCTACGTGTGGGTTAACCCCGCCTCCTCTCCAATGCTATAGGACCCCATACCCATAAAAGTAAGCTCACCTCTCAGCACTGTGTTCCTTTTTTGTCCTCCTCCAATGGACCTGAAGCATGCACGTCCGTGCAGATTCCCGGATGGATGGATGACACACCTTTAAGCGGTGCAGCTCGGAACCCAGCCATGGGCAGGTGGAGAGCTTACAGCAACCACGATTGACTGGATGGGAGTTGCTGCGGTGTGCCCAAGATCCCTCGGCTGGCAAGGTCTGCTCCTTTATTTACCATGGCAGTCGCATCTGTGTATTATTTGTATGTCTGTCCCATGACCCGGCTCTCCCTAATGGCGGCTGGAACGCTCTAAGAATTTAAAAGCTGATGCTCGCCTGTGTCATTTGGGATCTCCCCTGACAGGCGAGCAGAGGCAATTTGATTCACTCTCCCTTCTGGTTTCAGGTCAGTGTTCCAGGACAAACTTGCATAATATGTGTTTTTAAAATATGCACTGTATTTTTGCACTTTTCTTTGGGTACATGTTCTTGTTGACAGTTGCAACTATGTTTGTCATTTGTAAAGTGCCTTCTTAAAGGGCAAGTTACTCATTATTATATTGTATGACTATAGGTTTCCTTACCAGTCCTGTCTTAGTGTGATGCTTAGTCCAGGAGTTATGGACCATTCACCACTTACATGTGGCCAGCCCTCAGGCACAAGGTATGTGCGGGAGAGGGGAGGGCTTGGGGTTTAGTCGCAAGTAATGTTGCTTGACGGCTTGTCTTCCCCCCCCAATTCCCCTTTTTTCCTTTAGCCCTTCCGCAGATCTTCAATTTGACACAGACCTTGCCACACCGCAGCATGCGTCAACATCAAAATCAAAACACAGACGTGATTCCCCGTCTGCATCTCACCACCAGAGGAGAAGTTCCCATTCCTCCTCCAGACACCGCTCCCACCGCCAGGACAGTTATTCTGATCGGAGAGCCTGCTGGGGATGCGGCTCACGAGTCCCAGAGGGCAAATCATTATGCAGCCATTGCTATGCCCATGCGGTTGGGGAAAAAGAGACAGAAGACCAACGGATCGAGTCTCTAGTAAAGCAGGTGGTGCAACGTTCTCTTAAGGAGATGGATGCTTCCCACGTACAAAGCCAGTCCAGCACTATTCGATCTGGCTCCCCGGCTGATGTGGTCCGTGAAGTTCCAGGTCCTTCCCAGCCCTACGCATCATCGCCTCTTCCTTCGGAAGGAGAATTAGAGAGTGATGAAGAGAGTGTGGAATTTGATTTCTCTCAAGTTACTCCGCTCATTAAAGCGGTCAAAGAGGCCCTTATGTGGGAAGACCCTTCTACTCCCCCAGCTAAACAGAATTTTTTTTTCAAGCGCCTGGGGAAAGAGCGCCCAAGCTTTCCGCTTTTAGCCGAACTAAAGGGCATCTTTGATGAAGAGTGGAGCAAAATGGACAGGAAGTCCTCGATGACAAATAAGGCCTCCAGAATGTATCCATTCAAGGCAGAAGAGGTGAAATACCTGGAGTATATTCCTCCTGTGGACGCAGCGGTAATGCGTCTGGCTAAACACGTCACGCTCCCTCTTGAAGACACAGTCTCCTTTAAGGACAGTCTTGACAGAAGAATGGATCAGGACCTTAAAAGAATTTACGGTCTTGCTGGGACAGCTTGTAAACCCGCTCTAGCCTTGGTAGCCGTATCTAAGGCTATGGAGGCATGGACTGAGAATGTAGATTCATTTCTCAAAGGTGTTTCAGAAGATCTGGCAAATAACTCAGCAGCAGCAGAGCTAAAACTAGCAGTAGCCTTTTTGGGTGAAGCATCAGTTGATCTGATCCGTCTACTGTCCAGGATTATGCTATCCTCAGTTACAGCTAAACGTGCCTTATGGCTACGCCCTTGGCAGGCTGACCCGTCTTCTAAGCAAACATGGTGCAAGATTCCCTTCGAAGGATCATCCCTGTTTGGTAATAAATTAGATGACGCCATAGCAAAGGCCACAGGCGGAAAATCTGTCTTTCTTCCACAGGACAGGCGTCCACAGAATCGAAGAAGGCCCCAGTTCAGAAGACGCAGTCCAGAGCGCTCAAGAGAAGCACGCTCCTATAAACGTGGCCGGGACTTCAGAAGAAACTGGAGCAGAGGCCAAGCGTCCTTCCGCAAGCCAGCAAACAACCAAGCGTCCAGTGGTCGCGATCAGGCTAAATCCTTTTGAGATTTTGCCCGCCCAGGCGGGTCAGGTAGGGGCACGCCTGCTCCTCTTCCGGCACGTGTGGGTGGCCTCAATCTCAGACTTCTGGGTTGTCAGGACAGTGTCGTCAGGTCACGCATGGTCCTTCTCCAGCATTCCTCCCCCCAGATTTATCTCAACCCTACTTCCAAGTATGGAAGAGCAAAAAACAGGCCTTACTGTCCTACGTAGACCTGCTGAAAACCCAGGGAGCAGTAGTACGTGTCCCAGAGGAAGAACAATTCCAAGGAGTATACTCCCCCCTTTTCTTAGTCCAAAAGAAAAGCTGTGCCTGGCGCCCGGTAATAGATCTGACGTACCTGAACAGGTTCATAAGGCACGGAAAATTCAAAATGGAAACTCTGTCAACAATCCAGCAAGCCATTCAACCAGGCGACTGGATGATTTCGATAGACCTGAAAGATGCCTATTTTCATGTACCAGTGGCAAAGGACTTTTTAAAGTACCTCCGGTTCCATATCGGGCAAGAACATCTTCAATTCATCTGCCTACCGTTCGGTTTGACAACTTCTCCTCGAGTTTTCACCAAGGTCCTCTTGGCCATAGTGGCCCTCATCAGGCTAAAAGGTGTGCGTCTTTACCATTATTTAGACAATCTCCTAGTTCTGTCTCAAAACAGAGAACGGCTGCTGGTGCACAGAGAACAAGTGATCTCAACCCTTTCCAGCTTTGGATGGCTTCTAAACTTGGAAAAAAGCCACCTGGTTCCAGCCCAACATCTAATTTACTTAGGGGCTCTGTTCAACACAGTGGAGAACACCATCTCCCTGCCGGCAGAGAAGATTCCGGTGATTCGGAAGAGGTTTTCTCGTGCTCTGGATGCTCCTCATCTGAAAGCATCACAATGCCTAAGAATTATCGGCACAATGGTCTCCACGACCCCCATGGTCAAATGGGCTCTATGGAAGTTACGCCCTTTTCAGTCAGGGTTCCTCCGGCAGTGGAAGTCAAGGGACAAGAGTCAACTCATCCACATATCCGCAAAAATGAGAAACAGCCTCTTCTGGTGGCTCCAACTCAAGAATTTGCAAAATTGTCACTCCATTGCCCCCATCTCCTGGGTTACAGTCACGACCGACGCCAGCGGCTCAGGCTGGGGGGCTCTCTGTGGTCAGAACCTAGCTCAGGGCAGATGGGATGCTCGTCTTCACAACCCAGGCTCAAACGTCCTGGAGCTCAGGGCGGCCTGGTGCACCCTCCAATCTTTCTCCCAGTTCCTGAAAGGAGAGTCGGTATTGTTAAGGATGGACAACACAACAGCAGTGTCGTATGTGAAGAGGCAAGGGGGGACTCGGAGTTCTACTCTCCTTCTAGAGGTCGAGCCTATAATAACATGGGCCCAGAAAAACCTGGCCAATATTTCGGCAGTTTTCATTCTGGGAGTCCAGAACTCCCAGGCAGACTTCCTCTCTCGAACTCGTCTAGACAACAACGAGTGGTCCCTCCATGTACAGTCCTTCAACTGGATTCTGTCTCTGGGAGTCAATCCCGAAGTGGACCTATTCGCTTCCCCCTACAATCACAAAACTGTGAAGTTCTATTCTCGGGGCCGTTGCAGCCAGGCAGTCGGAACGGATGCCCTGACGGACAGATGGAGGTTCAAGAGGGCATATGCCTTTCCCCCGATCCCGATAATTCTCAAGTTCCTGAGAAGACTTCAAGCGGAATCAGCCGAAGTAACAGTAGTGGCTCCCTACTGGCCAAACAGGCCTTGGTTTCCCCTCCTGATCCAACTGAGCTACCGGGACCCGGTACCTCTTCCTCTCAGGCCAGACCTTCTCTCTCAAGGGTCACTCCTACACCCTTGTCCGGCACTGATGAGACTGACGGTCTGGTTCTTGAGAGGGAGAATCCCTCGGTTGCGCCTCTAGAGTGATGTCTACATTGTTGAGCTCAAGAAGAGCAAGTACCAACAAGGTTTATAGAAGAATTTGGGCCAAATTTGTTGAATTCTCCTCTGCCTCTGGGAGGTCCTTCAAAAATCCAGGAGTTCAGGATGTTCTTAGTTTTCTGCAAACAGGACTAGACTTACCCTTATCTGTTAGCTCTCTAAGAGTACAAGTTTCGGCCTTGTCGGCCTTCTCTGGAGTCTCATGGGCAGTCCATCCCTTAGTCAGACAATTCTTTCGGGGGGCATCAAGAATTAAGCCCCAAAGAAAACCAAGATTTGCCAAGTGGGATCTTCCACTCGTTCTAGATTCTCTGACTGGACTCAGTATGTCGGGGCCCTCCCCGTCCTCCATTAAGGACTTTTCAGTAAAAGTAGCCTTCTTAGTAGCCATCACCGCGGCTAAGAGGGTCTCTGAGATCGGGTCTCTAGGTCATGAAGAACCTTTTCTAACATTTTTTCCGGATCGAGTAGTCCTTATACCCATGTTGGGTTCAAATCCAAAGGTGTCTTCGGTATTTCACGAAAATCGAGAAATTGTTCTACCTACATTTAAGACTCCAGATTCCAGCGAAACTCATCCCCTGGATATGGGTGAAATCCTAAAGGAGTATCTATAAGTTACTTCTTCCTTCAGACGATCTGACCATCTGTTTGTTCTACATTCTGGAAACAACAGAGGGAAGAAAGCATCAACCAGAACAATTGCATCATGGATCGTCCAAACAATCCAGCAAGCATACAGGGCTAAGGGCTTGGCTCCTCCACAGGCGGTGACGGCACACTCCACCAGAGGTATGGCAGCATCCTGGGCGGCAGTGCAACATGTGGCTCCAGATGTCATTTGTAAAGCGGCCTCATGGGCCTCTATCAATACATTTATGGCCCATTACTGCATTGAACCGGCATCATTGTCGTCTGTTAATTTTGGGTTAAGAATCCTGTCGGTTGACAGGACAAATTAAAGCTTTTTTGTTCAGCATACCCACCCGTGTGGTCTGGCTAGTTATTTCCCACACGTAGGCTGCCATGGAGTCAGTCAGGAAAACTGAAAATTTATTACCAAATACTTACCGTAATTTTCCTTTCCTGATGGACTCCATGGCAGACGGAGTTCCCACCCTGAAAGTAAATAGTAATGAAAGAAAGTAAGTGTCCAAGAGTCGGCTAGTTACGGAACACAGTGCTGAGAGGTGAGCTTACTTTTATGGGTATGGGGTCCTATAGCATTGGAGAGGAGGCGGAGTTAACCCACACGTAGGCTGCCATGGAGTCCATCAGGAAAGGAAAATTACGGTAAGTATTTGGTAATAATTTTTCCGTTATTTTAACCACTTCAGCACTGGGCCTATTCTGGCACTTCTCTCCTTCATGTAAAAAATCATAAATTTATGGCTATAAAATTACTTCAAAACACTAGGGCTGCAACTAACGATTATTTTCATAATCGATTAACCGGCCGATTATTTTTTCGATTAATCGATTAATCGGATAAAATCATTAAAAAAAAACGTAATGTGCAATTTATTCGTTTATTTAAAAGTAATAATGAAAAAACTAAATGTTACACTCAAACTGCAGAATAAAAAACGTTTAACATTACACAACTTTGCAGCAGTACAAAAACATTCTGAAAAGAGGTGAACTATAACTGTTCAAGAAACTTCGCATTTGAATGTAAAAAAGTTAACATGTTAACATGCTCGGGGCTAAGGCTGGCTCTCTTTTTACAAACTATGTTGCCTGCTGCAGAAAAGAGGCGCTCCGATGGAGTGGAGGTGCCTGGGATGCACAAGAAGGATTTCGCAAGTTTTGCCAAAGTAGGATATTTATCTTGGTTACCCTTCCACCAATTCAAAGGGTTCCCCTCCTTCGGAAGTGGCTTCTCAGCAAAATAAGCCTGAACTTCATTTCGGACTTGTGTGTGAATATCCACCTCAAGTTGCACTTGCCCCTCTTCCTCTTCACTGCTGCCCCCAGACTCAAGGAGTATGTCAAGTAGAGAATGAGATGCTGTAGATGAAGGCTCAGCATCTCTAGTTACAGGCGACGTGGTGGTCATTGGCTGCTGCACCAGCATCTCCCTTCATAAAGCAAGTGCCTCTGTCTGTACTTTTGCCTGCACGTTTATGATCTGTTCTGGTGATAAAAAAATTTGTCTTCTAAATCGTGGGTCCAGGGCAGAGGAAAGGATTACAGTGTTTGGGACGTGTTCAAGGATCCCCTTCCATCTGCTTTGAAGTTGGTCTGTTGCAGTAGCTTGGAAGCTCTTTAGCGGAGATGACTCAAAAGAAGCACCTTCATTGGACCGCAACAGCCCCTTTACCAGTGCCGGCACGGATGATAGGGTAACATATTCTTGACCACTCATGAATACAGTGCAGCATTCAAAGGGCTTAAGAGCAGTGGAAAGTTCTTCAAGAATACTCCACTGGTCTGGTTTTAAGGCCCGATAATGTTTGCCTCTTTGTGTAACTGATGGGTCAGACAGAGTTGCAGTTACCGTCCACCTTTGTTCAATGAGTCGTTCAACCATATAGTAAGTGCTATTCCATCTTGTGCTTACATCTTGAAGAAGCTTGTGCTCAGGTGTACCCATTTGCTTTTGTTTCTCCTTCAATTTGCTGCTGGCTAGCTCACTTTTTTTAAAATGTTCAACTAGTCCTCTTGCAGCACTAACGGCTCTCTCAATTCCAGAATTCTTTAACGCAGCACTGATCACCAGCTGCAAGGTGTGGCCAGTGCAGCGGATACTGGCCCAGCCATGCGTGTCCGCCAGGATTTTCGCAGCAGCCACAATATTTGCTCCATTGTCATGCACAATGGCAATTATTTTCTGAGCCGGAATTTCAAATTTTTCAGTGACCTCCTCCAACCATTCTGCAATATTTGCTGCTGTATGTCTGTCTTCCAGAGGCATGGTAGTGAGGCAGATAGAAATCATCTTCCAATCCTCCGCTATGTAGTGGCATGTAATGCCAAGGAAAGCCTTGGTTGCTATACTTGTCCATATGTCTGCAGTAATGGCAATTCTGCTTTCATTAGCGCTGATGGAATCCTTCACATTCTGAAATGCCTCCTGGTACTTTCTCTCCACTAGTTTGGTAAAATGGGTTCTTGATGGTAAAGTATATCCAGGGTTCAGTACACTGATCATGCTTTTAAATCCTCGGTCTTCAACCATGGACAGTGGCCGCATGTCGGTGACTAGCATTTTCATGACAGAATCTGTTATAACTGCTGATTGTTGGGGAGTGCACGGACGATTTTGCTGCACAAACTCTGTCATGGTGCGCTGTTTCTTTCTGCAATGAAAAAGATAATATGTATGATTAGTGTGCAGGAAAAGCTATTTCTGTGTAACTCTATATATCATTTTGGGTTTAACTTACCGTCCTGATGTTTCGCCTTCCACTGTGAACCCCACGTGTTTCCGTTTTATGTGCTCATTCATTGTTGTTGTGCTTCCGTGCCATGCAAGTTCCGTTTTACAAAGTTTGCAGGTGACCACCTTCTTTGCAGCATTTAAATAAAAATTCTCCCAGGCCTTAGAACATTTGGGTCGCACGCCCTTTTCTGTGTCAGCAGGACCCTCTGGCATTTTTCGAAAAAAAAATTGCAGCTAGAAGTAACAAAAAAAAAAAAAAAAAGGGCGGAGATGCAGTGCAATAAATAATATTATGTAGTATTGTAAAGTTTTGTTTTATAAAAATAAATGATTCTTTAATATTTATATGCACTGCTATTCCTCCCGGGGACACCAGTGACGGGGCGTTATTCCTCCCGGGGACACCAGTGACGGGGCGTTATTCCTCCCGGGGACACCAGTGACGGGCGTTATTCCTCCCGGGGACACCAGTGATGGGGCGTTATTCCTCCCGGGACACCAGTGACGGGGCGTTATTCCTCCCGGGGACACCAGTGACGGGGCGTTATTCCTCCCGGGATACCAGTGACGGGGCGTTATTCCTCCCGGGGACACCAGTGACGGGGCGTTATTCCTCCCGGGGACACCAGTGACGGGGCGTTATTCCTCCCGGGGACACCAGTGATGGGGCGTTATTCCTCCCGGGATACCAGTGACGGGGCGTTATTCCTCCCGGGGACACCAGTGACGGGGCGTTATTCCTCCCGGGGACACCAGTGACGGGGCGTTATTCCTCCCGGGGACACCAGTGATGGGGCGTTATTCCTCCCGGGACACCAGTGACGGGGCGTTATTCCTCCCGGGGACACCAGTGACGGGGCGTTATTCCTCCCGGGGACACCAGTGACGGGGCGTTATTCCTCCCGGGGACACCAGTGACGGGGCGTTATTCCTCCCGGGACACCAGTGACGGGGCGTTATTCCTCCCGGGGACACCAGTGATGGGGCGTCATTCCTCCCGGGACACCAGTGACGGGGCGTTATTCCTCCCGGGGACACCAGTGACGGGGCGTTATTCCTCCCGGGGACACCAGTGACGGGGCGTTATTCCTCCCGGGGACACCAGTGACGGGGCGTTATTCCTCCCAGGGACACCAGTGACGGGGCGTTATTCCTCCCGGGGACACCAATGGCGGGGCGTTATTCCTCCCGGGGACACCAGTGACGGGGCGTTATTCCTCCCGGGGACACCAGTGACGGGGCGTTATTCCTCCCGGGGACACCAGTGACGGGGCGTTATTCCTCCCGGGGACACCAGTGACGGGGCGTTATTCCTCCCGGGGACACCAGTGACGGGGCGTTATTCCTCCCGGGGACACCAATGGCGGGGCGTTATTCCTCCCGGGGACACCAATGGCGGGGCGTTATTCCTCCCGGGGACACCAATGGCGGGGCGTTATTCCTCCCGGGGACACCAATGGCGGGGCGTTATTCCTCCCGGGGACACCAATGGCGGGGCGTTATTCCTCCCGGGGACACCAATGATGGGGCACTATCCCCCCCCCAGAAACACCAATAGGGCACTATCCCCCCCCCCCCCAGAAACACCAATGGGGCACTATTCCCCCCCCCCCGGAAACACCAATGGGGCTATGACTATTCTCCCCCCTCCCTCCCAGGAAAACCAATGATGGGGCACTCCCCCCCCCCCCCAGGAATACATAAGGGCCAATGAATGTAATGTATGTATTTGTGTGACTGTGCTACCTTTTTTCACACTGACTGCAGTGCACAGTCTCACTCTCCTTACAGCTTCTCGCCCTCGCCTCTCTGTTCCATCGAGGCAGCAGCAGGCGGGGCTGAGAAGATCTGTCGGAATGACGTCAGGAGAGGCGCGCCGCGGACGTGCAGCGGCGAGGACGTGCCTGGTCACAGCGGCGAGGACGTGCCTGGTCACAGCGGCGCACAGCAGTGCCGAGGACACAGGAAGGAGACAGGAAAGGAAGGATTTTTTCCAACGGACGGACAGGCGCAAGGTGCGGGACCAACTAATCGATAATGAAAATCGTTGACAACGATTTTCATTATCGATTATTATCGATAATATCGATTAATCGTTGCAGCCCTACATAACACCAAACATTATATATGTTTTTGGAGCAGACACCCTAGGGAATAAGATGGCGGTCATTGCAAATTTTTATCTCGCTCGGTATTTGCGCAATAAATTTTCAAACGCCTTTTTTTTGCTAAAAATATTACAAAACAGTAAAGTTAGGCCAATTTTTTGGTATAATGTGAAAGATGTTGTTATGCTGAGTAAATAGATACCTAACACGTCACGCTTTAAAATTGCGCACACTCATGGAATGACACCAAACTTCAGTAATTAAAAATCTCCCTAGGCGATGCTTTAAATTTTTTTACACGTTACCATTTTGGCATTACAGAGGAGGTCTAGTGCTAGAATTGTTGCACTCGTTCTAACGCACGCAGCAACTCACATGTGTGGTTTGAACGGCATTTACATATGTGGGCGGGACTTACGTGTGTGTTCGCTTCTGAGCGCGAGCTACCGGGGACATGGGCGTTTTTTCTTATTTTTGCTTATTTTTTTTATTTTGTTTTTTTACTTTTTTGTATTTCTTACTCTTTTTTTTACTTTTTTTTTTTTTTGGATCACTTTTATTCCTATTACAAGGAATGTAAACATCCCTTGTAATAGGAATGTGTGTGACAGGTCCTCTTTATGGAGAGATGCGGGGTCAATAAGACCCCACACATCTCTCCTCCAGGCTGGAAAGCATGATATTGGTCAAAAAAAATCACCAATCTCATGCTGACAGCCGAGATCACGGCTTGGTTAACATACAGGAACACGGCCTGATGTCATAACGTCGCGCCCGGGCCTCCAACGGTCATAGAGATGACTGGTGACCATCTGGTCACCAGTCATCTCCAAATCGTTCTCTGAGCCCAAGATGGCACGGGAGAGCCCGGAGAAGCACCGGATGGCGGCAAGAGGGGGGGGGACGTCCCCTCCCGCCGCCTATAAGAACGATCAAGCGGCGGAACTGCCACTATGATCGTTTTTATTGTGCACAGAATCGCCGGCTGAAATGAATGATATCTGAATGATGCCTGCAACTGCAGGCATCATTCAGATGTCACCGCACAAAGCCAAGGATGTCATTTGACGGTGGGCAGTAGGAAACTGGTTAATATTTTAAAAAAAGGTAATTTTTCTTCTTCATTGATGTACACTGATGAGACTGCACTGATGGGCACCGGTGGCAAGGGTGGGCACTGAGAGGTGGCATTGCTAGTTGGCACTGGTGGGCAGTGAGAAGTGGCACTGCTAGGTGGCAATGATCGTTGGCAGTGATGGGCACTGATAGGGAGCACTGCTAGGTGCCACTGATTGGCACCAGTGGTGGGCATTGATAGGTGGCACTGGCAGGGGCTACTAATTGTCACAGATGACGCAGAATTGCCTCTTCCTCTTCGGGTCCCATGTCCCTTGCACATAAGCCGGTGATTGCCTTTTTTTTATGCTCACGCTGTCAGCACAAGGAGAAAACAAAAACCATTACCCAGCTTTTGTTTACATCACGTGATCAGCTGTCATTTGCTGACAGCTGATCACATGGTAAAGGGCAGGGATCGGCCCCTTACTCGGATCTGTCATCACCCGAGTCTCAGTGACTCAGTGACCACAGCGCGCGCGCACAAAGGGGAGGACGTTTATTGACGGACTCCCGGCAATTGAGGAGCATGCTGTGGCCATCGATCAGTTATAGCGCTGATCTCAAGTGATTAAAGAGGGTCTAAATGGGCCATTGACATGCATCACAATTCAACTTAGGAATGTGTCTTTGAAAAGTTAACTAAATAATTTGGCCACTTTATCCTTCCAAATAATTCACTTTCTGTCACATAGCCACACAGGAAGTGAGGGAAAATCCCTAACAATGTCTTTCCTTGGGGACACACAGGTCAATCTAAATACTTTCCCCATTATGCACATTGCACTCCAGCATATTGCGGGGTACACCACAAATTATTAGGTAGTTTGGACTTTGGGGTTTGGGATTTATTTACTAAAGGCAAATCTACTTTGCACTACAAGTGCACTTGATGTATATCTGAGGGGGACATGCAAGCAAAAAAAAAAACACCATCTTTGCTTTTACATGATTGTAACATCCAATCACCAGTACTTTCCCTCAGATTTTCAGCAGCTACACTTTTACTGCAGAGTGGATTTGTCTTTACTAAACCCCAAACTATACAATGATTTGGGGTGTACACAACAAAGTGCTAGAGTGCAATTTGCTTAATGGGGACACTAGTTAGATTGATCTGTGTGTCCCCAAGAAAAGACATTGGTAGGGTTTTACCTTCACTTCCTGTTTAGCTGTGTGACAGGAAGTGAAGCCAATTTTAAGAAAAGGAGACACAAAGGCCAAACTACAAAAAAAAAAAAAAAAACACACGCAGGGGTTTTAACACTTACTTTGTTTCCCTCAAAATGCCCACAATTAGAATTGTATGGCCTTGAGCTATTTTTAAGTGCAGTTCTCTAAATCAGTGCTTCTCAAGTACCCCCAACAGGCCATGTTTGCAGGTTTTCCTTCATCTTGCACATGTGCTTTAAATCACAGTCAATGGTTTTGATTTTTGGACAGCATGTCTCGATAAGATAAATTCACAAAACATGTCCTGTTGGGGGTACTTGAGGACTGAGGCTGAGAACCACTGCAGTTAAAAAAGGAAAATTGAATACTTACCGCTCTGTATTTTTCATTTCCTGGTGACGCTCCATGGCAGCACACAATTCATGCATATGCTACCATGAAGGCACCAGGGTAGACAAATCACACCTGTTTTGTTTTGACATGCCAATCAGCTGTCACATTTGTTGCAAAGAAAACACAAAACAAACATCAAAACTTTGCATCAAATTTTATTGGTCAACAAAACAAAAGGGAAGGCAAAATAAAAAACATGGTCAACATCTTGAGAAATTTTTGGCCAAAAAAAATGCAGCACAGACAATTAAATCAAAGTGAACAAACAACACACATTAACAACATCAGAATTATTTCAGGGGAACATTTTCCCCACACAAAAAAAATACAATCCACAAAAGTTAACCAATCACCTGTTTTGCAAAGACATAACAAATAAAATACATGTGTTACAAACTCGATAAGGACACCAACATGTACATGTACATTTTGCCCCCCACACACACGCACACACACTTGCCTCTTCTCAGGGCAAGTGAACAAATGTTCCCTCTGAGCTTTATATAACATATGTTTGTGTGCTAATGAGGCAATTGAAAACACATGCACAGTCCATGAAACACCCAAAATGCAAGTTCACTCAATGTAGAGACTGAAATTCAAAGTGGCTACACCTGTTAAGGATGTCCTTCAATTACTAACCCATAAAAACACTCTCTGAGTGAGCATGCCCAGAAATATCCAGGTGCTGTTCACACACAAAAAGCAGCCAAAAAAAACCCGAACTGGCTGGGCATGTGCAGAACAACACCAATGCAGCTAGCAAAAAATAATCCCCCCCCCCTCCCCCCGTCCAAAATTAAGCACATCATCCAGCATGCTACAAAATTAGAGATGGGACAATCACCCCTCCCCACCAACAAATACCATTGCAGTCTCTGGGAACTGACTTGTTAATTTTGCTAGTCCCCACTTGGCTGGCTTATCTTCTAGTTATTGGCTTTAAAATGGGGGCCCAGGTCCCACCCTCAGGGACATATATCAATGTCACCAATTTGGAAAACACCAAAAATAAAACAAAGAGAAGTGTCTTTAAATATGCCAAATTGCTTAAAGCGGAGCTCCGCCGGAAAAAAAAATATTAAAAGCCAGCAGCTACAGCTACAGCAGCTGCTGGCTTTTAATATTTGGACACTTACCTGTCCTGGAGTCCAGCGACGTCCGCAGCAGAGGACGAGCGACCGCTCGTCGCTCTGCTGCTCCCCCTGCCATCCTCGCTGAGGGAACCAGGAAGTGAAGCCGTGCGGCTTCATGCCCGGTTCCCTACGGCGCATGCGCGAGTCGCGCTGCGCCGTTCTGCTTGGTGCTCCTGTGTTCTGGGAGCCGAGTGTCTCCCAGACCACCAAGGGAAGTCTGCGGGAAGTGACGTAACTCCCGCAGATTCCCGGAGAGAGGACTCCCGGATGTGGGTGAAAATACCTGTCTTAGACAGGTATCTTCACCCCCCTCCCCCCTGAAAGGTGTCAATTGTGACACCGGAGGGGGGGAGGAATCCAAATAGCAAAAGTTGCTATTTAGGGTGGAGCTCCACTTTAAGGGCCATTTCACACCACATGCAGTGCATTGCGTTTTTTATGCATCCAAAATGCATGGAAAGTTGGTTATATGGTTCTAAATGGCAGTGTTTGTTCCAGCGCGTTCCAGTTCCCCCAAAAAAGTAGAACATGCTGCATTTTACCTGCACTGGACTGTACTGGAATGCAGCAAAACGCATCATAAACGCACTGGAACGCACCGGAACACACCTAAATGCACCAAAAACGCACTGGAACACACTTGTCCTTATCTATGGTTAATAAAAAAGAGGGGTGAAAAAAAAGCACTGGACTGCATCAAAAACGTACCAAAAATGCACTGGAACGCATGAAAAACGTGCATGCAGAAAAGCACCTGGAACGCATCCGTGTTGCGTTTCTATGGTGTGAACTGGCCCTAGTTCACACTATAGTAACGCAGTCTGGGTCTGTTCCAGGTGCTTTTCTGCATGCGCGTTTTTGACACATTCCAGTGCATTTTTGATGCAGTCCAGTGTTTTTTTCCCCCTCTTTTCACTTAGGACAAGTGTGTTGCAGTGCTTCTTTGGTGCATTTAGGTGCGTTCCGGTGCATTCCAATGCATTTTTGGTACGTTCCGCTGCGTTCTTGATGTGTTTTACTGGGGTCCAGTACAGTTTTGTACCTAAAAAATGCAGCATGACCAATTTTTTTTTTGCTTTCTGAAACGCACTGGAACGGACTGCAGTGGTGTGAACTATGCCATTGGCATTAATGTGATCAACTTTCTTTGCGTTTTTCATGCATCAAAAAAACGCACTGCACTGCATCCGGTGTGAACTGGCCCTAAATATCATACCCGGGGGGTGTCTATAGTATACCTGGAAAGTAGCACATGTTTTCCATGTTTATAACAGTTGGAGAGCAAAATTACATTTCTAAAGTAAAATAATAGTCATTTAAAAGTCCTTGCGGCTGTAATGAATTGCTGGTTCCCGTCAATACAGATAAAAGTCATTGAAAGTCTTTGATTACACAAAAAACAAAAGCGTGGGGGTCCCCCAAATTCCATTACCAGGCCCTTCAGGTCTGGAATGGATATTAAGGGGAACCCCGCTGCATTTTTTTTTTTAAACTGACGTGGGGTTCCCCCCAAATATCCATACCAGGCCCTTCAGATCTGGCATGGATTTTAAGGGGAACTCCCCCAAATTTAAAAATGAAATGGCGTGGAGTCCCCCCAAAAATCCACACCAGACCCTTATCCGAGCACATAACCTGGCCGGCCGCAGGGGAAAAGAGGGGGGACGAGAGAGCGGCCCTCCCTCCTGGACCGTACCAGGCCACATGCCCTCAACATGGGGAGGATGTCCCCATGTTGATGGGGACAAGGGCCTCATCCCCACAACCCTTGCCCGGTGGTTGTGGGGGTCTGCGGGCGGGGGACTTATCGGAATCTGGAAGACCCCTTTAACAAAGGGGACCCCCAGATCCCGCCCCCCCTGTGTGAAATGGTAATGGGGTACAAATGTACCCCTACCATTTCACAAAGAAAGTGTAAAAATGTAAAAAAATGACAAGAGCCGGTTTTTTACAATTCCTTTATTAATGTCTTTTCTTTTCTTCCAACTTCTTCCATCTTCTTCTTTCTTCTTCTTCCATCTTCTTTTTTTCTCCATTCGGGTTTCTTCCTCCATCTTCATCTTCCTCTTTATCTTCATCTTCCTTCGGTCTTCTCGTCCGCATCTTGCTCCGGCGTCTTCCCTTCTTCTTTCTTCTCCGGCCGCTCTGTTTGAATTGGAGGTTCCCACTGTGCGACGCTTCAGTTCTTCAGTTCCCCTCTGGGTCCGCTTACACCCGGTGACCCCACCCCCCTCTGACGCACATGGATTTCACGGGGACTTTCCCCGTGGTGTCAGAGGGGGGCGGAGCCACCGGGTGGCAGCGGACCAAGTGGAGAACTGAAGCGTCGCACAGCGGGAACCTCCAATTCAAACGGAGCGGCCGGAGAAGAAAGAAGAAGGGAAGACGCCGGAGCAAGATGCGGACGAGAAGACCGAAGGAAGAAGGAAGATAAAGATGAAGAGGAAGAAACCCGAATGGAGAAAAGAAGAAGATGGAAGAAGAAGATGGAAGAAGATAGAAGAAAAGAAAAGACATTAATAAAGGAATTGTCAAAAACCGGCTCTTGTCATTTTTTACATTTTTTACACTTTCCTTGTGAAATGGTAGGGGTACATGGATACCCCATTACCATTTCACATAGGGGGGGGCGGGATCTGGGGGTCCCCTTTGTTAAAGGGGTCTTCCAGATTCCGATAAGCCCCCCGCCCGCTGACCCCCACAACCACCGGCAAGGGTTGTGGGGATGAGGCCCTTGTCCCCATCAACATGGGGACATCCTCCCCATGTTGAGGGCATGTGGCCTGGTACGGTTCAGGAGGGAGGGGGGCGCTCTCTCGTCCCCCCCTCTTCCCCTGCGGCCGGTCAGGTTACGTGCTCGGATAAGGGTCTGGTATGGATTTTTGGGGGGACTCCACGCCATTTTTTTAAAAAATTTGGGGTGGAGTTCCCCTTAAAATCCATGCCAGATCTAAAGGGCCTGGTATGGATATTTGGGGGGAACACCACGTCATTTTTTTTTTTAAATTTGCAGCGGGGTTCCCCTTAATATCCATTCCAGACCTCAAGGGCCTGGTAGTTGAATTTGGGGGACCCCCACACTTTTTTTTTGTGGTTAGCAAAGACTTTCAATGACTTTTCTCTATATTGCCGGGAGCCGACAATTCATTACAGCCACGGCTGCTTTTAAATACCTTTTTTTTCCTTTAGAAATTTCATTTTGCTGGCGCACTGGGAAGTTCAGAGCTGCGCCTGTTCAACTTATGCAAATTGGTTTACGTGACTTGACATTTACTAAGATTTTGCCGGCGCAGTGTCTTGGCGCGTTTGAACCATTGAAATTCCCGCGCTGAGCTCAAAAAAACCTCCCGCAGCTTGAATCGTACATGCCGGCGCAGCGGGCTGGTTTTGAAAAAGTTACTTTAACACTCAATTTTGGCCATGTTTGTTATTTGGGCAGGTGTCACTACACTTCCTCACATCACCCCACATCACCCCCATTATATTCTCACTTCCAGCTTCTTTATATTTAGTGTTTAACATGCTGTGCGCCAGGTCCATAGTGGCGCACTGAGCGCCTCCTCCCGTCCGCCGACAACACTATAGTAAATGGCAAATAGGGCTGCGCTACCGGCACTAATGTTTTGTAAATACCAAAACAGCCATTGCGCACGCAGATGCGCCAATACTCATGGCGCAAACGTTTCGTAAATCAGCCCCAGTATCTCACAAAAGTAAGTACACTCCTCACATTTTTGTAAATATATTATATCTTTTCATGTGACAACACTGAGGAAATTACACTTTGTTCCAATGCTAAGTAGTAAGTGTACAGCTTGTATAACAGTGTAAATTTACTGTCTCCTCTCACCAACCCCCCCCCCCCTCCAACAGTGTTGAAAGTGGAAAAAAATTATAAATAAATATTTAAAAGTAAAATTTGTAAAAGTAATAAAAAATAAAATAAAAAAAACACTGACACCGTCCACTCCCCCCACCCCAAAAAAAGAAAGCATTGTAAAAAATAAAATTGAAATTGAAATTGTAAAAAAAAGAAAAACTACTGACACGGTCTACGCCTAATCAGTGCTGCATATTAGTGCCACTGTCACATGACATTAAAAAAAAGTATCGGTAATCGGTATCGGCGAGTACTTGAAAAAAATTAAAAAAATTATTGGTACTTGTACTCGGTCTTAAAAAAGTAGTATTTATTTATAATCTCAGGTTTGCGATAAAATTAAACTAGTATTTAAAAAGCTATGAACCCATTGGCAAAGGTTAGAAAACTGACATTTCGTTGTATTTTTGATGCTTTTATTACTTTGCAGAAATTAAATTACAGCTATCTATGTGCAAAGAAAAAACAGCTTGCTTTTCTAAAAATGGTGCTCTAATGTTTTGCCTACAGAAAAATAGAGGTCAAATGACTCACTTTGTCTTTATATGTAAGCTACTTTCAAGTTCAGAATATATCAGAAACACGAGGACACAATGCTATTACAGATCAGTCTTGTTCAACCATAAATTCACATTATTTCAGGCGATAAAAAACATGTGCAGTGAGGCTTGTTATAATTCCCTTGGATGAGACAATGGATCCATTTGTACTGTAGAGCTGAGTATTTTCGTTGGGAAAAAAGTACTAAAAGTGAACGTCATACTCCAGAACAAATTTGCAATAAATACACCACAATTACCCTTGTCCTTTTTCCTGCTCTGCTAAATGCACAGTGTGGCAGATGTAATGTTCTGCAAAGCTTTGGTCATGTAGCAAAAGTAGGATTCTTCCTGGTCCCTAATTTACATGTAATAGAAGAAAAAGAAGTGGTAGCTCAGTGTTGTTGGGGTTAAAGCGGAGGTTCACCCGATTTATTTTTTTAAAAGCCAGCAGCTACAAATACGGTAGCTGCTGACTTTTAAAAAATGGACACTTACCTGTCCGGCGCGCCCGCGATGTCAACAGACGAGGCTGAGCAATCGCTGGGTCCTCGGATGCTTCCGCCGCCATCCTCGGTGAGGGAATCAGGAAGTGAAGCCTTGTGGCTTCACTGCCCGGTTCCCCACTGCGCATGCGCGAGTATCGTGGCGCGCCGTCACTGGTCCCCGCTCTCTCCTGGGAACAGTGTGTTTCCCAGAAGACAGTGGTGGGTGTCAGAACCCGAAAGTGGTGCAAATACCTGTTTTATACAGGTATCTGCACCCCCCTCCCCCTGAAAGGTGCCAAATGTGACACCGGAGGGTTCCAAAAAGCAGAGATTCACTTTTTGTGTGAACCTCCGCTTTAAGGAGAATTCCTCCATGGAGAATGTCAACAGATGACGACCAAGATTCTATTTTGGCTATTGTGAAGGGAGGGGTCTCGTGTTCCCCTGCTTGATTTTTCATATTTGTTTTATATTATGAAGAATTATTTTGGAAGAGTGCGATTCAATGTGGAGAGAAGATCTGGTAGGCCTCGAAAGAGTATTCAACCAATAAAATGATCTAACCTTTACATTTTAAAGGGACATAGGAATCTGGTGCGCAATGCAAAAAAAGCTGCATCCAAAATATCAGTTTCACGTGGACTGGTCAAACTACACATATGATTTTATGATTTATACATGATGGAAAATTGTATGTTTTATTCTGGCTTGCCAGAATCCATCATACAAATCTCCTTGCCATCTATGTTTATCACTAGCAATTGCATTTTGCCACAATCGACTTGTGGATGTTCACTAAAAAACATGGACTATAATGGCAACTGGTAAGGGTGGCTATATAAGTTGATGTACAATCTATTGCATGCTACTTCAGTCCAATGCTTGGGTGGGTAAATCTCATCGATGTAGTTTACTCTGAATATTCACTGGCATTTAACCAATTCTACTTGTTACATTTTGACATCATATAAACTTTGTGGTCATTACATCTCTTTTTATATTTTCCATAGGTCTTCTCCTAACTGTATGAATGGTCTTGGTAAATATTGGTCATCAGCTCGGGGTGAAAAATGAACATCGCCGGCTTTCTAAAATCTCAGTTCCTTTGTCATCTTTTCATCAGCTATGTGTTTATTGGAACTGGACTTATCATTAATTGTATTCAACTTTTTACTCTTCCTCTATGGCCTTTTAACAAACAACTGTACCGGAAAATTAACTGCAGATTGGCATATTGCATATCAAGCCGTAAGTTTCTTTTTTATTTGTGGTGATGATGAAATATATGTATTTCTATTTGAAAGGGTTACATTTCAGATGCCAAACATGGGTGCATCCTACCTAGGGGTTGGGGGATTTAAGCAGACCACCTTCAAGTCTGTTCAAGTTCATTGGACCAAATGGAAATTTGGATTGATTTTAAATGTGTGCAAAATATGTCTCTGACAGCAAAAGAGTTACGGCCTTCACTACCTGGATGGTATGTAGTACAATGGGGCAAAAAAGTATTTAGTCAGCCACCAATTGTGCAAGTTCTCCCACTTAAAAAGATGAGAGAGGCCTGTAATTGTCATCATAGGTATACCTCAACTATGAGAGACACAATGTGGAAACAAATCCAGACAATCACATTGTCTGATTTGGTAAGATTTTTTTTGCAAATTATGGTGGAAAATAAGTATTTGGTCACCTACAAACAAGCAAGATTTCTGTCTCTCACAGACCTGTATCTTCTTCTTTAAGAGGCTCCTCTGTCCTCCACTCATTACCTGTATTAATGGCACCTGTTTGAACTTGTTATCAGTATAAAAGACACCTGTCCACAACCTCAGTCACACTCCAAACTCCACAATGGTGAAGACCAAAGAGCTGTCGAAGGACACCAGAAACAAAATTGTAGACCTGCACCAGGCTGGGAAGACTGAATCTGCAATAGGCAAGCAGCTTGGTGTGAAGAAATCAACTGTGGGAGCAATAATCAGAAAAATGGAAGACATACAAGGCCACTGATAATCTCCCTCGATCTGGGGCTCCACGCAAGATCTCACCCCGCGGGGTCAAAATGATCACAAGAACGGTGAGCAAAAATCCCAGAACCACACGGGGGACCTAGTGAATGACCTGCAGAAAGCTGGGACCAACGTAACAAAGGCTACCATCAGTAACACACTACGGCGCCAGGGACTCAGATCCTGCAGTGCCAGACGTGTCCCCCTGCTTAAGCCAGTACATGTCCGGGCCCATCTGAGGTTTGCTAGAGAGCATTTGGATGATCCAGAAGAGGATTGGGAGAATGTCATATGGTCAGATGAAACCAAAGTAGAACTGTTTGGTAGAAACACAACTCGCCGTGTTTGGAGGAGAGAGAATGCCGAGTAGCAACCAAAGAACACCACACCTACTGTGAAGCATGGGAGTGGCAACATCATGCTTTGGGGCTGTTTATCTGCAAAGGGAACAGGACGACTGGTCCATGTACATGAAAGAATGAATGGGGCCATGTATTGTGAGATTTTGAGTGCAAACCTCCTCCCATCAGCAAGGGCATTGAAGATGAAACGTGGCTGGGTCTTTCAGCATGACACTGATCCCAAACACACCGCCCGGGCAATGAAGGAGTGGCTTAGTAAGAAGCATTTCAAGGTCCTGGAGTGGCCTAGCCAGTCTCCAGATCTCAACCCCATAGAAAACCTTTGGAGGGAGTTGAAAGTCCGTGTTGCCCAGCGACAGCCCCAAAACATCACTGCTCTAGAGGAGATCTGCATGGAGGAATGGGCCAACATACCAGCAACAGTGTGTGACAACCTTGTGAAGACTTACAGAAAACGTTTGACCTCTGTCATTGCCAACAAAGGATATATAACAAAGTATAGAGATTAACTTTTGATATTGACCAAATACTTATTTTCCACCATAATTTGCAAAAAAAAAAATATTTCCAAATCAGACAATGTGATTGTCTGGATTTGTTTCCACATTTTGTCTCTCATAGTTGAGGTATACCTCTGATGACAATTGCAGGCCTCTCTCATCTTTTTAAGTGGGAGAACTTGCACAATTGGTGGCTGAAATAAATCATAGAGGTTACCTCTGTATGACAATTGCATGACTTTCCTCTGATCTGGAATTCCCTAGAGTGCATTACAGGTAATTAAAAAATATAGAAGTTATTCCTTCCTGACTCAAGATGATACATATGCAGTAACTGTTAACCACTTCAGCCCCAGAAGATTTTACCCCCTTAATGACCAGAGCCTTTTTTGCAATACGGCACTGTGCCGCTTTAACTGACAATTGCGCGGTCATGCGACACTGTACCCAAACAAATTTCAGGTCCTTTTTTTCCCCACAAATAGAGCTTTCTTTTGGTGGTATTTGATCACATCTGTGGTTTCTATTTTTTGCACTTTAAACAAAAAAGTCTGACAATTTTGAAAAAAAAGCTGTATTTTTTACTTTTTGCTATAATAAATATCCCCAAAAAATATATTTAAAAAAATAAATTTCTTCCTAAGTTTAGGCCGATATATATTCTTCTACATATTTTTGGTAAAAAAAATTGCAATAATTGTATATTGATTGGTTTGCGCAAAAGTTATAGCGTCTACAAAATAGGGGATAGATTTATGGCATTTTTATTATTATTTTTTTTTTTATTAGTAATGCTGGTGATCTGTGTTTTTTATCAGGACTGTGACATTGCGGCGGACATATCGGACACTTTTGACACTATTTTGGGACCATTGACATTTTATACAGCGATCAGAGCTAAAAATAGCCACTGATTACTGTATAAATGTCACTGGCAGGGAAGGGGTTGAACACTAGGGGGCGATCAAGGGGTTAAGTGTGTTCCCTCAGCGTATTCTAACTGTAGGGGGATGGGCTACCACTGACATGAGAGAGATCACTGGGAGAAGTAGATCCCTGTCATTTCACTAGGCAGAACAGGGAAATGCTTTGGTTACATAGTCATCTCCCCGTTCTGCCTCTCCTCGCCAAGATCACAGGCGGACATCGAGTCCGCGGGTCACGCTCCTGCGGCGGGCGTGCGCCCGCTATACTGCTTTTGCGGACTGACATACAGGTACGCCAGGTTGCGCAGGAGTGCCATTCTGTCAACGTATATTGGCGTGAGCTGGCTGTCAAGCAGTTAAATAGGAAAGTCCAGGTATTTGCTTTTCATAACATTTGCTATTGATGCTGTAGTAAGAGCTGATCTCTGCACATTTTATACTTCCTAAACTTAGACCTTCACTTCTACAATATATAAGGTTAAACTTCAGCCATGGACAAAGTTCTGTCTAACTCATGGTAAACCCAGATGTAAAAAAAAGGAAATATATACATAATTCAGGCAGGTACTGTATGTTTTTAGCCATCAATATGAATCCTCAACTTTAAAAACTGGAGTTTTATTACAAATAATGTTTCTCTTGACGCCTAAAAGGTTTGAATTTAGTGTGTGTGCTCTTCAAAAACATTCCAGTGAAGTGCACCTACTAGTGCATATTAAGTATGTAAATTAAATACTTTCTTTTTACCCAGCTAGAGATAATGAATTTTTGGTCAAGTAACTGTTTATTTAGGAAAATAAATTTAGAATTTTACAAGAAATCAAGTAAAATTCCATATCATTGAATCCTATATGAGAATATTGCAATATCATCCAGCTAAATTCTAGGGGAAAAAAAAGTACAGGTAAGGAAAACAACGAAAAGCTCAAATATACCCATGGGGTAAGTACAGAAAACACATGCTTGTATCTGTAATAGTATAGTAACCACAATCCTTAATAGGTGGAGCACAGCAGGCGCATAGGAAAAATAGAACTAAACTAATTATCTCTGAAGAAAACAAAAAAAATAGTTATGCAGCTGAGCTGCTGTCAAAAATGGACAACTAACTGGCAAAATACGACCAGCTAAGCTAGTAAGAGATATGGTAGAAAAGTAAGGAAAAATTGGACTAGCCAGGGGGAAAGAAACTGCCCTGAGATTAATTGCAGATCCCCCAGAGAGAATCTGAGATAATGAATTTTTAATAGCATGCAGACTCTGGTAATCCTCTACCTGGAGGCAGCAATAAGAAACAAAAACTTAAGCCTCGTACACACGGGCGGGAATCCCGTCGAAAAAAAACGTTGGTTTTCCCGACGGGATTCCTGGCAAGCTTGTCTTGCCAAGACCTGTGTACACACGCCCCATTCAAAACAACCGCCATTCTTTTGTATGGCAAGAAGGCGGTGACGTCATCGACTACGACGAGCCGCCACTCATCACTTTCGATGCCGTCGCTGCCATCTTGCTACACCCTACATTACCCTTGTATGTCTCGAAGTCTCATCGAGCATGCGCGGGTTTCCCTGGACAGGTAAGCACACAGACGACCGGGTTTCTCGGCAGGAAACACTCTGCAGAGAATCCCAACGAGAAAAATAGAGAGCAGGTTCTCTATTTTTCTCGTTGAGATTCCCGGCAATTTTCCTGCCGAGAAACCATACACACGAACGGTTTTCTCTGCAAAAAGCTCTCCCAGCAGTTTTCTTGCCGAGAAAAGCGTTCGTGTGTACAAGGCTTGAGACCCCTTTTATATTCTGCCTCTCCATTTATCATCCATCTGATGAAAATCAGTGAACAATGCATTTATACCGGGAAACAGATCCGTGTCTGTTCAGGTCCATTTTTTTTTCTTTAAACAAAACAGGTCTCTCTGCTTTAGCATCCGTTGTTAGGAGGTTGCACCCGCCAGCTTGCTAACAATCATCACTCATCCCTGTTGTCAACAGGGGATTCCTTACTGACAGCAGAATGTAAACAAAAGCTGACTTTAATGTGCAGGCCCCTCCCAGCTTAGGGCTGTAGTTAGGCGTTAATGTAAAATATCTCATGAGGGGACATAATTAAACAGGCACAAATTCGTTTTCTATACCCCTTTTAGGTTAATCGGATTGTACTTTGGGTTTTCTACCCACTGGTAACTGATCGTCACTATGATCTGCAACTAGATGCAGCCCTTTTGTGCCTGGCATTCTTCTAAGGAATTACCTCTTCTTGTTGTGCTGTGTTAGAAACCCCCTCCCCATGATTCCTAAACACTCCAAAGACCTTATCATTGGTTGTGTCACTTTATTTTGGTTCCAGAGTTCCGCCCTTTTTAATTACCCTGATTAACAGTGATCTTCAAATCCCTACCTTGCATTAAAGAAAAATGTGCTGACCTGTCAAAATATCAATTACCTGGCTGTCATGCTGACTCTCTTGCTTAAATACTTTTGAGTCACTGATCTGAAAGAACTATGTGGATTAGGACATTTTCCGTTTTGCATTCTAGTTCTGGGTCTGTAAACATTTTAAAACCAGTAGTTGGCATACCAGCCAAACTAGCATTTTCAGAAGGAAGCAAGCAGTGATCTATATCTTTGCCTGCCTTTTATAGAGTATGTATATTTAGATCATCAAGTGCATGTGGATTGTTAACTCCTCATACTACTTGCAATTTTTTGTGAAAATCTCTTCATTTGTTATATTCACACTTGCTTTGGTATCTGTCACCTATATCTCTGCACAACGTGCCAAGCTCACATTTGCTGCAACATATCTGGCTTACATCTAACAGCCTTAAGCTGGGTAAACACTAAAGCCCTGTACACACGATCGGTTTTACCGATGAAAACAGTCCGATGGACTTTTTTCATCGGACAAACCGATCGCGTATGGGACTCATCGGTCTTTTTTCCATCGGTTTTAAAAAATAGAACATGTTTTAAATTTTTTTGATGGATCAAAAACTGATAGCAAATACCGATCGTCTATGGGCAAGTTCATCAGAAAAAAAATCCACGCATGCTCAGAATCAAGTCGATGCATGCTCAGAAGCATTGAACTTTTCTCGGCTCATCGGAGTGTTTTACGTCACCGCGTTTGGAACGGTCGGTTTTTTGACTGATGGTGTGTGGGCAAGACTGATGGAAGTCAGCTTCATCGGATTTCCGATGGACAAAACCATCGGATTAGAATCCATAGGATATCCGATCGTGTGTACGAGGCTTTACAGTTTGTTTTTTGTTCTCATTCAATCAGCAAGTTGAACAAAAAAAAAACCAACAGATCGCCATACCAACACAAGCATTGTTGGTGCTGCGATCTCCCCTGCTGTTCTATTGAATTTCAACAGCAGCCACTGGCTGCAAGCACTGATTGGATGCTGGTTTTTAAGCATGTCCCTTCGACAAATTAGACCGGCCTCTGTTGGACAGACAGTTGTACAGACTGACCAGTATGTGTCCAGCTTAAAGCAGAGTTCCACTCAACAGTGGAACTTCTGCTTACCTGTCTCTTCCCCCAAGTCCCCCCACCCCTATCTGGTGCCACATTTGGCACCCTTGAGGGGGGAACAGGTACCTGATTTTAACAGGTACCGTTCCCCACTTCCGTGAGACGGGGCTGCGGCCCCCTCCTCCGCCGACCGGACCAATTAGAAAGTGTAGTGCGCTTTGCGCAGTAGGGAACCGGCTGTGAAGCCAGAAGGCAATGGAATGGCGGCGGCTGCAACCAAAAGCCGATCCAAAGATCGGCTGGGGTGCCGACATCCCGGGCTCCCTGAACAGGTAAGTGTCCATATATTAAAAGTCAGTAGCTGCTGATTTTTTTTTTTTTTGTGGGGGGGGCTGGACCTCCTCTGTAACATACAGTATGCAGCAGTATTTCTAACTCTTGGATTCTTAGGGCTCTTTCACACGGAGGTCCGTCCAGGTCCGCCTGTCAGTTTTTTAGGCGGACCTGAAACGGATCCTCCATGCACCCCTATGGAAGCACGGATGTCAGCGGAGACATGTCCGCTGACATCCGCTCCGAAAAAGTGTGACGGAGGAAAATCCTATTTTTCCTTCCGTCTGCGGAGCGGATCGGATGACAACGGACTCTACGGTCCGTCGTCATCCGATTCCCCATAGGGGAGAGCGGCGCTCTGACAGGGCGGTCCCTGCACAGTGTGCGGGGACCGCCCAGTCATCCGTCGGCTCAGCGGGGATCAACGGAGCGATCCCCGCTGAGCAAGCGGAGCTTCACGGGGCGGATCTTCACGGATCCGCCCCGTGTGAAAGAGGCCTTACTCAACTTCTCTGACCTGCTTTCTGCAAAATGTTTTTTTGTTTGTTTTTGTTTTTATTCCTTCTCTGAATTTAGATGTAATTTTAATCCTGCAATATTCAGTATATAAACTGCTAATTAGCTTACAATGTTTAGCATATTAGTGTTACTTTAGCAGAATTTAAAGTGGAGTTCCACCCTGAAAAAAAAAAATTACAGGAAAATGCTGCAAAAAAATTGAAAAAAAAAATTTTTTTTACTCACCCGAAATACCTGTTGCTATGCGGATGTTCCTAATCTGCCTCTTCCTAGTCCGTGGCTGGTCTTCCGCAACCTCCTTCTGGTGAATTTGGCACCATGCCTTCTGGGAACTGTGTGTATCCCAGAGAGCAGCCGCCCATTCATAAAGCGGCGCGAGCCTCACGCATGCGCAGTAGGAAACGGGAAGTGAAGCCGCAAGCTTCACTGCCTGTTTCCCTTACTGAGGATGGTGGCGCTGGAACCTGCAATGATCCGGATCGGCATCGGGGGGGGGGCCATCATCGCGGGTGCCTAGGACAGGTAAGTGTCCTTATTAAAAGTCAGCAGCTACAGTGTTTGTAGCTGCTGACTTTAAAAAAAAAAATTGCGGATGGAATCCCGCTTTAAAGCATTGTGCTTTTAAAAGGCAACAGGATATTGCATTTCACACCTTGTTTTATTTCAAGAGCATCCATGAACATTAAAAATACAAATGACTCTGTTGTGCAATGTCTAGATCTTGCAAGGCCTAGCTGCTGTTGATAGAAATGCAGAGAGAAATATCGCTGTGGTGCGGTAAGGAAAAATGCAACATGTTGTAGATTTCCATACCGCACCACAGCTCACCTGAGGGCTGCATTCAAGTGTGGAGAGGGCACATAGAAAACTATTTTCTTTCTGTGTGCCCCTGTGGAGATCCATGGTTTTCAAGTGCTGAAAACCTCAGATCTGCACACGAGATCTAAAGTCACTTGATTTAATTAGTCATGTAAAGCTGCCCATGGATGGATTGAAATGTGGCCAGTTCAGCAGGGATCGTCTGAATTCGATGCATCTGGGCAGGCGGGTTGTACAGAAGTTGATCTCTCAATCAACTTCTGTACAACCAGCCAGTTGGGTTTTTTTTATTTTTTTGCCCAATCAGTACTGCCAGCTATAGCTAGCAACACTAATCATTGTATTCTGACGAAGGGAAAAAACTCCTCTCTGTTGGGGGAATCTTTTTTTTTTTTTTCATTTAATTTGCTGGTTGAATAATAAAAAAATGCATCATCTTTAGCCTGCCTAATAGCCCTGTAATGAGAGTTTAAAGCGTCCTGCATTTATTGGTTTACTTGCTTGTCTACCTTATCTTTGTAGCGATTACCTGCGGATGGTCGGCCCTAAACACAAGAGCGATTACATGCTAATGGCCACATATATCTCCGGGACTGTTGGGCTCCCTTTTTGCTTTCAGTGGGACTTCCTGCCTTTAGCTAATCACAGGGGACCCTGCGTAGTTTCCTTTGGGTCATTGCAAGCGGCCCCCTTCACCTTACTTAGAACATCTTACTGCTAGGGGACTTGCCACCGAGGAAAAAAATGCATTAAACATATTTTGCAGTCTTGCTACTTTCTAATAGAAATAAATTCTATTTTGAGAAAAAATGGTTATCAATTCAACCCTGTTAAGATATATTCCAGTTATATTTTCTAGTGTGTCTTGGGTTTTTTTTTTTTAGGGTGATTTCGAGAGCTGGTTGAAGAGGTTTCCATGTGGGTGTGAGATTCCTACTACTGCACTGCTTTGATTTTCTAGAGATCAGACTTGTTGTTCTGCGGGGAGCTAAATATTTGACCTTCGTAAGGCAGATGCATTTCTTTTCATTCACAACACCATGGGTGGGCTGCTGCTTCATGAAAATTATGGAACCTAAAGACTGATAAATTCACTGTCCAGTGTTTAAAGGGGTTGTAAAGGTTAGTTTTTTATTTTTTAAATAGGTTCCTTTAAGCTAGTGCATTATTGGTTCACTTACCTTTTTCCTTCGATTTCCCTTCAAAATGTTTTTTTTCTTTGTATGAATTTCTCACTTCCTGTTCATCCCCAGTAAGCTTGCCCTTATCATCCGAGCCGTTCTGGCTGGGGGTTAGTCAGCGTGCTCGCCCCCTCCCTTGGGACTACATCCCTGCGGGGAGACGCTGTGTTCACAGCATTGGCACTTAGTACAAATGTCATTAGAAAGGTACTGCTGTTGCTGGCCTCTTTCTAAAAAATTCTAGTTGCCTGGCTTTCTTGCCTTTAATTCTGGTTTAAAAAATAAAATTATATTCAAGTATGTATTCTTAACCCAAAAAAGTACCTTCTATTGCTCTCAAATCTTATTTGTTTTTTGTAGCTGCTGTGATCCAACTTCTTGTTTGTAAGGTGGTTACGTTTGTTCTCCATAGTCCCACCGTCTTGCTCGCTGTCAAGATGGGACTATGGGATTTGTAGTGCGCATACAGCAGTGCATATGATAACTAACATGGACTGCTCATTTTAAGCCAATGCAAGTGAGGCGTAAAAGGAGAGGCTGGGGGAGCTCAGGCGACATTACAAGGAGGCATAGAAACACAAGGAATGATTCTATGAAAAATAGATTACAGGGTCATTAAGTCATGGATGTGTATAGATTGGTTTTGGAAAATGGGGATATTGTTTAGTGTCCCTTTAATACTTTAATCCTAGACCCAGAACAATCATGGTGAAAAAATGGTCAGGAAAGTATCAGTATTCTTGTCTCTAATTGTTCTTGGTCAGCTACAAAGAAAGTGTTGAAGACAAAGCCAGCTAGGGAACTAATACTCAAAAATAGGTCAGCAGTGACTGTCTCTTATTTTCGTATGACAGGTGTATTTTAAAGCAACCTTCCAGATAAAAGCACTGCTTTCCTACCAGCCCCTGCTTTTTAACAAAATTGGTTGCAAAAAACTTAAAAAATAAGATTTTTGTTACCCAACAAGTGATACCACCACTCCTTATGAATGCCTACGAGTGACAATCTCAGAAGCCAGTGGAGAGGCACAATGGCATCACCAATGCCTCACAAAATTGTTAGAAGCAGGGGTCAAGGCGAGTGTGTGTGTGTATATATATATATATATATATATATATATATATACAGTGGGGAGAACAAGTATTTGATACACTGACGATTTTGCAGGTTTTCCTACTTACAAAGCATGTAGAGGTCTGTAATTTTTATCATAGGTACTCTTCAACTGTAAGAGACGGGATCTAAAACAAAAATCCAGACAATCACATTGTATGATTTTTAAGTAATTAATTTGCATTTTTTTGCATGACATAAGTATTTGATACATCAGAAAAGCAGAACTTAATATTTGGTACAGAAGCCTTTGTTTGCAATTACAGATTTCATACGTTTCCTGTAGTTGTTGACCAGGTTTGCACACACTGCAGCAGGGATTTTGGCCCACTCCTCCATACAGAGCTTCTCCAGATCCTTCAGGTTTTGGGGCTGTCACTGGGCAATACGGACTTTCAGCTCCTTCCAAAGATTTTCTATTGGGTTCAGGTCTGGAGACTGGCTAGACCACTCCAGGACCTTGAGATGTTTCTTACAGAGCCACTCCTTAGTTGCCCTGGCTGTGTGTTTCGGGTTGTTGTCATCCTGAAAGACCCAGCCACGACCCATCTTCAATGCTCTTACAGAGGGAAGGAGGTTGTTGGCCAAGATCTCGCATTACATGGCCCCATCCATCCTCCCCTCAATACGGTGCAGTCGTCCTGTCCCCTTTGCAGAAAAGCATCCCCAAAGAATGATTTTTCCACCTCCATGCGTCACGGTTGGGATGGTTTTCTTGGGGTTGTACTCATCTTTCTTCTTCCTCCAAACATGGCGAGTGGAGTTTAGACCAAAAAGCTCTATTTTTGTATCATCAGACCACATGACCTTCTCCCATTCCTCCTCTGGATCATCCAGATGGTCATTGGCAAACTTTAGATGGGCCTGGACATTCGCTGGCTTGAGCAGGGGGACCTTGCGTGCGCTGCAGGATTTTAATCCATGAGGGCTAGTGTGTCACTATAGGTTTTCTTTGAGACTGTGGTCCCAGCTCTCTTCAGGTCATTGACCAGGTCCTGCCGTCTAGTTCTGGGCTGATCCCTCACCTTCCTCATGATCATTGATGCCCCACGAGGTGAGATCTTGCATGGAGCCCCAGACCGAGGGAGATTGACCGTCATCTTGAACTTCTTCCATTTTTCTAATAATTGCACCAACAGTTGTTGCCTTCTCACCAAGTTGCTTGCCTATTGTCCTGTAGCCCATCCCAGCCTTGTGCAGGTCTACAATTTTATCCCTGATGTCCGTACAGAGCTCTCTGGTCTTGGCCATTGTGGAGAGGTTGGAGTCTGTTTGATTGAGTGCGTGGACAGGTGTATTTTATACAGGTAACAAGTTCAAACAGGTGCAGTTAATACAGGTAATGAGTGGAGAACAGGAGGGCTTGTTAAAGAAAAAATAACAGGTCTGTGAGAGACAGAATTCTTACTGGTTGGTAGGTGATCAAATACTTATGTCATGCAATAAAATGCAAATTAATTATTTAAAAATCATACAATGTGATTTTCTGGATTTTTGTTTTAGATTCTGTCTCTCACAGTTGAAGAGTACCTATGATAAAAATTACAGACCTCTACATGCTTTGTAAGTAGGAAAACCTGCAAAATCGTCAGTGTATCAAATACTTGTTCTCCCCACTGTATATATATATATATATATATATATATATATATATATATATTGTGACAGCAGGAAGGTAAAGTCACCTGGTTGCATCCAGGGGGGTAGGTATATTTCTCCCAGATTCAGGCTTTATGCCGACTTATACAACTAGGGAGAGAGTTGATGAAGCCCAGCTGAGGCTAGTGGGCTCATGGATGATTCATACCTCTAGGGAGAGTGCTGGGCGTCGTGCAGGCAGGGAGTTGATGAGACCAGCTGAAGCTTGTCAGCTCGTTTAAGGCCTCTATAAAAACTCCCAGCTTCATTAGGTGTTTGCTCATGCCTGGAACCAGACCTGTGTGGACTGTCTAGGGAGAGTGAACCCCTGTGCGGTGAGACAAAGCCTGTGTGGCTATTTGTTTGGACATTTACTAAACCAGGGACTTAGGGACTAGGACAGCACCAGGCTGATCCCAGTTGTTAGTTAGGGAAACCTGCATGTTTAGTCAGAGGTCAAGCTGACCAGGATTTATTTTGTTTATGTTTCTTTTTTGCTTTGCTGTGTTTTTGTCACTGTAAATAGAGAAATAAACCGCACCTTTTGATCTTGAAAACCACAACCTCCGTCTGTTGGGCCTGTTTTTGTGTGGGGAGCCCATCCAGGGGGTCACACACACCCGCTACCGAGCTAACCCCCTCACAGTTGGTGGAGAACCAGTGGCAGTTTTTTTTTAAGCCAGCATGGAGGAGATACTGAAACAGCTGGCTCTAGCAAATGCCAATCAACAGCAGACAAATGCAGGTTTGCAAAAGAGCCTTGCAGCTCAACAACAGAGCTTCGCAGCCCAGCAACAAGCCCAGCAGCAATCTGAGGCCCGCTTCATAGACCTGTTGCAGAAGCAAGAGCAGAGACTACAACAACAGATGGAAGCAGTAATGCAGCAACGTCCGCAGACCAGTGAGGAAAGCCGTCCCACTAATACCGCGTCCTTTGGGGTGAGTCGTTTATTGACAAAAATGACTGGAGAGGATGATCCAGAGGTATTTTTGACCAAATTTGAAAGGACTGCTGAAAGAGAAAAGTGGCCTGAGGAGCAGTGGGCTGGACTGGTGGCTCCTCTGTTAACTGGTGAATCGCAGAAAGCTTACTATGACCTAGAGCCTGACCAAGCAAAAGACTATGTGATGCTAAAAGCTGAAATATTGGCAAGGCTGGGTGTCACCCTGGCTGTCCGGGCTCAGCGTGTGCATAACTGGACTTTCCAGCTTGGAAAACCCCCCAGGTCTCAAATGTATGATCTCATTCACCTGAGCAGGAAGTGGCTACAGCCAGAGACTTTGTCCGCACCGGAGATTGTGGAACGTGTTGTGATGGATCGTTTCTTGAGAGCTCTTCCTACTGCCATTCAAAAGTGGGTAAGCCATGGAGACCCAGAAACGGCCGGTAAACTTGTGGATTGTGTAGAGAGATACTTGGCTGCAGAGAACCTGACGGCCTCTTCCAGAGACTCTCGGACTTTCCACCCTAAGACCAGACCATCCCCAGGGGCGGATAAGATGATTCCAAGGGGTGAGGGTGGAGAGAGTGAGAGGGTGGGAGCTCTGCCCAGGGTTTGGCGAGAACAGCCTGGGAAGTCGGGGGCTCAAGAGGCAGCCAAAAGGATTGTTTGCTACCGCTGCCGGCAAGCGGGACATATTGCAGCAAATTGCCCGGTTGTGGAGGAACCCATGCAATGTGACTTTCTGACGGACAGACGTCAGTCGCTGTGTGCGACAGTCGCATGCACTGCCATTCGGGGAACTGAGAAACATTTATGCAAAATGTGTATTAATGGTAGAAATGTTGTGGTATTACTGGATTCAGGTAGCCTTGTGACCCTGATAAAGGCTGAATTAGTTAAAACAGAGGTCTCTGGGAATAGCAAGGTAGCTGTTATTTGTGTGCATGGGGACACCCGAGAGTATCCAGTGACTACAGTGTGTTTCAAGACCCCCAAAGGTACCCTCTCTCATCCAGTGGGGTTAGTATCTCAACTACCGCATGATGCCATTGTGGGAAGGGATTTTCCGAAGTTCTGGGAACTGTGGGATGATCCTGAGCCCCCCACTGGTGCCCCTATGTACCAGGAAGGTGATAGCCAGAACTCCTCTGAGAGTGGTGAGGACTCTCCAGAATTTCCCTTGTCAGTATTGGCAGGCGAGACTCAAGAAACTGGAGAGGAGCCCACCTCCTCAGACGAAAACCTACCGTCTGTGGAGTTTTCTGATCTTGAGGTTCACAGGGAAAATTTTGCCACAGAACAGTTAAAAGACCCCGCCCTAATAAAGGCACGGGAAAACGTAGTGGAAATAGATGGCGAGTTAGTGAACCCAGATAATACCTGCACTTACCCATACTTCAGCGTAGAGAAGGACCTACTGTATCGGGTGGCAAAAAGGGCAGAAGAAACCGTTGAGCAGCTTGTGGTGCCCAAACCTTACAGGAAGTTGGTGTTGGAGTTGGCCCATGGGCACATTCTTGGAGGTCATCTGGGGACAGAGAAAACCCGAGAGAGGGTATTACAGAGATTCTATTGGCCTGGGGTGATGACATAGAAAATTATTGTTCCTCCTGCCCTGTGTGTCAGAGGTCGGCCCCGATGCCACATTTCCGTAGCCCGCTGGTCCCTCTACCCATCATTGAGGTCCCGTTTGAGAGGATCGCAATGGATTTGGTAGGACCTATAATCAAGTCCGCTAGGGGGCACCAGTACATATTAGTTATAATGGACTATGCCACCCGTTATCCAGAAGCGGTCCCTCTCCGAAATACCTCAGCCAAAACCATAGCCAAAGAGCTATCTCTTGTTTTTAGCCGGGTGGGTATTTGTAAAGAACTGCTTACGGACCAAGGTACACCCTTTATGTCCCGGGTTATGAAAGAGCTGTGTAAATTGTTCAAAGTGACGCAATTGCGTACGTCTGTGTATCACCCCCAAACCGATGGGCTGGTTGAAAGATTCAACAAAACCCTAAAACAAATGTTGAAGAAAGTGGTGGATAGAGATGGAAAGGATTGGGACTGTCTACTTCCTTATTTGATGTTTGCTATTAGGGAGGTGCCCCAATCCTCTACGGGATTCTCCCCCTTTGAGTTACTGTATGGGAGACACCCAAGAGGGCTGTTGGATATTGCCAAGGAAACTTGGGAAAGTGAGAGTTCTCCCCACAGGAGTGTGATTGAGCATGTCGCCCTGATGCAAGATCGAATTGCACAGGTAATGCCCATCGTGAAGGAACATTTGGCCCAAGCGCAGTTGGCACAGCAGAGAGTGTACAACCGTGGAGCCAAGACCCGTACCTTTTCCCCGGGGGATAGGATATTGGTACTTGTCCCTACGGTTGAAAGTAAATTCCTTGCCAAATGGCAAGGCCCCTACGAGATAATGGAAAAAGTGAGCGAAGTGAATTACAAGGTCAGACAACCAGGAAGGCGAAAGCCCGAATAGATCTATCACGTTAATCTGTTGAAAGCCTGGAGGGATAGAGAGTCCCTAGTCGCAGAAACTTGGTCACCAGCTCAAACTGGTTGCGTGATTCCGGAGGTTGGAATAGCAGCCACCTTGTCACAACCCCAACAACAGGAGGTTAAGGAGTTTGTGCTTCGCAACAAGGAGGTGTTCTCTGAGCTGCCGGGACAAACATCTGGGGTAGAGCATGATATTATTACCCCGCCCGGTGAAAGGGTGAAGTTAAAACCCTACCGGATCCCAGAGGCCCGACGGGAGGCAATACGGGAGGAAGTACAGAAAATGCTGAACTTAGGGGTGATAGAGGAGTCCCAAAGTGATTGGTCTAGTCCCATTGTGTTGGTGCCTAAACCGGATGGGAGCTGGCGATTTTGTAACGATTTTCGTCAGTTGAACAAAGTTACAAAATTTGACACCTACCCCATGCCACGTATAGATGAGTTGATCGACCGGCTGGGAACAGCCCGATACATGACGACTCTTGACCTCACAAAAGGGTATTGGCAAATTCCCCTGGCCAAGTCGGCCAAAGAGAAAACCGCATTTGTAACCCCAGACGGGGCGTTCCAATATAAGAGAATGCCGTTCGGGTTACAGAATGCGCCGGCCACATTCCAGCGGAAAATGGACCAGATACTGAGGCCCCATCGGAAGTATGCTGCGGCTTACCTGGATGACGTAATTGTCCATAGCACAGATTGGGCCTCACATCTGCCAAAAGTGCAAGCAGTCCTAGACTCTATCCGGGAAGCGGGGTTTACGGCTAACCCCAAGAAGTGTACCATTGGGCAGGAGGAGGCCAAATATCTTGGGTACACCATTGGCAGGGGAGTAATAAAACCCCAACTCAACAAAGTCGAGGCCATCCAGAGTTGGCCACGTCCCAACAGCAAGAAGCAGGTACGAGCCTTTCTGGGAATCGCGGGTTATTATCGGCGCTTCATTCCCCACTTTGCTTCTAAGGCTGTGCCCCTAACCAACCTGACGAAAGGGAAAGGGTCGGTCATGATTAAATGGACCCCCGAGGCTGAGGCAGCATTCCAATTCTTGAAACAAGCCTTATGTAGCCAGCCAGTGTTGTACTCACCCGACTTCTCTAAAGACATTGTCGTACAAAGTGATGCGTCAGATGTGGGGTTAGGAGCAGTATTGTCCCAGGTCTGGAACGGGGAAGAGCACCCAGTCATTTACCTCAGCAGGAAGTTGAAGTCCCATGAGGTAAATTACGCCACGGTTGAAAAGGAGTGTTTAGCGGTGAAGTGGGCTCTAGATTCCCTTCGGTACTATCTGCTAGGTAGGCACTTTGACATGGTTACGGATCACGCTCCGTTAAAGTGGATGGCTCAAAACAAGGAGACAAATAGAAGAGTAAATAGGTGGTTCCTGGCCCTACAGGAATTCAACTTCACAGTAAAGCATCGCCCTGGCGTTCAAATGGGGAATGTGGATGCTTTGTCTCGAGTACATGAATGCCTGATTGCTGGTGTTCCAACCCCAAGGTTAAAACAAGAGGGGGGGTATGTGACAGCAGGAAGGTAAAGTCACCTGGTTGCATCCAGGGGGGTAGGTATATTTCTCCCAGATTCAGGCTTTATGCCGACTTATACAACTAGGGAGAGAGTTGATGAAGCCCAGCTGAGGCTAGTGGGCTCATGGATGATTCATACCTCTAGGGAGAGTGCTGGGCGTCGTGCAGGCAGGGAGTTGATGAGACCAGCTGAAGCTTGTCAGCTCGTTTAAGGCCTCTATAAAAACTCCCAGCTTCATTAGGTGTTTGCTCATGCCTGGAACCAGACCTGTGTGGACTGTCTAGGGAGAGTGAACCCCTGTGCGGTGAGACAAAGCCTGTGTGGCTATTTGTTTGGACATTTACTAAACCAGGGACTTAGGGACTAGGACAGCACCAGGCTGATCCCAGTTGTTAGTTAGGGAAACCTGCATGTTTAGTCAGAGGTCAAGCTGACCAGGATTTATTTTGTTTATGTTTCTTTTTTGCTTTGCTGTGTTTTTGTCACTGTAAATAGAGAAATAAACCGCACCTTTTGATCTTGAAAACCACAACCTCCGTCTGTTGGGCCTGTTTTTGTGTGGGGAGCCCATCCAGGGGGTCACACACACCCGCTACCGAGCTAACCCCCTCACAATATATATATATATATATATATATATATAAATAAATATATATTTATATACACAGTGGGCAAAATAATTATTTGATCCCCTGCAGATTTTGTAAGCTTGTCCACTTACAAAGAAATGGAGAGTCTATAATTTTTTTATCAGGTGTATTTTAAATGATAGAGACAGAAAGTCAACCAAAAATCCAGAAAAAAACACACAATACAAATGTTATAAATGTAATTGCAGTTTATACAAAGATAAATCATTTCAGAACTTTTGTCACCTTTCAATGTGGGGGGGGGGGGGGGTAAAAATAAAAAATGAAAACAATGCGGTTGCATAAGTGTGCACCCCCTCTTATAAATGGGGATGTAGCTGTGTTCAGAATTAAGCAATCACATTCAAACTCATGTTAAATATGTGTCCATCGGGGGCGTGGCCTGGACATGGCTGTGTGAGGCTGCTTTTTCTTGGAGCTCCCGGCCCCAAGCCCTCCTAAACCGGCAAAAAGACGATAAATACCGGTATGTCCTCGGCCAAAAAGTATAGTACCAGGTCAGCAACTAGAGGAGCGAACTACAGAAAGACCCGGAACGAAATTAGCAGATACTTCAAGAGTCTGCCGGACGGATCCCCTGGGACCAGAGCAACGACACCACGAGGCTCCACATCGGGAACTGTACGGAAGGCCCAGGCACAATCCTCTGGGGACATCTTACCTGACTCCATTGTAACAGCGCCAGAGGCACATTACGATCCGGGGATGTCGTCGGACCCGCAGCTAGAGGCCGAGATACAGGAGCAGGACATCCGTGCCCTGCTGATGGCCCTCCCTACCCGGGCGGACATAGAGGCCCTCCCGACCCGGACGGACATCGAATCCCTTATCCTCCGATTGGAGGAGACGCATAGGCGAGATATCCAGGAGGTGCGGGGCGAGGTGTCCACACTCGCGGAGCGAGTGACCTCGGGAGAAACCTCGGCGGCCTCCTTGGAGGCCAGGGTGGCGGCCTTGGAGCGCTCCAGGGACTCGCACCGGGAGACCGCGGTAGACCTACAGCTCCACCTGGAGGACATCGAGGATAGGAGCAGACGCGGTAACCTCCGGATACGTGGCCTGCCTGAGAAGGCTGACGGGGAAGACCTCGGAAGCTCGATGCGGGAGCTATTCCGGACAGTCCTAGGGGAACCGGAAGTAGAGATACTGCTAGACAGGGCCCATAGAGCCCTAGGCCATAGACCAACGGATCCTAGTAGGCCGCGTGACGTCATATGTCGGCTCCATCGCTATGCCCAGAAGGAGGCGATTCTACGTCGGGCGTGGGACCATGGAGATGTAGAGGTGGAAGGCGCCTCGGTGAAGATCCTGCCCGACCTCTCCAGAGCGACGCTGCGTCGCAGGGCCATGCTGCGTCCCCTCTTAGAGCTGGCCAAACAGAGGGGACTTACCTACCGCTGGGGATACCCATTATCGGTATCCTTCCGGAGTGACTCCGGCTCCTTTACCCTACAGACCCCGGCGGACCTCCCTGAGCTGTTTCGCTTCATGGATGTGGAGCCCATCCAGATCCCCGATTGGCTGCAGCTACTGCCGCGTCCCACCGGACGATCGGGTTTCTCGGCACAACGGGCCCCCTTTCCACCCCGCCAGCAGAGGGGCCGACGGAGGAACCGATCTAGACCCCGAGAGGGATCACGTGAGTAGGCCGTAGGCCATATCCGCATACTTATGTCTCCGTCCCCCCTCCCCAGTTGGTGGTAGACGCTGACCGCGTCCTCCCGGGCGCCCCCTCCCCCTTTTGACGCGCAAGGTGAACCTGGGCCTTCTCCCGGGGAGGTCTGCGGATCTTTGATTCCCTTGAGGAGTGCGGAGGACGCCGGATTCTTTGGCCAGTGACGCCCCCCCCCCCCCCGGGCGCCCGATGGCCGAGTGCTGTCACCCACACACGAGACACTGACATTTGACGTGACAGAGATGGGATACCGACTTGGCCTCCACAGGAGAGAAGGTACTCTTAGAAATGGCCGCCACGAGGCTACTGGAGATCCGTTCTGTGCTATTGTTTGGGTGGGGGGTTTTGGGGGGAGGTGGGAGATTTTGCAATTGTACTCCTGCTCCGGGAAGTAGACCCCCGCTCAGCGGACGAGGAGAGTGAGACTACCTTCAGCCTAGTGAAAGACGCTGAAGCCCCCCGAGAACTGAGAGGAGACGGCGCCACGTTGGGTCACAGTCCGCACTTGCAGGGGAACTGTGTTGTGCTTGGGAGGGGGAGGGTGGTTGCGGTTTGAGTCTGCTTGTTGGGAGGCGGGGATGGATGGATACAGTTTGACAGTTCTGGGGTTTTCTGATTTCTGATTTTTGATCTCTGACCATTGATCCTTGCACTTTTACTGTTGGTCATCAATGTCAGGTTTCCTGTGATGATGCTGCTGTTCGTTAGTAAGCAAAAAGTTTGAACACAATGTTATATTTTTGTTGTTGCCTCTGCTTTAGTCTTCTCACTTTACGTATATATGCTTTTTATTTTATTTTACTCACAATACCGGTATTTGCCTCTCTCAGCTGATAAACACGGGGAGGGCGGGGCTGGGAGTTCACATCTCGGTCCTGAATACCCACCACCCCACTTAGGACGGCGCTCAATATCCCGGGGACCTTCTTTTTAGGGACCCCCGGCGAGCGCCACTGCCTGTTAGGCTGTTGTAGACTCCTATTATTGCTGCCTGTCTAGGGGCAGCCTTCTCTTTCTTCTGCTACCTACTCTTTAATTGTATTTCTCTATACCTAGTCCCCATATCTCTGATTTCTTCTCCCCTCCCCATCCCTTATCCTTTTCCCCTCTACACCTCACTCTAACCCCCCTCCTTTTTTTTTTTTTTTGGTGTTGTTTTTCGCTGTGAGCTGCGGGCATGGACGTGCTTAATGTAATGTCCTTGAATGTCAAGGGCCTAAACATCCCGGAGAAGCGGAGGATGCTGCTCAATGATATGCGCCGCGCGAGAGTGGATGTCATGATGTTACAGGAAACGCATTTCAGAGACACTAAATTACCACTACTTAAGAACAGACTGTACCCCCTGGCCTACCACTCTGCTTATGCACAGACCAAATCTAGGGGGGTGTCTATCCTTATCTCCGCCAGAGTCCCTTGGAGGCTGGTGGATGTTCAAACAGACGGAGAGGGCCGCTTCCTGTTTCTGAAGGGCCTGATTGGAGATAGGAAGGTGACACTGGCAAACATGTATGCACCCAACGTTCATCAAGACACATTTCTAAAGAGACAGATAGACAGGCTGGGGCATTACACTGAGGGACAGCTCATTGTAGGGGGCGACTTGAATATACCCCTATCGCCGTCGGAGGATACCTCTACCGGTACGTCCTCCACTTCACGGGACGTCCGTAAACGCATAGGCTCAACACTACACACTGCACAGTTAGTAGATACCTGGAGACTTTTCCACCCGGGAGAACGGGATTATTCCTTTTATTCAAAGCCGCATAAGTCATACTCTCGTATCGACTATTTCCTAGTACCCCACGGACAACTACACGCGGTCAAGGACACCTCAATTGGCTCGATAACATGGTCGGACCACGCCCCGATAGGGATGAGGTATGCGCTATCAGACACCATAGGGGGACGGCGACCGGTGTGGCGACTTAATGAAAGTCTTCTGCAGGAGCCGGTGGTTCTTGCGGAGGTGACAGCGGAGGTGGGCCACTATTTCGACACTAATGCCACAGCCGACAGTGACCCCGGTCTTGTGTGGGAAGCACACAAGGCCGTGATTAGGGGGGTGCTCATAAAACATGGGGCCAGACTGAAGCGTGAGCGGACGGCGAAATTGACACTACTTCTGACCAACCTGCAGGCCTTGGAAAACTCACACAAGACAAGCCCGACTAAACAACTTGAGACGGAACTAGACATGACCCGACGCCAGATCACGGACATCTTGCAATTCAAGGCGAAAGCTGCTATGCAGATTTGCCGTAGGAAAGTGTATGAGTCCGGTAACAAATGTGGCAGATTCTTAGCACAGACCCTGAAATCACAACGAACGGCGTCATATATACCACATGTGGTTTCTCCCTCTGGACAGAAGGTATCCCTACCCCACCGGATTACGCAGGAATTCCGATCCTTCTATAGCTCCCTGTACAACCTACAAGCGCCCGACTCCGCCCTTGAATCCACACAGACCTATATTGAGGGGTCCCTTATGCCTAAGCTACCGACGGACATACAGGAGGCCCTGGAAGAACCCATCACTAGTCCCGAACTGCAACTTGCTCTTAAAAATACGAAGCCTGGTAAGGCCCCGGGACCAGACGGTTTCACCACTCAATACTATAGAGCCCTCCTTCCCTCACTGAACCCACATATGGTGAAACTTTTTAACGCACTGGGTATGGGAAAGTCCTTTCATACCAATACACTGCAGGCACAGATTTCGGTTATACCGAAAGAGGGTAAAGACCCATCTCAATGCGGGAGCTACCGGCCTATATCCCTCCTGAACGCGGACCTTAAATTGTTTACCAAAATCCTTGCGTCCAGACTCCAGGGCCACTTACCCCACCTGGTCCACTTGGATCAGGTGGGCTTTGTCCCAGCCAGGGAGGCCAGGGATAATACCACCAAGGTCCTCAACCTGCTGCATATAGCGGTAAGCAATAAGACACCGTGCGTGCTGCTGGGGACGGACGCCGAGAAGGCGTTTGACCGAGTCGATTGGAGATTCATGTTTGCGACACTGCGATACGTGGGCCTCGGGGATCGGATGATGAGGTGGGTAGCGGCGGTTTACTCGAACCCGACGGCCAGGGTCAGAGCGAATGGAGTCCTCTCGGAACCATTTCCAATAACGAATGGGACACGGCAGGGTTGTCCCCTGTCGCCCCTGCTCTTCGCTCTGGCCCTGGAACCCTTTTTGTGCCATGTACGGCATAACACTGGCATCACTGGGGTGAACGCCGACGGTACACAGCATAAAGTGTCGGCCTACGCCGACGACCTAATGTTTACGCTTACAAACCCCTCTGTCTCTCTTCCGCGCCTCCTATGTGAGTTTGACACATACGGCCAGCTCTCCAACTTGAAGATAAATCTCTCCAAATCGGAGGCTATGGGAGTGGGGCTCCCTCCGCACCAAATGGTGAGGCTTAAAACCAGTTTCAACCTGAAATGGACAGAGGAAGCCCTGAAATACCTGGGCACCTATATCCCTGCATCGTTCTCCCGCCTATTTAAGCTTAATTTCCCCCCGCTTCTAGCGAAAGTGCAGAAGCTCCTGGACCAATGGGACAGTGGTCTGCATTCGTGGTTGGGCCGCTGTAACATTCTTAAGATGTCAATCCTACCCAAATTCCTTTATGTGCTGCAGGCCCTCCCGATCTCCATTCCGGGATCCTTCTTTAAACAGATCCACTCGGTCTTTACTAGATTCCTTTGGGCAGGGAAAAACCCGCGCCTTAACAGGACTACACTTTGCCTACCGAAGCTGCATGGAGGCTTGGCCATGCCGGATATTCGGGTTTATTACCAAGCGGCTCACCTCAGCAGGCTCCTAGATTGGTGCCGACATAAGGACACCAAGCTCTGGACGCAAATAGAGCAGTCACAGAGCATGGTGCCCCTCCGCAGAGCACCATGGTGCCACGCGGCCCTGCCCCCGGAGCTTAAAAGACACCCGCTGATAGGTACGACGGTCAAGATTTGCGCACAATTGTTGTCTAAACCCTCAATCTCGACTCCTGACTCACCGCTGAGACCTGTGTTGGGGCACCCTCATTTTATGCCGGGCATCCAAGATAGGAGGTTTCTCGATTTACAAGCGGCGGGACATCATCAGGCGGCGCATTTCAGTACTATGGGACGGTGGAAAACGATCGTAGAACTATCAGACCATTCGGGACCATACAAATTAGACTTCATGCGAGCCCACCAGCTCAGTCACTTCCTGCAGAGCCAGCCACCCCCCCAAGATGCCACCCGTTCCACGTCCACAGTGCTGGAGGAACTCTGCATGGAATCGGGGACGCTCCCTCATTCCTTATCCTTGACGTATGACATGTTGATTACGCCATCAGCGGGCAGCCCCATACCATACCTAACTAAATGGGAGAGGGACCTGAATTGTCAATTCACCGAGGGGAAGAAGAAACAGATACTTCACTTTGCCCATAAATCCTCTTTGTGTTCGAGATTCCAGGAGACTAATTACAAAATTCTCACTAGGTGGTACAGGACCCCCGCCCTCCTGCATACTCTCTACCCGGCATCTTCGGATCTTTGCTGGAGATGCCGGGAGGAGAAAGGCACCCTCCTGCATATCTTTTGGTCCTGCCCCCGACTGCGGAATTTCTGGGGGGAGGTCCGACGAATCATCCAGGACTTCACCGACCGTGAAGTGCCTGACGACCCAGCCTATTTCCTACTCCATGCAACAGATACACCGTCGCGAACCTACCAAAAATCAGTTGTGAGACATCTGCTGGACGCTGCTAAGACATGTATCCCACTTCGCTGGAAGTCGCCCCACCCGCCGTCCATCTCCCTCTGGCTTAAAAAGGTAGACGACATATGCCAGCTGGAGGACTTGATCCTTACCAGCCAAGAGAGACAGGAGACTTTTAAAAAGACCTGGCAGCCGTGGAACGTGTTCAAATACTCCGTAGAGGGTCAGAGGCTTAGGGGCGTGGACGAGACAGTCATTTAGATTAAGCGACGGCCACCCGTCCGGGCCTACCGACTCTACTGAGGACCTACTGGGGATACCAATGACCAGCTGGGGAGCCTCTGGAGGGGTGGGTTTCCCCCCCTCCCCCCCCCCCTCTCCCCCTCCACCACGTCCCTGCTCGCACTCACAGCTCCTTCCCCCTCTTCAACCTCCCCCCCCCCCATTCTTCCGTCTCCCTCTACTTTCTCTTATATTTTCTGTTTCTCTAATCTTGTATGTCTCTTCTTTTGTATTAGTATTTAAAAAAAAAAAAAGTTGAGGGACTGGCTCAGCGGGACCGGATTATTTAGGGGAAATTCCTGGGGTGGGATTCCCGTTTACCCTGAGGTAGGGGGTGTTGGGGATTACGCCCGGGGCCATAGGGTAGGCCACCCACACACATACGGTTCCTCTGACGCGCACATAACCACACAGGCGTGTCGACCCCCCCCCCGTAGGGGGATGTCGGATAACGGATCATATATGAACACCTATGGCAGGCATTGTCTGTAATATATGTGTATGTATGGGTATGTGTATGTGTATATGTATATATATATATATATGTAGCAATAATTGAATAGAATATACCCACCTGTACCAAAGATTGCCGTGTGCGCTATGTATTATACTGTATGTGCTGTACTGGTCCGTGCAGAGCGGTCTCTCTGTTACAAATAAACAAATTAAAAAAAAAAAAAAAAAAATATGTGTCCATCATTTGAAGTGCCTCTGATTAACCCCAAATAAAGTTCAGCTGTTTTAGTAGGTCTTTCCTGACATTTTCTTCGTCGCATCCTACAGCAAAAGCCATGGTCCGCAGAGAGCTTCCAAAGCATCAGAAAGATCTCATTGTTACAATGTATCGATCAGGAGAAGGGTACAAAAGAATTTCCAAGGCATTAGATATACCATTGAACACAGTGAAGACAGTCATCATCAAGTGGAGAAAATATGGCACAACAGTGACATTGCCAAGGACTGGACGTCTGTCCAAAATTGATAAAAAGACAAGAAGAAAACTGGTTAGGAAGGCTGCCAAGAGGCCTACAGCAACACTACAGGAGCTGCACGAATATCTGGCAAGTACTGGCTGTGTGGTACATGTGACAACAATCTCCAGTATTCTTCATACAGTGGGGCAAAAAAGTATTTAGTCAGCCACCAATTGTGCAAGTTCTCCCACTTAAAAAGATGAGAGAGGCCTGTAATTGTCATCATAGCTATACCTCAACTATGAGAGACAAAATGTGAAAACAAATCCAGACAATCACATTGTCTGATTTGGAAAGATTTTTTTTTGCAAATTATGGTGGAAAATAAGTATTTGGTCACCTACAAACAAGCAAGATTTCTGGATCTCACAGACCTGTATCTTCTTCTTTAAGAGGCTCCTCTGTCCTCCACTCATTACCTGTACTAATGGCACCTGTTTGAACTTGTTATCAGTATAAAAGACACCTGTCCACAACCTCAAACAGCCACACTCCAAACTCCACTATGGTGAAGACAAAAGAGCTGTCGAAGGACACCAGAAACAATTGTAGACCTGCACCAGGCTGGGAAGACTGAATCTGCAATAGGCAAGCAGCTTGGTGTGAAGAAATCAACTGTGGGAGCAATAATTAGAAAATGGAAGACATACAAGACCACTGATAATCTCTCTCGATCTGGGGCTCCATGCAAGATCTCACCCCGTGGGGTCAAAATGATCACAAGAACGGTGAGCAAAAATCCCAGAACCACACGGGGGGACCTAGTGAATGGCCTGCAGAAAGCTGGGACCAACATAACAAAGGCTACCATCAGTAACACACTACGCCGCCAGGGACTCAGATCCTGCAGTGCCAGATGTGTCCCCCTGCTTAAGCCAGTACATGTCCGGGCCCGTCTGAGGTTTGCTAGAGAGCATTTGGATGATCCAGAAGAGGATTTGGAGAATGTTATATGGTCAGATGAAACCAAAGTAGAACTGTTTGGTAGAAACACATGTCGTGTTTGGAGGAGAGAGAATGCTGAGTTGCAACCAAAGAACACCATACCTACTGTGAAGCATGGGGGTGGCAACATCATGCTTTAGGGCTGTTTCTCTGCAAAGGGAACAAGATGACTGATCCGTGTACATGAAAGAATTAATGGGGCCATGTATCGTGAGATTTTGAGTGCAAACCTCCTCCCATCAGCAAGGGCATTGAAGATGAAACGTGGCTGGGTCTTTAAGCATGACAATGATCCCAAACACACCGCCCGGGCAACAAAGGAGTGGCTTCGTAAGAAGCATTTCAAGGTCCTGGAGTGGCCTAGCCAGTCTCCAGATCTCAACCCCATAGAAAACCTTTGGAGGGAGTTGAAAGTCCGTGTTGCCCAGCGACAGCCCCAAAACATCACTGCTCTAGAGGAGATCTGCATGGAGGAATGGGCCAACATACCAGCAACAGTGTGTGACAACCTTGTGAAGACTTGCAGAAAACATTTGACCTCTGTCATTGCCAACAAAGGATATATAACAAAGTATTGAGATGAACTTTTGATATTGACCAAATACTTATTTTCCACCATCATTTGCAAAAAATAAATCTTTCCAAATCAGACAATGTGATTGTCTGGATTTGTTTCCACATTTTGTCTCTCATAGTTGAGGTATACCTATGATGACAATTACAGGCCTCTCTCATCTTTTTAAGTGGGAGAACTTGCACAATTGGTGGCTGACTAAATACTTTTTTGCCCCACTGTATGGCTGGGCTATGGGGTAGAGTGGCAAGACGAAGGCCCTTTCTTACAAAGAAAAACATCCAAGCCCGGCTAAATTTAGCAAAAACACATCTGAAGTCTCCCAAAAGTATGTGGGAAAATGTGTTATGGTCTGATGAAACCAAGGGGGAATTTTTGGCCATAATTCCAAAAGATATGTTTGTGGCAAAAACAACACTGCACATCACCAAAAGAACACCATACCCACAGTGAAGCATGGTGGTGGTAGCATCATGCTTTGGGGCTGTTTTTCTTCAGCTGGAAAAGGGGCCTTAGTCAAGGTAGAGGGAATTATGAAGAGTTCCAAATACTAGTCAATATTAGGCTTCTGCTAGAAAGCCGAACATGGAGAGAAACTTAATCTTTCAGCATGACAACGACCCAAAGCATACATCCAAATCAACAAAGGCATGGCTTCACCAGATGAAGATTAAAGTTTTGGAATGGCCAGCCAGAGCCCAGACCTGAATCCGATTTGAAAATCTGCGGGGTGATCTGAAGAGGGCAGTGCACAGGAAATGCCCTTGCAATCTGACAGATTTGGACTGGTTTTGCAAAGAAGAGTGGGCAAATATTGGCAAGTCAAGATGTGCCATGCTGATAGACTCATACCCCAAAAAGACTGAGTGCTGTAATAAAATAAAAAGATACTTCAACAAATTCTTACTTTAAGGGTGTGCACACTTATGCAACCATGTTTTTTATTTTTACTTCCCTCCACCTAAAATATTTCAGTTTGTTGTTTAACTGAATTGTACAGTTTATAGGTCACATTAAAGGTGGAACAAGTTCCGAAATGATTTATCTTTGTCTCTTTTTTTCTTTTTTCTTTTTTTACATCACAGGAACCTGCCATTTTAGTGTAGACTTTTTATATCTACTGTATCTTGTATATCCAGAGTAGCTCAGAAGAGGGAGAAATGCATCATTGTGCTCACTCTGAACTTAAATAAACACTCACAGACCTACGAAAATCACTCAGGCTAGGTTCACACCTGTAAGGGTGGTGCAGCTGCAACCACCCCTACATTGAAACGTGGGGCCCATGGGCAGGTGCCATTAATCATAATGCCACTCTGCCTGCACTGGAAATCGCACATGTGGGCACATGTGGGCTGCAATTTCCAAAGTAGTGCAGGGGTGACTTCTAATGAGTTGGCTGTTGTTCCAGCGCGAACCGCAGCCCACATGGCTACGTAGATGTGAACCTAGCCTCGCTTTGTAACAAAGTGTTCCTTTTAAATGCCAATCGTGTAACTGTGCAAACACGTGCTCTTTACGACACTGAAAACTGTATAAAACCTTCACCACAAAGTGCATGCAATACTGCCAGGACCCCCTAAATATAGGCGGTCAAAGCTTAATAAATGAACTCCAGAACTGTTTTCTCTACTGGGTCTGTGCTTCTACCAAGATGGCATTGCAGGGGTTACATAAATGTCATACTTTTAGATAACTCAAAAAGAAAAGAGGGGAACGTTCGGTGTTCACTACCATAATTTATTAAATATAAGTTCATACTCAAAACACTCGCATGTAAAATGTAGGCATCAACATCATTGACCACAAAGAGATAGTATAGTATCACTGTGAAGCCTAATGAGAAAGGATCTCACTCTGCTCCAACAAACAGTTGTCAGCCCATAAAGCAAGCATGATAATGTCGGAAACAGATACTGCCCTTACATGTTACGTCCAGTCAGGGACATCTTCAGTTTCTTACATGATATCATTGTTTTCCCAATGTTCCCATTCTGTGAGCAAATAAAAACTGAATCCGACATTATGGTCAATAATCATTGTCATGTCTGTCATGTCTGTCTAGGTAGTTTTAACCTCAATACTGAGATGGGTTAGCTAGCTGATAAGTGGCCGCTACTTCACATGTTAAGGCAGTTAGTTTGAGTATTTTGTATATTATATTAATGCACCTTTTCTGTGCAGCATTTGTTCTCTTACTGACAGGAATATTGTCTGACCTTCCCTGTTGGCTGCTTAAGAACCAAAGGTTTATATGGCCCGTGGGGAAAATGAGCTGGTGTAACTAGTTGTCATCTCACTGGGGAAATGTGGAGCATATAATTACGTGTTCACGTGTGCTAAGCATTTCATAGAAAACACTCAGAAATCTCTTTTGTACCTTTCGAATTGCTAGGGAAAAACAATTTTCCTGCTCAAATGTAGAGTGCAAAACTAACATATTGAATTCACATTTTTCTGAGTCAAAAATTGCAGTTGTATTCCACACATTAAGGATGGCCATTGACTTTTGCACTCTTGTGACCCAGAATTAGCCAACAGCGGGCTAAAGCCACTGTGGGCTGATGTCACAGAGCCCAGTCCAGGCTCTGGAAGGATTCCAACAATGTTGGGATCCACTCAGATGCCTGACTGACAGCTGGCTCAGCCTCTTAAGCTCCATACACATGGGCAGAATGTCGGGAAACATTTGCCGGTACAAAAAATACTGGCTGACATTCTGCCCATGTGTATGTCGATCTTTCCGACAGAAGCTGGCTGTTCGAATGGACCTGGTATGCATTGGGGTGGGACCCCATGCCATTTTTTTTTTTTCATTGCCGGCATTCTTTTTTTTCTTTTTCATTCAGCTATTAGTGGGCTTCCCCACTGACAGCTGATGCGTCATTAATTGTTAAGGATGCGGCGGCTGGCTTAAGAACTCTTTAAGAACCAGGTATTCTTCACACACAATTCTAATTGGTCGATCAATTTTCAACCAATTAGAATTGTTCTGAACATTAGGAATTCATTAGAAAAAAAAACGAAACAAATTTTTCCATTCTGCACATGTCTAGTGACTTTGTAAAACAATCACATTAGTCAAAGCCAAAGTCGCATCAAGGTCTCATCAAGTCGCATGGTAGAGTCGCAATGGAAATTGTACGATTTATAAGTGTGAATGGACTCTGAATGTAATATATGCATTTTTCCAACACTCCTCAGCTTTACTCATGTAATATCTACATGTCCCCTGGCCAATTTTTTTAAATGTAATACTGAGGGTCAAATGAGGGAGACTAGAGTAATTCCAAGCTTACAGAAGGCTCCCAGGAGAGAAGTGCATGTACTCCTGAGGAAGGAATCATTAAAATAAGCCTGTTGTTCTGGGCTGCATTACGGTTTTGGCATGACTCTTTAGATTTATATATATATTGGAGGGATTTCATACTTTGATAACAATACTGGCACATAACATTTTAAAAATCCTTTTTTAAGGTTCTTGCATATGTCCTGCGAGTAGTTCATATAAAGTACAACAAAACAATACTCCTGCGCTCTGATGTCTTGGTGTATGCGGGGCGTGTCGATCATTCCTCAGTAAACAGGCAACACTTTAGGAATCTTGCAGCCCTCCTCAGAACTATGGGTGTTCATACAACTGTAAAAAAACAAAAAACAGGAGGGCGCACCAACCTAGTGTATTACCAGATAAAATCTTTATTAAAATGTATAAAAACAGCAATGGTCCTACTCACAAGCAGAGCGTTAGAATGAGCTTTTTCTAGTGACCAGCCTGAATCATAGGACGACTGAAGTCAAAACTCGATGACCAGAGAGATAGATGGTACCTAAAGCTCATTCTAACGCTCTGCTTGTGAGTAGGACCATTGCTGTTTTTATACATTTTAGTTCATATAAACACATTCTCATTTTTCTGTCTACTGTCGGCAAAGTGTCATTGTCACCAGATCCTGGGACATTTTGACAGGTAAAGCGCTAACACTTTGATTAATGTTGGAATCTGTTGCTACTTCTGGCCTCCACACATTCCTTAGTGAGGAGCTTTCTCACACACTAGCAATATGAATGTGCAAAGGTAAGAATGAGCTGGCAAGCTTCAGAACTTTGGAGTACTGGAGCATTGCCAAGCATGAATGGTTGGGTATTTTGCCCATAACACATGGTTTTCCAATCATTGTCAAAAGCTTGTACACTTCACCCCAGTAAAATCTCTAAAATCTGCCACTTTTTAACTAATTAAACTACAAAGCTACTCATTCACTTCCTTGTTATCTCTCGCCATGACTATTGCAACTCCCTTCTCATAGGCCTACCTCTCCACAGGCTGTCCCCTCTTCTGTCTATTATGGATGCTGCTGCCAGACTCATCTACCTTACTAACTGCTCTGTGTCTGCCACCCCTCTCCACCAATCCCTACACTGGCTTCTGGTCGCCCAGAAAATTTTATTCAAAATACTAACAACATACAAATCCACTCACAACTCTGCCCCCAGCTACATCAACAATCTTGTCGGCAAACATCACCCAAACTGTCCTCTCTGTTCCTCTCAAGACCTCCTGCTCTCTAGCTCCCTTGTCCCCTCATTTCATGCTCGTCTTCAGGACTTCTCCAGAGCCTCTCCCATCCTCTGGAACCCTCTACCTCAATCTGTCTGGCTATCTCCTACTCTGGCTGTCTTTAGGCAATCCCTGAAAACTCATCTCTTTAGGAAATCCTATCATGCCTCCAACTAATCTTTTATCACTTCCATCACCTCATCCCCCATAGTTATGACCTGTTTGTATCACTTGCCCCACACTATTATGCCCCGTACACACGATCGTTTTTCATGCCGTTAAAACTGCCATTTTAAAAAATGGCCCTGAAAAATGATCGTGTGTATGCTCCAGAGCATTTTTAACGACGTGAAAAACGGCCATTAAAAATTCCGGACATGCTCTCTTTTTTCACGTCGTTTTTCATGTTGTTTTTTTTAACGACGTGAAAAACGATAGTGTGTATGCTTTAACGACGTGAAAAAAACGCGCATGCTCAGAATCAAGTATGAGACGGGAGCGCTCGTTCTGGTAAAACTAGCGTTCGTAATGGAGATAGCACATTCATTACACAGTAACGGACTGAAAAGCGCGAATCGTCGCTCAACAAACTTTACTAACATGAAGGGTGGCGCCATTCGAACGGAACTTCCCCTTTATAGTGCCGTCGTACGTGTTGAACGTCACTGCGCTTTGCTTGATCGTTTTTTTTAATGATGGTGTGTACGCAAGGCAGGCTTGAGAGGAAACATGAAAAAAAACGAGGAGAAAAACGTCGGTTTAAAAAATGACATTAAAAACGATCGTATGTACGGGGCATTAGATTGTAAACTCTTTTTTACAATTGTAAGTTTAGTCTCCCTTTTTACATTGTAAAGTGCTGCGTAAACTGTTGGCGCTATATAAATCCCGTATAATAATAATAATGGCTTTGGAGATGGCTGAAGTATGTACAGGCACCTCTATGTACCTACTTTTTGAACTTGCAGAAGTTTTGTTTTTTGTACTGACAGTCTCATGTAATTATGGATCTGAAATGTACATGAAAGTTAAATATTTTGCCTCCTTGTCTTGCATCCAATTGCACATACAGTACATGTAAAATTCTGAAACTAAAACTGTGAGAAGCATGCTGTTTGGAGGGTAACCTTTCCCAATTGAAACATTAAATGACACATAAGTGGTAGAAGTGGAATAGATCTGCAGTCTTAATGGATATCACATTCTATTGCACAGGCCATGTATACTGGGATTAGGCCCAATTAAACCCCAAAGCAAACTTTATTATATTGCAGCTTACCAATTCTAAAGGCCCATACACACGATCGGACTTTTTGACAACAATTGTTCCGACAGACCTGTTTTAGCGGACAATCCGACTGTGTGTACGCTCCATCGGACAAATGTTTTGTGTTTTTCATCGGACAAATGTTCGCTGTGAAAACAGACAAACTTTCCGGCAACAAATGTACAATGGAGCAAAATCCGATCGTGTGTACACAAGTCCATCGGACTAAAGTACAAACACGCATGCTCAGAACCAATGCTAAAGATCAGACAACAATAGCAGAAGTTGACCAAAGGGTGGCGGTAAAGAGCAGAAAAACCACGTGATTTGGTGAAAGTTGGCTGAAAAAGTCCTGCCGTGTATGTATGCATACCAAGTTCGTGGACACCACCCTTCGGACCAAAATCCACGGACAAGTCTGATGGAAGTTCGATCGTGTTTATGAGGCTTTAGATGTGGTGGCTGTGTTAGTTTTCTTTAGACTTTCTTTCCTTTATTTTTATCTGGTGATCTAGCCAGTAGGTCTGTTGTATTTCAACAGAACTAGCTATGTAGCAGTTAGAGGGTTGGGACAAACCATTTGCCACTGACAGGGGTGCTTACAATTGTCAGTTTTTATTCATTTATGTAAAACCTTTATCACAAATGGAAAAAAAACCTGTTGCTGTAACTGCCGTGTAAGCTCTTCTGTACAAGGACTGCAAACTCAGGAACGTCACTGTTTGCATTAAATGTTCATAAATGTAGATCTGCATTTATTTGTGTCTTCATAGCTGCCTGGAGTTTAGTTTTAACTGTTTATAGTTATGGAATTTGAACATGCACAATACGTACAAATGTATAGATGTGTTACACAGTTGGCAAAAAGGGTAACTTGCAATAAACACGTATATTTGCTGCTTTAAATATATATGCTAGCAAAAAGCTATACAATGGCAGATTATTTTCAATATGTTCCAGGGTTTTTTTTTTTTTTTTAGAATTGGTGATGTTATTGGATTGGTGGTCAGCCACTGATTGCACTCTATATACTGACATGGAAAACTACCCCAAATATGGCAAAGAAACTGCAATAGTAGTTCTTAATCACAACTTTGAAATTGACTTTCTATGTGGCTGGAATTTTTGTGAAAGATTCGGTGTTCTAGGGGTGAGTATCTACTAACTAGTTACCGTAAGTCTTTCTAAATGCACCTGCATAGTGTGAACTTCAACATCACAGTGTATATATTTTCATCCAAACTTTTGTTCCCTTAAATATACAACCCATATTCTTCGGGGCAGCTTCTTTTGAAGAAAACATAAGAAGGAAAAAAAAATCTACTTAGGATGTGGCGATGACATTATTATGAGTAAGGCCGGGTTCACACTGGTCCGACAAACGCTACGACATTGGGAGCTCATGTCGCATGACGTGTGAAAATCAATGTTTCCCTATGATGCCACGTACACACGATCATTTTTCCCGTCGGGAAAAATGACATTTTTTCCTTTGGACGAGAAAAACAATCGTCTGTGGGCTTTTTGCCGTTTTTTCCCGACGGGAAAAACGGCATTAATCACGTTGAGAAAAATTAGAACATGTTCTAATTTTTCTCATCGTTTTTTCCAGCATTTTTTTCCACGGCAGTTTTCCCATAGGGAAACACTGCCACGGAGCCCACACACGGTCATTTTCTCGACAAAGAAAAAAATGACGGGAAAAACGGTCGTGTGTGGGGGAACATGCCGTTCCCTCGTTTTTCATTTTTTTTCATGTCGTGATTCACGGCGGTGTTTTCACCACCGTGAATCACGATCTTGTGTACGCGGCATGAGAGCCGTCTTAACTGGTCCGACACAAGTCGGTCCGACTTTGAAAATGCTCCCTGTACTACTTCTGTCCGACTTTGATCCGACTTCAGCCCATTGAATATCATTGAAGTCGGATCAAAGTAGGATCCTTGTCCTAACCATCCGACATTTGACCTCCGACATGTGATTACAGCAGCAGTAAAAGGAATTGATCTCACCCTGGGATTGTTTTGATTGGTCAAAGGACAAGTCAGACTAGCACAATGTCGGATCAAAGTAGTATCCTGTTCATGAATGTCGGATGGATGTCGGACGAATGTAGGATCAATGTAGGACTGATGTCGCAGAGCAAAGTAGGATGAAAGTCGTGTCGTATCAGTGTGAACCCAGCCTCAGGGCTCATTTAAACTTGCTTTGGCTTCAACAAGCATTCGGACAGGCTTTGCTAAAGCACTCTGAATGCAAGTCAAAGCACCTGTCAGTAAATAAAATGGTTAGCTTGCTTTGCTTCGGTTTCGCTTAAAAAATTATACCCCATGTAGCTTCAGTGGTGCTTCAAAGCGTCTTCAAAGCCTCCATAGAAGTCCGCAGCAAAGCTCGCTTGAAGCCACTCTGAAGCACCAAGCAAAAGGAAGGTGTAAACAGGATTGTAAGCTAACCATTTTATTTAGTGACAGGAGCTTTGACTGGCGTTCAGAGAGCTTTACCAAAGTCTGTCCAAAGTCTTGTTTTGAAACAAGTGTAAACTAGCCCTAAAACCTAAACTAAGTAAAAGGCTCTACTTCAAAATTGTCACTCTCCCACAGCATGCCAATTCTGTCATCAACTCTGTCCTGATGGCTTTAATATTTTTTGTGGTTCTGTGTAGATTTAAAAGGCTCATGAAACGCTTTTAGACTGTTCATGAAATAAATGTTTCCACGTTTATCATTTCCACACATAACATTTTAATATCTAAAATTGTGCCCAAGATTTAAATGGAGTGGTGTGGGATAGAGTATATTGTGTGTGCATTTATTTTATCAAGTTTCAAGTTGTGATGTTCTTTGTATCTCCTTCTGCTAAGTGGATGCTTAGTTGCATTATCATTTGAGCCTCTGATGTTCAAGTCCTTGGTGAGTGTAAATATGTTAGGCAAACTGCGATGCATGCAGCAAGTGCTTGGTTTGCCTTTGTGCATGCACCTTCACCTCTAACATTCACACTTTGCATATGAGAATTAAACTCTGAATAATCAGCTTTGTAATCTAAATGATTGCATGCGTTCATGCAGAAACATATCAGGGGGGTATCTAATGTAGGTGCAAAAAACAATGCAGGGTGGCCATTTTGAATGTTGCTTTGACTCTATTAAAATTTTAATTTGGTGATTTGAATGCTACAAATGTATGTACCTATGTACATGTGATTATTACAGCCATATTAAATACCGGTAAGTTGTATATTTTTCTTGAAAATGGGGTTCTTGGAGTCGAAAGGTAATTTACATACCGTACTACTGTTCTTAGGAAGTAAATTTTTTGGCTGCCGTTGTCTTTGAAGTTCTTTTACTGGATAGTCATCACAAGAAGGTAGGTGATACTACAGGGCCCCTGTACATGGCATGAACACATATTTATCAAACATTTGAGTCTTGTCGAGCCATTGGGCTATTTTTCAAAAATAAGAAAATGCATTTTTAACAAGAGGTTTTTGCCTACAGCTCCCAGCACATCCAGGTATGAAGGGACACATGACATTTCCTTGCACCTTTCCAAACATATTCAGTACCTGAGCAGGCTGTAGCCAGACCCAAGTGTTGTAATACAAGGGGAAAGAGGAGTGTGCATAGCCTGTGTTATTTGAGGAGATTCTGAAGCCTGTGGCACCTGAAAGGGGTAGTTGGAAAATAATTGGTTAGTTACAGTAGCTTACTTACTAAACAACCAACCTCTGACTTTGACTAAATAAAGAGGTTTATGCTCCGTATAATTCTGCGTTTAGGTAAAAGCCATCAGTTACACATACTGCAGCTGCTGGCTTTTAATAAATGGAGACTTACCTGTCCTGGTGTCCCTCGATGTCGGCACCGCAGCTGATGTTTCACATCAGCTGTCGGTGCTTCCGTCGCCATTGCGGGTAAAGGAACCCGGCAGTGAAGACTTTCGGCTTCACGCCGGGAACCCTACTGCGCATGCGCGAGGCCCCGCTCCTCTCTCCTATTAGCCCAGCGGCCAGGGGAGGAGGAGGAGGGAGCCTCGCGCGACTTCACCACCGCGGCCGGACTCCAGTAAGTGGGTAAGGATACCTGTCTTTGACAGGTATCCTGTTCCCCCCTCCCCCCCGAAAGGTGCCAATTGTGGCACCGGAGGGGGGGAGGAATCCGATGATGGGAAGTTCCACTTTAGGGTGGAGCTCCGCTTTAATGTAATATATACGTATAAGGGGGTGAAATGGCGCTGCCAAAAGAACTCAAAGGTGTAGTGACCACTTGCGGTCAAATCAAAAACCTGATGTGTGCTGCAGTGCATAAACCTTTGTATATGTGCAAGCTCTTATCAAAAAAAGTGCAAATACTTATATGTACCAAACATCATTAAATCCTTAAATAAACATACATATAAGGTGCTGGCAAAATTAGTTGGTGATATTTAAATGTGTAAATGGCAGCATGAAATGCATATATGGTGTGTATATATATATATATATATATATATATATATATATATATATACAGTGCGGCAAAAAGTATTTAGTCAGCCACCAATTGTGCAAGTTCTCCCACTTAAAAAGATGAGAGAGGCCTGTAATTGTCATCATAGTTATACCTCAACTATGAGAGACAAAATGTGGAAACAAATCCAGACAATCACATTGTCTGATTTGGAAAGAATTTATTTGCAAATTATGGTGGAAAATAAGTATTTGGTCACCTACAAACAAGCAAGATTTCTGGCTCTCACAGACCTGTATCTTCTTCTTTAAGAGGCTCCTCTGTCCTCCACTCATTACCTGTATTAATGGCACCTGTTTGAACTTGCTATCACTATAAAAGACAATTTTACAGTTTTGGGGGGGGGGGGGGGTCGATGACATTGTGAACTAGATGGTTCCTAGTTCACAATGTCATTGACCCACCAAAAACTGTAAAATTGCTCTTAGATATGAAGGGGTTCTATAGGTGCCAGGAATGTTTACCATGTAGAGTGAGCAAAAAACAACCGGAAAACAAAAAAAAAAAGAGTCTTTTAGATCTAGAGTCACAAACAAAGAGTACCAAATAAGAGAATTAATTACGTATAACAGCACGCATGTTACATATGTCATTGAATGCCCGTGCTGTTTACAGTATGTAGGCAGAACCACCAGGTTGTGTGAGGATCAAGGAACATATAAATAATATAAGGAAAGGTTTCCCTAAACACAACCTCTCTAGACATTTTAAAGAGGTACACCAGAAAGACCCCACAGGACTTATATTTTATGGGATAGATCAGATCAAAGATCATTGGAGAGGTGACAATATAGGGATAAAGGTGTCACAAAATGAGACAAGGTGGATATATAGGTTGGGGTCCTAATATCCTGGAGGCCTTAATATTGATATTGACCTCAACTGTTTCATATACATTTTTATTGTCGGGATGTGATTATGTTTAGGGGCCTTGATCTTTTGTTCATGACGTCATTTCACCCCTTTACACGTATATTTTTTTTAATATAAGAATGTTTCACCTGTCCAGGGATCCAGCGATGTCCTCACCCGAGCCAATTCTTCAATCGACTTTGGATTCAGGCACCGGCATCTCAAGTAAGGAAAACGGGCAGCATACACGAGCCGCACTGTGGCTTGTGAATGGTCCAGTAGTCTTTTGGGACCTGTGATGTGTCCCTGAAGACTGGGGGGGGGGCGAACTTCCTGTCTCAGATTGCCACGGCACATCTGACCGGAAGTGGGAGCGGGTACCTGTTAAAAACGCGTTTGTTTGAGACAAAATGTTACATGAACATTTTGTAAATGGAAAGATTTAGAAGCACCTGTCTCTGAACCCCCATGACCTGAGATCTGATGCTGAAGTCTTGTGTTTTTTTTTTCTTTAAAAATAACAAACATGTTATACTTACCAGCCCTGTGCAGTAGTTTTATGGATCCTCCTATTCCTGGGTCCTTTGCCGGAACTCCTGTCCCCTCCCTCCTGTTCAGTACCCCACAGAAAGCAGCTTGCTATGGGGCCACCAAAGCCGAGTCACAGCTGTGTGTGTCCATTCAGACACCAAGCCGTGGTTTGGCCCGCCCCTCCCTGTCCTCATTGGCTAACTGACTTTTATTGACAGCAGTAGGAGCCAATTGTGCCGCTGCTGTGTCAGGAGGGAGAGTCCCGGATGGCCGAGGCACTTGTGCACATCACTGGATAAAGATGGGGCTCAGGTAAGTATTAGGGGGTGCTGGGGGGGCTGCTGCACACTGTAGGTTTTTTATCTTAATGCAAAGAATGCATTAAAGGGGTTGTAAAGGTTAATTTTTTTTTTCTAAATAGGTTCCTTTAACCACTTAAGCCCCGGACCAATACAGGCCATTATGACCAGGCCCCTTTTTGCGATTCGGCACTGCGTCGCTTTAACTGACAATTGCGCGGTCGTGCGACGTGGCTCCCAAACAAAATTGGCGTCCTTTTTTTCCCACAAATAGAGCTTTCTTTTGGTGGTATTTGATCACCTCTGCGGTTTTTATTTTTTGCGCTATAAACAAAAATAGAGCGAAAATTTGGAAAAAAAATGACATTTTTTACTTTTTTCTATAATAAATATCCCCAAAAAATATATTAAAAAAAAACATTTTTTTTCCTCAGTTTAGGCCGATTCGTATTCTTCTACATATTTTCGCAATCGGCGTTTATTGATTGGTTTGCGCAAAAATTATAGCGTTTACAAAATAGGGTATAGTTTTAAGGCATTTTTATTAATTATTTTTTTTTTACTAGTAATGGCGGCGATCAGCGTTTTTTTCGTGACTGCGACATTATGGCGGACACATCGGACACTTTTGACACATTTTTGGGACCATTGTCATTTTCACAGCGATCAGTGCAATAAAAATGCACTGGTTACTGTGAAAATGACACTGGCAGTGAAGGGGTTAACCACTAGGGGCGCTGAAGGGGTTAAGTGTGCCTAGGGGCGTGTTACTAACTGAGGGGAGGCGTGGCTACGACTGACATGTCACCGATCTCCGCTCTGATTACACAGAGCGGAGATCGCTGACAGTGTCAGTAGAGGAGCGGGGAGATGCTGTGTTTACACACACATCTCCCCGCTCCGAGCCTCCGTGAGACGATCGCGGGGATCCCCGCGGCGATCGAGTCCGCGGGACCCGCGGTCCCACTCACGGGGAAGGCAGGGGGGTCGCGAGCGCGCCGCCGACGTCGGCAGTTAAAGGGCCACGTACAGGTACGTGATTGTGCCTGTACGAGCCATTCTGCCGACGTATATATGCCGTGAGCGGTCGGCAAGTGGTTAAGCTAGTGCATTGTTTGTTCACTTACCTTTTCCTTCGATTTCCCTTCTAAATGTTATTTTTCGTTGTCTGAATTTCTCACTTCCTGTTCCTCCTCAGTAAGCTTGCCCCCATGGCTGGGGGTTAGTCAGCGTGCTCGCCCCCTCCCTTGGGACTATATCCCTGCGGGGAGATTCTGTGAACGGGGATGCATATTCATATGTTAGAATGGCCCAGTCAAAGTCCAGACCTAAATCCAATTGAGAATATGTGGCAAGACTTAAAAATTGCTGTTTACAGACGCTCTCCATCCAATCTGACAGAGCTTGAGCTATTTTGCAAAGAAGAATGGGCAAATATTTCACTCTCTAGATGTGCAAAGCTGATAGAAACATACCCAAAAAGACTTGCAGCTATAATTGCAGTGAAAGGTGGTTCTACAAAGTATTGACTCAGGGGGCTGAATACAAATGCATGCCACACTTTTCACATATTTATTTGTAATAAATGTTGAAAACCATTTATCATTTTTCTTCCACTTCACAATTATGTGCCACTTTGCATTGGTCTATCACATAAAATCACAATAAAATAAGTTTTTGGTTGTAACATTACAAAATGTGGAAAATTTTAAGGGGTATTAATACTTTTTCATACTTTTTCAAGGAACTGTATATAATATACATGCACGTCAGTCTCTGCCCTCAAAGAGCTTACAATCTATGGTCCCTAACTAACATTCATTCATACACGTACTATGGCCAATTTAGACAGGATACAATTAACCTACCAGCATGTCTGTGGAGGGTGGGAGGAAACCAGACTACCCTGGAGAAACCCACCCAGGCACAGGGAAAACATGCAAACTCGGTGCAGGTTGTGCTGTGGTTGGGATTTGAACTATTGACCCTAGTGCTGCCAGTTGGATGTGCTAACCACTTAGCCACTGAAGTGTATAAAAATAGACAAAGGAGGCCAAACACATCAGTGCTGCCAAAGGGCAGAAACAGGAGGAAATCGCTAAATCAATTCCCAGCGATGGAAAGGAAAAAAACTAGATCACTAAAATGTAAACTGAGCACAACAATTATGTTGAGGGATACCTGGATGTAGCAAACCATTTAAACAATTAATTCTGTTTAGTCTTCTCAGAAATAAATTGCACCAACAATAACAAGTTATGGAATCATATTGGTTCTTGCAATGACGGTTAATTTTCAGGATTTCTGGAGACAGAGGTAGCAGAGGAACTGGCTTGGTTAAAGTTTGATAAAGCAATGGGCCCTAATAGTATTCATCTAAGAGTTCTAGGAGAACTTCTAGGTATAGTTGTTGGACCATTAACAGATCTTTTTAATCCATCTTATCTAACAGGTGAAGTCCTCATGACTGGCATACAGCTAATATTGTACCTATCCAGAAGAAGGGCAGCAAGGTAGAAGCAAATACAGACCAGTGAGTTTTAAAACAGTTGTAGTCAAGTTAATGGAATCACTCCTAAAAAGAAGGATAGTTGATCACTTAAAACACATAACTCGGTGGACCTAAAGCAACATGGCTTTACTGAGGGCAGATCATGTCAGACTAATCTGATTACATTTATTGACTATATCACTGTTTTTTTGACCAGGGTGGTGCTATGGATATAGCCTATCTTGAATTCAGCAAAGCATTTGATAAAGTTCCACATTATCTAATTAAAAAGTTGTACAATCTAGGACTTAACCTTTGGTGGTTCAGTGGATATGCTAAAGGTTGGCAAAGAATAATACCAGAGTGGGGTTGTAAATGGGGTTCATTTGGAACAGAGAGCAGTCACTAGTGGGGAACCACAAGGCTCTGTACTAGGTCCTGTTCTATTTAATCTATATGTAAGTGATATATTTTTGCTGATGACACAAAGGTGTGTAATAAGGTTGATATCCCTGGAGGTGTCTGTAACATGGAACATGATTTGGTATTACTGGAAGATTGGTCAAATGCAGTTCAATGCATTTAGATGTAAAATAATACACCTGGGGAAAAGAATATCTTGACAGAGTACAATATTGGGGATACAGTGTTGGCCAGCACTACAGAGGAAAAAGATTTGGAATTACTTATTTCAGGTGATTGCAAAACAAGTAAACAGTGTGGCCAGGCAGTAGGAAAAGCAAATGTAATTCAAAGATGCATCACTAGAGTGGTCACCAGTCGGAGGTCCTGATTCCCCTATATAGATTGTTAGGCAGACCTCATTTAGGCTGGCCATAGATAGGTCAATTTTTTTCATTCAACCAGTGGGTTGAACAGAAAAAAAGGGTCCTGACTTCCTCTATCCACAAATTTACAGTGGATGGAAGAATAACTGACTGAGCTATTGTGTTCTGATGGCACAGAGACTTCCCTGCCGTCAGAATACACTCATCAGTGCTGCTTATTGAGTGGCATTTATCTGACTGGGTGGTTGTACAGACGTTTTATTGGTAGATCGACTTCTGTATAACCAGGGTGCCCATGCATTGATCGAAATTCAGCCGGTCCCTGCTGAACCAGCCAAATTTAGATCCATTTATGGCCAGCTTTAGAATACTGTGTGCAGTTCTGGAGACCTCACTTACATAAGATATTGATAAGATAGAACGAGTCCAGATACGGGCAACAAAAATGGAGAAGGTTAACAAACATGGTATACATGGAAAGAAAATGGGGCAGATTCAATGGACCACTTTGTCTTTTTTTTGTACCATCACTCTTCTATGTTTTAGCTAGAAACTTGCTAGAAGTTTCATGAGGGGAAAAAATAAATAGGTAAAAGAAACTTGTATCCTGACCCTAAGGACACTAGCAAAACTTAGGCTTGCTGGGAGTGGGATGAATTATATCTGGGCTGTCCTTGCAGCTCTGTTTACAAGAGTTCAATCAACTGAAAGAATCAGAGTTTAGACCAGTGTTTCCCAACCGAAGTCCTCAGGGGTGCTGCAGCAAAAAGAAAACTGCTGCAACTAAGGTAGACTTATGATGGGTTTTTTTGTGCGTTTAAACTTGCATGTAACCTCCTCTGGGACTCTTTGATGAGCAGGCCACCTTCCCCTGCATCCTACCAACCGATAAGGTCATCGGTTGCTAAGGAGCACATCAACAGCCTGCCCAGGGTCACTTGCCTCCGCAGCTGATAGGGTAGCCTCCACAGCTGATGGCCAATTCCTTCCCTCTTCTCACAGTTGGTTGCTATGGCTGATATAGCATCTGAAGATGGAAGAGCAGAGATGACAGCCCTACAAGTCTTTCATCTCCAGTGGTGCGGTAAGTGGCTTCTCCAGCAGGAATTCCATGCTTCTGCTCATTGACTACTGATACCACACTGCTCACTGACCGCCCTACCACTGCATACTGCCCTATCCTGCCAGTACATACTGCTCTCTGATTTCTATAAGTACAAGGCAACTCTGTGTTACAACCTACTGGCCGCTGAACACTGCATCACAAACTTTTGTAGATGTGCGTGGGTGCCATGAATTCATAATGCTACCCCACACACCTAGCTAAAGTGCATGGTTGATTCAATCTTGAAAAAACAGCCCATTAAAAAAATACGTGTGGGAACACACACAAAAGAACATGCTCGGACGCAACTCCTGGTGTGCCCCAAAATGGTGCAGAATTCTAAAGGGTGCCTTGACTGAAGGGTTGAGAAACACTTGTCCAGGTCATGGATTATATGCAGCTATTGTGCCATGTACTGTTTGACTAAAAAAAATAATTTTTTAAAGATGGTAAGTGTGTTTTATTTTATTAAAGAACTTTTTCATGGTGTTGTTTTTTTAACCCTTTGTAGGAATGGGTAACAGGCACTCATATAACCCTGTTCAAGTTCCCCTGAGAAGCAGCAGATATCTGGTCACACTCATATTATTAAGCGAGCTTCATGTTTCCACCACAAGACTTCACCATATTACTCTGATCTGCTTTTTAGAAGAGGCCATGAACTCTCAATATTGGGACAAGAGTACTTTGTAAGTGGTGGAGATTTTCCCACCTTTCCTTGCAAGGTACAGTCCCCCCTCGCCCCACATTGTCGAAAGGCTTTTGACTTGGCATGGTACAGGAAGGGATGGCTGTCCTCCCTTATCTGCCAACCCAGGCTGCATGCCTCAATAAGGGTCGGTTTTAGAATATTAAAGTAGAACTACGGGCAAAACTTTTTTAAAAAAAAATTTTGGATAGGGAGGGAGGATTAGGGAAGGATTTTTGGATAGGGAAGGGAGGATTATAACCTCTTGTCAGATTTTTTATTGCCATCTGTGTGCCATTGTGGAGATTTCCTCTCACTTCCTGTCCCATAGACAAACAGGAAGTGAGATAAAAACCTTGCAAATTAAGGGAATCCCTCAGAGGGATCCCAGGTCACCAGAACTAGTGTCTCCACTGGCAAATTTCCCCTCAATTACCTTTCTGTGGACAACCCAAAATATGGGATTTTCGTTTACTTTCACTGTCAATGATAAAGGTCACTAGGACAAATGGAGGGGGTGAATCTCCCTAACGGTAGCACAGACTGCAATAAAAACTGACAGGTGTTCTAATCCAAATCCACTGTCCAAAACTAAAAAACAAAGTTTTGCCTTTACTAATATTTTAAGGGGCACCTCCATTTTCTTTTTCTGTTCTTTTTAAATAAATTTGCACCGTCACTTGACATAATTGACCATAAGGGCTCTTTCCGTGAAAATCCGCCCCATGAAGCTCCGCTTGCTCAGCGGGAATCGCTCCGTTGATCCCTGCTGAGCTGGCAGGGACCGCCCTGTCAGAGCGCCGCTCTCCCCTATGGGGGATCGGATGACGACGGACCATAGAGTCCGTCGTCATCCGATCCGATGAAGGAAGGAAAAATAGGGTTTTCCTCCGTCACACTTTTGCGGGTCGGATGTCAGCGGACATGTCACCGCTGACATTCGTGGCTCCATAGGAGGACATGGAGCATCCGTTCAGGTCCGCCTAAAAAACTGACAGGGGCCTAAAAGGTAACCCAGGGAGATCCTGGATTTCTCTGAAAATATCACTGGGAATCGTAGGTGGTGGCATTGACCAAATTTGGCTAATAACCTCACCTGAATTAAGTGAGTTTGAACATCACAGATGTTCATTTGTAGCTTTCTTTCTCGTACATCACGGGACACAGAGCGACATAGTCATTACTAATGGGTTATATAGATACCGTCAGGTGCTGGCACTGGCAACTTCCAAAACCGGAAGTACCCTCCCCTATATAAGCCCCTCCCATCCGGGAGCACCTCAGTTTTTTGCCAGTGTCTAAGGTGTTGGCCAAGAAGAAACATGTGTTTTTCACTGAGCTTGCGTACAGGTTCTTTTGGGCCTCAGTAAGCTATTCCGGATCCGACCAAAAAAGCTTCATAGCTAAACGGTCGGTACCCGGGCCTTGCAGAGAAGAGCAAGGTTCTGCCTGTAATGCTTCTCTTAGGAGAGCTGGACCCTGGGATCCAGAGCTCTGGTCATACCCACGACCAAGATGTTTTCTGTGCAGGGTGCTATACAGGTCCAGGGGAGTGGAATCCTTGGGAACCCGGTCCCTGAAGGTTTGATTACAATGCCTGCCGTGATAGGTGAAGTTTGGGCTTTTGTGGACCAAACAAAGTCCTGCGGCGGGGAACAGGTAAGTGGGGGCCCCCAGGAACTTGGTTCTATTGGGGGACCCCCAAGCCTAATTTGTCTTTCTGTCTGTTACCTAACGGTATTCCCGCTAATATCTGTGCATGCCTGTAACTACTAAAAAAAAAAAAAAAAATGTAATAATTTTTAATGGTGGTCAAGAAAAAAAAAAAAAAAAAAGAATGTTTTTTTATATATGTTTAGTATATTAAACTGCGGTACCTGTGTTTGTCCACTAGAGGCCGCTGTGGAATGTTTTTCTTGTCATATGGACTAGTTTCTTCTCAGAGAGCAAAGTCCAGGCAGCTGGTGAGTTCTCCTACAGGAAACTGTTTCCTCTGCCATGTTGCAGTGTTCGTCTATCCCCCGGCCTGCGGCAAAGGGGGCCCTGGCTCCTGTCCCTGGTTTCCATGTTCGAAAATTAGCGCCGAGGCGCACGTGGCCGCGCGCGTGCGCGTGCACGCGCCTCTATATATAGAGGTGGCCGGAAAAAGGGGCGGGGCCTGGGGGATGACGCTCTGTGCGCGCCGCAGCGCTTCTGCGCATGTGCGGGCGTCCCAGCAGGTTTTTAAAAAGCCACATTATTGCAGTAAGCTGGCTATGAAGTACAGAGACAGAGCTGGCAACATTTAAAGGCATACAGCAAGCGGTTGATACAGGCATCCCCTAGAAAGGCACATTAGTAGACACCAACTGTTTATTATAGCAGCATTTATGCTAGACTATTATCAGTAACTGGTGTATTTTCGGCTGGAATACCTCAGCTTTGTGGCTTAGGAATATGCCGTCTAAAAACTCCGGGACTAGAAATTCCAGGAGGAATAGGGGGTCTCCATCGGGCTCTGAGGATCTTGGGCATGCTTTGGCTGCACCAGTCTCCCCTGAAGAATCAGAGGTTAGTGACCGTAGGGCACCCCCAGGAGTACCTGGTACTGTGGCTGTCCCCAGTTCACCTGCTCCTGTGTATGTAACAGAGGAGGTTTTTTCCTCAGCTCTGGGAGGGCTGGAAGAGAGATTGTCAGCACTAATTGCTGCTTCCCTGTCACAGGAGAAAAGCGCTCGATCTCCGTCTCCTCCCTCAGAGTGCCTGTTAACAGAGCAACAGTCCCATACAGAGAACGACCTACCTGAGGGGGATCAGGATGAGGTTGATTCAGTTGTAGAGGAATCAACAGTGGAGGAGCCGTTCTCAGCATCACATGCTGAGAGGTTATGGGTGCAGTCCCTGACTAATATGGTCCGATCAGCATTTAAAATGCCACTTGCGGAGCCATCCTCCTCTTCTGTCTCCTCGTTGGGGTCGCTAAAAGCTCCCCAGACTGTTTGTTCTTTTCCGATCCATCCTTTACTGGAGGGGCTCATTTACCAGGATTGGGAGCATCCTGACAAAATATTTACTCCCCCCAAGAGATTTCCGGTGGTCTATCCTATGGAGGATAAGTTCGTCAGAAAATGGAAGGTCCCTACAATGGACACAGCCATCTCTTGTGTGAATAAATCACTGACATGTCCGGTGGAAAATGTCCAAATGTTCAAGGACCCAATAGATAAAAAATTGGAGTCCTTATTGAAATCTGCTTTTTCTACAGCAGGATTGGTGACACAACCAGCAGTGGCAGCTATAGGGGTCTGCCAAGCAGTGAAGGATCAGTTGAAACAGGTCTTAAGGGACGTGCCAGATCAGCAGGCTCTTGCTCTAGCTGATCTACCTAGAGCCTTATGCTTTGCGGTGGACGCTATAAAGGATTCAATCCATCAGGCCTCCCGCCTTACGCTGTCTGTAGTACATATGCGCAGGCTTCTATGGCTCAAAAACTGGTCTGCTGAAGCTCCCTGTAAAAAATTGCTGGTCAGCTTCCCATTTCATGGGGAGCGCTTATTCGGGGAAGACCTGGACAAGTATATCCAGAGAATTTCCAGCGGTAAAAGTACACTCTTGCCGGTCAAAAATAGAGTTAGAGGTCCCTCTTTTAAGAGGCCGGCTTCTCCAGTCCCTAGGACATCGGCTGTGAAACAGTTCCGACGGCCTCCCCGGTCAAATCCCGGAGGTAAAAATCAGGGACAGTTGCAGGGTAACAAGAAGCCCTGGAGCAGGAGAGGTACAAAACCTCCCCCAAAGTCAAATGCATGAAGGGTTGCCCCCACCCAATCGGGTGGGGGGAAGACTTCAGTTGTTCACAGAAACCTGGCGGGACACGATCCGAGACAGATGGGTGCTCTCCGCAGTAAATCTGGGATACAAATTGGAGTTAAAAAACTCCCCTCCTTCCCGCTTTATAAGGTCGAACGTGCCAAGGGATCCCCAGAAGAGAGGATCCCTCCTGTTGGCACTGGAACAATTATTGCTTCAAGCAGTAATTATAGAGGTCCCCCTGGAAGAATGGGGGTTCGGGTTTTACTCAAACCTCTTTACAGTTCCGAAGCCAAACGGGGACGTGAGGCCCATATTAAATCTAAAAGGGCTAAACAAATTCCTACATATCAGGACTTTCCGGATGGAGTCGATCCGATCGGTAGCCACTGCCCTACAAGGGGAGGAATGGTTAGCCTCGATCGACATCAAAGATGCGTATTTGCACATCCCCATCTTTCCAGCCCACCAAAAATTTCTACGCTTTGCGATAGAAGGGCGCCATTTTCAGTTCAGAGCCTTACCCTTCGGTCTGGCCACAGCACCAAGAGTGTTCACAAAAATTCTGGCCCCATTATTGGCCAATCTAAGAACACGAGGTGTAACGATAATGGCATATCTAGACGACTTGTTGCTGATAGACCACTCAGTGGAAAAACTAGAAGTGGTTGTTCACGAGACAATCAAGTATCTGGAATATCACGGTTGGATTATCAACCGAGACAAGTCAGCCCTAAAACCAGTCAAAAGTCTGGAATACTTGGGGCTAAGGCTGGATTCAGACCAGAGAAAAATTTTCTTGCCTCGAGAAAAGGGGTCGTCTTTGAGAGATTTGATCCACTTAGTGGGTTCAAAAAGACAGCCATCCATACGCCTGTGCATGAGGCTGCTGGGAAAAATGGTGGCATCATTCGAAGCAGTACCCTACGGTCAATTCCATTCAAGGAAGTTGCAAAGGGCCATACTGTCAGCCTGGAACAAAAAAGTTCAGGCTCTGGACGTACCAATGTCCTTGTCCCCTTCCGTTCGCAGAAGCCTCCGTTGGTGGTTGGTTCCCCGGAATCTGGAAAGAGGGAAATCCTTCAGTCCGATTTCTTGGAAGGTGGTCACTACAGATGCCAGCCTTTTAGGCTGGGGAGCAGTACTGGAGCAATGGTCTCTCCAGGGCAGATGGTCGGATGCGGAAAAGGCCCTGCCCATCAATCTCTTAGAGATACGAGCAGCCCGGTATGCCCTAGTAGCATGGACATCCAAACTCCAAGGGTCCCCTGTCAGAGTTCAGTCAGACAATGCCACAGCAGTGGCATATATCAATCGTCAGGGGGGCACCAGGAGTCGTGCAGCCCAAAGGGAAGTAAATTACATCCTGAGATGGGCAGAAAGATATGTCCCAGCCATATCTGCGGTATTCATTCCAGGGGTGGAGAATTGGAAGGCGGACTTTCTAAGTCGCCAACAATTATGCCCAGGGGAATGGTCCCTTCATCCCGAGGTTTTCCGGACAATATGTCAGCGGTGGGGAACACCGGATGTAGATCTGCTAGCATCCAGGTTCAACACGAAAGTGGACAGGTTTGTCTCTTGGACAAGGGATCCCCTAGCGTGCGGCTCGGATGCCCTAGTGTTCCCTTGGGATCAGTTCAAGCGGATATATGCATTCCCACCGCCACAATTGTTACCTCGATTACTCCGCAGAATCAGGGTAGAAAAGAAACCAGTGATTCTGGTGGCTCCAGCGTGGCCCCGAAGAGCATGGTACGCGGAGATTGTAAAAATGTCTGTGGGGAGTCCTTGGACCCTCCCACATCGTCCGGACCTGCTTTCGCAGGGACCGATATACCACCCTTCCTTACCAGCCCTAGGTTTGACGGCCTGGCTATTGAAGCCCACATTCTAAAAAGGAGAGGGCTCTCTAATGCTGTGGTGTCTACCATGATCAATGCCAGGAAACCGGTATCCAGGCAGATCTACTATAGAATCTGGAAGGCGTACATCGCCTGGTGTGAGGCCAGGAAATGGCATCCACGTAAATACGTAATAGGTAGAATTCTGGACTTCCTACAATGGGCTGTAGATAGGAAGCTTGCCTTGAGTACTATCAAAGGTCAGATTTCGGCCTTGTCAATATTTTTTCAAAGGCCCTTGGCTTCGCATTCACTAGTCAAAGCCTTTATACAAGGAGTGATGCGTATTAGTCCTCCGGTTAATATTCCCATATGTCCATGGGATCTAAACTTGGTTCTGTCGGTTCTACAGAAACAACCATTTGAACCATTACAGCATATTTCCTTAGTGCTTCTCACCAGGAAATTGATTTTTCTAGTAGCCATTTGTTCGGCTAAAAGAGTATCGGAATTAGCAGCTATGTCCTGTAGGGAGCCATATCTGGTTATCCATAAGGACAGAGTAGTGTTACGTCCTCATCCAGCCTTTCTTCCTAAGGTGGTATCGAGTTTTCATTTGAACCAAGATGTGGTTCTTCCTTCTTTTTTCCCCAAGCCTACTTCGGTAGAGGAAAAGTTATTGCATTCTTTGGATGTAGTAAGAGCAGTTAAAGCTTATCTAAAAGCCACTGCTCAGATTCGCAGAACGGATACTTTGTTTATTCTGCCGGAAGGCCCCAGAAAGGGTCAGGCAGCGTCAAAATCTACTTTAGCCAAGTGGATTCGACAGGTCATAATACAAGCCTATAGCTTGAGAAGTAGACCGCCTCCGTTCAAAGTTAGGGCGCACTCCACGAGAGCAGTTGGAACTTCATGGGCAGTGCATCACCAGGCCTCCCTGGCTCAAGTCTGTAAGGCCGCAACATGGTCTTCAGTACACACGTTTACTAGGTTCTACCAGGTGGACGTTAGAAGTCAGGAGGATGTCGCCTTTGGGCGCAGTGTGTTGCAGGCCGCAAAAGATCCTCATGTCTGATAGCGCTCAGCTTAGATATGGTGTATCCCCCCCCTCATTTGGCATTGCTTTAGGACATCCCATTAGTAATGACTATGTCGCTCTGTGTCCCGTGATGTACGAGAAAGAAAATAGGATTTTTATAACAGCTTACCTGTAAAATCCTTTTCTTGGAGTACATCACGGGACACAGAGCTCCCGCCCCTCTTTAGGGACACTTATTGCTTTGCTACAAAACTGAGGTGCTCCCGGATGGGAGGGGCTTATATAGGGGAGGGTACTTCCGGTTTTGGAAGTTGCCAGTGCCAGCACCTGACGGTATCTATATAACCCATTAGTAATGACTATGTCGCTCTGTGTCCCGTGATGTACTCCAAGAAAAGGATTTTACAGGTAAGCTGTTATAAAAATCCTATTTTTCAGAACCAAGTCTTTTTTGGTCATCAGGGCAAATTTACCATTTCTGAACACGAACAGCAACTCTACTGACTTACAAGCATCGATGTTCCCCCTAATTTGTTTCTTGCTTACTAGTCCATCTAAAACTACGTGACTATATATTGTTGACAATTCTGCAGGATGAAGTGTGTTCTAAAGCTGTTACAGAAAAATAATACATCTACTGGCAGAATCAACCAGTAATAAAACTATAGTATGTTATGGGGTCTCACAAAAAGGCTAAATGTTATTAATAGTGACATACTGTGGGATATATATCCGTTTTTATTTTAGTTTGTCTATGGTTCCACATTAATAGGTATATTTTATACTGGAGTACTTATTGAGGGAATATGATACTTTCTACTTTGAGGTAGTGCCATATTACACATTGTCAAGCGTGCTGATAGGATTCGGTCATTGAAGTTGTGACTGGACCAGCATAAGTTATTGAATTTTGTTGTGTAAACAGTGTATAGAAATGTACATTTCTCCTAATTACTTTTCCTTTTACTGTTTGGTAGAGCTCAAAAGTGCTAGCCAAGAAAGAGCTGTCCTACGTGCCAGTAATTGGCTGGATGTGGTACTTCTTAGAGATGGTGTTCTGTAAGCGAAAATGGGAAGAAGATCGGAAAACAGTTATGCAAGGATTAAGGAACCTTAAAGACTACCCTGAACATTTTTGGGTAAGCAAAGTATGAAAAATAAAAAAAGTAGGAAACTATTTCAGCAACCACCTCCAAGGCTGTGTTAGTCTGCGGGCTGAACAAAAGAAGCTAACGGCTATACAGCAAGGATGGACGAGTCCTCTGCTGTTGTATTTTAACAGTTGGCACTAGCGACTAGCGGCTGTCAGTCTGACAATTTTCTGTCCAGCTGCTTTGATTTTTTCAATCGAAGGATGTCAGGCAGGAAAGTGGAGGCAGGGCCACCAACTATGCAAATTTCGGCCAATTCATCAGAAACCAGAATAAATTCACAAACTGTAATATATTATATTTTTGTATATCCACCCACTGTTGTTTCCAGTGTTTCCAATGCATGCTGACAGTGAGTACAGGGGAGCAGGCCCGGACTGGGACAAAAAATAGGCCCGGGCATTTTAGACTGAGCAGCCCGGGGGGGGGGAGGGGGCGGTGGTGCTTTGCGGCGGCGGTTAATAATGGGATGTGGGGTTCCAGCACCTTGTACCTCTGGACCCCTTTACATTACACAGCACCCTGCACCTCTGGGCCCCTTTACATTACACAGCACTCTGGACCCCTTTACATTACACAGCACCTTGCACCTCTGGACCCCTTTACATTACACAGCACCTTGCACCTCTGGACCCTTTTACATTACACAGCACCCTGCACGTCTGGACCCCTTTACATTACACAGCACCCTGCACCTCTGGACCCCTTTACATTACACAGCACCCTACACCCCTTTACATTACACAGCACCTTGCACCTCTGGACCCTTTTACATTACACAGCACCCTGCACCTCTGGACCCCTTTACATTACACAGCACCCTGCACCTCTGGACCCCTTTACATTACACAGCACCCTACACCCCTTTACATTACACAGCACCCTGCACCTCTGGACCCTTTTACATTACACAGCACCCTGCACCTCTGGACCCCTTTACATTACATAGCACCGCACCTCTGGACCCCTTTACATTACACAGCCCCCCACAGTTTGTTACACAGACACCCCCTAACAGTTCTGGACCCCCTGCATGTTACACAGACCCCCTACAATACAGAACCCCCTACAATACAGAAACCCCCCTACATTACAGAACCCACCTACATTACAGAACCCACCTACATTTCAAACCCCCCTACAATACAGAACCCCCCTACAATACAGAACCCCCCTACATTTCAGACCCCCTACAATACAGAACCCCCCCTATGTAGTGACATGTGCAGCAGTAACTTACAGCATGCCTGGAGATGAAGACACTCTGGCTGCTGTGTCCTCCTTTCTTTCTCCTTCAGCTGAGTGAACGAGTCTGTGGGAGGAGTGGAGGGGCAGCCACACCCCCAGCTCCGCCCACCAACCCCGGCTGCCTCCAGAGACATTGGAGATGATGGGGAGCAGGGGAGGGCTGGCAGCCTTAGGCCTGGGGGGCAAGTCCAGTCAAGTGGCACTTTGAAATACCGAATAAGCTCACCATCCCCAGTGCCCATCAGCGCAGCCTCACCAGTGCCCATCAGCGTAGCCTCACTAGTGCCCATCAGCACAGTCTGTTCAGTGCATGGGGATTAGAGAGGAGAGTAGCCGGATTACACAGAGCGGAGATCTCCCACTTGCCCAGCGTGGCCATGATGGAAGTCATCAGTGTGCTGTCTATCATAAGAGCCAGTCCAGGAGGCGGGACTTTGTATGACAGTGGCCGCCAGGTAAGTGGGAGATCCCCGCTCTGTGAAATCTGGTGGCGCTCCCCCTCCGAGGCAGCCCAATGGGCACAGACCCTGGGCACCCTCTCACTGCCCCATCTCGCAGTGCACCCGCTCCCAATTGGCCATACTTGGTCCAGGGACAGTGTCCTCAGTCCGGGGATGTCTGGTCACCCTAGGCTAGTGGCCAGCAGGACCCACAGGTCAGTGGTCAGCAGGACCCACAGGTCAATGGCCAGCAGGACCCACAGGTCAATGGCCAGCAGGACCCCCAGGTCAGTGGCCAGCAGGACCCCCAGGTCCGTGGCCATCTCCCAGCAGGACCCACACATGTGGGTCTTTCTGGGATCTGCCTGTGCACCTGGGGGTCCTGCTGGCTGCGGAACTGTGGGTCCTGCTGGCTATGGCCTGTGGGTTCTGCTGGCCATGGCCAGCTCCCAGCAGGACCCACAGTGTTGAGGGCGATTTTTAAGTTACTGGGTGGGCACTTGCCTGGGGCAGGGTAAATAGGGTGTATGGGGGGGGTAGATGGGATGTGGGGTTCAGCTGTGGGTGTCAGGGTCTCTCACCTCAGTGATGGCAGCTGCCCTTACCAGTACCAGCTCAGCAGGTCCTTGCATGGCCTCCTCCGATCCTGGGGGTGTGAAGTGATGCTCCTGTCCTGGGGTCAAGTAAACTTGCAGCCCAAGCCAGTCATGTGGGTCCCAACTCCCTTGCTGCCCAGGGGTAGACTGACAACACCCAGAGCCCCCAGACCAAATAAAGCAAGGGCCCCCTGTCAGGCCCTGCCCATGACCCATTCCTGGCCCTATCATGACCCACCCCTGGCCCCGCTCCTTCAATTTGTACAAAGTACTACCTTTTAAAAAAAAAAACACTGTTTAACAACAGAGTCTAATGGGACCTGGAGGGGGGTCTTTTTCTAACAGTGTCCCATGGACAGTCTGTTAGAAAGTGTCCCCTCCAGGCCCCATTAGGGACTAGAACAGAGTCTAATGGGACCCCCTCTTTGTGCCATGACTCTAACCCCTGCCCCAACCTCTCACAAAGTAGAAATAAAATTGTAGCACTACTCTTACCTTAACTATGGGTGCTGTAGCTGTGGCTGGCTCCCGCATCCCCTGAGGCTGGTTCCTGTGGGTGGCTAGCTGGCACCTGTTGGTGGCTGGCCGGCACCCTGCTGTGGCTGGCTGGATCCCTGGTGTGGGTGGGTAACCGTGGGTGGCTGGCTGGCATCCTGCTGTGGATAGTCACCGTGGCTGGTTTGCTTCTGTGGGTGGCTGGCTGGCTCCCTGCTGTGGGTGGGTCACCGTGGCTGGCTGGCTCCTGTGGGTGGTTGGCTGGTTTGCTGGTGTGGGTGGGTCACCGTGGATGGATGGCTGGCACCCTGGCCCTGCTGTGGATGAGTCACCATGGGTGGCTGGCACCCTGGCCCTGCTCTGGGTGGGTCACTGTGGGTGGCTGGCTTCTGTGGGTGGCTGTCTGGCACCCTGCTGTTGGTGGCTGGCCTGGCTCTCTGCCGTGGGTCAGTGGGTGGGTCGGTGGCTGGCTGGCACGGTGCAGCATGCTGTGGGTGACTGGCCTGGCTCCCTGCTGTGGGTGGCTTGCACTGTGCAACCTGCTGTGGGTGACTGGCCTGGCTCTCTGCTGTGGGTCAGTGGGTGGGTGGGTGGCTGGCTGGCACAGTGCACTCTGCTGCTGGTGGCTGGCCTGGCTCCCTGCTGTGGGTCAGTGGCTGGCTTGCACGGTGCACCCTGCTGTTGGTCAGTGGCTGGCTTGCACGGTGCACCCTGCTGTGGGTCAGTGGCTGGCTTGCATGGTGTACCGTGCTGTGGGTCAGTGGCTGGCTTGCACGGTGCACCCTGCTGTGGGTCAGTGGCTGGCTTGCATGGTGCACCCTGTTGTGGGTGGGTGGGTGCTGGCCTGGCTCCCTGCTGTGGGTCAGTGGCTGGCTTGCACGGTGCACCCTGCTGTGGGTCAGTGGCTGGCTTGCACGGTGCACCCTGCTGTGGGTGGGTGGGTGCTGGCCTGGCTCCCTGCTGTGGGTCAGTGGCTGGCTTGCACGGTGCACCCTGCTGTGGGTCAGTGGCTGGCTTGCACGGTGCACCCTGCTGTGGGTGGGTGGGTGCTGGCCTGGCTCCCTGCTGTGGGTCAGTGGGTGGGTGGCTGGCTGGCTGGCACAGTGCACCCTGCTGCAGGTGGCTGGCCTGGCTCCCTGCTGTGGCTGACAGAGAGGGGGTGGGCTGACAGAGGGGGGAGTGAGCTGACAGAGGGGGGGTGGACTGACAGGGGGGAGCTGATAGAGGAGGGGTGGGCTGAGAGTGGGGGTGGGCTGACAGAGCAGGGCTGACGGGGGTGGGCTGAGATGGGGGGGTGGACTGACAGAGGGGGGGCTGACAGAGGGGGGGGTGGGCTGACAGAGGGGAGCTGATAGAGGAGGGGTGGGCTGACAGAGCAGGGCTGTTGGGGTGGGCTGAGATAGGGGGTGGGCTGACAGAGAGGAGGTGGGCTGACAAAGGGGGGGTGGGCTGACAGAGAGGAGGTGGGTTAACAGTGAGGAGGCTAGGGGAGGGGCGCTGACAGAGAGGAGGGGTAGATGAGACTTAGAGACCTCAGAAACATGCAGAGAGGCAGGACTCCAGCAAGTGGTCACGACCAGCCCCGCTTGGCCGCATCCACACGTGACCAGCTCCGCCGATCCATTTGCAGGGCGCGCGCAACACAAACGCCCTGTGATTGGCCGAACAGGGTCATGTGCAGCCGCACGCTGTGGAATTCTGGGACTTGTAGTCATGATGCGAGGCTCGCATCATGACTTATGATGCGAGGCTCGCATCATGACTACAAGTCCCAGAATTCCACAGCGTGCGGCCGCACATGACCCTGTTCGGCCAATCACAGGGCGTTTGTGTAGCCTGCCGCCTACAAGTCCCAGAATGCCACAGCATGCGGCCGTGCATCTGGCCGACTTCATTAAAAAAAAAATGGCAGCGAGGGCCCCTTGCATCCCAGCCCAGCCCGTCCCTGATGGGGAGACGTGACATGCTGTCCGGCGGCCTGAGGGCCGCTGCGGCCCACCGGCGGCCCACCGGGCATTTGCCCGGTATACCCTATGGCCAGTCCGGGCCTGCAGGGGAGCACAGAGTGGGAACAAGTGGCTGGATCAGAAGGTGAGATCCTGTCTCAATGGTAGTGATGCACACTGTGGATGGAGGAGCAGAGAAAAGGAGCACATGGCTGGATTGGAAGGTGAGATCCTGTCAACAAAGGGAGTGAATGCAGAATGTGGGAGGGGGTGGCTGAGAACAGGAGGTGATATCCTGTGTATAACAGCACTGAATGCAGAGAGCAGATGCACACAGCTGGATCAGACTGAATGTAGCAGGAGGTGAGATTATAATAGTTTCATGTTATGCCATATTTGTACATAATGCTATTATGATCTCACTACCTGCTACATTCAGCCTGATTCAGCTGTGTGCCCACCCACTCTCTGTTCCCCCCTCCCTCTCCCTTCATTTAGCTACTGCTATACACATGATCTCCTCTCCTGCAACATTCAGCCACGTGCTCCCACTCTCAGCACTCCTACTGGTACCACCCTCTGTGTTCACAGGAGCTGGAATCAGGTATCAATGCGCTTTGACAGTACTCACTTTATTCTGCGCAGAAATATGGAACCTGTATGCATTTTTCTGCATAGAAAAATACTCAAATGACACCAACATTGTGGTGTTAACAGAGCACATAGAAATCAAAATGTTTCCTTTATGTCCTTGCAGAGACCTACGTTAGGAAAATGCATGTCTCTGCGCATGGTGTGAACAAGACCACAGTATTCTATGCAGGTCAAATCTGCACCATTTTCCATCAATTCTTATGCATGTATGTTGTGAACAGGACCCAACAGTTCCCGTAGTCTGCTGCCTTATTTATGAATCACAATATTTGGTCAAGTTCAGCAAGGCCTCGTTAACAGCATATGTGCAAAAAAACTGATGGAAAATATGTGCAGATTTGAAATGCATAGAATATTTTGGGCTTGTTCTAACGTAGGTCTTTGCAAGGACATAAAGCAAACAATTGTTCTTTATGTGCCCTGTTTACACCACAATGTCGGGTGAGTTCTAAAATGTATTCTGTTATTTAATGCTATTGCTACAATAATTGTTATATCTACAGCTTGCTGATCAGATCCAATGTTCCTCGGGGCTGTAGATCTGAATTTTTTAAGGGGTTCCCCGAGATCCCAAACTTTTTGCCAAGGGTTCTTCCAGGGTAAAAAGGTTGAGAAACACTGAGTTAGAATCTTACCTGACTTGAGAATAAAGCTGATGTCCTTGATTTAGCCACTGTTCTTTGTCTTTCAGTACACACGTTTTGTATACAGCAACACCTAACTAGCTAGTGCTGCTCCTCCCTCTACCAGTCTAAAGCTGGCCATGCACTGATTAAACGTCAGCCGGTTCAGGGACCAGATGATTTTCGATCAGTATGTGGCTGCTCCCGCTTAACAAAAGTCGTTCTAAGCGTCGTCCTGGAAATTTTTTCTCCCATCTGCAGCTGCTGATCCAGTGTATTCTGTCAGTGATAGGTGCCGCTGTCAGAATAAAATGTCCTGGCAGGGGGGAAAGGGGGATATCTCCCATCTACCTTATTTGTGTGGAGGAAGGGCTGGGTTAACAGTGTGTAGCCAGCTTTACAGAGGCTGATAAACTGGTTTAGGTACCTATACTAGTTGTATATAAAATACATACAGTAAATAGTTCAACATGTGTGAGTTGCTAAGAATTCCCATACCCCTGTATATATTGTGTTCACTGAGGAAGATGACAGTTTTTGAACTTCTCTACACTTTCAGCCCATACCACTGACTGAGGAAGGGAGTTCCATATTTTCACTGCTGCGAAAGTAAAGAACTGCTTGTGCTGTTTCATCCAATCTCAAGTTGTGCCCGCAGATACATTTTAGTTATTTTTTTTGAAGAATGAATGACTGCATTAAATTATGTTTTTATATCTGCCTGAAGCTAAACTTTAAACTATTTGGAATCACCGTGATCAATGCAACTTGTACAATAACCTGCCCTAATTATAACTGTCAGATATTAATGGAATGATTTCAGCTGATTATTGCTAGAGCTTGGAAAAAGAATGATTTATGAGTTGTTTTACTTATGTTACGTAGGGTCATACACCAAATAATTTCATGTAATGTAAGAATTTGGAAACTGATTTGCAGTATTTAGTTAAAGTAAAATCAATGAATTCAATAGTGTGGAAGACCTGACAGCTACTCCTCATAACAGAGAAGAGCAGCTCCATGACACATGGCTTCCATGGACAGACTCCTTTGACCACTGCCAATACAACATAAAAATATACAACATCTGTCTGCCCCCTATCATTAGGAGGCACCCAGAGATGGTAAAAACCTGCTGTTTTAAAAGTCCAAGGCATGACTGTGCCTTTGACACCCCCTCGCCCTACTTTTCAACCCCCCCCAGCCTTCCCATCCCCCCTCGTCCTGGCTACTTGTAAAAACAGCCTGCCCCTTCCCTATTCTCTCAACGCCTATCCCTCTGACACAGGGGTCCCCGGACTGCGGACCGGTGCAGTCCGTGGCCTGTTGATGACCAGGGCTCACAGATGAATATGAGCGGCGACCGCAGTCTGCATATGGCTATCAGACCGCGGTCGCCACTCACATCCTGGCGTGTGGCCATGCCTGTGTGTACTCTCCAGGCTCGCCTGGCCTACAATGTCATCCTATCAGCAGCTGCAGATCAGACTGGAGAGCTCCTCCCGCCCCCTGCCCTGCTGATAGGATGACATTGTTGGGCGAGGTGTTCTGACAAAATGTCGAACCTGGCAGAATGAGCAACCGGCGTCACTTCCGTTTTATTAAACCATCATGAATTGCAGATTTTGAAAAATTGCTGTTTGGACACAACGGCAACCGAATAGAGTCCGGTTCACGATATTATGAGAGGAGATTGTTACTCTGCTCCGAAACTTACCAAGAAAATGGCCGCCTTCGAGGCGGGGACACCTTTGTCCTTGTTAGCCGCTGTACTGTGAAAACAGCAAAATCTTTCTGTACTGGACTGTATTCGGTAGCCGGTCTTTTGTCCAAACACCAATTTCGTCCAAATCAGCAATTACTGATGGTTTAAAGAAAGCAGAAGTGACGTGGTTCAATTTTCTGCTGAGTTGCCTATTTTGTCATGACACCGGGAGAGGACACACAGACTGATAACAGCCTCTGCCCTGCCAAAGATAGCAGGGAAGGCAGAGATTGGAATGAAAAAGTGTCATATTAGAGAGGAAAGGGGGTGGGCAGGCTGCAGGGGCATTGATGAGGAGGCTGTGATTGCTAGGGGTACTGTAATGTAATCACAGCCCCCCCCTTTACATTACAGTGCCCCCTTTACATCACAGCCCACCTTTACACAGCAGTCCCCATTACATAAGTGTAAAGGGACACTGTAATGTGAAAGGGGGGCCTGTGATGTGAAGGGGAACTGAAGACACTGTGGGACTGCTTTAAAGGGGGAACTGTTATGTAAAAATGTACTGTGGGCACTGATATAAACTGGGGTCTGTGCTGTTGTGGTATGAAGGGGAGCTGAGGACCAACTCCATGAATATCTGAATCCCCTGACCCATCTGCCAACCCGGGTCCATAGGAACATTGACTGCCATGAAACTGGTCCCTGGTGCCAAAAAGGTTGGGGACCGCTCAGTGGCGTCTCCAGCTTTCATATTTAGGGGGGGCACATGGGGGGACAGGGACAAAAGTAGGGGGGCAACTATAAAATGCAATTATATATATATATATATCCTGGGGCCCTTTACTACGGGCCCTTTCACATGTTCTGCAGTGAGCTCCCTTCCTACTATACTGGGGCCCCCCAGGGTGGCAGAAAACAAGATATATGTCACCAGCACACCAAGAAAATATAAGAGTCCAAAGCAGTGGGAGAACCATCAGGGTTGCAAAGGTTGTCTTGCCACCGGGCCCTGGTGTTCTGCCACTGTGGGGTTCCCCAGCTGTCCTGTCCCTGCTATTGACAGCACTGGTCTGGCATCTGTCTCCTTGGCAGCGGCGGCAGTCTATTAGGACCTAGTGCTGGTGACATTATGGGTGCATGCAGGGGAAGGCTGGCACTATTGGTTATAGAGAGCCAAGCCCCCAGCTGGTCATCTAGCAGCAGTAATGCTGTATAACCTTCTCTGTTGACATGCTGATCGGGATGTGATCCAGGTGATGCTCCCTGTCAGATCTAATAAACACAGTATTTATTAGCATCAAGAGAACAACCACATATATATAATCAACCGTATGTTCAGCAGCCATGTGGGCTCTATGCCTGTAAAGTGTGGGCTGTGATCAATCAAATCACTGATATTTAACACAAGGATTTGACTAGGAGCATCACCTGGATTGCTTCACGATCAAGCATGTCAGAGAAGGCTCCACTGCTGCTAAGCAACCTGCAGGAAACACAACTGTCTACAACCAATAGAGATGGGCTCGGGTGTGTTTGAAATCCCACATGCCCGATCCCACTAGGAAGCCGACACTCCACAGAGCTAATCACAGCCAGTGAGACATTTCCTTATCTGTACAGCTGCGGACCGGGAAATGTCTCACTGCCTGTGATTAGCGCTGTGCAGTGTGGGCTTCCTGGCAGGCTCTGGCATGTGGAATTTTGAACATGCCCAGCCCATCTCTAACAACAAATTGTGCTGGCCCTCCTGTGCATCAGCCCCATAAAGTAACCAGCACTGGGTACCAATGTGCTGCCGCCGCTGCCATGGAGACAAAGACCAGCGCTGTGAATAGCCGGGACAGGACAGCAACTCTGGTTGTTCCAGCACTGGTCCACACTGGGAACATTCCCCCATCCACCTATAATGTGTAGGTGGGGGAATTGGATCATTTCTTTTTTTTTTCATTAAACCTAATAGTTGAATGAAAAAAAGTGATGAATGTATGGGCTGCCTAAGAGCTAAGACCAGCCATAGACAGTTTAAATCTCAGCTGGTTCAGCAGAAACTGGCTGAGATTTGAACCATTAATGAGCAGATTCTCTTCTGATTATCACTAGTGGTTGCTATAGCCACTAGTGATAATCACTGTTTGTCGGGAGAATACAGTTGCTGGGCAGGAGGGATTCCCCTGTCAGAACTGTCTGTGTTGATGGGGGAATTATGCAAGTTTCTTTCCTGCAATCTGTGGATGCAGGAAAGAAATTTGCACCGTATATTACCTGCCTAACTGAAAGTGAAAGTAAATTGTGAATGTCTTGAAAGAACAGGAGAGGGGGAGGGAGACAGATGGGGGAGAGAAGGGATGGAGATAATGCAGTTCAGTGATTACAGTGTACTGCAGTCTGCAGTGCACACACTTACCCACGGTCCAGGCTAGAATCTCAGGCATCATTCACACACAGCCAGGAATGCTGCTGATTTTCATATTTCCCGCCCACACATCCCCTCTTCAGATACAGCACGCCGGGATAGTGTGGGCGGGACTGGAAGGAGGAGGAGGAGGAGCTGTATTCCTCCCTGCTCGTATGTGAGGAGAGTGAAGGGGGGGTGGCTGGACTCGCTGGGCTGTGAAAGAGTGTCATAGACTGACACTCGGCTCAGCTTGCAGTCACCACTCTCGGAATTTACAGGCTGGTTCTCCTGTCCTAAGGACGGGAGAAATCAGTCTGTTTTTTCAGTAACTGAGATGAAGGCTTGGGCCCCCCTCCCCCCCACAGTGGTCGTGGAGTCCTTCCTGCAACTCGCTCTTCTCCGTGCCAATGAGGATGCAGGGGAAGGAGCAGATCGGGCGGCTGTGGTTGTATGAGCGCTTGCATTATGCAGTGTCAGCAAGCAGAGGGAGGGGGGAGGAATCCCCCGCAGGAGCTGACTGGGGATGCTCTCCCTCTCAGGAGAGACTGTGTTATTCCAGCGGCGGCCCGAGCAAAATAAAAATTAAAAAAAATTTTTTGGGGGGGGGGCACATGGTGGGGCACAGCATAATGTTGGGGGGGCCAGGGCCCCCTCTGCCCTCCCCCAGGGACGCCATTGGGACCGCTGCCCTAACACATTAGGAAAAAATTTCACCCCACACCAAACTGTCCTAATATTCCTGTCTGCCCTAGCAGGTCCACCACCAGAAGATAATCATGAATGACATCCATACACCGGTACATGCTATCCATGTGATGTGTGTTTAATGACTTCTACAGAATGCAGAATATTGAATCCTTAACTACAACAGTGAATGTAAAGTTTTCATGTGTAAGGAGTTTGGGCACATGTCTGCCATTTATACAGTGGGGAAAAATCATAATTTGATCCCCTGCAGATTTTGGAAGTTTGCCCACTTACAAAGAAATGAATAGTCTATAATTGTTATCATAGGTGTATTTTAAATGATAGAGACAGAATATCAAACAAAAATCCAGAAAAAAACACGATACAAATGATATAAATTGAGTTGCAGTTCAGTGAATAAAATAAGTATTTGATCCCCAAGCAAAACATGACTTATGCCCCATACACACGATCGTTTTTCATGCCGTTAAAAATGCCATTTTAAAAAATGGCCATTAAAAATGATCGTGTGTAGGCTCCAGAGCATTTTTAACGACGTGAAAAACGGCCATTAAAAATTCCGGACATGCTGTCGTTTTTCATGTCGTTTTTTTTAACGACGTGAAAAACGATAGTGTGTATGCTTTCACGACGTGAAAAAAAACACGCATGCTCAGAATCAAGTATGAGACGGGAGCGCTCGTTCTGGTAAAACTAGCGTTCGTAATGGAGATAGCACATTCATTACACAGTAACGGACTGAAAAGCGCGAATCGTCGCTCAACAAACTTTACTAACATGAAGGGTGGCGCCATTCGAACGGAACTTCCCCTTTATAGTGCCGTCGTACGTGTTGAACGTCACTGCGCTTTGCTTGATCGTTTTTTTTAATGATGGTGTGTACGCAAGGCAGGCTTGAGAGGAAACATGAAAAAAAACGAGGAGAAAAACGTCGGTTTAAAAAATGACATTAAAAACGATCGTGTGTACGGGGCATTAGTACTTGGTGGAGAAACCCTTGTTGGCAAGCAAAGCGGTAAGACATTTCTTGTGGTTGGTTACCAGGTTTGCACACATCTCAGGAGGGATTTTGGTCCACTCTTCTTTACAGATCTTCTCTAAATCCTTAAAGCGGAGCTCCACCCAAAAGGGGAAGTTCCACTTTAAGCACTCCCCCCCCCCCCCTAATATTCCACTTTTGGCATGTAATTTTTTTTTGGGGGGGGGGGGGGACAACAGGTACCTGCTCCCACTTCTGGGCGGCTCAAACGGAAGTTCTCCTCTCCCCCTCCCTCCTTGCAATATTCTGGGAAACATCACAGGTCCCAGAAGATTGTCCGACCACTGGGGAGGAGCTGCGCAACTCGCGCATGCACAGTGCGCACCCGACTGTGAAGCTGGGTTCCCACACTTGCAATGCAGGTGCCGCGGTGAGACGAGGAAGAGAAGCGAGGCTTCGGGCGGCCGCCTAGCTGGATTGTGGGACAGATGAGTGTGTGTTTATTAAAAGGTCTCTAAATCCTTAAAGCGGAGCTCCACCCAAAAGGGGAAGTTCCACTTTAAGCACTCCCCCTCTAATATGCCACTTTTGGCATGTCATTTTTATTGGGGGGGTGGGGGGGGAGAACAGGTACCTGCTCCCACTTCTGGGTGGCTCAAGCGGAAGTTCTCCTCTCTCCCTCCCTCCTTGCAATCTTCTGGGACACATCACAGGTCCCAGAAGCTTGTCCGACTAATGGGGAGGAGCTGCGCGACTCGCGCATTCGCAGTGCGCACCCGACTATGAAGCTGGGTGCCCACACTTGCAATGCAGGTGCTGCGGAAAGATGAGAAAGAGAAGCGAGGCTTCAGGCGGCCACATAGCTGGATTGTGGGACAGATGAGTGTGTGTTTATTAAAACTCAGCAGCTACACTTTGTAGCTTTTGACTTTTAATAAAAACAAAAATGAGTGGAACTCCACTTTAAGGGTTCTTGGCTGTCGATTGGCAACTCGAAGTTTCAGCTCCCTCCATAAATTTTCGATAGGATTAAGGTCCAGAGACTGACTAGGCCACTCTATATGACCTTAATGTGCTTCTTCTTAAACCACTCCTTTGTTGCCTTGGCAGTATGTTGTGGGTGATTGTCATGCTGAAAGACTGATCCACGACCCATCTTAAGTGTTCTGGCTGAAGGAAAAAGGTTCTCAGCAAAGATTTTACTATACATGGCCACGTCCATTTTTCCTCTCAATGTGTCTAAGTCGGCCTGTACTTTTAGCAGAGAAACAGCCCAAAGCATAATGTTTCCACCTCCATGCTTGACTGTAGAGATGGTATTCTTTGGGTCATAGTCAGCATTTTTCTTCCTCCAAATACGGCGAGTCAAGTTATGCCAAAGAGCTCAGTTTTGGTCTCATCTGACCACAATACTTTCTCCCAAACCTTCTCTGAATAATTTCGATGTTCATTGGCAAACTTCAGATGGGCCTGTACATGTGCCTTCTTGAGGAGGTGGACCTTGCGGGCGCTGCAGAATTTCAATCTATGGCAGTGTATTGTGTTACCAATTATTTGTTTTGTGACTGTGGTTCCACCTGCCTTGAGATCATTCACAAGCTCATCCCGTGTAGTTTTGGCCTGATCCCTCACTTTTCCCCTGATCATCCTTACCCCATGAGACGAAATCTTACATGAAGCTCCAGACCAAGGGAGATTGATGATTATTTTGCATTTCTTCCATTTGCGAATGATCGTTTCAACAGGTGTCTCCTTCTCACCAAGCTTCTTGCTGATGGTCTTGTTGCCCATTCCAGCCTTGTGCAGGCCTACAATCTTGTCGCTGATGTCTTTTGACAGCTCTTTGGCCTTGCCCACAATGGTGGGTTTGAATGGAAGAAAGAGATTCCGTGGACAAGCGTCTTTTATACACATAACAAATTGTCGTTAGGAACACCTTCCTAAATTGACAGGACTAATCTGTGTACCACATGAGCACAAATTGTAGCCAGTCTGTGGGAGCCAGAATTATTGTTGGTTGGTAGAGGATCAAATACTTATTTTACTCACTGAACTGCAACTCAATTTATAACATTTGTATCATGTGTTTTTTTCTGGATTTTTGGTTGATATTCTCTCATTTAAAATACATTTATGAAAAAAAAATATAGACCCTTCATTTCTTCGTAAGTGGGCAAACTTACAAAACCTGCAGGGGATCAAATAATTATTTTCCCCACTGTTATTTATTCATGTACAAAATAAAAAATTTAAAAAAGCTAAATTAAATAAGCTTTAACCCAAAAATATTTGATAAATTTGCTTGGTTTCTGGCAATTTGAATCCAATGCTGGCTTCTTAGGTCTGTCAAGGATCCAGTGCTAACATACCAGGATTTCTAACTAGTGGTCAGTCGTTCTCTCTGCCAGATGGTGGCATCATGCACCCCCTTACACTTTAAAAGGCTAACTTTGTCTTTGGAACATGTTAAATGTTACATATTCTGTAAAGTTAAACTTGGCCTTTAACTACATATATATACAGTCAGGTCCATAAATATTGGGACATCGACACAATTCTAATCTTTTTGGCTCTATACACCACCACAATGGATTTGAAATGAAACTAACAAGATGTTCTTTAACTTCAGACTTTCAGCTTTAATTTGAGGGTATTTACATCCAAATCAGGTGAACGGTGTAGGAATTACAACAGTTTGTATATGTGCCTCCCACTTTTTAAGGGACCAAAAGTAATGGGACAATTGGCTGTTCAGCTGTTCCATGGCCAGGTGTGTGTTATTCCCTCATTATCCCATTTACAAGGAGCAGATAAAAGGTCCAGAGTTCATTTCAAGTGTGCTATTTGCATTTGCAATCTGTTGCTGTCAACTCTCAATATGAGATCCAAAGAGCTGTCACTATCAGTGAAGCAAGCCATCATTAGGCAAAAAAAAAAAAAACATTAGAGAGATAGCAAAAACATTAGGTGTGGCCAAATTAACTGTTTGGAACATCCTTAAAAAGAAAGAACGCACCGGTGAGCTCAGCAACACCAAAAGACACGGAAGACCACGGAAAACAACTGTGGTGGATGACCGAAGAATTCTTTCCCTGGTGAAGAAAACACCCTTCACAAGGTAGGTGCATGTGTGTCAAAGTCAACAATCAAGAGAAGACTTCACCAGAGTGAATATAGAGGGTTCACCACAAGATGTAAACCATTGGTGAGCCACAAAAAGAGGAAGGCCAGATTAGAGTTTGCCAAACAACATCTAAAAAAGCCTTCACAGTTCTGGAAGAACACCCTATGGACAGATGAGACCAAGATCAACTTGTACCAGAGTGATGGGAAGAGAAGAGTATGGAGAAGGAAAGGAACTGCTCATGATCCAAAGCATACCACCTCATCAGTGAAGCATGGTGGTGGTAGTGTCATGGCGTGGGCATGTATGGCTGCCAATGGAACTGGTTTTCTTGTATTTAATGATGATGTGACTGCTGACGAAAGCAGCAGGATGAATTCTGAAGTGTTTCAGGCAATATTATCTGCTCATATTCAGCCAAATGCTTCAGAACTCATTGGACGGCGCTTCACAGTGCAGATGGACAATGACCCGAAGCATACTGCGAAAGCAACCAAAGAGTTTTTTAAGTGAAAGAAGTGGAATGTTATGCAATGGCCAAGTCAATCACCTGACCTGAATCCGATTGAGCATGCATTTCACTTGCTGAAGACAAAATTGAAGGGAAAATGCCCCAAGAACAAGCAGTAACTGAAGACAGTTGCAGTAGAGGCCTGGCAGAGCATCACCAGGGATGAAACCCAGCATCTGATGATGTCTATGCGTTCCAGACTTCAGGCTGTAATTGACTGCAAAGGATTTGCAATCAAGTATCAAAAAGTGAAAGTTTGATTTATGATTGTTAATCTGTCCCATTACTTTTGGTCCCTTAAAAAGTGGGAGGCACATATAGAAACTGTTGTAATTCCTACACCGTTCACCTGATTTGGATGTAAATACCCTCAAATTAAAGCTAAAAGTCTGCAGTCTGCTTATCTATTGTGGTGGTCTATAGAGCCAAAAATATTAGAGTTGTGTCGTTGTCCCAATATTTATGGACCTGACTGTATGTATATGTATATGTATAAATATATATATATATATGTATAGTATGAAACCCTTCCAAAATGTAGCTGCAAAATTTCTTGCTGCATGCAGAGATATTTTTACATGTTGGTAAAATGGACTGACCTCACCACACAGATATAATAGCTGGGCTCTGGAGGGAGATTATGGTGAATTCCAGCTGAGCATAATTGATTGAGGGTTAACAGATCTTTTGCCTGTTTTTATGGGACAATTAATTGTATATTACCACATTATTCACAGATTGCTCTGTTTGTATCTACTACAGTTAAGGGTCGATTGAAATCGCTGATGTGTGAATGACAAATCGCGGGACTCGCATTTGAGATGCCATTAATTTCAATGACACCTCAAATCGTGGTGTGGGTCTGAAATCGCGCTGCAATCGCGGGAAGCAAGATGGCCAAAAGTAGCTCCTGAACTTTTTTTGGGCGACATGCTTCCCGCGATGCGGGTTGCCGCGATTGCAGCGCGTGTTTTTGCGGCAAACCCGTACCATGATTTTAGGTGTCATTCAAATGAATGGCATCTCAAATACGAGTCCCGCAATTTGTCATTCATACATCGGCACTTTCAGATTGCATGCAGAATCTTGGTAAATCTGCCCGCGATTCAAAACGCTGAAGTGTGAATGCAGTCTAACCACATCTATGCATGTTGGTTTAGAGCGTTTCTGCAGTGCTTTCTGCTGGGTTTTTTTCCCACAATTTTCCTGCAATTTGTATTTTTTGAATGCTTTTTTTGGGGGGGGATTTGTTGTTGGGGAGATTTAAAAACGCAAATTGCGTAAAAAAACACAGTGAAAACACACTACATAACTTTCTGCAGTTTCTCCATCGAAATCTATTAAACCAAAAAAATAAAAAAAGCACAGTTTTGCATTGATGTGCACATGAACATGTTCCATAGAAACCCATGTTAAAAAAAAATCCTGCATTTCTGCAAAAAGCATGGAAAAACACATTGGTGTGAATGGAGCCTAAAACCCTAATACACTCCCTACACACCTATCCTATTTCACATCCAACATATAGCTCCCATCTGTGTATTAGAGGGCTGTCACTTATTTAACTCCTTCCACCTACGTTATAGCCAAATGGTGACTACAACGCGGACCTACATTACCGGGAGGCCGTCAAAAGACATCCTCCCCTTTGCACGCTCCTCCCCAGGCGCCCCCACGTGATCAGCTGTCAGCCAATGACAGCTGATCACGTGATGTAAACAGAAGATTGGTAATCGATCACCGGGTCCTGTGAAAGGGACATCGGTCCCGAAGAGGAAGAGGTGCAGCCACCTCAACTGTGCCCACCAGTGCCACCTATCAATGCCCACAAGTGGTGCCAATCAGTTCCTCCAAGCAGTGCTGCCTATCAGTAGTGCCCATCAGTGCCACCTATCAATGCCCATCAGTGACACCTCTCAGTGCCGCCTCATCAGTGCCCATCAGTGCAGCCTATCGGTGCCCATCAGTGCCACCTATTAATGCCATTCAGTGCAGCCTATTAGTGCCCACCAGTGCAGCTTCATCAGCGTACATCAATGAAAGAGGAAAAAATACCTGTTTGCAAAATGTTATAACAATTAAAAAAATAAAAAAATCGGTCTTTTTTCATTTTTTTAACAAAAAATAAAAAACGCAGTGGTGATCAAATACCACCAAAAGAAAGCTCTATTTGTGGGAAAAAATTGATAAAAAATGTCATATGGGTTGTATGAGTGACAGCGCTAAAAGCTGAAAATTGGTCGGGGCAGGAAGGGGGTTTAAGTGCCCAGTAAGCAGCTCCCAGCTGGCAGCCTTAAAATGTACATCTGGGCAAAATAAATAAATATAGTGTGTGTGTGTGTGTGTGTATATGTATGTATGTGTGCGTGTATATATATATATATATATATATATATATATATATATATATATATATATATATTGTGAGGGGGTTAGCTCGGCAGCGGGTGTGTGTGACCCCCGGGATGGGCTCCCCACACAAAAACAGGCCCAGCAAACGGAGGTTGTGGTTTTCAAAATCAAAAAAGGTGCGGTTTATTTTCTATTTACAGTGACAAAACACAGCAAAGCCAAAAGAAAAATAAACAAAATAAATCCTGGTCAACTTGACCTCTGACTAAACATACAGGTTTCCTAACTAACAACTGGGATCAGCCTAGTGCTGTCCTAGTCCCTAAGTCCCTGGTTTTAAATGTCCAAGCAAATAGCCACACAGGCTTTGTCTCACCGCACAGGGGTTCACTCTCCCTAGACAGTCCACACAGGTCTGGTTCCAGGCATGAGCTAACATCTAATGAAGCTGGGAGTTCTTATAGAGGCCCAAATGAGCTGACAAGCCTCAGCTGGCCCCACCAACTCCCTGTCCGCACGACGCCCAGCCCTCTCCCTAGAGGTATGAGTCATCCATGAGCCCACTAGCCTTATACAACTCTCCACCTAGTTGTATAAGTCGGCGTAAAGCCTGAATCTGGGCGAAATATATCTACCCCCCTGGATGCAACCAGGTGACTTTACCTTCCTGCTGTCACATACCCCCCCCTCTTGTTTTAACCTCGGGGTTGGAACACCAGCAATCAGGCATTCATGTACTCGAGACAAAGCATCCACATTCCCCATTTGAACGCCAGGGCGATGCTTTACTGTGAAGTTGAATTCCTGGAGGGCCAGGAACCACCTATTCACTCTTCTATTTGTTTCCTTGTTTTGAGCCATCCACTTTAACGGAGCGTGATCCGTAACCATGTCAAAGTGCCTACCTAGCAGGTAGTACCGAAGGGAATCTAGAGCCCACTTCACCGCTAAACACTCCTTTTCAACGGTGGCGTAATTTACCTCATGGGACTTCAACTTCCTGCTGAGGTAAATGACTGGGTGCTCTTCCCCGTTCCAGACCTGGGACAATACTGCTCCTAACCCCACATCTGACGCATCACTTTGTACGACAAAGTCTTTAGAGAAGTCGGGTGAGTACAACACTGGCTGGCTACATAAGGCTTGTTTCAAGAATTGGAATGCTGCCTCAGCCTCGGGGGTCCATTTAATCATGACCGACCCTTTCCCCTTCGTTAGGTTGGTTAGGGGCACAGCCTTAGAAGCAAAGTGGGGAATGAATCGCCGATAATACCCAGCGATTCCCAGAAAGGCTCGTACCTGCTTCTTGCTGTTGGGACGTGGCCAACTCTGGATGGCCTCGACTTTGTTGAGTTGGGGTTTTATTACTCCCCTCCCAATGGTGTACCCAAGATATTTGGCCTCCTCCTGCCCAATGGTACACTTCTTGGGGTTAGCCGTAAACCCCGCTTCCCGAACAGAGTCCAGGACTGCTTGCACTTTTGGCAGATGTGAGGCCCAATCTGTGCTATGGACAATTACGTCATCCAGGTAAGCCGCAGCATACTTCCGATGGGGCCTCAGCATCTGGTCCATTTTCCGCTGGAATGTGGCCGGCGCATTCTGTAACCCGAACGGCATTCTTTTATATTGGAACGCCCCGTCTGGGGTTACAAATGCGGTTTTCTCTTTGGCCAATTTGGCCAGGGGGATTTGCCAATACCCTTTTGTGAGGTCAAGAGTCGTCATGTATCGGGCTGTTCCCAGCCGGTCGATCAACTCATCTATACGTGGCATGGAGTAGGTGTCAAATTTTGTAACTTTGTTCAACTGACGAAAATCGTTACAAAATCGCCAGCTCCCATCCGGTTTAGGCACCAACACAATGGGACTAGACCAATCACTTTGGGACTCCTCTATCACCCCTAAGTTCAGCATTTTCTGTACTTCCTCCCGTATTGCCTCCCGTCGGGCCTCTGGGATCCGATAGGGTTTTAACTTCACCCTTTCACCGGGCGGGGTAATGATGTCATGCTCTACCCCAAATGTTTGTCCCGGCAGCTCAGAGAATACCTCCTTGTTGCGAAGCACAAACTCCTTAACCTCCCGTTGTTGGGGTTGTGACAAGGTGGCTGCTATTCCAACCTCAGGAATCACGCAACCAGTTTGAGCTGGTGACCAAGTGTCTGCGACTAGGGACTCTCTATCCCTCCAGGCTTTCAACAGATTAACGTGATAGATCTGTTCGGGCTTTCGCCTTCCTGGTTGTCTGACCTTGTAATTCACTTGCTCACTTTTTCCATTATCTCATAGGGGCCTTGCCATTTGGCAAGGAATTTACTTTCAACCGTAGGGACAAGTACCAGTATCCTATCCCCCGGGGAAAAGGTACGGGTCTTGGCTCCACGGTTGTACACTCTCTGCTGTGCTAACTGCGCTTGGGCCAAATGTTCCTTCACGATGGGCATTACCTGTGCAATTCGGTCTTGCATCAGGGCGACATGCTCAATCACACTCCTGTGGGGAGAACTCTCACTTTCCCAAGTTTCCTTGGCAATATCCAACAGCCCTCTTGGGTGTCTCCCATACAGTAACTCAAAGGGGGAGAATCCCGTAGAGGATTGGGGCACCTCCCTAATAGCAAACATCAGATAAGGAAGTAGACAGTCCCAATCCTTTCCATCTCTATCCACCACTTTCTTCAACATTTGTTTTAGGGTTTTGTTGAATCTTTCAACCAGCCCATCGGTTTGGGGGTGATACACAGATGTACGTAATTGCGTCACTTTGAACAATTTACACAGCTCCTTCATAACCCGGGACATAAAGGGTGTACCTTGGTCCGTAAGCAGTTCTTTACAAATACCCACCCGGCTAAACACAAGAGATAGCTCTTTGGCTATGGTTTTGGCCGAGGTATTTCGGAGAGGGATCGCTTCTGGATAACGGGTGGCATAGTCCATTATAACTAATATGTACTGGTGCCCCCTAGCGGACTTGATTATAGGACCTACCAAATCCATGGCGATCCTCTCAAACGGGACCTCAATGATGGGTAGAGGGACCAGCGGGCTACGGAAATGTGGCATCGGGGCCGACCTCTGACACACAGGGCAGGAGGAACAATAATTTTCTATGTCCTTCATCACCCCCCGGCCAATAGAATCTCTGTAATACCCTCTCTCGGGTTTTCTCTGTCCCCAGATGACCTCCAAGAATGTGCCCATGGGCCAACTCCAACACCAACTTCCTGTAAGGTTTGGGCACCACAAGCTGCTCAACGGTTTCTTCTGCCCTTTTTGCCACCCGATACAGTAGGTCCTTCTCTACGCTGAAGTATGGGTAAGTGCAGGTATTATCTGGGTTCACTAACTCGCCATCTATTTTCACTACGTTTTCCCGTGCCTTTATTAGGGCGGGGTCTTTCAACTGTTCTGTGGCAAAGTTTTCCCTGTGAACCTCAAGATCAGAAAACTCCACAGACGGTAGGTTTTCGTCTGAGGAGGTGGGCTCCTCTCCAGTTTCTTGAGTCTCCCCTGCCAATACTGATAAGGGAAATTCCGGAGAGTCCTCACCACTCTCAGGGGAGTTCTGGCTATCACATTCCTGGTACATAGGGGCACCAGTGGGGGGCTCAGGATCATCCCACAGTTCCCAGAACTTCGGAAAATCCCTTCCCACAATGGCGTCATACGGTAACTGAGATACTAAGCCCACTGGATGAGAGAGGGTACCTTTGGGGGTCTCGAAACACACTGTAGTCACTGGATACTCTCGGGTGTCCCCATGCACACAAATAACAGCTACCTTGCTATTCCCAGAGACCTCTGTTTTAACTAACTCAGCCTTTATCAGGGTCACAAGGCTACCTGAATCCAGCAATACCACAACATTTCTACCATTAACACACATTTTGCATAAATGTTTCTCAGTTCCTCGAATGGCAGTGCATGCGACTGTCGCACACAGCGACTGACGTCTGCCCGTCAGAAAGTCACACTGCATGGGTTCCTCCACAACCGGGCAATTGGCTGCAATATGTCCCGCTTGCCGGCAGCGGTAGCAAACGATCCTTCTTGCCGCCTCTTGAGCCGCTGATTTCCCAGGCTGTTCTCGCCAAACTTGGGGTAGAGCTCCCACCCTCTCACTCTCTCCACCCTTACCCCTTGGAATCCTCTTATCCGCCCCTGGGGATGGTCTGGTCTTAGGGTGGAAAGTCCGAGTGTCTCTGGAAGAGGCCGTCAGGTTCTCTGTAGCCAAGTATTTCTCCACACGATCCACAAGACCATCGGCCGTCTCTGGGTCTCCATGGCTTACCCACTTTTGGATGGCAGTAGGAAGAGCTCTCAAAAACCGATCCATTACAACACGTTCCACAATCTTTGGTGCGGACAAAGTCTCTGGCTGTAGCCACTTTCTGCTCAGGTGAATGAGATCATACATTTGAGACCTGGGGGGTTTTCCAAGCTGGAAAGTCCAGTTATGCACACGCTGAGCCCGGACAGCCTGGGTGACACCCAGCCTTGCCAATATCTCAGCTTTTAGAATCACATAGTCTTTTGCTTGGTCAGGCTCTAGGTCATAGTAAGCCTTCTGCGATTCACCAGTTAACAGAGGAGCCACCAGTCCAGCCCACTGCTCCTCAGGCCACTTTTCTCTTTCAGCAGTCCTTTCAAATGTGGTCAAAAATACCTCTGGATCATCCTCTCCAGTCATTTTTGTCAATAAACGACTCACCCCAAAGGACGCGGTATTAGTGGGACGGCTTTCCTCACTGGTCTGCGGACGTTGCTGCATTACTGCTTCCATTTGTTGTAGTCTCTGCTCTTGCTTCTGTAACAGGTCTATGAAGCGGGCCTCAGATTGCTGCTGGGCTTGTTGCTGAGCTTCCAGACTCTGTTGGTGAGCTTGCTGCTGGGCTGCAAGGCTCTGTTGATGAGCTTGCTGCTGGGCTGCGAAGTTCTGTTGTTGAGCTGCAAGGCTCTGTTGATGAGCTGCAAGGCTCTTTTGCAAACCTGCATTTGTCTGCTGTTGATTGGCATTTGCTAGAGCCAGCTGCTTCAGTATCTCCTCCATGCTGGCTTAAAAAAAACTGCCACTGGTTCTCCACCAACTGTGAGGGGGTTAGCTCGGCAGCGGGTGTGTGTGACCCCCGGGATGGGCTCCCCACACAAAAACAGGCCCAGCAAACGGAGGTTGTGGTTTTCAAAATCAAAAAAGGTGCGGTTTATTTTCTATTTACAGTGACAAAACACAGCAAAGCCAAAAGAAAAATAAACAAAATAAATCCTGGTCAACTTGACCTCTGACTAAACATACAGGTTTCCTAACTAACAACTGGGATCAGCCTAGTGCTGTCCTAGTCCCTAAGTCCCTGGTTTTAAATGTCCAAGCAAATAGCCACACAGGCTTTGTCTCACCGCACAGGGGTTCACTCTCCCTAGACAGTCCACACAGGTCTGGTTCCAGGCATGAGCTAACATCTAATGAAGCTGGGAGTTCTTATAGAGGCCCAAATGAGCTGACAAGCCTCAGCTGGCCCCACCAACTCCCTGTCCGCACGACGCCCAGCCCTCTCCCTAGAGGTATGAGTCATCCATGAGCCCACTAGCCTTATACAACTCTCCACCTAGTTGTATAAGTCGGCGTAAAGCCTGAATCTGGGCGAAATATATCTACCCCCCCTGGATGCAACCAGGTGACTTTACCTTCCTGCTGTCACAATATATATATATACTGTATATACCATATATTTTATATATATACATATTTATATATATATATATATATATATATATTGATATATATATATATATATATATATATATATATATATACACATACACACAGTGCTCAGCATAAATGAGTACACCCCAACAGATTTTTCTGAAATCCTTTACTTTCCTTTCAGAATCAGCGTTTTCTATGGAACACTGTACTACAAAATACTCCTACAAATGTGGGTCATTGATTGCAACCAAGATTTATTAGTTTGCACACACAAAGTATTTTTTCTGTCTAATTCATTCAAGACCATGTTGCAAAAATTAATACACCCCAATGAAAGTCTTAAGAGAAAAGCTACATTAGACAACAAAATCCTAATTAACAAGAATTCAACTACAGGTGAATCTAATTATTCATTAAACAGGTGTCCAGCAGACAGTTGATTATAAGAGGGCGTTACTAAACAAAGAAAACCCCTCCCATTTCATGCTGTCAGCAATGGCACCACATGAAAGAGAAATGTCACAAGGCCTGAGAAAGAAAATAATTCCTTTACACAAGAAAGGTGAAGGCTACAAGAAGATCAGCAAAGCTTTACTTCTCAGTCAGAACACTGTAGCAAAAGCGATACAAAAATTTAACAAAGATGGAACTGCAACCTTCTCACAGAGACGTCCAGGTCATCCACAAGAGTTAACACCTCGACAGTAGCGTCTTCTGAGTTCTGACGAGAAGGGTTGAAGAAAATCGGCATGCATGTTCACTGCAGTTAGCTAAAGAAGTAGAAAGCCAAACTGGGGTGATTGTTTCCTGTGACACAATACAGCGTACACTGCAGAGGAATAGCAAGCATAGGTGTCAGCCACGAAGGAAGACCTTCCTAAAGCCCATGCACAAAAAAGCCAGCCTAGAATTTGCCAGGGCCCATACTGAAAAAGAAAAAGACTACTGGGACTCTGTACTCTGGAGTGATGAGACCAGGATAAATGTTTTTTCAACTGATGGCTTCAAAACTGTATGGTATCGCAAAGATGAGTACAAAGAAAAATGCATGGTGCCTACAGTGAAACGTGGTGGGGGCAGTGCCCTTCTGTGGGGCTACATAAGTGCTGCTGGTTTTCACAGATGTACTGCTCTATATTGAAAAGAAGGTGCTGCTATCACTCCATGCCCTTGGTCGTCATGCACTTTTCCAACATGACAATGATCCAAAACACACATCTAAGGCTACTGTTGCATTTCTGAAGAAGAACAGGGTGAAAGTGATTCAGTGGCCAAGTATGTCTTCTGATCTGAAACCAATCGATCACCTATGGGGAATTCTGAAGAGACAAGATGAGCATCACTCTCCATCCAGCATACAGGCTGTAAAAGATTCTTGAAGAATGGAAAAAGATAGGATGTTGCAATATGTCGCCAACTTGTTCATTCCATGCCTAGAAGACTTGGTGCTGTCCTTACAAATCATGGAGGTCATACAAAATACTAGATGTTGGTGTATTAATTTTTGCATCAACGAATTTTGAGTAAAACTGAAGTTGTAATCTAAGTTATATTATTAACCGAAGACCCATTTCACACTGGGGCGTCGGCTGTAAAGCGCCACTATTTTTAGCGGTGCTTTACTGTCGTATTTGCGGGGGTATTCGGCCGCTAGCGGGGCACTTTTAACCCCCACTAGCGGCCGAAAAAGGGTTAAAGCCACCCTCAAAGCTCAGCTGCAGTAGCGCTTTCCAGTGGTATAGCCGCGGTGCCCATTCAATTCAATGGGCAGGAGCGGTGTACACACCGCTCCAAAGATGCTGCTAGCAGGACTTTTTTTTAGCGTCCTGCCAGCGCAACGCTCCAGTGTGACAGCCCTTGGAGCGGATGTTTCAGGGCGCTTTGCAGGCGCTATTTTTAGCATTATAGCGCCTGCAAAGCGCCTCAGTGTGAAAGGGGTCCTACTTTCATGTAATGAGCTGAACAAATGCTCTATAAAACTTAGTTTTGTCAACATTTTGGAAATTGATCTTGTGTTCATTGAGATATTGATTAAAATCGTACTTTTCGAAAGGTGTGTACTCACTTATGCTGAGCACTGTATATGTGTATGTATGAGTGTATGCGATACATCTCTCTATTACACATACACATTTCCCAATACTTGGTCTATTTTAATATTTACCTGAACTACTTCTGTGAGCTACAAATATATCCCTCTATCTTACGGAGATGAGGACAGAGGGGTGGTGTATAGTATTAACACATTTCCTGTCCTAAGATAACAAGATGTTCCTCCATACATATAGGGGATTATTTTGAAATTGCACTGAAAGTTCACTTGGAAGTGCAGACGCTGTAAATACGAGGGGGATATGCAAGGAGAATAAAAAAACAGTATTTTAGCTTGCACATGATTGGATAATAAAATCAGCAGAGCTTCCCCTTATTTGAGATCTACCCCTCAGATTTACATACACACAGTGCTCAGCATAAATGAGTACACCCCAACAGATTTGTCAGAAATCCTTGACTTTCCTTTCAGAATCAGTGTTTTCTATGGAACACTATACTACGAAATACTCCCCTCATTTCAGATCTACCCCTCAGATTTACAGCGACTGCACTTCCAAGTGCACTTTCAGTGCAATTTCAAGTGCACTTTGCACTTGTCGTTTGCACTTGTAGTGCAAAGTGGATTTGCATTTCGTAAATACCCGTATATACCAGAGTATAAGCCGACCCGAATATAAGCCGAGGCACCTAATTTTACCACAAAAAACTGGGAAAACGTATTGACTCGAGTATAAGCCTAGGGTGTCCATCTGCATGCCTCACTGTGTCCATGCCTCACTGTGCCCATGACTAGACTGACGTTTAACATGGGAAGGGTTGCCCAGTTTTGAAAAATCGGTGCTCCCTGGTCGTAGGTCCCCCAGACAAAAAACTTTGCACACTTATAGAGGAAAAATGGGGCTACATGTGTGTCAAGTTCTGGGTCCAGGGGACCTAGGACCGGCCAGTACCGGGTCCCAAAATCACCGGAGAAATTACCGTTTGACATGGGAGTCTATGGAAGGGGTGCCCGGCTTTGAAAAATCAGTGCTCCCCGGCCGTAGGTCCCTTGGACAACAAACTTTGCACACTTGTAGAGAAAGAGTGGGGCTACATGTGTGCCAAGTTTGGGGTCCAGGGAACCTACAGACGGCCGGTACCGGGTCCCCAAAATCCGGGAGATCAGGCGCAAAAAGGTGACTCGAGTATAAGTCGAGGGGGGCATTTTCAGCCCAAAAAAATTTGCTGAAAAACTTGGCTTATACTCGTATATACGGTAACCCCCATAGTATAATTAGGAAACGTTGTCACCATAGGACAGGAAATGTTATTGACATTTATATATGATAGGGGTCTAGTGTTGGCAGTACAAAACAGTACTAATTGTGTCATTTCATTCTAGTTTCTAATTCACTGTGAGGGCACACGTTTCACAGAGAAGAAACATGAAATCAGCATGCAAGTCGCAGAAGCCAAAGGCCTTCCCAAGTTGAAATATCACCTCCTACCCAGAACAAAAGGATTTGCTGTCACTGTGCAAAGTTTAAGAAATGTAGGTAAGGAAAGTAACAAATTATTTGTATCTGTAAAAATAATGCTGCCTAGTTTTATTATAAGTGGAAGATCGATTAATGATTGATGATGCAGTACCCATAGTAACTAAGCACAGCCCATTGTGCTGGTCCGACTACAGTAAAACAAATTCTAATTGATTTCTCAGGGCTGCTGCATTTTGTATGTGCTGAAAATGTGTTTAGTACTGAAATTGTTTTGTTCCATGATCTGCAAATGACTGCTATTAAAAAAACAAAAACAAAAAAAAAACAGTTTGCCTCTTTCATGACTTCCCCACCACTATGAATTTTAGATGTGGAATATTTTCACAGGAAGTGACAAGGGCACCTTGAGCTCAGGCAGGGCATAGACCAGCCTCTGTGGGGGTACAGATAAATAGCACATCCAGCTATTGCTGAAAGGAAAGACTGGACTGTTGTAACACGCTTAGTGAAGCTTCAGATTCTTACAGAATCCCATAACTGACTCTTTCTTTTTATTTCAAAGTGTCGAACAGACTCAAACTAGCAAAATTTGTGTTTTAATAGTGATAAACTCAGGCGTGTTCAGATCCGTATCTAAACTTTCCTGAGCTATCCCTCCAAAAAGCTGTCACTGTGCACTGCCAATCAAAAGGGGCTGAGACATTCGCTACCCCACATCAGCACAATTCAATTTCCCTTGTCATTGTGTGGCTGCAGGCTGAGGAATGCATCAACCGTTTTTGATAAGTAGAGCACAGTGACCGCTTTCTGGATGGATAGCTCAGGCAGGTTCGGACAAGGATTCAAATACACCTGAGCTCATCCCTAGTGTTCAGGAGTTGGAAACCGTATATTTCACAATAGCTGTATTTGTTCAATTTAAATATAAATCAGCAGGCAATTAACTGTATAGTGTATACTATTACCCAGTTATATTACATAACATGAATATGCTATATGACCTATTTGCAGGTTGGAATTTGTGTGTCTGAATGTTTTATAAACTGTTTATTTGGAAATGAGTTTAGCCGTATTAATGTGTTTCCAAATAGCAGCACGACCAGCTGCAGAGATCACATGTTTTGGATAATTAACACTCAGATGGATTGGCCTCTAATCTAATACATTGAATTAGCAGTTGAATGTAATCATTTAGATAATGAAAATATTTGAATAAAGGAATAGTTGATGATAAAATCCTGGACAATCCTATTAGAAGACGAGATGAAGCCTGCTGGGATTATCCCAGGCTGACTGTGATCTAGCACAAAGTAGCCACACATCTAATCCAGTGCTGAACAGAGGTGTGAGAATTAGTGGTAGATCGATGTCTGGCTGGAACAGGCCCTAAATCCTTAACCAAAGGGGATGTTGCATACCTTATTTATCGGTTAAATTCCCAATAAAACTGGGGTATGCATGGACATAACAAGGCCAACTGTCTATAGCCCCGCTGGGTTGAACAAAAAAAACCTGACAGATTGCCGTACCAACACAAGCGTGGCGATCTGCCCCACTGTGCTATTGAATTCTGACAGGGGGACTCTCCCCTGCCAGAATACACTGATGAGCACTCGCAGCCATTGGCGGTGATCAGATACTGAATTTCCAGCATATCCCTTCAACAAAAGCCGGTCATTAGACAGACTGCTGTACACACTGACTGAAATTTTCATCAGGAACCGGCCGATTTTTGGACAGTATGTACCCAGCAATAGTGACTTGCAACTTCATCAGCCAATCTTTCATGGGGACAATGGTCAATTGGCCAAATTGGAACTTCCCAATAAGCTGTCAGAGTTGTTGCGCAATCCAAACAATTGCCAATTATTTGACTGTCTGTTGCCAGGTTTATATTTAATACGGGAGTCACATTCCATGCTCAATGATGTGTTAGATTTGTACAACTAGGCCATCCACTGCTGGCTCTGTTTTATTGTACACCAAAACAGAGACACGCGCGCACACACACACTTTTTCTAATTTTATTGAAATTGATGTCATTTATTGTCGTGCCTCATGACAGCATTTGGATCCCTTGAAAAATGGTCATTGGCCAGATTATTATCATGCAGCCTTGTCATTTGGATTGCAATAAAGAGAAGAAAGGAAGCCATTTAGTGCTTTATGTAATTTATCTCCTATCGTGTGAATTATTAAGCCTTGGAATGTGACTTTAGGCTGGGTTAGCACTAAAGTCATCGCATGTGCTTTGCACTGCATTGCTGTGTACATCACATGCGATGTCTGTGCAATGCAAATACAGCCATACAAACTGTATGTCTGAAATCGCATTCGCACCAAAATGGTGCAGGGCCTTTTTTTTGGTCTGCACTGGAATCGGACCGCATGGGTGTGATCTGATTCCTGTACCATTTCACAGTTTGCACTGCAATCTGCAAACTGATTTGGGTATGTCATTAAGTTTACATTGACACCCTCAGCGGTTCGCAGATGTCAGTGGGAACCGCCTGCGATTCATTTGCGATGCGAGAACACGCACAAGAATTGCAGGGTTTCCCGCATCGCATTAGTGTGAACTGAGCCTTAGGATCTAGATAAGATGATAGCAGGAGAGCTGAAAGATCCTTTTGAGGCTACACCCTATTGCAAGGATGGTCTAGAGCAGTGTTTCTCAACTCCAGTCCTCAAGGCGCCCCAACAGGTCATGTTTTCAGGCTCTCCATTACTTTGCACAGGTGATTTGATCAGTTTCACTGCCTTAGTAATTACCACAGCTGCTTCATCTTACGGAAATCCTGAAAACATGACCTGTTGGGGCGCCTTGAGGACTGGAGTTGAGAAACACTGGTAGAGCAGTGTTTCTCAACTCCAGTCCTCAAGGCGCCCCAACAGGTCATGTTTTCAGGATTTCCCTCAGATGAAACAGCTGTGGGAATTACTAAAGCAGTTAAACTGATCAAATCACCTGTGCAAAACAATGGAGAGCCTGAAAACATGACCTGTTGGGGCGCCTTTAGGACTGAGTTGAGAAACACTGGTCTAGAGATGGAGAGTATGTATCGCTGGCGGTTAGAACTTTTCACTCTGTCTTGTTTAGTTTTGACTTTGATGTGAATTTAAGGCAGAAGGTGAGAGAATACTCACTGGAAGAGTGTTCAAACACATGGGTTCAAAAAACAAGACCCTCCTGTCTGGCAGAATTTTTTTTACAAATGCTGTTTTCATAATTTATCAACAATCTAACAGCATTTGTAGCTGTAGGCAAGGGTACAATTAAATATAAAATATAGAAATAATATGAACATGAAGAAAAGTTATTTTGAAGACTTTAAAACAATATGCTGAAGCAGATATGGTTGCTTTGGGATTTTTAAAAATAAACCTGTGTCTCATGTTAGGAATGCTTTGAGAAAGTGTGATTATCACATGCCAAATGGTCACTGGCTATAATTTTATCTTATATTCTTGTGAGTTAGATTTCATAAAGAAAGGACTGCCATACATTATTTATCTTCTAATGTGTGAAGTATTAAGGCCTTCCCACATGACAAGCACTGGGTTCTAGATAAGATTATAGCAGCAAGTGCTGTGAGATCCTTTGGGGCTACACCCTTTTGCAAGATTGTGTCCAGGTGCCTCCCCTGAGAGATTGTGAGCACTTAGAATGGACAGGTAGTATACAAAAAAAATGCTAGCAAAATGTGTTTTAGCTAGGGTTGCCACCTCATCCCTTTAAACCCGAACACATATCAATTACACAGGTTCTGTGGCTGATTAAGGTGGTAATTAAACTCAATTGGTGCCTTTCCTGAATTAAATTTGCCTCAGAACCTGTGTAATTCATATGTGTTCGGGTTTAAAGGGATGAGGTGGCAACTCTAGCTTTAGCCCTGGTTCACACTGGTGCGTTTTGAGATGCGATTTGGCATGTCAAAACGCCGATATTTGCCGCAAATTGCCGGCAATGGCACCATCCTAATCGGTGCGACGCCGCATCTGCGGCAATGCACCGATTTCAAAAAGTAGTTTCTGTACTACTTTTTGCGATTTCGGCCGCGATTTACATTGACATCTGTGGCAGATGTCTTTGTAATCGCGGCTGAAATCGGGACTGCCAGCGAGAGTGAAATCGTGCGAGTTCAGCTGAACTCGCATGGCTTCACTCCCGCAGCCCAGTGTGAACCTGGGCTTACTGGCAGAAGAGAAAAGACATGCAATATATTTCTAAGATTATTTTTGGGTATTTGAGAATTGGAAAACATAACAAAGATATCAGTGGCATTTTTAAAACAGGACTGCAAAGTTGAAAATACACTTTAAAGGGGTTGTAAAGGTTCGTTTTTTATTTCCTAAATAGGTTCCTTTAAGCTAGTGCATTGTTGGTTCACTTACCTTTTTCCTTAGATTTCCCTTCTAAATATTTTTTTTCTTTGTCTGAATTTCTCACTTCCTGTTCCTCCTCAGTAAGCTGTTCAGTAAGCTGTTCTGGCTGACTCCACACCACTCGGATGATGGTGTGAAGTTTAGTGAGGAGAAACAGGAAGTGAGAAATTCAGACAAAGAAAAAAAACATTTAGAAGGTAAATCAAAGGAAAAGGTAAGTGAACCAACAATGCACTAGCTTAAAGGAACCTATTTAGAAAATAAAAAACAAACCTTTACAACCCCTTTAAGCATTCAGTTCTTTTGTTGCTTCTACTTGGTATCTTTATCAAGGTAAGTTACCACACCTTATTTAAAAGCAAAAGACCAATAACAATGTGCAAATACTAGATTTTTGTACTTGTAAAATCAATTTCTTGGAGTACATCATGGAACACAGAACATAATAAACTTATTAAAAATAAATACAGTGGAACCTTGGATTATGAGCATAATCTGTGTACCTGGGATATGCGCCACCTATAGGTGAATGGACACTGGCAAAAAAGAAAGGAAGTCCTTCCCCATGTAACCCAGGCTCCCAAGGAGAGCATCAGTTTGTAGCAAGCAATATCCCCCAATAAAAAGGGGAAGGGACCTCTGTGTCCTGTCCAAGAAATGGATTTAACAGACAAGTACAAAAATCCAATTTTCCTTTTCGAACATCACGGGACACAGAACAGGCTTTATAAACATGACTACCTAGGATGTCCCAACGCACTGCTTATGAGGGGAGGGAGATACAGCCACCGCTGCCAGGCCCAAAGAGCTATACAGCATACCGCAAGACACTGCAACCAAATGCTGCATCTTCAGTGGCAGTTACATCCACCTAAAAAAAAAAAAAGATGTGAATTGAAGGCCAGATAGATCCTAATAAAGGAGGGAGAGATGGAGGCGCTCTGGTGAGGCTGGGTATCTGGTCCTTAGTAGCAGTGGAGAGATGGCATTGAATGCAGTACTTTGTAGAGAAGAAGCAGCTCTAAAGGGTCATAAAGGAAAGAGAAAGGCGCCTCTAAGTGCAGTGGTTAAAAGATTTACTACAGGCACAATGGGATTAAAAACACTTACAAAGTAGTAAGAGGTCATAGGCATAAAATGATTTGTCCTCATGTGGATCGCTGTAATCTTCGTCTGCCTGGGGGAGAGACAAAGCCGTCCTGTAGCTGTCAGAGTCCCTTGCAACATGGATTGGCGAGAAGGTGAAGATGTGATGAGGCGGCCCCGGTTCTGGAACCAAGCTGGAATGCACGTGGCCGATGTGACATCAGCTAAAGGTGGTGGGCGATAATGCGTTTCGGAGCATGCACAGTTCCTTCGTCTGATGAAGGAGCTGTGCATGCTCCGAAACACGATCACCTTCTCATACTCCTCGTACTTCTTACTATCTTGTAAGTGGTTTTAATCCCATTGTGCCTGTAATAAATCTTTAACCACTGCACTGAGAGGCGCCTTTCTCTTTCCTAGATAGATACTATATAGACTGTCCCCACAGGGTGGTACTGTGGAATAGCGAGAAGGTACAAGATGCCATGTCCTATTGAATTGGGGAATCACTAGTATTGACAGGAGGAATGAATAGACTTTCTATAGGCATGATTAAAAACAATTTAGCAAATTTTTATTCATAGCAAAAAATAGTAACAAAGACAAATGTAAAATACATATAGATAGAATAAATGGGTTTAAACTGGCATTTGGCCAACAGGAGGCTGGTATTACTATGATCCCCACACACCACACCTTATTTCCTTGAGTTTAGCGACTCGCCCTGTTAAAGCCTGGTCTACTATTGGTAATCTACAGTACATCTAATATACCCGATTGCGCTGCGTCGTCTCAGTTTCCCCTACACCTTTTGGATCTGATTATATATATTGCTTTGAAGTATACTGCGTGTTTATTACGGCTGGCCATCCTCATTTTAACGGAGCTGAAGGGGTCTATCTCAGGTGATACCACAGCCTGGAGAACTCCAGTGATCAGAGGATGACAATTTGTCTCCCTCTACAATTTGAGATCCTGGTGCCTGCCCCTGTTTGAGTGCACCCCCATATCTGCCTCCCCTGGCCTACCTGACTCACTGGTGCCCACATGTGGTTGTGGTGCTCTATTGTCACTGACAAAAAATTGTTACATGTTGCTTATGTGTCTAGCTCCAGAAGAAGCGCTATTCAGCGCAAAACTAGTCACGCACAGATTGAATTTTTACCTAATAGAACTGAACTACCCGGAGTTGGCTCTTGTTGACCCCTTTGGTATTCTTGTCAAGATAATACCTAATAAGGTTACTGTTTATGTTACTATCTAGGAACAACTTCCCAACCTAGGGACGTTCGATAGTTCATTTATAATTTGCAGCCCTGGCTAGAGTTGAAGACCAGGTTTGTAGCCTTGCATACCTGTTCCACTGAGACCTGACAGATACCCCAAGAGGCCCCCCACACTCTTGGTAGAGTAAGCTGTCACATGAAACTGTGGATTCCTTCCCTTCAAAGCCATAGGCTTGAGAAATTAGCTGTCAAATCCAACATGAAATGGTCGATTTAGAAGCCGGCTGACCCTTCCTTGGTCCTTCTGAAAGGACAAATAGCAAGTCAGGCTGCAGCAGTCAACTTCAAATACACTTTTATATCCTGCACCACATTTACTGTGTAAAGGGCCCTGTCCCCTGGCAACACAGACATATTGGCTCAAATGGTGGTCTCTGTAACATTGACATATCAAACTGATATCTCACAGAGGCTAAACGAGACCTAATTGGAGGAACCATATGCATGGTTACTTGTAAAAATGCTTGTACCAGAGAATAGGAAGCAATTGGCCTCTGAAAAAATATTTCCAAGGCAGAAATCTGCCCCTTAATAATACTCAGGGCCAGCTTTTATTTCCAGACTGGAAGAAAGACAAAATTTGACCTATAACATACCCGCAGGGATGGAATTTCCTAGCCTTACCTTCTGACACTGGCAAAAAAACTGATGCTCACTTTGGGAGGTGGGGTTATATAGGGGAGGACTTCTGGTCTTTTTTGCCAGTGTCCATTCACCTATAGGTGGCGCAATACCCAAGTAGTCATGTTTATTAAGTCTAGCCTGTGTCCTGTGATGTATGAAAAAGAAACCTCTTCTCGTATTTCTTAGGGCAACCCCTAGATAGATAAGTAGCCTTGTAAAGGTGCACTATTGAATTTACAAGTTGCTTCCAAAAGGATTAGGAGGCCTGTCCGATTTCCAATTGAGTACAATCACCTTTCTAGCATAAAACAGAAGGATACCTAGTAAAGTGCGTGTTGCTCTAGCAAAAGCCAATGAGTCAACCAGTCCAAGAAGGCAAATGCCAACTGTTAAAGGGACAGCGGTGGTAGTCAAGTCAGAAATAAACTGAATCACTTTCCCCCATTAATCTTGGATCTGCGGGCACTCCCAAAAAATATGGGCAAAGCCCACAGAATCACAAGAACATCCCCAACAGCACGCCGATGAGTTAGGGTATATACGGTGTAGCCGATGTGGCGTATAGTAAATTCTGTGTAATATTTTAAACTGTATCAATTTGTCTCTGGTCGCAATCAACAATTGGAATGGGAAATCCCACATATCTACCCAGTCTTCACCATCCAGCTCCGGTTCGGTTCGGTTCTCATTAGGTGGAATTTGGAGATGTGTGAAGACTCTTCTAATATTAATATCTGTGGATTTTTCAGGCATGAAACCCGTTTGATCAATATTAATGAGTGATGGCAAAACCTTCATAATTCTGTTTGCAAGTACCTTTTTATAAGCATCTTAAGATAGTAATTCAATAAAGATATGGGTCTGTAGGAGGAACAACAGGTCTAATCCCTACCTGGCTTAGGCAGCAGCACAATGTGTGCTTGATACATATTATTGGTCTCCCAGTCTCTAAACAAGGGGTAAACAGCTGTTGTAATTTAGGAACCAACAGAGCAGCGTAGTTCTTGTACCATTCCCCCCGATAGACCACCTGGTCCCTGAGACTTGTGATTGGGAAAGGAGTATATCGTGGCCTCTATCTCCAAGGATGTTAAGGGTTTTTCAAGATCTTCTCTGTCACCATCAGAGAGGAGGGGCAGATTCCCCCAAGCTCATCCAGCAGGGACTGGTCTGGACCAGAGGAGGAATCATCATATAAGAAGCTATAGAACAGGTAGAATTCTCTCAGAATACCCTCTGGGTCTGTGACGGGACTCCCTGTAGAGGACTGTATTTTGGGGATAACAGTTTGATAGGAAGGTTCCGCAACCAGATTGGCTAATAGTTTTTCATTCTTGTCCCCTACCTCAAATAATTTAGATGCTAGGCATTTAGTATCTGACTGTACCAGAGAGGTGTAGTGAAGTTTCAACACCCTCCTGGCTTGGGCCAAGTTAGAGTAGGTTTCAGGACTTGGCCTTGCAGCAAAAGCCACCTCTGCCTCAGCCTCGCTCTGTTCCAGTTGGGTGGTTAATGAAGCAAACTCAGACCGCACCGCCTTAATAGGGAAGACATATTCCGCCCATGTAGCCAACTCTGGGGGAGCATTTCTAAATTAATTGGACGTGTCCAGGGTTCTTTTCCAGAATGGCATTAACCACTTCAATACCAGGTCTATTCTGGCACTCCTCTCCTACATGTAAAAATCATAATTTTTTTGCTAGAAAATGACTCAGAACCCCCAAACATTATAGATTTTTTTTAGCAGACACCCTAGGGAATAAAATGGCGGCCATTGCAACTTTTTATCTCGCACGGTATTTGCGCAGTCATTTTTTAAACGCCTTTTATTTGGGGGAAAAAAAAATAGTTTCATGAATTAAAAAATAACAAAACAATAAAGTTAGCTCAGTTTTTTTGTATAACGTGGAAGATAATGTTACGCCAAGTAAATAAATACCCAACATGTCACGCTTTAAAATTGCGCACACTCATGGAATGGTGCCAAACTTCGGTACTTAAAAATCTCCATAGGCGATGCATTAATTTTTTTTTACAGGTTACCAGTTTAGAGTTACAGAGGAGGTCTAGTACTAGAATTGTTGCTCTCGCTCTAACGCACGTGGCGATATCTCACATGTGTGGTTTCAACGGCGTTTACATACTTACGTGTGTGTTTGCTTCTAAAGGGCAAGCTACTGGGGACAGGGGCATTTAAAAAAAAAAAGTTTTATTTTTTTTATTTTTTATTTTTACACTGTTTTTTACATTTAATTTTTTCTTATCACTTTTATTCCTATTGGAAGGAATGTAAACATCCCTTGTAATAGGAATCTATCATGACAGGTCCTCTTTATGGAGAGATGCGGGGTCAATAAGACCCCACATCTCTCCTCCAGGCTGTAAAGCATGAGATCGTAAAAAAAAATGAACCAATCTCATGCTGACAGCCGCGATCGCGGCTTTGTTTACATGCGGGGTCCAGGCGTGACGTCATAAAGTCGCGCCCGGGCCTCCGACAGTCAGAGATGACTGGTGACCATCTGGTCACTGGAAATCTCTATGGTCATCATCCGGCGGGTCCCCGATGGCACGGGAGAGCCCGGAGAAGCATCGGCTGGCGGCGGGAGGGGGGGGGGTTGTCCCCTCCCACTGCCTATAAGAACGATCAAGCGGTGGAACTGCTGCTATGATCATTTTTATCGTGCACAGAATTGCCGCCTGTAAATAATGATATCTGAATGATGCCTGTAGCTGCAGGCATCATTCAGATATCCCAGCACAAAGTCAAGGACGTCATATGACAGCCTGCGGTATTGAAGTGGTTCCCCACCCAGAATAATGTGGTGGAGTTGAAAAAGGGCAAGATGGGTAAGAATGGTGGAATCAAAGGGGGGAGGGATATACACATTTACCAGCGCTCACCGCCGCTAAGCATACATTTCAATCACTAAGATGATATATTTACCGCCATGGTTGCAAATTACCTGTTCAACTGAATAAGGAAGTGATTTTTTAACAAAATGGCTACCCCCCTAGCACATAAAGAGCATGAAAGCCCTGTTTGACCCATGCTCTTTTGAGGGCTAGGATTTTGCTGCCCAGCAAGTCGGTCTTTTGTGAGAATAGTATAAGTGGTTTATAAGAAATTTAAATAACCATGACCTTTTAACTTTATCGTTCAAACCTCTTATGTTCCAAGAGAGTAATTTCAAGTCGGCACACATAGCAAATAATAAATAAAGCTCCTAACAGAGCTAAACAGGACCATACTCTATGGCTATATATTGTTATAAAGTAGCCTACAATTAGAGTCCATTCGGCATGTTTTGCAGCAATGTCTTGGAGGGAGAATACAGTCCAAAAAATGTGAAAAGATGCAGGTCTTGAGCAAATGCGTGAACAATACAACTAGTGCATAACACACCCTACTGCTTAGCATTGCCCCAACAACTAGCTGAGGCAGCTTCACCCCTAAACTTTTGAGAAAAGTAGTCTACTGAAATACAGAGTTCTGGGAAAAATTCCAGGTTGTGTCCAAGCTAGAACAGTAGACGTGAGGAGGAGAGCACATACCCCCTGGAGTCTTGGGTAAACTGGGGAGGCTCACGATCGTACGTGAGCAAAACAGTTATTCAACGTGGTAAAAGTACACTAGTGGGTAACAAAAAGAAAAACTACCAGTTCCAGAGAGCCAACAAGTAGATCCAGTCATGGATAAGCTCTGCCAGGTAAGATAGGCAGGCATTCCAAAAGCCTGTACTGGGATACCAGCCATACAGTCACCGAGCGTCATGGAAAGGATGTCCAGATGGCGGCATGAGTTTTACCATGCAGGGATGGACAACAGGGGCAATGGAAAAGTGGAAAATTCCACCCCAGCTGCAGTAACCACAAACGACAGGTCTAACATGTGGAAAGAAGTGCGTCAAACAAAACAGAACAGCATCCCAACTGTATCTAGATGTGTGATAGGATCATCCTAGGGTAAGCAGCCAAGCATCAGCTTCATCAGGAGAATCAAATAATTTCACAGATCCGCCGTGTGGAACCCATAAGCGGCTGGGGTACAGCATGGAGTACTTGATATCTTTTTCTCGGAGTCTCCATCTGACATCTGTAAAGGTCTTTTTTTTTTGTTTTTGCAGCTCTGCAGAGAAATCTGGAAATAAATGCACCGCCGTGTTCTCATAAGGGGGAGTAGGATGTTTGTGAGCCTCACTAAGGATGCAGTCCCGATCCCTGTAATTTAGGCATCACACCAGAAAAGATCTCAGAGGGGCCCCTGGTGTGCCTTGGCCTGTAGAGACCCTGTGAGCCCTTTCAACCACATAAGTTGGAGAGATGTCAGTGAGGCTTAGCAGGGACTTGAAAAATAATTCAGAAAATTCAGCCATGCGTTGACCTTCCGCCCCCTCTGGTAGGCTTAACACCCTGACATTATTTCTCCTTTGGTGGTTCTCTGCATCATCAGCTTTAGCTAACATCATTTGGACTGTATGCTGGAGTGCGTTGGCGCAGCTGCAGAACGGCTCTTGGAAGGCATTCAGGAGTATGCCCGAGGGTAGCACAATGAACACCTGCCAATTGTCAGGGCAAAACCGACCCTCGAGACAGGATAGGCAGCAAGGATAGATCAGGATCACGGGAGCTCTCTAGACTTGCGTCTGACCCACTCTACATCCGGTCACGTCCCCAAAAAGAAACCCCTTTAAAGGTAAATTCATGGCATAAAAAATTTCATGCAGATACATTTCCTAGTAGCTACAACAGATATAAATCCACTTTATCTGCAGCAAATTAATTTGCAAACCCAGATATTACCTTGAAAAAGTAGCAGTGACATCACTGGGCTGTACACAGTCTGCGCAGAGAGCAGAGTTGTGGGAGGGGCCAGCAAGCTCCACCTACTACAGAAAGCTATATGAGGCGATGGAGACAAGACCAGTCACTCTGCACATGGAGAGAGAGCAGCAGTGACCGGTCTTTATTACCGGAAGTTCCTGCACAAAGGCAAAGTTTCACACTAGTTTATTGCACACATCTAAAAGAAATACACTAAGTACACCAAGATTCAAGAAAGAATAAAAGTGCCTCTTATATTAGGACAATATTTGCTGTTCCCAGAGTTCAGCTTTAAACAGTGCATTGCTATTATAATTCATTTCTGCAGCGCTAGTCGGCATGGCTGCCCGTGGTCTTACAGCATGAGCGACTACAGAAGTGTGATGGTCACAGCCACATTGCAGGCAGTGGGTAAGGGGTGTCATCCAACAAAAGAGAGCCCCATATCTAGACTTGTGACTGGTAGGTCTTTAGACTTTTAGAGGATTGGTAGAGTTTTACAGTAATACAAAATATCTCATTGTCCAGGTACATGTGCAAGCATATAGGTACATTTTGTATTTGAGTTGGCATACACTTAATTTGTAAATGTCACTAGTCATGTGGCTTACATAGTGTTTAAGAGGTCTAAAGATATGGAGAACTAATATAGGTATACATAGCTCCTACACATCACTCCAGCTGGATATTGGTGCTTTGTAAAATTTAAATAATGGAGGTGGTAGATGCAATGCTTACATATATTTTTTTCTGTTTCACTATTGCTCATTTATGGGTAATGATGATAATTTGTGTTATTGGTAATGCACAGTACAGCCACAAATAGTATGACATAGTGTTTAATTCCATTATCATTGTACAAGGGTGTTTCATTAATTCTAATGGATGATTTTCCTGCAGTTAGTGTGTTGAGGCACTCATATATTTTAGAGTGTGATAAGCTGCTTATGGTAAGTAGCAAATAAATAAGATTGTAGGTTTATTGAACTCCTTTCACTAAAAAAATATACTGTTAAAAAAATTACAATTTCTAATCATTGCAATAAATAAAATAAAAAAATAGTCTGATCATAAGAATATTGGAAAACATTTGAATGAATTCAAGAAAGGCCGCAAAATGACAAATACCTTTAATACGAAGTATACACTGATCAGCCATAAAATTATGGCTACACCCACCATAACTCGTCAAGGCACGGACTCTAGACCTCTGAAGGTAACGCCTCCATGTATTGGTCTTGTTTTTCCAGTACATCCCACAGATGCCTGATTGGATTGAAATCAGGAGAATTCGGAGGCCAAGTCAACACATTAAACTTATTATTCTGTTTTTCAAACCATTCCTGAATTCATCAGACCAGACCACCTTCTTCCATTGCTCTGCGGTCTAGTTCTGATGCGCATGTGCCCATTGTAGGTGCTTTTAGCTGTGGACACGGGTCAGCATGGGCACCCTGATCAGTCTGCAGTTACACAGTCCCATATGCAACAAACTGTGATGCATTGTGTGTTCTGACACCTTTCTATCATTAACTTTTTCAGCAATTTGAGCTACAGTAGCTCTTCTATTGGATCAAAAAATAAACATAAAAGTCCATATGCAGTGCTAAAAACAAGTAAATATCCAGTCCATAATGTATGATAAAAGGAAGAGATGAGACGCCCGCACCAGCTTCAGTGTGCGATTACAGCACACCACACCACAGTGTTAATTATAATGTCCTTACCAGAAGAAACGTAAAACAGGCATATGACAAGGATCTATGTTACATCTTCAGCATCCAGCGATAGATGAACGGCTCCACAATGTGATACAACCAGTAGAATGGCACCTCTGACGATCCCTATTGGACGAAACGTGTTAGATGGGTCCCTGGAGACACATGCATGCTATGAGCCACGGCACCTTTTGAATGTTATATATTGATGCTCATTTTTTATCCACGTTTGTAAGTACAGCCTAAATAAATCTCTTTACTGTTTTAAACATACTTCACTATGCGCCGATTTGTTTATCAAGTTGGCTTATTCCTTGTGATGGGGGGGGGGGGGGGGGAGTAAAGTGGAGCACAATTGCTGGATGTACTTATTTGGAGTTTTGTTTACTGATCTCTGAATTAATGTGAGCTAATCTACTGGTTGTATCACGTTGTGGAGCCATCCATCTATTCCTGGATGCTGGAGATGTAACCTAGATCCTTTTCATATACCTGTTTTATTTTTCTTCTGGTAAGGAGATTAGAAGTAACACACTGAAGCTGGTGCGGGGGTCTCATCTCTCAAATTAATGCTGGCTGCTTTAGATTGTGATACTTCCATGTATATCTTTTATTACAGGGATCTGCAATTAGCGGACCTCCAGCTGTTGCAAAACTACAAGTCCCATCATGCTTCTGTCTCTGGGTGTCATGCTTGTGGCTGTCAGCATCTTGCTTTGCCTCGAGGGATTGTAGTTCTGCAACAAATGGAGGTCCGCTAATTGCATAGCCCTGTTTTATTAGATCAGCCTTCGCTCCCCGTGTGCATCATTGAGCCTTGGCTACTCATGAGCCTGTCGCCAGATTCCTGGTTTTCCTTCCTTGGACCACTTTTGGTAGGTCCTGACTACTGCAGACTGGGAACTTCCCACAAGAGCAGCAGTTTTGGACTTGTTGTGACCCAGTTGTCTAGCCATTACATGTTGACTCTTGTGAAAGTTGCTGAAATTCTTACACTTGGCCATCTTTTCTCCTTTAAACACATCAACTTCAGGGACAACATGTTCACTTGCTGGCTAATATATCCCTCCCACTTTCAGGTACAATTGTAACAAGAAATGTTATTCACTTTACCTCTTAATAGTCCTAATGTTATGTCTGATCGTTGTATTTAGTGATAGTCTGTCCATTATTGTTTTATCTTCTAAATACAAATTCCTATTCACAACATACACAATCTTGGGCACCAAGAAGATCCACCTCTGGGTAAATGAGCACAGCTCCACAGCCTAGAGTTAAGCCTAGTACACACGGGCCAAATGTCGGGCGACATCAGTCAGTTCAATAGAAACTGTCTGATATTTGGCCCGCGTGTACTGCATTAAGGAGCATGACTAAAAAAGGCCTGCCAATCTGCTCCCGATCAGCGCTCTCAGCCAGTGGCTGACCGGAGTGTTCTTGGCTGCCTCTCTAGGGCCTCAATATTGGTTAGTGAGGACAACCATAACAATCAAGGTAAAGGAGGTGGGAGTGGCAGACTAGAGCCAACAACCTCAGAAGCTGTCTTTGTATATTTGTATATTACAGTTCCCTGTTAAGGATTGTATGCAGCTACATTATTAAAGCTTTGAAAATAAGCTTAATTTCTTAGTATATATTCCTATAGCATATATTCTTCATATATTTACAAAATGTCTTTCTTAATATTTTTTTTACCCTAAATTAAAACTAACCTGCCAAGGCAAAGGATTCCCCACCCCACCCTTTATGATAAAAAGAACATCTAAAATTTATAATTTTTGCATTATCCTTAATAAATGTGCCTGTTTGTAGCACTGAAAAACTATGGTATTTTTAAACAGCCTCTGCCGTATATGATTCCACACTGAACTTCAGAAATAGCGAAAATCCTACCCTACTTGGCATTTTAAATGGGAAGAAGTATCATGCAGACGTTTATGTAAGGTAAGAATTTTGCAAGCTAGAATAGTTTGGGTGTAGAAAGGGAAGGTGATATACTGTTTGTACTGCTAAAAGAAGTGATTTCTGTTTAGGTGAAATTTTTTGATTTTTTTTTGTTCTGTTTTCAATGCATTTGCAATGCATTAGCAATGCTTCTTATAGTTACATAGTTAATAATGTTGAATAAAGACACCAGTTCAACCTGTGTGGGTATGTGTATGTATTATGTCCCTACCACTTCCCATATCCCTGTATATCAGGGGTAGGCTACCTGGGGCCCTCCAGCTGTTGTGGAACTACATTTCCCATGAGGCATTGAAAGGCTGGCAGTTACAATTACTCCCAGAGGCATGATGGGACTTGTAGTTCTGCAACAAGGGCCCCAGGTTGCCTACCCCTGCTGTATATTGTGTTTAATAAGATGCCCATATAAAAGTTTTTTTTTTAAATTAGTGATATTTCTTGCTTGAATCACCAATTGTGGAAGGGAGTTCCACTTCCTTACTGCTCTAACAGTAAAAACACCCTTACGCAGTTTAAAGTAGATGTAAACCCACTCTCATCTTTTCTAAACTACTGCCATAGAGGTTATCTATAAGGATATAGATGCCTCCTGAATGTATCCTTATCTGTCAAATGTCTCCCCTCCTGTTTGTAGATTCTGTGGTTGGGTCTGTTGTCCAGAGCTTGGTGGGTGGAATTGTGATGTCAGTAGACTCCCCGCCCACCTCTACACGCCCCTTGTCAACATGCATTTTCTCCTGTGTATTTCTTACACTGAACTTCTGCTATGATCACTAACATCCAGTCAAAACCCAGAAAAGTCATCACATGACTTCAGCATGCCCAATCATGCTGAGGTGTAAAGCAGCCAATCCTGGGAGAGCTGGAGTAGAAAGGAGGAGGGGATCTAAAGTACACTGAATGTCCTATTTCTCTGTGTGTCAGTTTTTATTTTTGTGTGACATGAAATTCTATACTGTACAAGGTACAAGCCTTAATTTAAAAAAAAATATTTCGGGTTTACATCCACTTTAAGATTAAACCGCTTCTTGTACAACTTTATTGAGTGGCCAGATGTCTTCTTGAGTAACCCGAAGACTGACTAGCTTCCATCCAATGCTGGAATCACAATTAAGATATTTGTATATCACTATCATATTCCCTGTTGGGCATCTCTTCTCCAGGGAGAATAAGCTTAATGTTTGTAATCGTTCCTCATAGCTGAGATTCTTTAGCCCTCTTATTAGTTTTGTTGCTTTTCTCTGGATTCTGTACCACAAAATATGGAGCCAGGCTTTTCAGTTGCGCATATACTTTAACGTACAGCTCAATTGCTATAATTTTTTATAGTAGTGTAAAAAAAAGTCAGGTTAAAAATTATTAGTAGTAAATGTAACCTGAAATCCGGTTTACTCTTGGAGTGCTTCATATTCATTGTCAGGAGAAAGTAAGGGTCTTGAGGAGGACCAGAGGAGGGCTGGCGCTCTCCTGCAGCTGCAGGAGAGGTGCGAGGGCCACGTGAAATGGCCTGGAGGGCCAGATTCGGCCCGCGGGCCTTGTGTTTGACACCTGTGCTTTATACTTTAAAGTATAAAAGTATACTGGCAGTGCTGTTGACTTTTTTATTTTTTTTGACCTGCTGGCTTTATAAATATAAATGAATAAAAATCTGGGATCCTAAAAGGCAGGTCTGGCCATTAAAAAAGTATTAAAAATAAGTTTGTGTGTGTTTTTTTTATTATTGTGTGCCATAAAAGCTGTGAGCTTAATTATGCATAGTGATCATTACCCCTCTCCCCCTTCCCCAAAGCTTCCTGGGATACTTGCGTAAGGTGACCCAGGAGGCTTCTGGGTAATCGTCAGCACACTGTGCATGTTCTTGTAAATCTCCAGTACACTGCACATGCTCAGCGTCACAGTCGGCTGGCTGCATGAAATAAAAAATGACAGAGAATGGGCAGAGATATATCGGACTGTACAGGCCAAAACAAGCAGCAAAAGTTTTTATAAAACCATTCAACTTATTAATAACAAAGATAAAAAGAGTTCATACAAACATGAATGTCTCAATATATTAAAACAGTAATATTGCTGATACAATTCACTGTGCGTTAGATATGCATCAGGTAGGAATGCCGATACAGAAGGGTCTTCAAGTACTGACACGTTTCACCAACTTTTGCTTCATCAGGGTTCATGAAAACTACACAGCACTCCTCTCAGCACAGAAAAGCACCAGCACAGTGGTTCCCTGGGCAGGCGCTGGAGCACAGAGGGGAACCCTCCTCAGTGTGGAATAAACCGAACAGATTCCTAACTTGTGTAGGCCCACTAGCAGTTAAAATACTATCCTTCCACTTAAAACGAGGGACTGAGGGCAATGCACGTCCAACAGAAGCCTGCAGACTGACATGCACACGGTTAGAATATCAGCCGTTTTTTTTTTTTTTTAACTGCCAAACATCTCTCGACAATTTTGCCTGTGTGTACAGGGCTTAACACTGACTTTTAAAGATGAAGTCGAGCTAGCCCAATATGGACGAAGGTGATGCTCAGTCCCCAATAGTATGCACACAACAAAAATGCCCTTGGGACTTTTATAAAGCACACCTCAAGTAAAAAGTATAAATGATTTATTTAACAAACATTTAAAAACAACAATTGATACAGAAAAGAAACCACATATTAAATGTCAACATATTAATCAATATTGCATTTTTGTCATCCGCATCTATCTGTGCTTCTCCCGAAGAAGCGAGACTCCTCTCACGAAACGCATCAAGACTTAGCACAGTTATCCTAGACTACTGACAGTCATCTGCATGACATAATCAGATCTCATGGAAAGGTCTATGACAAAAATGCAATATTGATTTATATGTTGACATTTAATATGTGGTTTCTTTTCTGTATCAATTGTTGTTTTTAAATGCTTGTTAAATAAATAATTTATACGGTTTACTTGAGACCCCATTGATACAGGGGCGACTCGTCAGGCGACTCAGCCGCCTGACAAGTCGCGTCCCATTCTGTACAATGGAACCATTCTAATCGGAGCGACTGAAGTCGCTCCGACTTAGAAAAAGGTTCCTGTACTACTTCAAGACGACTTCAGGGCGACTTCCATTGACTTCAATACAGAAGTAATTTTTGAAGTCGTCTTCAGATCGCCCGGCAGAGTCGCGGGACAAGTCGTGCCGCCCCTGTGTGAATGGGCTCTTAGGTATGCTTTTTAAAAGTCCCAAAGGCCTTTTTGTTTTTTGTTGTGTGCTTAACACTGACTTTATTGGTGTTTGAATCCTTTACTATTTGCATGTCATTAGGAACCAAGCACACTGCAAATGGCTATAGTTTGGTGGATTCTACCCTCTAACCCCCATATCTCATGAGATTTGCTTTATTTCTACAGTGGTTATTCTGGTTGGTAATTTTCCATTAAAATTTGCCAATATGACCTAAAAATAGAGTTCACCTAGCAGTTTGCTATCAAGTATTTCCGATTTTTTTTATTGTTCTTGTTAAGTGTTGTATTTCCATTTTCTAATCCTCCAGACGAATTCCTTTAGAAGAAATCCCTGAAGATGAACAGGAATGTGCCCGTTGGCTTCACAAGCTATACCAGGAAAAAGTATGTCCCTTGTGTGACCAAAGTTGCATCTTTATCACCTCAGCATTGCTTAAGAGGAAAGAAGTGTGTGTGTATTTGTATGTACAGTCAGGTCCATAAATATTGGTACATCGACACAATTCTATTTTTTTTGGCTCTATACACCACCACAATGGATTTAAAATGAAACGAACAAGATGTGCTTTAACTGCAGACTTTCAGCTTTAATTTGAGGGTATTTACATCCAAATCAGGTGAACGGTGTAGGAATTACAACAGCTTGTATATGTGCCTCCCACTTTTTAAGGGACCAAAAGTAATGGGACACATTAACAATCATAAATCAAACTTTCACTTTTTAATACTTGGTTGCAAATCCTTTGCAGTCAATTACAGCCTGAAGTCTGCAACACATAGACATCACCAGACGCTGGGTTTCATCCCTGGTGATGCTCTGCCAGGCCTCTACTGCAACTGTGTTCAGTTCCTGCTTGTTCTTGGGGCATTTTCCCCTCAGTTTTGTCTTCAGCAAGTGAAATGCATGCTCAATCGGATACAGGTCAGGTGATTGACTTGGCCATTGCATAACATTCCACTCCTTTCCCTTAAAAAACTCTTTGGTTGCTTTCGCAGTATGCTTCGGGTCATTGTCCATCTGCACTGTGAAGCACCGTCCAATAAGTTCTGAAGCATTTGGCTGAATATGAGCAGATAATATTGCCCGAAACACTTCAGAATTCATGCTGCTGCTTTTGTCAGCAGTCACATCATCAATAAATACAAGAAAACCAGTTCCATTGGCAGCCATACATGCCCACGCCATGACACTACCACCACCATGCTTCACTGATGAGGTGGTATGCTTTGGATCATGAGCAGTTCCTTTCCTTCTCCATACTCTTCTCTTCCCATCACTCTGGTACAAGTTGATCTTGGTCTCATCTGTCCATAGGGTGTTGTTCCAGAACTGTGAAGGCATTTTTAGATGTTGTTTGGCAAACTCTAATCTGGCCTTCCTGTTTTTGAGGCTTACCAATGGTTTACACCTTGTGGTGAACCCTCTGTATTCACTCTGGTGAAGTCTTCTCTTGATTGTTGACTTTGACACACATACACCTACCTCCTGGAGAGTGTTCTTGATCTGGCCAACTGTTGTGAAGGGTGTTTTCTTCACCAGGGAAATAATTCTTTGGTCATCCACCACAGTTGTTTTCTGTGGTCTTCCAGGTCTTTTGGTGTTGCTGAGCTCACCGGTGCGTTCTTTCTTTTTAAGGATGTTCCAAACAGTTGATTTGGCCACACCTAATGTTTTTGCTATCTCTCTGATGGGGTTGTTTTGTTTTTTCAGCCTAATGATGGCTTGCTTCACTGATAGTGACAGCTCTTTGGATCTCATATTGAGAGTTGACAGCAACAGATTCCAAATGCAAATAGCACACTTGAAATGAACTCTGGACCTTTTATCTGCTCCTTGTAAATGGGATAATGAGAGAATAACACACACATGGCCATGGAACAGCTGAGCAGCCAATTGTCCCATTACTTTTGGTCCCTTAAAAAGTGGGAGGCACATATACAAACTGTTGTAATTCCTACACCGTTCACCTGATTTGGATGTAAATACCCTCAAATTAAAGCTGAAAGTCTGCAGTTAAAGAACATCTTGTTCGTTTCATTTCAAATCCATTGTGGTGGTGTATAGAGCCAAAAAGATTAGAATTGTGTTGATGTCCCAATATTTATGGACCTGACTGTATATATACAGTGTATGTATGTGTGTGTGTGTATATATAATTATATATACTGCATATTACATATTACAAATTACTAACGTGTCAATATGTAGAATTAAATATAACTGACATTGTAAAATAACAAAAAAAGAGCCTGTTGATTGAGTATGTTAATGTTTACTCATTATTTCTAACAGTGGTAAGAATGAGTTATCTGACAGTAAAGAGATTTTGATGTTTTCATTTTCTTAGGATGCCTTTCAAGAAGGTTACTACAAGACAGGAGTATATCCTGGCACTGCTATTGTGCATTCACGCAGACCATGGACTCTTGTGAACTGGTTGTTCTGGGCATCTCTGCTGTCCTACCCTCTATGCAAAGTGCTTGCTAACATGATCAGCAGCGGATCATACTTCACGCTGGCTATGTTTGCACTACTTATGGTAGTAGGTAAGGTTAAAAAAAAATATATATAATATTTTTTTTATCTTAGGACTCTCTTTATAAATGTTTTCATGCAGGATACATGAATAAATAAATCTCTTAATGTAGCAGCACCACCTGCACTGCTCAGTGAACACAAAAACTGTTCATTGTTTTTCACCCCAGTGAAGCTTGTAGGATCATTTTCTTAAATTGATACTAAATTCTCCTTTTTTTTCCTAAAATTAAAAAAAAATTATTGCACAGAGCGGGGCTCTCTGCTGCTCTTTCCGTGTGCCCCCATAGTAAGTGGCTTGGCCCTGCCCCCTGCTGCCTCTGTTTGTGAAAGCAGGGAGTGAGACCAGCGCTGCTGCAGATGGGCAGAGCACTTGATTGATTCAGGACTTGGCTAAGTATTTAGTGAGGGGAGTAAGTGGAACAGTTATCAAAAGGTTTTCTTACCTTTAATGCAGGTAAAAAAACTTTTTTGGCTTTAGAACCACGTTAATGCTTATGTGTGAGAACACACATTTGGGGTAAGCAAGCTCTGATCATTTTTTCTGTAGTTTGTGACTAAAAATTTGCATCTTAAAATCAGTTCCTGCTGCCATGATGAGATCCACTGGACTTGTATCTGCCAGTGCATTTTTTTAAAAGTAGATGTACAGTGTATGCCAAAAGATACCAGCTCAACAAACATGCAGGTTTGTACACACATGCGTTTCACGCAAATGTTAGCGTTGGTCATTATGATTAAGTGCTAACATTTGTGTGAAACACATCTACCTCTTTGTCCCCTGCTCCATCTGTCAACCACTTGTGTCTTACAATGCTTCAATAAAAAGAATTATTGGAAGTGCAGCCGTCATTAATCATTTCCTTATGTTACACAGCATGCGAGCTGGGCTAGCACCTGACTAGTGGAGACTCAAGCCCCATACACACGATCGGTTTGACTGATGAAAACCATCCGATGGATGGTTTTCATCAGACCAACCGATCGTGTATGGGACCCATCGGTCTTTTTTCCATCGGTTGTAAAAAATAGAACTTGTTTTAAAATTTTCCGATGGATAAAAAACCGATGGGAATTTCCGATCGTCTATGGGCAATGCCGTCCATTGGTTAAAAAACCCACGCATGCTTAGAATCAAGTCGACGCATGCTCAGAAGCATTAAAGTTAATTTTCCTCGGCTCATCGGAGTGTTTTACGTCACCGCGTTTGGAACGGTCGGTTTTTTGACTGATGGTGTGTGGCCAAGACTGATGAAAAACAGTTTCATCGGATTTCCGATGGACAAATCCATGGGACGAAAATCCATAGGTTATCCGATCGTGTGTACGGGGCTTCACTCACCTGCAGCGGCTTTTTTTTGTTTTATTGAGGGCTGATATAATCTAGTATTCCCCTAAAGCAGTGGTTCTCAACTCCTGTCCTCAGGACCCACTAACAGGCCAGATTTTAAGTATTACCTTGGGGAGATGCAGACTGGAATACTGCAATCCCTGAGCAGCAAATTATATCACCTGTGATGCATTTCAGTTATCTTGCAAACCTGGCCTGTTGGTGGGCCCTGAGGACTGGAGTTGAGAACCACTGCCCTAAAGCAAAGCACCAAAATATTAGGCAACATAGGGAAGGGTTAATTTGCAACCTACACCCCCCCCCCGACATTATTCCATTAAAATGGTTGTTAACCCACTTTGACTATTTCTTATAATCCTCCCTGTGTCCTAATGACAAGTGCTCCTGTCTGTGTGATTTCTATAAAAAAAAAAGCCTTCTTTAACGTATTTCAGAGTGAATCCCGGCGATCACATGACCAGCCGCCTCTTTCCTCTCCCTGTCTGACAGATGCAGTGGGTGGGCTGAAATTCCCGCTGACGTCAGTCAGGAGGAGAGGAGAGAGCGTCGGCAGTCACGGAATCTCTCTGAAATACGCTAAAGAAGGTATTTTTTTTAGAAATCACACAGGAGCACTTGCCATTAGGATACATAGAGGATTATAGGACAATAAAAAATAGGATTTTTTACTCACCGTAAAATCCTTTTCTCTGAGTCCATGGACCGACACAGCTTCTCTATTGACAAAGTGGGACGTCCCAAAGCAGTGTCAGAGAAAAAACGAGGGGTGGTAACAGCATAAAAATAAACTTCACCCCAAACACAAAACAGCACTCCTCCAACGGAGGAGTTGCAACTCTAAACAGCCGCTTGCAAAACCTTGCGGCCAAAAGAGGCATCCGAAGATGCACCTACATCAATTTTGTAGAATTTTGTGAAAGTGTGTGCGGACGACCAAGTCGCCGCTTTACATAATTGGGAAACAGACGCTTGATGTCGGAAAGCCCAAGAGGCACCTATTGCCCTGGTCGAATGCGCCGTGACAGGAAAGGGGGGCGCCTGACCCTTTAAGGCGTAAGCCTGGATTACTATCTGTCGGATCCACCTAGAGATGGTGGCCGATGAGACTGCTTGGCCCTTCTTGGGACCAGCCACCGAAACAAACAGTGAGTCTGACTTCCGGAACAGGGAAGTAGCAGATAGGTATACTCTCAAAGCTCGGACAACGTCCAAGGAATGCAACGCCGACTCCTTAGGATTCGACGGCTGAGGACACAAGGATGGAAGTACAATGTCTTCGTTGAGATGAAAAGCCGAAACGACTTTCGGAAGAAAGGAAGGCTGCGGCCGCAGCCCCACCTTATCCTTGTGGAAAATAAAATAGGGAGCCTTGCAGGACAAGGCTGCCAGCTCAGAGACTCGTCTAACTGACGTAACAGCCACCAAAAAGACCACTTTCTGAGAAAGTGTCAACAGGGGAATATCTCTAATATTCTCAAACGGTGCCTTCTGAAGCACCGAGAGGACCAGGTTCAAGTCCCACGGAGGTAACGGGGGACGGACCGGAGGGGCCACCTGTCGGACCCCCTGCACAAATGTACTCACGAGAGAGTGAGTCGCCAGGGGTCGCTGAAAAAAGACAGCCAGGGCAGATATCTGTCCCTTAAATCGTACTTAGGGCAAGCCCTTGGTCCACCCCATGCTGTAAAAACAGCAGGATTCTGGAAATCAAATAGGTACGCGGATGCCATTTCATTTCCTCACACATGGAGATGTAGGCCCTCCAGGTGCGGTGATAGACCTTCCTAGAGGACGGTTTTCGAGCACTTCTCATAGTAGAGATTACTGAGTCTGACAGGCCCCGGTCTCTCAGTACCTGGTTCTCAACAGCCATGCCGTTAAAGCCAATGACTGTAAAGCAGGATGGAATATGGGACCTTGCGATAGCAGGTCCTTCCGTAGTGGTAGGCGCCAGGGGACGTCTGCTACCAGACGTACTAGATCGGCGTACCAAGGACGCTGAGGCCAATCTGGAGCGATTAGGATCATTGGAATTCCCTCTGCCTCCACTCTGCGGAGCAGAAGAGGAAGAAGCCTTAAGGGAGGGAAGGCATAGATTAGCCGATACTGACCCCACGATGCTACCAACGCGTCCGTTGCGTCTGCCCATGGGTCTCTTGACCGGGCCACAAATCTCAATACCTTCCGATTGAGTCGGGAAGCCAGAAGATCTACGTCTGGTGTGCCCCATCTTTGGCAGAGGAGTTGGAACACCTCTGGGTGTAAGGACCCTTCTCCCTGGTCCAGCATCTGGCGGCTCAGGTAGTCCGCCTGCCAGTTTTCCACACCCGGAATGTACACGGCCGACAGTGCCGGTACGCTCCTCTCTGCCCACTTCAGGATGCGAGCGATCTCCGATGTTGCAGCTGAGCTTCTTGTTCCTCCTTGATGATTGACATATGCCACTGCTGTGGCGTTGTCTGACTGGATCCTGACTGGACGCCCTTGCAGCCTCTGAGACCATTTGAAGAGGCACAGCCTGATTGCCCGGATTACCAGGACATTGATCGGCAGGAGGGCTTCCTCTGGGGTCCAGCGACCTTGCACCGACTGAACACCCCAGACTCCCCCCCCCCCCAACCTGTAAGGCTGGCGTCCGTCGTGATCACTATCCAGTAAACCGGAAGAAATGACTTCCGGGCCATTAGAGCCGGTGCTGTCAGCCACCATACCAGGGATCTCCTGACTATGTGGCTCACTCGGATTTGATAATCCAGAGATGATGGACATCTGTTCCATCTGGACAGAACTTCCTTCTGTAACACTCGAGTGTGGTATTGAGCATATGGAACCGCCTCGAAGGAGGCTACCCTGAGGCCCAACACTCGCATGCAAAAAACGGAGTGACGACCAATTCCTGGAAGTCAGCTGCCGTACTGCAGCCCGGAGGGTCTGCAACTTCTCCACAGGGAGGAATACCTTTGCCTCTGAAGAATCCAGAATCAACCCCAGGTACCCTAGGCGTTGAGTGGGCACCAATACTGACTTTTGCGTGTTTAGTATCCAACCACAGTCTCGAAGAGTCTGACAAGTAATGGACACCCTTACCTCTAATTCTGAGCTTGAAGGGGCCTTCAGCAGAAGGTCATATAAGTAGCCTGTCATAGCGATACCCCGCTGTCTTAGAAGTGCCAGAATCAGAGCGAGCACCTTGGTGAACGTCCTGGGTGCTGAGGCAAGGCCCAACGGGAGGGCCACAAACTGGTAGTGGTCCTTCCCGATAGCAAATCGCAGAAACCTCTGGTGTCTGGAGTATATGGGGACATGCAGGTATGCGTCCTTGATGTCCAAGGAGGCCAGAAAGTCCCCCGGATGGAGAGCCGTGACTACAGATCGAACCGACTCCATCCGAAAACTTTGTACCTTCACAAAGCAATTGAGGGCTCTGAGATCCAAGCTTGGACGAACCCCCTCCTTCTTCGGCACAATGAACAGATTTGAGTAAAAACCCTGTTCCAGTTCTGGAACTGGAATAACTACCCCGCGTTCCAGTAGACCCTGGACCGCCCCATACAGGGCCTCCCGACGGGTCGGTAGTAGCTGGAGATTGGAGGTGTTGAATCTGTCCGGTGGACAAGAGAGAAACTCTATCTTGTAGCCTGAGGAGATTACTTCGCAAACCCACCTGTCGGAGATTAGTGCTGTCCACTGAGTCGCGAATTTGCGAAGACGTCTCCCCACCCGAGAGCTGGGTGGGGGTGGACCTTCATGCGGACGCAAATTTGTCCGCAGGCTTATTGGGTATGCGGGACCAGGGACGCTTTTGTCCTTCGGCAGGCGCTTTATCGGCCTGGGGTCTTTTCCCTGTCGCCCTAGGGGGACGAAAAAACCACTTGTGTGCAGTAAAGCAGGGCCCTTGCCCTTGGCGTGGCCCCTTACCCTTGCTAATTTGGTGAAGCAAAGTGCTTTTACTTCCTGTGGCATCCTTGATGATGTCATCCGGAGAAGCCCCAAAAAAAGTCTGTCGCCCTTAAAAGGCAGATCCAACAGGGCTTTCTTGGAAGTCTGGTCCGCAGACCAGCCTTTTAGCCAGATCAGGCGGCGTATTGCTACTGCATAAACCGAAGTTTTAGACAGCAGGGGAATAGTATTCATGTCTGACTCGCAGACAAACCTAAGGCCCTGGACCAACAGGTCGGCCAATGTTATCTCATCAGGAGGAGCATCTCGCTCCTTAACCCCTGGAGTAGCAATCTTGCCCATTCAGTAAGTGTGTGAGACACTAGGGCCCCCGTCAATGCCGGGCATACTGCCGAGCCTACCACTGAGTATAGGTAGCAAGCGAGTGCTTCAGCCTTCTTATCCACAGGGTCTTTGAAAACAGGAGCCCCTTCTACAGGAATTGTGGTGGCTCTATTAAGTCTGGACACCGGAGGGTCCACTATAGGGGGGAGAGGTCCATTTCTTCAGAAAACTCTCCTCAAAAGGGGTACCGTACTGCAAACCTCTTTGGGGCTGTAAAGACCCTCAGTGGGTTCTCCCATTCCTTGTATAAGAGTTTATCAAAAGACACACAAGGGAACACCTTAGCAGTGCGGGCAGGTCTATGAAACCCAAGTGGACCGGAGTCTCTGCTGCTTCTGCAGTATTTTCCAACTTTAGCGTATCCCGCACTGCAGTAATAAGGTCAGATACCAAAGCCGTCTCGCGTACTGACCTGGACTTGGAGTCATTCTCACTGTCCGGTCACGGTCTGCAGTCTCTGATGCGTCAGAATCTGGGCCCCGAGCCGTAGCTGGACCTGGTTCTGCACCAGAATTATCCCCAGAAGCTTGCAGGGGATGGGGCGTTTACTACCCCCTGTATTCCCGTGTGCTGCTTCCACCCTGGCAGGAAACGCCTCTAGGATTGCAGTCATAGCGTTCATAGACACCTCAGGGGCACCAGCTGCTAAATCTGGTGTTTCAGGGGAGAAGACATCTGGCTCAGATGCCATGCTGACCACACGCTGACACTCACAGGGCTCCAGGCAAGATATCAATAGGCCACCCTCCTGTGCTGCAGAGAGGCCGGGTCACCCAGAGGACTTACCACCCTGGATAGGTACTGCTATGCTGCGCCTGTGATGCTGTCTTCCTGCTGCTGTGTCAGTCTGCTTCTTTTATCAGCACTTCCTGTGTGAATTTTCGCGCCAGTCTAATGCACCCTAGAGGCCGGAGGCTCTCGAAAAATGGTTGCCAAAAACGTCTGTATGGAAGATAATGTGGGCTCTAAGAAAATGGCCGCCGACAGAAGATAGAGGTCAAGCAGCCATAGCCCACAAAAAGATGGCCGCCGAACGGCAATATCTGCATACAGGGTGGACAAACATGGCCGCCGATCAGCTGATAGGGGCCAGTGGGTGTGGCCGAACCACAGGAAGATGGCCGCCGGGCAGTCACAAGAGGCCAAACTTGGCATGGACCACCTCAAAATGGCCGCCGACAGCATGGAGGAGGAAGGACACAAACACAGGTAAGAAAAAATTACATTTCTTTTAAATGTTAGTTACAGCCAGCCCCGCTCCAGTGGGACCCCCTAGGTGACCCCCAGCACCCAGCAACCTTTAGCTAGAAGCCCAGGGAGGAGGGAAAGGCAGGGAGAGAGGGAAGAAAGGGGCCACAACCACTTACTTGATCTCTCCAGGAATGTCCAGCTAAATCACCCAGCCGAGGCAGGGGAGTTTTACTTACCTATCCTGCATGTATTCTGCTGGAAGACATTCCAAACAGATCATCGTCCGCGCACGGAAAGTGACTGTTGGCCAGGCATGCTGTGATTGGACCCAGAAGGGACGATCATATGTATGCCCTGGAGCATGACGCTCATCGGACAGGCTGCTGCGACTCGGCCGTAAGGTCAGCCGAAGCTGAGTGGTCCGATGCAAGCCTTGGAGCGTAAGCTCACCGGCCAGGCTGCTGCGACTCGGCCGTAAGGTCAGCCGAAGCTGAGCGGTGCGATGCAGGCCCTGGAGCGTAAGCTCACCGGCCACCCGTGGAGCGACGGGCATGTCGTGGAAAACCCAGCGCGTAGCTAGGGTCGGCACACGCTCGATGGCCGAAACTGGGGAGACTACAAGGATCGAGGATCCAGCCTGTCACCCAGTCGGCAGTTGATCGAAGATCGCAGGAAACAACAAATGTAGCAAAATTATATATATATATATATATCTTTTTTCCCCGGACCAATGGGCCCGAAGGGAGCCATGTTCTACTCCTTGCTAGACAGAAAAAAACTGATCTGCGAAGATGCAGACTGAGAGGGTATACCCAGAGGGTCCGCCCCCTGGGCGGTACTGTAGAAGGTGTGATGCAACACTTTTTACAAGTTTTTCTGCCTAGTCACTCCTAATTAACGGATAATACCCACTTTGTCAATAGAGAAGCTGTGTCGGTCCATGGACGAAAGAGTAAGTTATTTTAGCAGCAGGAGGGGAGGGGGAGGGCACTGCCACAGGAGCAGACAGGCAGGGAGAGGAGGGGGGAGAGGACAGAGGAAAGGACAGTGGAGGACAAGAGAGCTGCGGATGACGGAGGCACGTAAACTGACTACAGTTAACAAACACTTTAACTAGACACTAAAAAAAGGTTAATATCCCCCACAACCAAAGTTACCCATGGGATTGATCTGATTTGGTTTGTCCCTCATTGGGTCTCGTTTTCTGTCCAAAACAATATCCTTGTTGAGAATTCTATTTTGGGGGGGCAACACAGAAACTAGGGGGCAAGGTTTTTTGGAGTATTGTAGTGTTTTCTCTCCAAATCGGTTAACTGGGGATGTCTGATTGTCCCCCCAGGCATGCCATTGCTGACAAATCTACCAAGAAATTGGCTGGAACAGATATCACTTGTGTATTTAGCGGTTTTACAAATACAGCTGTCTGCTATTTTTGAGGTAATAAGGGGGATTAGTCATTGTGAAAGTTCTACAAAGAATTGTAATTTGTGGCAGCACTTGGTCTTGTGCTTAATCTGTAAGGGAGCATTCACACTTGGCCACAGTGCAGGTGCAGCATAGTATACCTGCAGTATTCTTGCGGGTTTCCCATAGATTTCTATAATGTCCCACATTTTGGTGCGTTTTCTGAAAGCGCTTTAAAAAAAACTTTTGGTAACTGTTCCACTCACTCCCCTCCCTGCATGCTGCAACTTTGCAACAGTTCAGGATCAGCGTGACAACTTTTTTCATCTTCTTCTAAATGTTTCTCTGAGATCCCACCTTTAACAATGCAGATGCTGTTCTAAATATGAATTTGCACAGTAAAAAGGTCCACACGTCACAACTCAATGCTAGGGATGGGCTGCGGGTCAGAGGTGGGGGTAGCCCTTTAAGCCTTTTTCTGTATGTTGTATCTAAAGCCTCGTACACACGATCGGATTTTCAGACGGGAATTGTGTTTTAAAAAGCCTCTTGGTCAAAAATCCGACCGTTTGTTCTGTCCATCGGACAATTGTTGTCAGATTTTCCACAGACAAATGTTGGATGGCAGGCTTTAAAAAATTTCGTGGACAACGGTCTGTTGTTGGATTTTCCGATCGTGTGTACACAAGTCCGTCGGACAAAAGTCCAAAGTACAAACACGCATGCTCAGAACCAATGCTCACCAAACACAACATTAGCAGAAGGTGCCCAAAGGGTGGCGCTAAAGAGCTGAAAAAACACGTAGTACATCTAATACATCACTACGTTCATGTTTGTTGGCCGACAATTCTTTGCCATTTGTATGCAAGACAAATTCCTGGCCAACGCCCTTCGGACAAAAGTCCGACGCTTTGTCTGCAGAAAATCCGATCGTGTGTACGAGGCTTAAGACCATAGGTCAGTGAGGTCCAGCCCTGTGGGAGCTGTGTAAGCTGCAATGGTTATAGATAATGCCCTTGGCCATGTTTCACATAGGTCATGTTTAATCTGTCTCCATTCCAGGTCCCAGCCTTTCATTCTCAGGGAGAGTTGGGCCACAATCTGTAATGTAACTTTTATCTTTTTCGCTACTGGTGTGTCTTGTGGTGGTGGAAGTGGCTAGAAGAGCCCAATTAGATGTACTAGAAATGTTGCACCTTATTTAGCCTTGCAGGTTGTCTGGCAGGTGCAATATCTAGTTCCATTTACAGTTGAAGCATAGCGACAAACCATAATGTAACTTCTAATATCCACTACTTACAGCCAAATACAATGTTTTGGAGAACTTCCTGTCCATAGGTGTGGTAGTAGAATGTCTTGCTTAAAGACGATGACTTTTTTTTTACTTGTACATGTTTTATTTGCAATGACTCCCCCATGACTGCACTTACATGACATATGTCCTTTATTTGGTCGTAGATTAGATTTCAGACATCCTTTGAAAGCAAAATTCCAGTTAAAAGTGGTCAATCATCAAGGGGAACCCCAGTAACTCAGAACTTGGGGGGGGGACCACCTTCCGCAGAAAGAATACACTAAGGTAAGGGGGGGTCGGTTACTGATATAAGGAGGAAACCTTTATATCAGTGCCCCCTTACATTATCGTATTCTTTCCCCTCTTACATCAGTGACCCCGTCAGACTTGCCTGACGGTGCTGTCACTGACCTCCTCTCAGGTGCACCGTGCAGGGCTCAGCCACGTCCCTGCCCCCACTCTCTCCTCATTGGCTCACTGGCTGTAAATGAAAGCAGTGGAAGCCAATGGCTACTGCTTTTGTCTTAGCCAGTGAGGAGAGGGAGTCCCAGGATAGTTAAGGGCTCTCATGCACATCGTTCTATCGAGAGGGGGCTTAGGTGAGTATTAGGGGGGCTGTAGGAGGAGCAGTATACAGAAGGTTTTTCACCTTCATGCATAAAATGCATGAAGGTAAAAAACCTTTATCCTTTGTAACCACTTTAAGGCTGATGTCACACAGGCTGCTGACACATCACCAGCAGGAGGGTCACATGGGAGAACCTTCCACTTGATATTGCTCCCTCACTGGCCCTGATGGCTGCAGAATCTTCCTAGCTAGTAAGAGGCAGCAAAAGTGCAACATCCTGCTGGCCCAGCTAGTGGGGGAGCAATTTAATAAAGACTGGTAAGCAATCCTCAGTGTTGGGATCACTCCTGTAACATGCCCCTAATCGAGGGTATTCACAACATGCAACCTCTGCTGTCCACAGCTACAAATGTCATGGCTGTTGGGTCAGAGTCCTTGCCTCTGAGACAGAAAAGACCCAACTGGGGGTTTAGCCTAATCTTGTTTCACTCGAAAAGCTGATTGCTTTTTAGCCTAGGTTCCCACAAGAATCACAGCACTCATGCGATCTGATTCTGCAAATAGCACTGCGTTTTGCAAACCAATTTCGGGGTGTTAACATACACTCTGCAATCAGTTTGCATGAACATTGTGCACTTTTGATGCAGTGTGGAATCCGTGGCGGATTCGCTGTGAATTCGCACTGCATCTAGTGTGAACCGAGGTCTAAAAAAAATAAACAAATATTGTAAGGGGTTATCTAATCAAAGACTATACATGATAACAAGAACCATTTAGATATTTGTTATAACATTGTAATTGTGTTTTTTCTCCGTTTATCTCAGTTTCTGTTGGAGTGCGGCGAATGATTGGAGTCACTGAAATAGACAGAGGTTCCACTTACGGCAACAACGAAAACAAACAAAAAAAGACTTGACAGTATTGAATACCATTTAGACTATAAAGGGAAACATTTTGAACAGTGGTCCAGAGTTTTTAGAAATGGAAAGTCTCTGCATTGCCTTGTTGGTGCTTCTAGCACCTGTATAGGTGACATATCATGCTTTTTACATGTGCAACAGGATCAGGGAAACCACCTAATGTATTTTTATTCTTAAACTGTGATAGCTCCGTCCTATGGATCTTCAATTTCAGACACTGGAAAAAATACTTAAGTCTGTGGCACTTGCCTAGATAAAAAATGTAAATTAAAATAAACTCCTATGGAAAATAGATGTCTGGTTTCTAAAATAATTTTTAACTAAATGTCTTTTTTGCAGTTTTTGTATGAAAAATATGTTGTAGTTTTATCATCCCATCTGTTGGTTCTTCATTTGCACATGCTCCCATGACAGCGGAAAAATTGCAGTGGCAGAATCTGAATCAAGAAAGCAAGTCCTCATGTTTTAAATAGCAAGAGATGCCTTGAAGTTGAGGCATTTGGATACAAAACATAAAGGGTGTCTAGCTGCCTGCAGGTTCTCTTTTGCTTACTCCATTTGAGCACAGGACGACAGACAGCACACCTAATAATACCGAGGGGTATGAAAGCAGCTTTGCATCACAGAGCATCTGTGTCTCCAATCGAATTCTCAAGGCAGGAAACCGCTGCACACCTCAGTCGATCCTCGTAAGGATGTGTGCATGTGAAAGCCTTATTCAATGCCACTCCTCAGACCAAGCCCCCTGACATGGTTTACCCTTCCTCCCCCCCCCCCCCCCACAGTTGGCATGGCGAAACATGTCAGGGGGCATGGTCTGGGAGTGGCATTGATGTTCTCCTCTCACTGGATGAGTTGCTTTTCACACCGACATCCCTGTAATCCTGAGCACCGGGATTCTTTTACTGTGTTTCCCACTTCTAAACTGCCTCTAAACACATTTTAATAGAAGTCTTTTATATAATTGAGGGGTATGTTCCATATTGACATATAATCTATGATAACACAGTTTAATTTGATGATGCATGAACTTGTATATAGGGTAGATTAAATTGAAAAAGGATAGAAGGGTTTGCCAGAGCTCATAACCTGCTTGCAGATTCAGATAATGATTATGCTGAGCAAATTCACTGAAAATAATTTAGTTCTCCAAAAATGTACTCTGCTGAAGACCAGCACAACACTCAACATTCACATTGTGACAATGCTTCCCTGGCACTGGAACAGGACCCAATTCTACCACTGGTCACTGCATCCGATACTGGCTCTGTTTTATTCGCATAACAATGGGGGTTATTTACTAAAGGCAAATCCACTTTGCACGACAAGTGCACTTGGAAGTGCAGTCGCTGTAAATCTCAGGGGGACATGCAAGGAAAATAAAAAATGTGCCTACCTGACTAGGACAGCCCTTACACAAATAATTTATATAAAAAAAAATTCAACCAGCTGGTTGAATAAAAAAAGAACCATCCCCCCCATCCACACACTCAATGTGGAATGAAGAGAGCCCAAATGGGGTGTTAGAGGAGACAGTGGAGGATTTCTCACCCCCTATACACCCGATGTTACAGATTCATGCAATTTTCTTGCCAAATGTCTGCATTGTCACATTAAACCTCCTCCATCTTGACATGCCCACCTACTAAATATAAAAAGACATTCCCTGTTTATGAACAAATAGCATGGGTATTTTATGACAATTTGGTCAATCCGGAGAAGATTTTCACCCCTATAAAAAATCATTGCCAAATTTCAAACAGTGGAAAAAGAAAGAAATGGCCTGTTTTGGTAGTAGATCTTGCTGTCTCAGTCTTTAACATCTCACTGTACCTATCGAAGATGATCCTTCTTGACGGCTCCCTTTACCTTTACAGGTCCAGCTCTGCAACCAGTTATAACTGCAGTTTCGGTTTGCAAAACCACAGCTAACTGCAATAACAATTACCTTCTGATTTGCTGTTTTGTGTCAATGAACAGGTTATGACACAAAATCTGCCCAAGTACAGTCAGATTTGCAGTATGCCCTGAACCTTCTTGTCCCAGGGAGTAGTTGTTCCATTACCTCTACAGAACAGGTTCAAAGGCTACCAAAACCCAATGAGGTTATTCATCCTATCTAAGACCTAAAATCCCTGAACAAATACCTTCAAATTCCAAAATTTTGAATGGAATCCATAAGGTAAGTGATTGCCTTGCTGAGACACAGGGAATACTAGGAATCTGTAGCCATCCAAGATACCTATCTTCATATTCAAATTTATCCTCCTCATCAGTGCTTTCTATGCTTTGTAATTAGGGATGGGCCGAACACCCCCCAGTTCGGTTCACACCAGAACACGCAAACAGGCAAAAAATTTGTGCCAACCCTATTAAAGTCTATAGGACTCGAACATACAAAAATATAAAGTGCTAATTTTAAAGTCTTATATGCAAGTTATTGCCATAAAAAATGTATGGGCACCCTAGGGGACATGTATCAATGCAAAAAAAAGGTTGTAAACTGACGTTTCTTCAGGAACAGTGATTTTAATAATGCCTAAAGTGAAACAATAAAAATGAAATATTCCTTTAAATATCGTGGGGGGGGGGGGTCCCCTTAGTCTGCCTGTAAAGTGGCGCATCTGTGTGATGTGTACAACAGTGCTGCAGCAAAATTACATTTCTAAAGGAAAAAATGTAATTTAAAGTTGCTTGCGGCTGTAATGTATTGCCGAAAAAATCTGTGTGGGTTTCCTCCCCCCCACGCCAACATTTAAAACAAAACAGCGTGGGGGTCCCCCCCAAAATCCATACCAGGCCCTTTGGGTCTGGCATAGATTTTAAGGGGAACTCCATGCCAAAATGTAAAAAAAAATTGGCGTGAGGTCCCCCCCAAGATCCATACCAGACCCTTAGCAGAGCAAGCAGCCTGGCATGCCAGGAAAGGGGGGGAATGAGCGAGCGCCCCCCCTCCTGAACCATACCAGGCCGCTCACCCCCAAATCACCTTTTCCCCATTTTGATGGGGACAAGGGCCTTGTCCCCACAACCCTGGGCCTGTCGTGGGGATCTGTGGGCGAGGGGCTTATCGGAATGTGGAAGCCCCACTTTAACAAGGGGACCCCAGATCCCGGCCCCCTCACTATGGGGTACATTGTACCCCTACCCATTTACCAAAAAAAGTGTCAAAAAGTAAAAACCACAATAGACAGTTTTTGACAATACCTTTATTAAAAAATAAATAAATAAAAAGTGTCCCGCAATGTCCATCCATCTTCAATAATGCCCCCCAACTGACCCGAAAAATTGAAAACGAAAAAGCTCCACCTCCATGGGAGGCCTCCCGGCGACTGCTGTCTTTTGGCTGCGACAGCTGTTAGATGGGCAAGGGCGGGGCTACCTGCTGATGTAACTGGATGACGGCGCCCCCTCTGACGTCACATGATGTTACGTCACCGGGTGGCCCCACCCTTGCCTATATAACAGCTGTCACAGCCAAGAGATAGCAGTCGGCTGGACTTTTTATTCTCGGGGGCCGCCGGGCGGTGTGATTAAAGATGGATGGACATCGCGGGGCACTTTCTTTCTTTTTTAATAAAGGAATTGTCAAAAACTGTCTGTTGTGGTTTTTACTCTGACACTTTTTTTTGGTGAATGGGTAGAGGTACCCATTCACAAAGGGAGGGGGGGGGGATTTACAGAAGCCCTGTGCAGGTATCCTGTTGCCCCTGCATGTATTTTAGGACTTTTTTCATTTTGCAGGTAATTTACCTAATTAAAGAATACAAAATAAAGTAAAGAAAACTATTGTGATTTAGTTTATTACTTATGTTAAGTGCTCTTTATTTTTTAGTGCTGAAAAAGAGTATGCTTTTACTGTTTCATTCCTTCTCTCCACTTTTTATCCTGGTATTTGTAAAACTGTACCATTTAAACAGTCTGACATGAAGATGGCCACTAGAGGGAGACTCTTTAATACTGAATCCGCAAGCCAGTAAAAATGTAGAACTCAGCTAGCATTCCCTAAAATAGGTTATAGCTTCACCAAGCTCATATTATAATGCATCCACTAATGCACATTATAAAAGTTACATATGCACAGCTACATGTTTATTTAAAAACACAATATAAGCCTTGGCTACTATCCTCTGTAGTAGAAATCTGGTGCAATAGCTGCTCATATTGTTCAGAAAATAGAATCTGTGTACTTACTGTTTCTTGGAGTTCATTAACTGGTTGCCGTCGGGCCACAGCACATTTACTGTGGTAGGGTGGCATGGGCAGGCTGGATCACGTACCTGCATGTCATTCAGTTGAGGAGTGCTCAGCGCGCTGCTCCCATGAGGGTGGACAATGTGGAATGCGGCTCCAGATATCAAATGATCACAATGTCAACAAAGCTGTTATGAATAAATATCAATAATAACAGGTGATAACAGGCAATAATGCTGTGATTGGCCTACAGCTATCATATGGTATTTATGAAGGATACCCCAGGGGACTTTAATTTTCAGCAAGAAATAATAATGTTCAATGGTATCAAAAAAGTATTTTATTGAAAAAGATTTTCCACAAAGAGAACATCTGATGAAATCAAAACATGAGCTCCGTGATATAGTTTAAAAACATGTACATATTAATACAGCCGTATGAGTTCATATATAACAGGGGTCGGCAACCCCAGGCACGTGTGCCACAAGTGGCACGTGAAGCCTTTTTTGTTGGCACGCCGACTCCCTCTTCATCTGCAGAGGGGCGCAGGGAAGTATCAGTGACACAGCTGCTGCCGCGACTTCCCTGACCCACAGCGGGACATGGGGAGGGGGGCGCACTGTACCTCCAAACTTTGTAGAACATGTGAAACACTATTTGGTTCTACCCATTTGCTGCGGCTGCAATCATTACTCGCAGCCACAGCAAAGATCCGCCCAGCTTCTGTGATGGGGAGATCGAGTCCCGGTTTGCTAGGGAGCGGCTCCCTGTTTCCAGGGGGAGAAGACTGCGATTGGCCACTGAAAAGGTCAATCACAGTCCTGCTAGCCCCGCCCATCGTGAGAAGGAAGATGGTTTGCTTGGCTGCAATAGAGGGATCTCACTGTGACTGAAAAAATCAGGTGAAAGTTTTTTAAACTTCTAATGAGCTTCTTGGAACTTTGTTAGAATAGTCAGAGCCCAATGTGTTTCCATTTGCTGTTGCTGCTGCTCTCCTACCACATTGGCCTTTTTTATTTTTGGTGGAGAGGACACATGGAAAAACTGTCATATTCTTGCCTGGGGCAGACGAACAAAGAGGTACAGTGGTGGGGCAGATGAGGGGGGTAGTATAGTGGTGGGGCAGATGAGGGGGTACAGTGGTGGGGCAGATGAGGGGGTACAGTGGTGGGGCAGATGAGTGGGTACAGTGGTGGGGCAGATGAGTGGGTACAGTGGTGGGGCAGATGAGGGGGTACAGTGGTGGGGCAGATGAGGGGGTACAGTGGTGGGGCAGATGAGGGGGTACATTGGTGGGGCAGATGAGGGGGTACAGTGGTGGGGCAGATGAGGGGGTACAGTGGTGAGGCAGATGAGGGGGTACAGTGGTGGGGCAGATGAGGGGGTACAGTGGTGAGGCAGATGAGGGGGTACAGTGGTGGGGCAGATGAGGGGGTACAGTGGTGGGGCAGATGAGGGGGTACAGTGGTGGGGCAGATGAGGGGGTACAGTGGTGAGGCAGATAAGGGGGTATAATGGTGAGGCAGATGAGGGGGTACAGTGGTGGGGCAGATGAGGGGGTACCAGTGGCGTAGCGCAAGGGGTGCCGTGGCGTCATGTGCAGCGGCGGAGCTGGCCTCCGCTTAGCTGTGAGCCGTCGCTGTCTTCCCCCCCTCCTCCGGATCCCAGATCGTTTCCCGTTGTGGCAGGCAGTGTGACTAACTGCAGAGGCAGATCATGGAAGAAAAGCAGGTGAGTGAGAGACTCCCTCGTGAGTCGAGTTGCTGGCCTGCTGGGGGAAGTGGACATGGTCTGGGGAGAGGGAGCAGCCAGTGAGTAAGTGTAGTGTTTAGTGTAGTGTTTAGTGTGTAGTGTAGTGTGCAGTGTTTAGTGTGTAGTAGTGTTTAGTGTGCAGTGCAGTGTGTAGTGTTTAGTGTGCAGTTTAGTGTGTAGTAGTGTTTAGTGTGTAGTAGTGTTTAGTGTGTAGTAGTGTGCAGTGTGTAGTGTAGTGGGCAGTGTAGTGTAGTGTAGTGGTGTAGGAATCAGGTAGGTCAGTGTAGGAATCAGGTAGGTCAGTGTAGTGGTCAGTGTAGGAACCAGGTAGGTCAGCATAGTGGTCAGTGTAGGAATCAGGTAGGTCAGTGTAGTGGTCAGTGTAGGAATCAGGTAGGTCAGTGTAGGAATCAGGTAGGTCAGTGTAAGAATTAGGTAGGCCAGTGTAGGAATCAGGTAGGTCAGTGTAGTGGTCACTGTAGGAATCAGGTAGGTCAGTTTATGAATCAGGTAGGTCAGTGTAGTGGTCAGTGTAGGAATCAGGTAGGTCATTGTAGTGTTTAGTGCAGGAATCGGTTAGGTCATTGTAGTGGTCAGTGTAGGAATCAGATAGGTCAGTGTAGTGGTCAATTTAGGAATCAGGTAGGTCAGTGTAGGAATCAGGTAGGTCTGTCTAGTGGTCAGTGTAGGAATCAGGTAGGTCAGTGTAGTGGTCAGTGTAGGAATCATATTGGTTAGTACTATTGTAGGAAGGGAAGGGACTTGGGGAGTGCGAAAAGTCCACAGGTTAGGGGGCGCAAATTACTTGCCTTGCCCCGGGCGCAGACAACCCACGCTATGCCACTGGGGGGTACAGTGGTGGGGAAGATGAGTGGGTACAGTGGTGGGGCAGATGAGGGGGTACAGTGGTGGGACAGATGAGTGGGTACAGTGGTGGGACAGATGAGGGGGTACAGTGGTGGGGCAGATGAGGGGTTACAGTGGTGGGGCAGATGAGGGGTTACAGTGGTGGGGCAGATGAGGGGGTACAGTGGTGGGGCAGATGAGGGGGGGCACAGCTGTGAAGAAGATGAGAAAGGGGGTACAGTGGTGGGACAGAAGAGCAGGGAGGTACAGCAGTGAGGCATATGTGCAATGGGGTTCAGCAGGAGGTTGCAGACAAGAAAGGGCGTACAGTGGTGAGGCAGGTATGCAGGGGGGGTACAGTAGTGGTAGGATAGATGTGCAAGGGGTACAGTTATGGGACAGATGACAAGGGGGCTACAGTGGTGGAACAGATGACAGGGGGTTACAGTAGTAAGACAGATGAATAGGGGGGTACAGAGGTAAGACAGATTTGCAAGGGGGTACAGTGACCTGAGGTGTGAAGGTGCAGAAACTGGGGCTGATCTGGGATGTGAAGATACAGGGATGGGGATTGATTCGGGGGGTGAAAGTGCAGGAATTGGGGATTAACTAAGGTGTGAAGATGCGTATAGGAATTGGGGTGATCTGAGGTGTGAAGATGCGGATAGGAATTGGGGTGATCTGAGGTGTGAAGATGCGGATAGGAATTGGGGTGATCTGAGGTGTTAAGGTACCGGAATCGGGGGTGAACTGAGGTCTAAAGGTGCAGAACCTTGGGTGATCTGAGGGGTGAAGGTGCAGGAATTGGAGCAGATCTAAGGTGTGAAGGTGCAGGAATTGGGGTGATCGGCGGTGTGACAGGAGTGACCTTTGGTCGGGGGTTTGTGCAGCTAGGCTTGCCCTGGAGAGTTCTGGAGGCTCCTTGTCCAGCTTCCCCGACGCCTCTCATGTGTAGATCACCCTGTGTCTCTAATAAGGGCACAGGGTGAATGAGAACCCCACTATGATCTGTGCTAGTCAGATTCAATGCTGTATGCATTTTATATATTGTGTGGATATTGTGTGTTGGCTGCTGGTTTTTACCCTACACTGAGGTGTTGTCTGTTGACTGGGGGGCTGGAGAATCTTGGATAAGTGCTGGTTCTGAACAGAGGAAGCATTGATGGTGGGCCTGGATCTGTTTGAGGACAGAGGGTTTGTCACAACTGGTTGGTAGCGGCGGGATTGTGCTTCCTGGCTGTGAAGACCTCCACCTGGATCCAAGATCGGATAGCAGCCTTCAGTCACCTGAGCTGAGATATGGATGTAACATCAGAATTCCCGGGGCAGCTGCAGATCGTACTTTCAATTTATACACCATGTCTGTGTCTGTGGATGAATACCTGGAGCTCAGGCAGCAGATTCGGGTAAGACACTGGATTAGATGCCTCCAAGTTGCTGGTATGCAACAAGGCAAGTGCTTTCCAACCCAGAGCAGCAGGCCACTCAACAAAGGGAGTTACGGATGCATTTCCTGGGAGAGCGGCCCCAGGAGCAATGGGTGACTAAGTTGGACAGGCTGGTCCAGCAGAAGATAGAGCTGGACAATCGGTATCGGGCTCTGCAATGGCACGTGGAGGAGGAATATTTAGGAGAGACAACAGAATGCTCTCCGGAGGGATATGACTTTGGTGGCCCGGCCCTGGATTGCTGTGGGAGAGCCTTACAGATTGTTTTGTGTTTGACGATGAAGGGGAACCTACCCTTGAGGACCTGCGAGAACACAGAGAGGCTATGCTCGGTTTTGCAGGGGTCTCAGAGCTTAAACCTGATCTAGACTATTTGAAGGAACAGCATCTGGAAAGGGCATACAGGAAACTGCTAGAATGCATTCAGTAGCATGCCAGAGAATCGGCAGAGGAAACTCTGAAGATTGCGGTCACCAAAGCTGAAGTGCTGACAACAAGGCAGAGCTCTGCTAACCTCTGCCCAACAGCAGCTTCAGCCTCCCTGAGAGAAGAGGTAGCTGGCCTTTCTCCCACAATACTGCCAGAGACCTGAGATTTTCTGCCAGCAGCATCAGCGGAGTTACCAGAATCTTCTCCAGCTGAAGCGCTGGCAACCGAACAGAGGGTCCAAGACCTCTGCCCTACACATGCGGCGGTTCCGGAGGCCCCACGTGAGAAGGAGATGGTCACTCCCCAACAAGGATTCATGCACCTGGAAGACAGTGACAGAGAAATGTCATCCCAGCAGCTAGATGAGGGAATGGAAAAGGAAGCAGCCGGCTCACCTCCCCAATGGCAGCTACACCATTTGGGAGTGGAGGAAGCCAGCCTCCTGCCACAATAGTTAACCGGAGCGGAGGATGTGGAGTCCCCAGCAGAAGTGCTGGCAACAGGGCAGAGTTCTACCAACCTCTGCCCAGCACCGGCAACAACTGTGGAGTTCCAGGGAGTCCGGGCAGTTGGCCCCTCTCTCCAGCGACAAGCTGAGATAGTAAAGCTTTTACTCCCAGCTGAATTACTGGCAGCAGGGCAGAATGCTACTGGCCCCTACACACAACTGCAGCTTGAGCTGATATCGGGGGATGGGACTGCGGTCTCCACTCACAGCAACCCAGCAGAAGAGCTGGCAACAGAGCAGAGTGCTGCCGGCCTCTGCCCTCAACTAACAGAAGAGGGAGTTCCTGTGGTAGTGGATTGGACTTCGGTCTTCACTGACACAACCCCAGAAAATGGTGCGACACTGAGACAGGAGGATGTCAGCCTTGCTTTGCAAGCACTGGGGGATTTTCATCTACCACAAGTGGATGGGACTTCAGTCCCCACTTGTATACCCCAGGGATGCTGGGCAGTCGGCCCAGATCCCTAACAGCATGACGGAGTGAGCCCAGTCACCCTGTCTTCTCTCCAGCGGCTGAAAGGACTCCAGAGAGAAGGGCCAGTCCAGGCCTCTCCCCAGAGGCGGATATGTTCTCTGAGAGAGGCAGAGGTTGGCTGGGGGAGTAATGCTCTGTTTGGGACAATTTATTTGGGGTACTGTGTGGATACCGGCATTGGGGGACTGGAACTACTAACTTCGGAGTCAACCCGTCTGGGGTCTCCTCCTGCGTTAGTCTCCTGCCGAAAAGGGAGATGTGTGACAGGAGTGACTTTGGGTCAGGGGTTTGTGCGTCTCAGCTTGCCCTAGAGAGTTCTGGAGGCTCCTTGCCCAGCTTCCCCGACGCCTCTTATGTGTAGATCACCCTGTGTCTCTAATAAGGGCACAGGGTGAATGAGAACCCCACTATGATCTGTGCTAGTCAGATTCAATGCTGTATACATTGTATATATTGTGTGTTGGCTGCTGGTTTTTACCCTACACTGAGGTGTTGTCTGTTAACTGGGGGGCTGGAGAATTTTGGATAAGTGCTGGTTCTGAACAGAGGAAGCATTGACGGCGGACCTGGATCTGTTTGAGGACAGAGGGTTCGTCACAGGCTGTATAAAGGTGCAGGAATTCGGGTGATCGGTGGTGTAAAGGTGCAGGAATTGGGGTGATCGGTGGTGTGAAGGTGCAGGAATTGGGGTGATCGGTGGTGTAAAGGTGCAGGAATTGGGGTGATCGGCAGTGTAAAGTGGAAGAATTGGTGAGATCGGAGGTGTGAAGAAGCAGGAGTTGGGGTGATCTGAGGTGTGAAGTGCAGGAATTGGGGTGATCTGAGGTGTGAAGATTCAGGAATTGGGGTGATCTGAAGTGTGAAGGTGCAGGAATTGGGGTGATCTGAGGTGTGAAGGTGCAGGGATTGGGGTGATCTGAGGGGTGAAGGTGCAGGACTTGGGGTGATCTGAGGTGTGAAGGTGCAGGGATTGGGGTGAACTGAGGGGTGAAGGTGCAGGACTTGGGGTGATCTGAGGTGTGAAGGTGCAGGACTTGGGGTGATCTGAGGTGTGAAGGTGCAGGGATTGCGGTGATCTTATGTGTGAAGGTGCAGGAATTGGGGTGATCTGAGCTGTGATGATGCAGGAATTGGGGTGATCTGAGCTGCGAAGATTCAGGAATTGGGGTGATCTGAGAGGTGGAGGTCAATATTCATAAGATATAAATGTTAATTTCTTACTAATATTCAAGTAGTTTACAGCATTTACTTTATACATTTTTTTTTCGTGAATGAGAACGTAAAGTTGAAATTTTTTATATAATTGGCACTCTCAATTTCTTGGAACATCTGATCGCACACACATCCCCAGAGTTTTTTTTGCCTCATACAGAGCGGTGCACTGACGCACCTTTATCCTGTGATTACCCCATATAGGGGCTTTTTTTCTTAAATACATTTTATACAAACGATATCACACCATCAAGCCTCTTCTTTTGCCATTTGTTTATGAGGAGACAGCATCGTAAAGCAGGAGACACCAATACCAAACAGCCTGGGACCCCGCAGTACACGGTCACGTACCTGGTAGGAGTCTGATATTACGAGGTCGGCCTCCCTTGTATCTCCTACCCAAGCCTCACTGAAGGTGGAACAGATGGTGGCTAGGATCAGGAGGAACACGAGTGCCTGGGAATGTTGCTTGTAGAACCTGCGGTAGAAGTAGTAGGCTCGGTGGTACCAGCAGGACAGCAGGTGAAGAGCTGGGGTGGAACTCAGAAGATCAGCGGATGTTAAAGAGGAACTCCAACCAACTTGCAGGTTCAGGCTTGGTGGCTTGTCAGTACTTCCTGTGGTCAGGAGACAGGAGAGCACTGGACACAGGAGAGCTGAGAAGATAGAGAGCCAGCGCAGGTTTCCAGAGGCAGTGTCAAAGCCGGGCAGGCGATGAAAGCAGAGTTGTGGATATAGCCGGGTTCGGTAACAGGCGGGCTGCAGAGTACAAGGCATAAGCAGGAGGAAGGTCAGGTGCAGACCGGAGTCAGGTACCAGTAATCAAGTAAATCAGAGTCCAGAAGCAGAGTCAGAGGAAGCCGGGATCAGTAACAGGTATCAAGCAGGTAATAAGCAGGGTTCAGAAGATCAGGACACAGCTGAAGACCAGTCAGCACTTGTAGAGAGTCAGAGCACCCTTTAAATAGGCCGTCTGGCGCCAACTGGCGTTAGGGACGCGCTCCTGCTCGTTGCGCACACGCATGCGCAATGGCGTTCTGGAAGTCTGTTGTTGTCCGGGAACGCGCGCATGCGCACGTGCGCGCGCCAGACGTGAATCAGCAGTTCTCTTACATGCACTCAGAATCCAGTGATTATTCAGCATTGTGTGTTGACTAAGCTTAAACGCAAGGTCACACGCTCTAAGGTGAGCGGCTATTACCTAAGGGTGGGGAGCACCTGTGTGTGGAATCACGGCACTGTTCGAATTGCACCGATGGATCTATAGATCTTTCATCAAAGAAGGACTTTTTCATGTGATTAAGGCAGCACAATGGATTTGGCACTTAAGCTCTTTATTGAATGTCACTTTATATTTTTTCACTTTGTTTCAATACACTATAGAAGGACTTTTTATGCGATTTTGGGTTGTGCTGCTTCATGCGATTAAGGAAGCACAGTGGATTTGGTACTTAAGCACTCCATTGAATGTCACTTCATATATATTTTTTCACTTTGTTCATTATGCTACATATATGGATTAAGCCTGATTACTTATTAGCCACGGCATATATTTGAGTTTGTTCATTTATTTATTTCACATTAGTATCTTGTGGGATACACAGGTAGTTAGCCTGGCACATATTATATATTTTATTTTAATATTACACGACTGTATGAGTACGTGATTAGTGTCCGCAGCTGCTCTTACAAATATTATTGATTAGCTATTAGCACTAGTAGGTAGCTTGCAAGATCTTGTATACTGTTTATTATTTAGATCATCAGACACTGTGAGGCCTGGAGATGGGAAGACAGTGCTAAACGTAGTCTGTCTTGATTCACTGGGATTTTCTACAGCGGCAGAGAAATGATGTCCATGACTGTATTGAACTGGGCCCAAGAAATACTACAGACCGAGTGGGCTCCAGGTGGCTCTTCTCCAAGTTCAACAGCCAGCCAAACTCTACGAGTGTGCTGTGAGTGCATGTGGACTGTGAGTGCACATGTGCTGTGAGTGCACGTAGACTGAGGTCACGAGTGCTGTGAGGGCAGGTGAACTGCGAGTGAACGTGTTGCGAGTTGCATGTGTGTTGCAAGTACCTGTTATTGTCTTGTTGAGAACCTGTGTATTGTTGAGTATTAGTGTCAGGAAGCTAGTTGTTAATTAATTTGGACAGAGTATAACCCCCAATCAAAACAAAAATCTCCTGCGCTCTCGGTGTATCCTCAAAACATAGGTGGCGTGGTTCTGTCTAGAGGCAAAGTCTAAAGTCTTGCAGCCCTCCTCAGAACAATGGGTGTTCATATGGCTAGAAAAAGAAAGAAAACAGGAGGGCGCACCGACCTAGTGTATTACCACTTACAGGTTTATTAAAATGTAAATAAAAAGCAATAGTCCTACTCACAGACAGAGCTTAAATACAAGCTTATCGGACAAGATGGCTGGAAATCTTGGCATTCACCGACAGGACTTGACAACAGGGAGGGTCGGACGATACCCCAAAAACATCCAGACGGTCCGACGGACCATTTAGGCTCTGATGAAAGGGGTGCGCCCCTGAAACGTAAGCCATCTGGATGTTTTTGGGATATCGTCCGACCCTCCCTGTTGTCAAGTCCTGTCAGTGAATGCCAAGATTTCCAGCCATCTTGTCCGATAAGCTTGTATTTAAGCTTTGTCTGTGAGTAGGACTATTGCTTTTTATTTACATTTTAATAAACCTGTAAGTGGTAATACACTAGGTCGGTGCGCCCTCCTGTTTTCTTTCTTTTTATAACCCCCAATCCCCATTAAATTAGTAGGTACGATGCCCGGCGGGTGTGAAGATGTGACTCGGTGTACATCTTGCCGCATGTATGCGTTCCTTGATCATCCGATCGAGGGCGAATACTGCTATGCAAAATGTAAGCACATTGTTTCCCTGGAAACCCAGATTCTGAATCTAGGGAAGCAATTGTCAACACTGAGAAGTCCCTCCATACTAAAGGAGAGTTGGGATCATACCAGGAAGGTGCTGGCAGGGGCCAGCACAGAGGCGGGTGGAGATAAAGAGGGGCAGGCACCAAAGCAGAGTAGATGGGCGACAGTCAGGATGGATAGGGGGGAAAGAGTCAGGGGGGCCGGTCCTGGGCTGGAACATCCCAATAAGTATGCCCCATTGAGTGACACTGGTGAAACCAGTCTGGAGCTAAGTGACTCCCTTAGCTGCCTGGGAAAAAACTCCTCCAGTGAGGGTGGGAGAAAAATCAAGAAAAAGGAAAGACAGATTCTGGTGGTAGGAGACTCAATTCTTAGGACAGAGAGGGCAATCTGTCACAAAGACCTGATGCGCCGAACTGTATGTTGTCTACCGGGCGTTCGGGTTCGGCACATCGCAGATCTGGTGGACAGATTACTGGGAGGGGCTGGGGAAGACCCGGCTGTCATGGTGCATGTTGACACCAATAACAAAGTCAGAGGAAGATGGAGTGTCCTAAAAAACGATTTTAGGGACTTAGGAGCTAAATTGAGGAAAAGGACCTCCAAGGTAGTATTCACAGAAATACTATTGGTACCTCGAGCCACACCAGAAAGCCAGAGGGAGATTAGGGCAGTAAACAAGTGACTGAGGAGCTGGTGTAGAAAGGAGGGGTTTGGGTTCCTGGAGAACTGGTGTGACTTCTCAGTCGGTTACCAGCTCTATAGAAGGGAGGAACTGCACCAAAACGGGAAAGGTGCAAATTTGCTGGGAGTGAAGATGGTCAAAAATTTAGAGGGGCTTTTAAACTAGGTGATGGGGGGAGGGTCCAGAGGTAGAGATAGTCAGCACGGAATATATTCCAGAGGGTAGTTTTGGGGGCATTAGTGGTATGTTGACTAAAGCACCTAAACCCGAGGTAAGTATAGTAACAAGTCCTATTTGCAATTCCAGAGCACCCACTAAGGAGATAGTATGCGACCGGTATAAACTACGTGACATGTTCACCAATGCCAGGAGTCTAGCGGACAAGATGGGAGAACTAGAGCTACTGTTGTACAAGGAGGATTTTGATTTTGTAGGAATTACAGAGATAGGTTCGACAGCTTTCATGATTGGCTGGCAACCATTCAAAGGTATTCCCTATATTGCAGGGATAGAGAGGGTAAAACAGGGGAAGGGGTATGCCTGTATATCAAAAATGATGTACACCCCATAAAATACCTAAATGACATCCTGGGAAAGTTGATGGATTTCAAGACGGGACAGGTGATTTTGATGGGTGACAAGAATTTCTGCATGGATCCGGGAGTAGATAGTACGTCCCGTGTGCAAGGGACAAATAACGCACAACTAAAAAAGCTAAAATTAAAAAGGCATGTGTCAAATGGTTGATATATGGAGGATTCTCCACACAAAAACACAAGACTACACGTTTTACTCCCCTGCACATGGGACATACTCTAGGATAGACTATATATTGGTAGATCATAGATCACTGGAGAAGGTAATAGAAACTAGCATAGAAATATCCGGATCATGCCCCAGTAAGAATGAAAATTAAAGTACCCGGGAATCAAAGACAACCCTATACTTGGCGATTAAACAAAGAGTTACTTCGAGATGAAGAGGGATCAGAAACTGTGAAAAAAGAACTAGAACATTATTTTTTAATAAACGATACAGAAGAGATAACGGGGGCAACCCTATGGGAGGCTCATAAAGCCTATATTAGGGGGATTTTGATATCTCTAGGGGCGAGGAAGAAAAAAGAGAGAACGAGGAAAATTAAAACACTAATTTAAGAAATATCTGAAGTCGAACAAGAACATAAAAAACACCAGGGTCAACACCAAGTGCTATATCAAAAGTTAGTAATTAAAATAGATGAACTAAAGGACCTGATGGAACAAGGGACTAAAAAGACACTAAATAAAATAGCTAGAGAAAGATATCAGTGGGGAAATAAAACCAGTAAACATCTAGCTAAAATGTTGCAAATGAAAAAAATGAAAAACTATATAGAAAAAATCCAAAATAAGAATGGAGAAACAGCATATGCAACAAAGGATATAGTGGAAATCTTTAAAAACTACTACGGGGGGTTGTACACCGTAGAACAGAAAGGGTCTCAGACAGGGGATAAAAGAGATAAAATAAAGGAATTTCTAGAAAATGCTAAACTATCCAAGATCAACGAAAAGGAAAGATGCATATTAGATGAAACCATAACAGAAGAGGAAATAAATAAAGCTATGACAGGCTCGGCTCCAGGGAAAAGCCCTGGCCCCGACATAAAAACATAAAGAGATATTGACCCCCAGGTTGTGTCAGTATATGAATGGACTGGGGGTCGAATATGAAATGGGCAGGGAGGCATTGGCCACCACGATCACAGTAATACCAAAGGATGGGAAAGATTGCACGCTCTGTTCCAGTTATAGGCCCATATCGCTGCTTAATGCAGATATAAAATTTTATGCAAAAGTATTGGCAGAACGGATGAAAGGCCTGATGACCACCCTGATCCACCCAGACCAGGTGGGATTCATCCCAGGAAGGGAGGGGAGGAATAACGGGGTGAGAACGTTACTCCTACTCCAGAAAATGGGCCCCCAGGTCTATTCCGGTCGATAGATGCTGAAAAAGCCTTTGACAGGGTAGACTGGGGACTCATGATACAAACATTAGAAATCATGGGAATTGGGCCAAGAATGATCCAGTGGATCAAAACACTATACCATCATCCTACTGCATCAATGAAAAAAAAACGTCACGCTCTCCCCCTCCTTCGAGGTGAAAAATGGCACGAGACAGGGTTGTCCCCTGTCTCCTCTCCGGTTTGTGTTGTCCTTGGAGCCCTTACTTGCTACAGTCCAAAATAATTCCGACGTCAAGGGTATTAGGGTAGGAGATGAGGAACACAAACTTGAAACTTTCCCAGACGATGTATTTTTTTATATAGTCAACCCTAGAACCACATTACCCAAATTATTAAAGATATTCAAACAATACGGAGAAATATCAAATTTCAAAATTAATTTACTTAAATCTGAAATCCTAAATATCAATATAAGTAGGCAAGAAGAATGGCTTCTACAGAATGAGTTTAATTTCCCCTGGCAGAAGGAACTAAAATATCTAGGTATACAATTAGCAAATTCAATGCAGAAAATGTATAAGATTAATTATATACCTCTACTAGATGAAATAAAAAAAAATATTAATAGGCCAATATCATGGATAGGACTAGGGATGAGCCGACCACCCCCCGGTTCGGTTCGCACCAGAACCTGTGAACGGACCAAAAGTTTGTGCAAACTTTAGAACACTATTAAATACAATGGACTCGAACGTTTGAAATCAATAGTGCTAATTATAACGGCTAATATGCAAGTTATTGTCCTAAAAAGGGTTTGGGGACCCGGGTCCTGCCCCAGGGGACATGTATCAATGCAAAAAAAAGTTTTAAAAACTGCAGTTTTTTCTGGAGCAGTGATTTTAATGATGCTTAAAGTGAAATATTCCTTTAAATCTCGTACCTGGGGGGTGTTTAAAGTATGCCTGTGAAGTGGCACGTGTTTCCCGTGTTTAGAACTGTCCCTGCACAAAATGACATTTCTAAAGGAAAAAAAAAGTCATTTAAAACTGCTCGCGGCTTTAATGTAATGTCTGGTCCCGGCAATATGGATGAAAATCATTGAGAAAAATGGCATGGGTACCCCCCCAGCCCACTACCAGCCCCTTTGGGTCTTGTATGAATATTAAGGGGAACCCTGCACCCAAATAAAAAAAAGGCCCTATATACTCTTAACTGCAGTATACAGGCGGTGCAAACAGGACAGGGACTGTAGGTTTGTTCTTAAGTAGAATATGTTTGTAATTTGGAACAGGTACATTTTTTAAGTGTAGTTCCAGCCTTTTTGGAAAACATAGGGAAGGGTTATCATCCCTGTAACATTTGTTTTGCTGTCTGTGCACCTGTTCAGAACATTTCACCCCACTTTCCGTCCCAATGACAAATGTTTTTTGAAAATTTGGGGTTTTTATTGAAACAAGGATTGATGATAAAGCATCAGTGGAGAGGAGACACCTTTTTCCCATATTAACTCTTACAGGAGAGAATTTCCCTTCCTAGGGGTAGATTTCCTCTCAGTTCCTGTTGTCTCCTTCCGTTTGCAAGTAGGAGTTGTTTGTAAGTTGGATGTTTGAAAGTAGGGGCCTGCCGTATATACTCTGCTGAAATTTGGCCCTTAGGTGTTGGTGTTGCCACAACACTGTAAGCCCTCACAGTTACTCTTGGTGGGCGCTGGAACACCCTGCTGTGAACTATTATATCAAGAATTGTAATTACATGCCATTGTTGAACAGTGGTAGGAAAAATTGGGCCTTTGGTGGTGGTGGTGGTACTGGTGCCACAACACTGTAAGTCCTCACAGTTACTCTTGGTGGGCGCAGGAATGGGCCCTGCTGTGAATTATTAGATCAAGAATTGTAATTACACGCCCCTGTTGAACAGGGGCAGAAACATTGGGCCTTTGGTGGTGGTGGTGTTGCCACAACACTGTAAGCCCTCACAGTTACTGTAGTGGGAGCGCAGCAATGAGCCCTGCTGCAAAGCATTGCATCAAAAATTGTAATTACACGCCCCTGTGAAACAAGGGCATACAAATTGGGCCTTAGGCACTGGTGCTACAACACTGCAACCCCTCACAGATACTGTACTTGGAGCGCAGTAATGAGCCCTGCTGCAAAGTATTGCATCAAAAATTTTAATTACACGCCCCTGTTAAACAGGGGCTGAAAAATTGGGCCTTAGCCACTGGTGGCGGTGCCCAGAAACAAAAATGTTCTTACATGCTATCAGCATGATCATTGAGGAGGAAGAGGATAGTCACTCAGCATAACAGGATAGTCACTCTGCATCAGCATAGGCAGTCTTGAAAGGATCTGACATTTCAAAGAAAATTATTCGGGTAAAATCAGCATCAGGTGCTTGGTAGCTGGTGGTGATCCAAGACTGATTAATTTTTATGAAGGTCAGTCGATCAACCGAGTCGGTGGACAGGAGCACCCTGTGATCGGTTACAAAGCCACCAGCAGCACTGAATGTGCGTTCCGAAAGAACGCTGGATGCAGGACAGGTGTAAGGAAAGGTTCCATCCGCTGGTAATATCTATCATCTGGCGTGCAGTACTGAGGTCCACCAGCAGGTGTCTCCTGGCAGTTTTGAACTGTCAGGGGAACTTCTCTCTGCTGGTGTTATGTCATCCTTGGGCCGCAGTACTGGTGTCCACCAGCGGATGGATCCTGGCAGTGTGGTGCAGATGTTACTTCCTGCAATCAGGGGTCACCTGAGCCTGTTAGCAGGTATAGTATAAATACCCGGCAAGTGCACACACACACTGCCCTGGTATTGTCCTTGTGCCCTGACCTGCAGCCGGTCTACCTGAACCCTGACTCCTGTCTCCTGAACCTGTTGTTTCTGTTCCTTATCCCTCTGCAGCCTGATTGCCCTCTGCTTGTCCCTGTCTGTCCACTCCTGGCCCCCCATCTGCTGATCTCCCGTTAATGATTCTATCCCGGCTTGACTACGATTCTGGTTCCCCCTTTATTACTTATGCTGGTTGGTTATTGTCACGGTTTGATTGTTTAGTTGTTCACTTTTGTACTGGTGGTGTATTCACATTTATATTTATTTATCTTAAATAAACTATTTATTTCACCTATTTCTGTTTGCGGTTTCCTCTGTTGCAGTCTACATAGTTCTGATCACATCCGATTCCTTACAGAATACCAGGGCCATCCCTGATCAGAAGTGGCTGCACAGGGGAACCATTTTGATCGTTTGCAAACATGAATGCTGATGAAATTGTTTATTCATCTTGGCTGGCATCTGAAAGCAGTGATTATTGTCGCCAGGCTTTGAAAGAATGGTCTAGTGACCAGTTGTTTGCAGCCATCCGATCGGCTCACTCCCTGGTCGATCAGGGTTATATGCTGTTTGGGAAGGTGCAGCCTTTAATTAAGATCTGTACTGAGCTGGCCCTGCCCTGTATTCCAGAGGGCCATGATGATTTCACTCCTCCTTTTAATATGAATCAGGTTGTTTCCCTAGTTTGGCTTTTTGAAGACGATCCCGCCGATTTTTGTGAGCACTACTCAGCCTGCTCCCCACAGGTGATTGCTGAGTGCATTGAGTCTGCTCAGTCTTTTGTTAGACAGAGAGATCTAAAATTACAGTTTGTACAACCAATACTCTCGGCCTGGTCTGGCATGGTGCAATCAGCCCCAGCTAGACGAACCACCTCTTCCATCAGACACCAGCCAACCCAAATGTATGTTTCTCCATCACCCATGGCAACCCCAGTCGCAGTTCAGTACACACTGCTTCCCACCAGATACCAACATCCAGTATCTGCTCCCTGTACCTATCCTGCATTTAACCCACCTGCCTCTTCTCAGCTGCCTACAAACCCACAAGAACTTCCTCCAGCTACTGTTACCTCTTCTCTGCCATATCCTAATCCTCCTTTCCAGTCTGCTGCACCCCTTACCTACAGGGCTTCAGTGGTTAAGCCAAATAAAAGACGAAAGTTCTTTCCAACCTGAACGATCCTGCCAGTAACCCAACCTGCCTCCACACCAATCAAACTGCTTCAGTCTGACGCCCCAGTTCCTGTATGCCAGCCTGAAGTTCCTGTGCCAGCCTACCAGCCTGAAGTTCCTGTGCCAGTGTTCCAGCCTGAAGTTCCAGAGCCAGTGTTCCAGCCTGAAGTGCCAGAGCCAGTGTTCCAGCCTGAAGTGCCAGAGCCAGTGTTCCAGCCTGAAGTGCCAGAGCCAATGTCCCAGTCTGAAGATCCAGGGTCCCAGTCTGAAGATCCGGTGTCCCCGCCTGAAGATTCGGTGTCTGTGTCCCCACCTGAAGATTCGGTGCCTGTGTCCCCACCTGAAGATTCGGTGCCTGTGTCCCCACCTGAAGATTCGGTGCCCGTTTCCCGGCCTGAGGTTGTGGTGCCCGTTTCCCGGCCTGAGGTTGTGGTGCCCGTTTCCCGGCTTGAGGTTGTGGTGCCCGTTTCCCGGCCTGAGTTTGTGGTGCCCGTTTCCCGGCCTGAGGTTGTGGTGCCCGTTTCCCGGCCTGAGGTTGTGGTGCCCGTTTCCCGGCCTGAGGAGCCTGCTGCCCAGTCTGATGTATCCCTGCCTGCTGCCCAGCCTGATGAGTTCCTGTCTGCTGCCCAGCCTGAGGTGTTCCTGTCTGCTGCCCAGCCTGAGGTGTTCCTGTCTGCTGCCCAGCCTGAGGTGTTCCTGTCTGCTGCCCAGCCTGAGGTGTTCCTGTCTGCTGCCCAGCTCGATGACCCGGAGCCTGCTGCCCAGCCTGATGTGCCTGTGCCCGCTGCCCAGCTTGATGTGCCCGTGCCCGCTTGATGTACCCATACCTGCTGCCCAGCTTGATTTACCTGCTGCCCAGCTTAATGTACCTGTACCTGCTACTCGGCTTGAGGTTCCTGTGCCTGCTACCCAGCCTGACGTACTTTTTGCCCAGCCTGATGTGTCTGTACCCGCTGCTCAGCTCGAGCTGCATCTTGCCCGGTGTAAAGCCATGGACCTTCCTCATGCCCAACATGTTGTGACTTTGTCTACTGCCCGGCTTGATGCCATAGACTTTCTCCAGCAACGGCTGGTTGGAGCGCCCGGAGGTCGCGCCTTTGAGGGGGGGTACTGTAAGGAAAGGTTCCATCCGCTGGTAATATCTATCATCTGGCGTGCAGTACTGAGGTCCACCAGCAGGTGTCTCCTGGCAGTTTTGAACTGTCAGGGGAACTTCTCTCTGCTGGTGTAATGTCATCCTTGGGCCGTAGTACTGGCGTCCACCAGCGGATGGATCCTGGCAGTGTGGTGCAGATGTTACTTCCTGCAATCAGGGGTCACCTGAGCCTGTTAGCAGGTATAGTATAAATACCCGGCAAGTGCACACACACACTGCCCTGGTATCGTCCTTGTGCCCTGACCTGCAGCCTGTCTACCTGAACCCTGGACTCCTGAACCTGAACCTGTTGTTTCTGTTCCTTATCCCTCTGCACCTCTGCAGCCTGATTGCACTCTGCGTGTCCCTGTCTGTCCACTCCTGGCCCCCCATCTGCTGATCTCCCGTTAATGATTCTGGCCTGGCTTGACTACGATTCTGGTTCCCCCTTTATTACTTATGCTGGATGGTTATTGTCGCTGTTTGATTGTTTGGTTGTTCACTTTTGTACTGGTGGTGTATTCACATTTATATTTATTTAAATCAGAAAAAGTTTTATTGACTGTTACCAAACATACCATGCACATTGTACATGAAAAAGGTCCATGAATAAAACAGAAACAGTACATTAGAATCGTCACAGTGCATTACACAGACTCAGATCATTCCTCATAGTGCAAAGAAAAAGATTCAGTGTATGTAACAACAAAATATCAGACAAACATTACAAAAAGTACATTAACCACTTAAGCCCCGGACCATTTGGTAGCTAAAGGACCAGAGGTGAATTCAGAATTTTGCACTGCGCTGCTTTAACTGTAAATTGTGCGGACATGCAATGTTGTACCCAAACGAAATTTGCGTCCTTTTCTTCCCACAAATAGAGCTTTCTTTTAATGGTATTTGATTGCCTCTGCGATTTTTATTTTTTGCGATATAAACGGAAAAAGACCGAAAATTTTGAAAAAAAATGATATTTTCTACTTTTTGTTATAAGAAAAATCGAATAAACTCAATTTTAGTCATACATTTAGGCCAAAATGTATTCAGCCACATGTCTTTAGTAAAAAAAATGTCAATAAGCGTATATTTATCGGTTTGCGCAAAAGTTATAGCGTTTACAAACTAGGGTACATTTTCTGGAATTTACACAGCTTGTAATTTATGACTGCCTATCTCATTTCTTGAGGTGCTAAAATGACAGGGCAGTACAAAACCCCCCCAAATGACCCCATTTTAGAAAGTAGACACCCCAAGGAAATTGCTGAGAGGCATGTTGAGCCCATTGAATATTTATTTTTTTGTCCCAAGTGATTGAATAATGACAAAAAAAAAATAAAAAATTACAAAAAGTTGTCACTAAATGATATATTGCTCACACATGCCATGGTTATATGTGGAATTGCACCCCAAAATACATTCTGCTGCTTCTCCTGAGTACGGGGATACCACATGTGTGGGACTTTTTAGGAGCCTAGCCACGTACGGGACCCCGGAAACCAAGCACCGCCTTCAGGATTTCTAAGGGCGCAAATTTTTGATTTCACTCCTCACTACCTATCACAGTTTTGAAGGCCATAAAATGCCAAAATAGCACAAAACCCCCCAAATGACCCCATTTTAGAAAGTAGACACCCCAAGGAAATTGCTGAGAGGCCTGTTGAGCCCATTGAATATTTTTTTTTTGTCCCAAGTGATTGAATAATGACAAAAAAAAAAAAAAAAAATTACAAAAAGTTGTCACTAAATGATATATTGCTCACACATGCCATGGTTATATGTGGAATTGCACCCCAAAAATAGGATTTTTATAACAGCTTACCTGTAAAATCCTTTTCTTGGAGTACATCACGGGACACAGAGCGACATAGTCATTACTAATGGGTTATATAGATACCGTCAGGTGCTGGCACTGGCAACTTCCAAAACCGGAAGTACCCTCCCCTATATAAGCCCCTCCCATCCTGGAGCACCTCAGTTTTGTAGCAAAGCAATAAGTGTCCCTAAAGAGGGGCGGGAGCTCTGTGTCCCGTGATGTACTCCAAGAAAAGGATTTTACAGGTAAGCTGTTATAAAAATCCTATTTTCTTTCTCGTACATCACGGGACACAGAGCGACATAGTCATTACTAATGGGATGTCCTAAAGCAATGCCAAATGAGGGGGGGGATACACCATATATAAGCTGAGCGCTATCAGACATGAGGATCTTTTGCGGCCTGCAACACACTGCGCCCAAAGGCGACATCCTCCTGACTTCTAACGTCCACCTGGTAGAACCTAGTAAACGTGTGTACCGAAGACCATGTTGCGGCCTTACAGATTTGAGCCAGGGAGGCCTGGTGATGCACTGCCCATGAAGTTCCAACTGCTCTCGTGGAGTGCGCCCTAACTTTGAACGGAGGCGGTCTACTTCTCAGGCCATAGGCTTGTATTATGACCTGTCGAATCTACTTGGCTAAAGTAGATTTTGACGCTGCCTGACCCTTTCTGGGGCCTTCCGGCAGAATAAACAAAGTATCCGTTCTGCGAATCTGAGCAGTGGCTTTTAGATAAGCTTTAACTGCTCTTACTACATCCAAAGAATGCAATAACTTTTTCTCTACCGAAGTAGGTTTGGGGAAAAAAAGAAGGAAGAACCACATCTTGGTTCAAATGAAACCTCGATACCACCTTAGGAAGAAAGGCTGGATGAGGACGTAACACTAATCTGTCCTTATGGATAACCAGATATGGCTCCTTACAGGACATAGCTGCTAATTCCGATACTCTTTTAGCCGAACAAATGGCTACTAGAAAAATCAATTTCCTGGTGAGAAGCACCAAGGAAATATGCTGTAGTGGTTCAAATGGTTGTTTCTGTAGAACCGACAGAACCAAGTTTAGATCCCATGGACATATGGGAATATTAACCGGAGGACTAATACGCCTCACTCCTTGTATAAAGGCTTTGACTAGTGAATGCGAAGCCAAGGGCCTTTGAAAAAATATTGACAAGGCCGAAATCTGACCCTTGATAGTACTCAAGGCAAGCTTCCTATCTACAGCCCACTGTAGGAAGTCCAGAATCCTACCTATTACGTACTTATGTGGATGCCATTTCTTGGCCTCACACCACGCGATGTACGCCTTCCAGATTCTACAGTAGATCTGCCTGGATACCGGCTTCCTGGCATTGATCATGGTAGATACCACAGCATTAGAGAGCCCTCTCTTTTTTAGAATGTGGGCTTCAATAGCCAGGCCGTCAAACCTAGGGCTGGTAAAGAAGGGTGGTATATCGGTCCTTGCGAAAGCCGGACGACGTGGGAGAGTCCAAGGACTCCCCACTGAAATTTTACAATCTCCGCGTACCACGCTCTTCGGGGCCACGCTGGAGCCACCGGAATCACTGGTTTCTTTTCTACCCTGATTCTGCGGAGTAATCGAGGTAACCATTGTGGCGGTGTGAATGCATATATCAGCTTGAACTGATCCCAAGGGAACACTAGGGCATCCGAGCCGCAAGCTAGGGGATCCCTTGTCCGAGAGACAAACCTGTCCCCCTTTGCGTTGAATCTGGATGCTAGAAGATCTACATCCGATGTTCCCCACCGCTGACATATTGTCCAGAAAACCTCGGGGTGAAGGGACTCTTCCTCTGGGCCTAATTGCTGGCGACTTAGAAAGTCCGCCTTCCAATTCTCCACTCCTGGAATGAATACCGCAGATATGGCTGGGACATATTTTTCTGCCCATTTCAGGATGTAATTTACTTCCCTCTGGGCTGCACGACTCCTGGTGCCCCCCTGATGATTGATATATGCCACTGCTGTGGCATTGTCTGATTGAATTCTGACAGGGGACCCTTGGAGTTTGGATGTCCATGCTACTAGGGCATACCGGGCTGCTCGTATCTCTAAGAGATTGATGGGCAGGGCCTTTTCTGCATCCGACCATCTGCCCTGGAGAGACTATTGCTCCAGTACTGCTCCCCAGCCTATAAGGCTGGCATCTGTAGTGACCACCTTCCAAGAAATCGGACTGAAGGATTTCCTTTTCTCCAGATTCTGGGGAACCAACCACCAACGGAGGCTCTTGCGAACGGAAGGGGACAAGGACATTGTAAGTCTAGGGCCTGAACTTTTTTTTTGTTCCAGGCTGACAGTATGGCCCCTTGCAAATTCCTTGAATGGAATTGACCGTAGGGTACTGCTTCGAATGATGCCACCATTTTTCCCAGCAGCCTCATATACAGGCGTATGGACGGCTGTCTTTTTTGTACCCACTAAGTGGATCAAATCTTTCAAAGACAACACCTTTCCTCGAGGCAAGAATATTTTTCTCTGGCCTGAATCCAACCTTAGCCCCAAGTATTCCAGACTTTTGACTGGTTTTTAGGGCTGACTTGTCTCGGTTGATAATCCAACCGTGAGATTCCAGATACTTGATCGTCTTGTGAACGACCACGTCTAGTTTTTTCACTGAGTGGTCTATCAGCAACAAGTCATCCAGATATGCCATTATCATTACACCTTGTGTTCTTAGATTGGCCAATAAAGGGCCAGAATTTTTGTAAACACTCGTGGTGCTGTGGCCAAACCGAAGGGTAAGGCTCTGAACTGAAAATGGCGCCCTTCTACTGCAAAGCGTAGAAATTTTTGGTGGACTGGAAAGATGGGAATGTGCAAATAAGCATCTTTGATGTCGATCGTGGCTAACCAATCCTCCCCTTGTAGGGCAGTGGCCACCGATCGGATCGACTCCATCGGAAAGTCCTGATACACAGGAATTTGTATAGCCCTTTTAGAATTAATATGGGCCTCCCGTCCGCGTTTGCTTCGGGACTGTAAAGAGGTTTGAGTAAAACCCGAACCTTCATTCTTCCAGGGGAACCTCCATAATTACTCCTTGGAGCAATAGTTGTTCTAGTGCCAACAGGAGGGACTCTCTCTTCCGGGGATCCCTTGGCACGTTTGACCTCAAAATGGGAAGGAGGAGAGTCTTTTAACTCCAAACTGTATCCCAAACCTACTGCGGAGAGCACCTATCTGTCTTGATCGTGTCCCGCCAGGTCTCTTGCGAACAACTGGAGTCCTCCCCCCACCCGACTGAGTGGGGGCTTCAATGAATTTAACTTTGGGGGAGGTTTTGTACCTCCCCTGACCCAGGGTTTCTCATTACCCTGCTACTGTCCCTGTTTTTTACCCCCGGGATTTGACCGAGGAGGCCGTCGGAACTGTTACACAGCCGATGCCCCAGGGACTGGAGAAGCAGGCCTCTTAAAGAGGGACCTCTAACTCTGCTTTTAACCGGCAAGAGCGTATTTTTACCGCTGGAAATTTTCTGGATATATTTGTCCAGGTTTTCCCTGAATAAGCGTTCACCATGAAATGGGACGCTAACCAGCCATTCTTTACAGGGAGCTTCAGCAGACCAGTTTTTGAGCCATAGGAGCCTACGCATATGTACTATAGACAGCGTAAGGCGGGAGGCCTGATGGACTGAATCCTCTATGGCGTCAACCGCAAAGCCTAAGGCTCTAGGTAGATCAGCTAGGGCAAAGCCTGCTGATCTGTCAAGTCCCTCAAGACCTGTTTCAACTGATCCTTCACTGCTTAGCAGACCCCAATAGCTGCTACTGCTGGTTGTATCACCAAGCAGATTTTCATAAGGACTCCAATCTTTTATCTATTGGGTTCTTGAACATTTGGACATTATCCACTGGACATGTCAGTGATTTATACATACAAGAGATGGCTGCGTCCACTGTAGGGACCTTCCATTTTTTTTTTTTGATGAACTTATCCTCCATGGGATAGACCACCGGAAATCTCTTGGGGGAATAAATATTTTCTCAGGACGTTCCCAATCCTGGTAAATGAGCCCTTTCAGTAAAGGGTGAAGTGGAAAAGAACAAACAGTCTGGGGGCTTCTAGCGACCCCAACGAGGATACAGTAGTGGTTGATGGTTCCGCAAGGTGCATTTTTAAATGCTGATCGGACCATGTTAGTCAGAGACTGAACCCATAATCTTTCAGCTTGAGATGCTGAGAAAAAGGTTCCCCCACTGTTGATTCCTCTATAACAGAATCAACCTCATCCTGATCCCCTTCAGGCAGGTCGATCCCTGTATGGGACTGTTGCTCTGCTAACAGGCACTCTGAAGGAGGAGACGGAGATCGGGCGTGCTTTCCCTGACAGGGAGGCAGCGATAAATGTTGACAATCTCTCTCTAATCCTCCCAGAGCTGAGGAAAAAACCTCCTCTGTTACATACACAGGAGCAGGTGAACTGAGGACAGCCACAGTACCAAGTACCCCTGCGGGGTCTCTACGGTCACTTACCTCTGAACTTCAGGGGAGACTGGTGCAGCAGGAGTATGCTCAAGATCCTCCGAGCCCGATGAGACCCCCTTCGCTTCCTGGAAGATTCAGTTCCGGAGCTTCTGGACGGCATATTCCTAAGCCTAAAGCTGAGGTATTCCAGCCGTAATACACCACTTTTACTGAGAATAGTCTAGCACAATTGCTGCTATATCACAGTTGGTGTCTACTAATGTGCCTTTCTAGGGGATGCCTGTATCAACCGCTTGCTGTATGCCTTTAAATGTTGCCAGCTCTGTCTCTGTACTTCATAGCCAGCTCACTACAATATTGTGTTTTTTTTAAAACTGCTGGGACGCCCGCACATGCGCAGAAGCGCTGCGGCGCGCACAGAGCGTCATCCCCAGGCTCCGCCCCCTTTCCCGGCTCACCTCTATATATAGAGGCGCGTGCACGCGCACGCGCGCGGCCACGTGTGCCTTCGGCGCTAATTTCAAATATGGTAACAAGGGACAGGAGCCAGGGCCCCTCTTTGCCGCAGGCCGGGGGATGGACGAGCACTGCAACATGGCAGAGGAAGCAGTTTCCTATAAGAGAACTCCCCATCTGCCTGGACTTTGCTCTGCTGAGAAGAAGCTAGTCCACATGACAAGAAAACATTCCACAGCGGCCTCTAGTGGACAAACACAGGTACCGCAGTCTAATATATTAAATATATATATAACATTTTTTTATTTTATTTTTCTTGACCACCATTAAAAATTATTACATTTTTTTAGTAGTTACAGGCATGCACAGAATTTTGCGGGAATACCATTAGGTAACAGACAGAAAGACAAATTAGGCTTGGGGGTCCCCCAATAGAACCAAGTTCCTGGGGGCCCCCACTTACCTGTTCCCCGCCGCAGGACTTTGTTTGGTCCACAAAAAGCCCAAACTTCACCTATCACGGCAGGCATTGTAATCAAACCTTCAGGGACCGGGTTCCCAAGGATTCCACTCCCCTGGACCTGTATAGCACCCTGCACAGAAAACATCTTGGTCGTGGGTATGACCAGAGCTCTGGATCCCAGGGTCCAGCTCTCCTAAGAGAAGCATTACAGGCAAAACCTTGCTCTTCTCTGCAAGGCCCGGGTACCGACCGTTTAGCTATGAAGCTTTTTTGGTCGGATCCGGAATAGCTTACTGAGGCCCAAAAGAACCTGTACGCAAGCTCAGTGAAAAACACATGTTTCTTCTTGGCCAACACCTTAGACACTGGCAAAAAACTGAGGTGCTCCCGGATGGGAGGGGCTTATATAGGGGAGGGTACTTCCGGTTTTGGAAGTTGCCAGTGCCAGCACCTGACGGTATCTATATAACCCATTAGTAATGACTATGTCGCTCTGTGTCCCGTGATGTACGAGAAAGAAATACATTCTGCTGCTTCTCCTGAGTACGGGGATACCACATGTGTGGGACTTTTTAGGAGCCTAGCCACGTACGGGACCCCGGAAACCAAGCACCGCCCTCCAGGATTTCTAAGGGCGCAAATTTTTGATTTCACTCCTCACTACCTATCACAGTTTTGAAGGCCATAAAATGCCAAAATAGCACAAAACCCCCCAAATGACCCCATTTTGGAAAGTAGACACCCCAAGCTGTTTGCTGAGAGGCATGGTGAGTATTTTACAGCTCTCATTTGTTTTTGAAAATGAAGAAAGAACATTTTTTTTTTTTCTTTTTTTTTTCAATTTTCAAAACTTTGTGACAAAAAGCGAGATCTGCAAAATACTCACAATACCTCTCAGCAAATAGCTTGGGGTGTCTACTTTCCAAAATGGGGTCATTTGGGGGGGTTTTGTGCCATCTGGGCATTCCATGGCCTCCGAAACTGTGATAGGCAGTGAGAAGTGAAATCAAAAATTGACACCCTTAGAAAGCCTGAAGGCGGTGCTTGGTTTTTGGGGTCCCGTACGCGGCTAGGCTCCCAAAAAGTCTCACACATGTGGTATCCCCGTACTCAGGAGAAGCAACAGAATGTATTTTGGGGTGTAATTCCACATATGCCCATGGCATGTTTGAGCAATATATCATTTAGTGACAACTTTGTGCAAAAAAAAAAAAAAAATTGTATTTTTTCCGCAACTTGTGTCAACATATAAAATATTCCATGGACTCGACATGCCTCTCAGTATATAGCTTGGGGTGTCTACTTTCCAAAATGGGGTCATTTGGGGGGGTTTTGAACTGTTCTGGCATTTTATACACAACATTAGGAAGCTTACATCCACTCTTCTAACCACTTGAAGACAAAGCCCTTTTTGACACTTTTTGTTTACATGAAAACATTTTTTTTTTTGCAAGAAAATTATGTTGAACCCCCAAACATTATATATATTTTTAAAGCAAAGGCCCTACAGAATAAAATGGTGGGTGTTGCATTTTTTTTTTCTACACAGTATTTGCGCAGCGATTTTTCAAACGCATTTTTTGGGAAAAAATACACTTTTTTTAATTTTAATGCACTAAAACACACTATATTGCCCAAATGTTTGATGAAATAAAAAAGATGATCTTAGGCCGAGTACATAGATACCAAACACGACATGCTTTAAAATTTCGCACAAACGCGCATTGGCGACAAACTACATACATTTTTAAAAGCCTTTAAAAGCATTTACAGGTTACCCCGTTAGATTTACAGAGGAGGTCTACTGCTAAAATGACTGCCCTCGATCTGACCTTCGCGGTGATACCTCACATGCATGGTGCAATTGCTGTTTACATATGACGCCAGACCGACGCTTGCGTTCGCCATTGGGCAAGAGCAGGGCAGGACAGGGGTGCTTTTTTTTTTTTTTTATTATTAATTTTGCTTTTTTATTTTATTTTTAAACTGTTGCTTCCATATTTATGTATTTTTATCACTTTTATTGTTATCTCAGGGAATGTAAATATCCCCTATGATAGCAATAGGTAATGACAGGTACTCTTTTTTGAAAAAACTGGGGTCTGTTGGACCCTAGATATTTCCTCTGCCCTCAAAGCATCTGACCACACCAAGATCGGTGTGATAAAATGCTTTCCCAATTTCCCAATGGCGCTTTTTATATCCGGGGGGGGGACATTCCCTCCCACTGCTTGTAAAAGCAGTCCAGAGGCTAATTAGCCACTAGGATTGCTTTTACATGAAAGCCGGCCGCTGGCTGAAAAGAATGATACCAAGATGATACCTAAACCCGCAGGCATCATTCTGGTATAAACATTCAAAGTCCAGCAACATACCAGTACGTTGCTGGTCCTTGTTGGACATGTATTGTAATCTTTTTTTTCATGCAGCCTGTTGGCTGAACGAAAAAAAAAGATTGATCGGTGGGTATGCCCACCATTAGAATACCGCCCTTCATCCACCCACTTCTAATGATGGGCATACATGCACCATTTATATATGCCGAAGCATGGGGGCATCTTCTCGCAAAAGTTATGCCGCGTACACATGGTCAGACTTTTCCACGGGCAAGCCTCCGTCGGAATTTCGACCGTATATACGCGGCATTAGGAGCAAAATCGCTCCTCCGCTCCTGCTGCCCCAATGCTTCGGCATATATGCTTTTTTTTTTTAACTGTGGTGGTGAAATCACCTCATACAGCACTGGAGTCGCAGGGATCAGGCCTGTCTCTGCGAACGCTGCAGTTATGTGTGTTGTGTTTTGCAAGTGACAGTGATCGATCGATACTGCACTTCGGTGGCCTGGGCTGGACGGAGGGGCAAAACGCAGGTGCTAGCAGGTATCTGGGCTGATCCCACTAACAGTGCGTTTTTGGGAACCCTAAACTGCTGGGGACGCTAGTATAGATCAGATCAGATATTGATCTGTTCAGATACTATACCACTAAGGGGGGTGTATGCTTCACGTGTGGGTGTTAGCGCTACTGGCACTAACCTGACGCTGCCTGGGGTGTGACGCAGACCCTCTCTGATGCTAAAACCTAACTGATATCACCCGCCGGGCGATCAGGGGGTTAAACCTTTATTGGGTTATATACGGCGGGTGCCCTGACACTATAAAAAGCAAACTAACTAACCAGCGTCACCCGTAACACTTATATGATGATCACTGGTGAAAGGGTTAACTAGGGGCAATTAGGGGGTTAAAACCTTTATTAGGTAATATATGGGGGTACCTGACGCTATATAAAAACCTGACGGCGAACCTAAAAAAAAATTACTGGCTACCTATCGGCATCACCGACACTAAGACAACGATCATAAAAACGATTGCTTAGCGACAGTGGTGATAGGGGGTGAAAGGGTTACCTGGGGGGCGATCAGGGGGTTAAACCTTTATTAGATAATATATGGGGGTACCTGACGCTATAAAAACCTGCGGCGAACCTAAAAAAAATTACTGGCTACCGATCAGCATCACCGACGCTAAGACATCGATCAGAAAAATGATCGCATAGTGACGGCGGTGCTAGAGGGTGAAAGGGTTACCTGGGGGGTGATCAAGGGGGTTACACCTTTATTAGGTAATATATGGGGGTACCCGACGCTATAAAAACCTGCGGCGAACCTAAAAAAAATTACTGGCTACCGATCAGCATCACCGACGCTAAGACATCGATCAGAAAAATGATTGCTTAGTGACGGCGGTGCTAGGGGGTGAAAGGGTTATCTGGGGGGTGATCAGGGGGTTAAACCTTTATTAGGGGGGGTTAGGGGGCTACACTGGACCTAAAACTAAATGTAGTGACACTTTTACAGTCACAAATGTCACTGATTGCAGTGATCACTAAATAAATGGTCACTGCAATCAGTGACACTGTGACTGGGGGCTGGGGGGTGATCTGGGGGTGTCTGGGGGGGCGATTTATGTGCCTATGTGTCCTGGTGTCAGTGTAGTGTTGTGTGTACTAACCTGGCATCTTCTCCTGTACTGCGCTCGGTATATGTGAGCGCCCCAGGAGAGATGACATCACTTCCTCCTTCCTGGCAGGCAGGGGAAGCTCTCTCATTCGCCGGGAGCGATCGAGAGGGGGTGGCCGGAATCGAACGGCCGTCCCCTCATGCCGGATCGCTCCCGAAGGTAAAACGACCACCCACTGTAAAGAAGGGGGGTCCGATCGGACCCCCCAACTATACAAAGGCAATCACGTACATATACGTGATTCTGCCTGTCGGTGCCATTCTGCTGACGTATATTTACAGTGGGCGGTCGTTAAGTGGTTAAGGCACATATCCTACAGTTAACCACCCTCTCTTCTCCCCCCTCCAAATGGTGTTGTATAGCAGTAAACAAAGAAAACACGAAGGTGATCGTTCCGCACGGGTACCCCCCGCCCACCATCATATTATGTGGTTCCAAAATGCCCATCACAATCTATGAAACCAATCCCCCCCTATAGTTCGGCACAGCTTTTAGCATTGCAGTAATCTGTCTTTGACCAATTGCTGGGGTGCTAACCCCGGGACATCAAGCCAGGCCTGCCAAATTGAGTTAAACTTACGCGGTGCATTCCTATGCTGATATGTCAGTTTTTCTCTAATTAATAGGTTGTTCACCTGATCAATCCACTGTCTTCTGGTGGGTACCCTGGGAGTAATCCAAAGCTGAGCTATCAGCTTGCGTGCCACATATAGTAAACGGATAACTGCCGTAAAAACCGGCGGAGATAGGAGTTCCTCATCCAGGGCACCCAGCAGACATACAACGGGAGTTCTCGGGATAGCGAAGGCGAACACCTGTGTAATCACATCAAGCACCTTAGTCCAGTATCGGAAGAGTTTGGGGCATTTCCAGAACATATGCATGAGGTCTCCATGATCCCTCATGCACCTGGGGCATAGTGGGGAGTCTCTGAGCCCCCAATCATGTAGCCTGGCCGGAGTTCTATATACCCTGTGCAGCAGGTATAAATGTGACAGTCTCAGAGAGAGACACAGAGACCATAGGAGCAGCCGTCAAACAGACATTTCACATTTCCTTATCGATAGGCCCCACATCTTCCTCCCACTTATCCCTGCATGGTAAACTAGTTGGATCCTGGAGCGCGTTGAGCAAAATATAGTAGCCCCTTGAAATCATACCCTTTTTTCCTCCTTCCATAGAAATCCCCTGGATTATGGCGTGGTCAGTTAGCCTAAGTGGCCTCTGTCTGAATTGTACCTGTAGTGCATGACGCAACTGCAGGTACTTAAAAAAGTTAGAGCGAGGTATACCAAACTCAGCCTGGAGTTCCAAAAAGGATTTGAGGACCCGGCCATTGTAAAGTTGTGCCAACTATATGAGCCCTGCAGCTTCCCATTGTCTAAATCCTGTAAGTTTGTATAATTCTCTATAATGAAGATTACGCCAGATGGGGGTGAGTGGTAGGAATCCCCTAACACCCAATAGTCATTTAACAGTAGTCCACAGAGTTTTTAGTAGGAGCAGTGAAGGGGTCCCACCCAATAAATGTGCATGGCCAGCCTCCAAGCCAGACAACGCCGGGGCCTCGTCTGTCGGAGTGGCCAGAAGTCTGCGGATAGGGTCCGATGTATCTACCAACCCCCAACCTCCCAGCTGCTGTAATTGAGCCGCTAGAAAATAGGTTCTGGCATGTGGAACCGCCAATCCCCCCTCATCCTTGTTATACTGTAAGATAGAGAGTCTAATCCTCGCCGTTTTCTTGCGCTAAATCAGTTCTCTAAATTGGGAGTCAATCCTATCAAACCAATAGCGTGGAATCCACACCGGGGAATTATGGCTTATGTATAATAATTGAGACGCCCACACCATTTTTATGAGGTTCACCCTCCCAACTACCGATAAGGGTAATTTACACCAGGCACTACATTTGGCCCTAAATTTAGCAAGTAACGGGGCGAGATTGAGAGGAATGTATTGAGAGACATCCGGGGATACCTGCACCCCCAGATAGCGGAAGGAGGACACAATTTGTACCATCGATGCACAGTCCGGGAGGGGTACCGTCAGGGGATCTAACGGCATGAGCACCGACTTATTCCAATTAATGGAGAAGCCAGACGATGCACCAAAGGTCTTGATGCAATGCATAACAGTAGACAAGGAGCCCTGCGTATCAACCAGGTATAGTAGGGTATCGTCCGCATATAGGCAAATAACATCCGTCCCCGTGCTACGCTTGAATCCCATGATCGCACTGTCCCCCCTTATTCGTGCGGCTAGAGGTTCCAGTGCCAGGGCAAACAGCAGGGGGGAGAGTGGACACCCCTGCCTAGTGCCTCTGAACAATGGAAATGGGCCCGAAAGCTCCCCATTAACCCTGACTCTGGCCGATGGGTTAGCATACAGTAGTTTGACCCAATTAATAAAGTTGACACCCAGCCCTGCACGCTCTAACACCTTCCACAGACACTGTCGAAGGCCTTAGCTGCATCCAGTGAAAAAATGGCCCTGTTGCCTGTGTTCTCCACCGGCAGCTGTAGGTTTAAGAAAAGTCGCCTTATATTTTGAGCTGTGGATCTAGTAGGTATGAATCCCGACGGTCCGCATGGACCAGTTTCTGTACCACCTTTGACAATCTCGTTGCCATCACCCGTGCCAATAGCTTGACACGTTGTAAGCAAACAGATAGGCCTATAGGAGTCAGGCTGTGAGGCTTCCTTACCGGGTTTCAGCAGAACTATTATAACAGCTTCATTCATTGAGTCCGGAAGTACACCCTCTCTAAGTGCCTCATTATAGACCCTTACGAGCATAGGTAGTAATGTGGCAGTATATCGTTTGTATACCTCGGACGGGATGCCATCTGCCCCCGGAGACTTATTATTCTGAGTCTGTTCTAATGCAGTAGCCAATTCATCCTCAGATATAGGGGCATCAAGCAGAGCTGCGTCCGAAGCAGACAAACGAGGTAGTTCACATTCCCCCAGAAATCCTAGTATGTCTCCCTCAGTGGGCTGTACTTTTGAAGTGTATAGATCAGCATAGAGTGATCTGACGATTTGCGTTATCATAGAAGTTTGGGTGTGGGCCATCCCCTGGGAATCACAGAGGGTCGAAACTATTGAGGTAGACCTCTGCATCCTTGCCAATAAGGCCAGCATGTGGCCAGTCAACTCCACTTCCTCAAAATGGGATTGCTGCAGGAAAAACGGCTTGTTTTCAGCAAGCTGTAGAGCCAGCTGAGTAGACATTGCCTGTGCCCCCAACCAGACCCTATTTGTATCCGCAGTAGGGTTAGAAATATATGCCTCCTCCGATTCCCTCAGTGTCCGGCAAACCTCCCCTTCCCAGGCCTTCGTGTCTGTTTTTATCTTATTAATAGTGGTAATAAATTGACCTTGCAAAAAAGCCTTAGCAGTATCCCAGACAACCCCCACCCTGGCGGAGTCTATATTCTCCTGTAAGAACCACTTCAAGTTCTCCCTAATCGGGTCTGGGCTCGGGAACAGAGAAAGCCAGAACGGATTCAGTTTCCAGCTTTTAGGTTTTGCAGTAGTAGGTAGAGTAATTGTAACCCACAAGGAGGAGTGGTCAGATATATGTCTGTCTCCGTATCCAGAGTCAATAACCAGCTGTAGCAATGGGGCATTACCTAATCCCATATCAATTCTAGACAGGCTCCCATGTGCTGTGGAACAGCAGGAATACGGTCTAACCTGAGGATGGCTCACTCGCCACACATCCGTCAGCCCAAGCTCCTCAAGTAGTCCGGCAAAAGATGTGGACCCATTATTTCAGATGGACACATTGGCTGGCACTGGCAGTTTGTCCAGATTGTGGTTAATATAATTGTTAAAGCCACCCACTGCCAGCAGCGGAACATCTGGGAACCGCGCCATAAAGTGTGCCAGACACCTGAGGATCTCGGCCGAGTAAGGAGGTGGGATATACATACCCGCCACAATACATGAAACATGTGATATATTACACAATAAGAACACATATCTTCCCCCCGGGTCAATGAGCTTTTGTATGCATTGGAACTGTACATCCTGTCAAATCAGAACGCTCACCCCCCTGGCATAGGCAGAGTAAGTAGAGTGAAATTGTGATACATATACCCGGGGACTAAAACTGGGAGTGCTATCTGAGGGGAAGTGCGTCTCCTGTAAACATACAATACCCGCCCCAGCAGCTTTTAGATGTCTAAGGACTGCCAATCGTTTCACAGGACTACCCAATCCCCTGACATTCCAGGACACAATTTTAACATTCGCCGTCATAAGGGTATAGCATAAGGAAATGGAGGGCCCCTCCAGGACCCCCTGTAGAATAACTAAAGTCATAAGGGGTACAGTGGCCTGTAAAATAAAAACCAACATGAGTTGTCCAATGGTAGCGAGACCTGAGATACCTTTTACCGTCTGGTGTTGTCCAGCCAGGCAGGGGGCTAAGTCCATACAGCAGGGGGCTCCGTGCGGGAGCCAAGATCATTGCAAAGTCTGGTAAGGAGAGGGAGAGAGCAACACAATCAAAAAAATTAAAATAAAACAACTGTAAAATCAAACTTGGAGCCAACCGGGCTCTCAGCCACTGGGGCCAAAGTGTAAAGATCCCCCAGACAAATGCTCCGGGGGGGGGAGGCAGCAGTGGAAACTCCTGCAGAAGTATTTTCTGGGTGGTAAGTGGTGTTTCACATTTGCAGTCAACATGTAGTAAACAGTGATACAAAAGTCTCCGTATCCTCCATCATCCGCCTGAACTAAGGGAAGAAATAAAAGGCTCCTCCTTATAGCAGCACCTTATTCCTGGGCAGGACGTTGTTGTCTGGCAGCTCTAAGCACTCTGTCCTCACGGTCTAGCCATTGCGCGGCCGCGGATGGACGATCAAAGAAGTGGGCTTCTCCCAGGGAAGTTACTCGGAGCCGAGCAGGGTATAGCATGGCATATTGCAGGTTGAGGTCCCTGAGTCTCTTCTTAACCACTTAAGCCCCGGACCATTTCGGGCCATTAGGACCAGGCCTGTTTTTGGGATTCGGCACTGCGCTGCTTTAACTGTAAATTGTGCGGACATGCAATGTTGTACCCAAATGAAATTTGCGTCCTTTTCTTCCCACAAATAGAGCTTTCTTTTAATGGTATTTGATTGCCTCTGCGATTTTTATTTTTTGCGATATAAACAGAAAAAGACCGAAAATTTTGAAAAAAAATGATATTTTCTACTTTTTGTTATAAGAAAAATCGAATAAACTCAATTTTAGGCATACATTTAGGCCAAAATGTATTCAGCCACATGTCTTTAGTAAAAAAAATGTCAATAAGCGTATATTTATTGGTTTGCGCAAAAGTTATAGCGTTTACAAACTAGGGTACATTTTCTGAAATTTACACAGCTTTAAATTTATGACTGCCTATCTCATTTCTTGAGGTGCTAAAATGGCAGGGCAGTACAAAACCCCCCCAAATGACCCCATTTTGGAAAGTAGACACCCCAAGGAAATTGCTGAGAGGCATGTTGAGCCCATTGAATATTTTTTTTTTTTGTCCGAAGTGATTGAATAATGACAAAAAAAAAAATTACAAAAAGTTGTCACTAAATGATATATTGCTCACACATGCCATGGTTATATGTGGAATTGCACCCCAAAATACATTCTGCTGCTTCTCCTGAGTACGGGGATACCACATGTGTGGGACTTTTTAGGAGCCTAGCCACGTACGGGACCCCGGAAACCAAGCACCGCCTTCAGGATTTCTAAGGGCGCAAATTTTTGATTTCACTCCTCACTACCTATCACAGTTTCGAAGGCCATAAAATGCCAAAATAGCACAAAACCCCCCCAAATGACCCCATTTTGGAAAGTAGACACCCCAAGCTATTTACTGAGAGGCATGTTCAGTCCATGGAATATTTTATATTTTGCCACAAGTTGCGGGAATATGACAAACTTTTTTTTTTTTGCACAAAGTTGTCACTAAATGATATATTGCTCACACATGCCATGGGCATATGTGAAATTACACCCCAAAATACATTCTGCTGCTTCTCCTGAGTACGGGGATACCACATGTGTGGGACTTTTTGGGAGCCTAGCCGCGTACGGGACCCCAAAAACCAAGCACCGCCTTCAAGGTTTCTAAGGGCATAAATTTTTGATTTCACTCCTCACTACCTATCACAGTTTTGAAGGCCATAAAATGCCAAGATGGCACAAAACCCCCCCAAATGACCCCATTTTGGAAAGTAGACACCCCAAGCTATTTGCTGAGAGGCATGTTGACCCCATTGAATATTTTTTTTTTGTTGTCCCAAATGATTGAATAATGACAAAAAGAAAAAAAAAAAATGTACAAAAAGTTGTCACTAAATGATATATTACTCACACATGCCATGGTTATATGTGGAATTGCACCCCAAAATACATTCTGCTGCTTTTCCTGAGTACGGGGATACCACATGTGTGGGACTTTTTGGGAGCCTAGCCGCGTACGGGACCCCAAAAACCAAGCACCGCCTTCAAGGTTTCTAAGGGCATAAATTTTTGATTTCACTCCTCACTACCTATCACAGTTTTGAAGGCCATAAAATGTCAAAATTGCCCAAAACCCCCACAAATGACCCCATTTTGGAAAGTAGACACCCCAAGCTATTTGCTGAGAGGCATGGTGAGTATTTTACAGCTCTCATTTGTTTTTGAAAATTAAGAAAGACATTTTTTTTTTATTTTTTTACATTTTCAAAACTTTGTGACAAAAAGCGAGATCTGCAAAATACTCAACATACCTCTCAGCAAATAGCTTGGGGTGTCTACTTTCCAAAATGGGGTCATTTGGGGGGGTTTTGTGCCATCTGGGCATTCCATGGCCTCCGAAACTGTGATAGGCAGTGAGGAGTGAAATCAAAAATTTACACCCATAGAAATCCTGAAGGCGGTGCTTGGTTTTTGGGGTCCCGTACGCGACTAGGCTCCCAAAAAGTCCCACACATGTGGTATCCCCGTACTCAGGAGAAGCAACAGAATGTATTTTGGGGTGTAATTCCACATATGCCCATGGCATGTTTGAGCAATATATAATTTAGTGACAACTTTTTGTACATTTTTTTTTTGGTCATTATTCAATCACTTGGGACAAAAAAAAAAAAAATATTCAATGGGCTCAACATGCCTCTCAGCAAATAGCTTGAGGTGTCTACTTTACAAAATGGGGTCATTTGGGGGGGTTTTGAACTGTCCTGGCATTTTATGGACAACATTAGGAAGCTTATGTCACACATCATCCACTCTTCTAACCACTTGAAGACAAAGCCCTTTCTGACACTTTTTGTTTACATGAAAAAAAAAATTTTTTTGCAAGAAAATTATGTTGAACCCCCAAACATTATATATTTTTTTAAAGCAAAGGCCCTACAGATTAAAATAGTGGGTGTTGCATTTTTTTTTCCACACAGTATTTGCGCAGCGATTTTTCAAACACATTTTTTGGGGGAAAAACACACTTTTTTTATTTTTAATGCACTAAAAAACACTATATTGCCCAAATGTTTGATGAAATAAAAAAGATGATCATAGGCCGAGTACATGGATACCAAACACGACATGCTTTAAAATTGCGCACAAACGCGCAGCGGCGACAAACTACATTCATTTTTAAAAGCATTTAAAAGCCTTTACAGGTTACCACGTTAGATTTACAGAGGAGGTCTACTGCTAAAATGACTGCCCTCGATCTGACCTTCGCGGTGATACCTCACATGCATGATGCAATTGCTGTTTACATATGACGCTAGACCGACGCTTGCGTTCGCCTTTGCGCAAGAGCAGGGGGGGACAGCGGTGCTTTTTTTTTTTTTTTTTTTTATTATTTATTTGGCTTTTTTATTTTATTTTTAAACTGTGCCTTCCATATTTTATTTTTTTACCATTTTTATCGTTATCTCAGGGAATGTAAATATCCCCTATGATAGCAATAAGTAGTGACAGGTACTCTTTTTTTGAAAAAAATTGGGGGGTTAGACCCTAGATCTTTCCTCTGCCCTCAAAGCATCTGACCACACCAAGATCGGTGTGATAAAATGCTTTCCCAATTTCCCAATGGCGCTTTTTATATCCGGGGGGGGGGGACATTCCCTCCCACTGCTTGTAAAAGCAGTCTAGAGGCTAATTATCTGCTAGAATTGCTTTTACATGAAAGCCGGCTGCTGGCTGAAAAGAATGATACCAAGATGATACCTAAACCCGCAGGCATCATTCTGGTATAAACATTCAAAGTCCAGCAACATACCAGTACGTTGCTGGTCCTTGTTGGACATGTATTGTAATCTTTTTTTTCATACAGCCTATTGGCTGAACGAAAAAAAGAGATTGATTGGTGGGTATGCCCACCATTAGAATACCTCCCTTCATCCACCCACTTCTAATGATGGGCATATATGCCGAAGCATGGGGGCATCCTCCCGCAAAAAAGTTATGCAGCGTACACACGGTCAAGCCTTCGTCGGAATTTCGACCGTATGTACGCGGCATAAAAGGTTATGCCGCGTACACACGGTCGGACTTTTCCACGGGCAAGCCTCCGTTGGAATTTCGACCGTATATACGCGGCATTAGGAGCAAAATCGCTCCTCCGCCCCTGCTGCCCCCATGCTTCGGCATATATGCTCTTTTTTTTAACTGTGGTGGTGAAATCACCTCCTACAGCGTTGGAGTCACGGCTTTATGTATCGTGGGAGCAAACGCTGTTGCTGTCAAGATAAATAGATCCGCGCTGCAACTGAATGGCGTACCTGCTAAGCAAATGGTGGTTAACATTAAAACAAAGTAACATTACAGTACAACAGTAAGACCTTACCATGCCATACCTGCAAAGCAAATACCAAAACAAAACCTAGTAAAAAATAAAAATTTTTTTTAACGCAACCTGTGCCTAAAATATATATATGCCGAAGCATGGGGGCATCCTCCCGCAAAAAAGTTATGCCGCGTACACACGGTCGGAATTTTCCACGGGCAGGCCTCCGTCGGAATTTCGACCGTATGTACGCGGCATTAGGAGCAAAATCGCTCCTCCGCCCCTGCTGCCCCCATGCTTCGGCATATATGCTCTTTTTTTTAACTGTGGTGGTGAAATCACCTCCTACAGCACTGGAGTCACGGCTTTATGTATCGTGGGAGCAAACGCTGTTGCTGTCAAGATAAATAATTCCGCGCTGCAGTTGAATGGCGCACCTGAAAACAAAAAATTACATACCTGAAAAGCAAGCATGATAAAACATTGCAGAATAGAATACAGTAAAAAAGAGCAGAACAATAGAGAGAAAATAGAGAGAGAGAGAACAATAAAACGACAACTATTTTTGGTTTTTTTATTTTATATTTTTTTTGTGTTTTGTTTTTTACATTTTTTTTTTCTTTTTTACACTTTTTTTTGTAACTTTACAACTGTAATGGTTCGGGTCTCTCAAAATGTAATGGCATCTTGGGAGACCCTGTGTAAGTGTGTCCTTGTCTGTGAAATGCTGTACCCTACGCTAAAACTTCACTTTTGAGTGGTAGCGTTCAAAACATTCACCTTGGCAAAGACCAGGCTTGTCAGGACAGAGTGGACAAAAACTACGGGTGTCACGCTTAAATCCGCGCTTGCTACAGACACGACATCTTTTTTGGGGGTGGCTTTGGGTAGGGGTACTCGGGAGGACATACGAATAATGCCTCTCATGCAGCCGGCTTACTGCATTTGGTAGGGGATGGTGAGGTGCAGAACCGCCTGGATACAGGAGTTCTGTGACTATCTCATTCTGGAATTTTAGAAGAGATAACGTCCCGCCTGAAGCTCTGTCTAGCACATGAGCGTTCAGCAAAGCCAATTGGAATAATGATAGAGACACTTTTTTGTACCAGCGTCTCGCCTTACGGTCAATTAGATACGGCGCCATCAACTGGTCGTTGAGGTCCACCCCTCCCATATTTTGGTTATATTCGTGGACACAGAGGGGTTTCTCCACAACACCAGTCGCCGTAAGAATTTGGACTGTCGTGTCTGCATGAAGGGAGGTAAGAAGGAAAACATTCTTATTGTCCCTCCACTTCATAGCGAGCAAGTTATTACACTTCAAGCAGGCTCTCTCCCCCAGCCTAAGACGGGCATCTACAAGCCGCTGGGGAAAGCCCCGGCGATTAGGTCGCACGGTGCCACATGCTCCAATCTGATGATCAAACAAGTGACTAAACAGTGGCACACTTGTGTAATAATTGTCCACATACAAGTGGTACCCCTTTCCGAATAAGGGTGACACCAAGTTCCACACTATCTTGCCAGCGCTCCCTATGTAATCCGGGCAGTTGACCGACTCAATCTGACTATCTTTTCCCTCATAAACCGTAAAGTTCACTACATAGCCTGTTGCCCTGTCACAGAACTTGTAGAGCTTGACCCCGTATCTGGCACGCTTGCTGGGAAGGTACTGCTTGAAAGACAAGCGGCCAGAAAATTTAATCAGGGACTCATCAACACAGACAACTTGATCGGGAGTAAACAAGGCTGCAAAACGTTCGTTGAAGTGGTTTATGAGGGGCCGAATTTTATAGAGCCGGTCGTATTCAGGGTCCCCACGTGGATGACAAAGTTCATTGTCGTTGAAGTGCATGAACCGCAAAATCTGCTCGTATCGTGCCCTGGACATGGAGGCAGAGAACACGGGCATGTGGTCAATTGGGTGCGTGGACCAATAAGCACGCAATGACGGAAATTTATGTGTGCCCATGTTGAGGGAAAGGCCCAGAAAGGTCTTAAATTCGGAAACCGTAATTGGTTTCCAATTTCTGGCAATTTTAGGCAACTGGGGGTTAGCGGCGATAAATTGACCAGCATATAAATTACTCTGGTCCACAATAGATCTATAGAGATCTTCCGTGAAAAACAGCGAATAAAAATCAATTGGAATAAAATCAGCTGTTTCCACCTGAATACCGGGTTGGGCAGTGAATGGGGGAAGTACGGGTTCTGCAGAAGTGGTGGGGACCCAATCAGGATAGGCGAATTCTGCAGGAAGGGCAGTATGGGCACGACGGGCCTGCCTTTGTCTTCTTGGTGGCAGCGGGACACTACTTGTGCTTGCCACCTCGCCAGCTTGAACTGCACTTATGGGACTCGCCACGTCACCAAGTGTTACTGCAGTGCTGGATGTACGTCCAGGCTGTACTAGGCCGCTGGTGCTTGCCAGTTCACCAGAAGGAATAGCGGCGCTAGTACTACTCTGCTCCATGATACGAGAGACCTGCGGTTCTTGCTCCTCAACAACCTCAGAAGATCGGGATCGGGTACACCTGACCTTAGGACCTCAACTTCGTCGTCAGAGCTATCTGACGTGGGGCCGCTGACGTCACTGTCTTCTACGGGAAGATATTCTGAGCCTGAATCTGACAGATACGTGACCTCCTCTTCACTATCTGTCATGCTCAGAATCTCGTAGGCCTCTTTACTAGTGTACCTTCGTCTTGCCATTTTGGGCTCTAAATTTAGGGGTACACTAGTAAGATTCACAGGAAAAAAAGCACCTGACTGTCGTCAGCAAATATATCAAACGCTACAAAAAAACTGTTAGCGATCGCAGGGATCAGGCCTGTCTCTGCGAACGCTGCAGTTATGTGTGTTGTGTTTGGTAAGTGACAGTGATCGATCGATACTGCACTTGGGTGGGCTGGGCTGGGCGGAGGGGCTAAACGCAGGCGCTAGCAGGTATCTGGGCTGATCCCGCTAACACTGCGTTTTTGGGAACCCTAAACCGCTGGGGATGCTAGTATAGATCTGATCAGATACTATACCACTAAGGGGGGTGTATGCTTTGCGCGTGGGTGTTAGCGTTACTGGCACTAACCTAACACTGCCTGGGGCGACGCAGACCCTCTCTGGCGCTAAAACCTAATTGATCTCACCCGCCGGGCGATCAGGGGGGTTAAACCTTTATTGGGTTATATACGGCGGGTGCCCTGATGCTATAAAAAGCAAACTAATCAACCAGCGTCACCCGTAACCTTTATATGGTGATCACTGGTGAAAGGGTTAACTAGGGGCAATCAGGGGGTTAAAACCTTTATTAGGTTAAATATGGGGGTACCTGACACTATATAAAAACCTGACGGGTAACCTAAATAACTAAATAACTTACTGGCTAACCAGTGACACCAGTGACGCTTATACGGCGATCACTGGTGAAAGGGTTAACTCTAGGGGCAATCAGGGGGTTAAAATAATATATGGGGGTACCTGACACTAATAAAAACCTGCGGCGAACCTAAAAAAAAAAAACTGCCTATCTAAAACACCAGCGACACGAATACAGCGATCGGAAAAACAATCGCTTAGTGACGCTGAAGTTAGGGGGTGAAAGGGTTACCTGGGGGGTGATCAAGGGGTTAAACCTTTATTAGGGGGGGTTAGGGGGCTACCCTGGACCTAAAGGGGCCTAATCCTAACTGCCCTGCAACTTTTTACAATCACAGATGACACTAAATGCAGTGATCAGTAAAATAAATGATCACTGCAATCAGTGACACTGTGATTGGGGGCTTTGGGGTGACCTGGGGGGTGATTTGTGTGCCTATGTGTACCTACGTGTCAGTGGACTGTTGGTGCACTAACCTGCTTCTTCTCTCCTTAGCCCCGGGAACGAAAAGACCGCGGCGAGGGAGATGACATCACTTCCTCCAGCCTGTGTTTACATTTCAGGCAGGAGGAAGCAATTTCATTCGCCGGGAGCGATCGCGAGGGGGGGGCGGAATCGAGCGGCCGCCCCCTCATGCCTGATCGCTCCCGAACACTTAACGGCCGCTCACTGCAGTGAAGGGGGGTCCGGATGGACCCCCCAACTGCACAAAGGCGATCACGTAGATCTACGTGATTCTGCCTGTCGGTGCCATTCTGCCGACGTAAATCGGCGGTGGGCGGTCGTTAAGTGGTTAACATCATTAAAGGTAGCCCTCCTCTTTTGCAGTTCAGCAGAGAAATCAGGGAATAAAGATATTTTGGAATTATCAATCGCCATTTTTCCAGCTGAGGTTCTGGCTTTGGACAGAATAGCATCCCTGTCTTTATAATTAAGGAGCTTGAAGAGAAAGGCCCTGGGATGATTTCCAGGAGGCAGAGGGCGGGATGGCACCCTGTGAGCCCTCTCTACAGCAAAGAGGGGTGAGAAAGCGTCCCTACCAAACGTGGATGTAAGCCACTGTTCAATAAAGTCCAGAGGGTTTTTACCCTCGGCACGTTCAGGAATGCCCAGGGCACGTATATTATTGCGCCTCATGCGATTCTCAATTTTTTTTAATAATTCAAATTTTATTACACATTTTCTTTTACATATATTACAGACATGTATACATACCATTCATTTCTTTCATAAACCATATAAAAATGGGAAAGCCCCCCCCCCCCCCCATCCTGCGAGAGAAGGGAAAGAAAAGAGAGGGCGAGCGAGACAGAGAGGGAAGGAAAGAGAGAAAAAAAAAAAAAAGGGGGAGGGGGGAAGAATCTCCCTCCCCCCCTCCCCCCTCATCTCTATTCAACGTGAATATCATATATCCTATCTCTCAGTCCAATTACAGTGCTCTCTGTACTATAAAACATAGTTTATCATTAATGTGTATGTGACCTTACCGAAAAAAAAAAAAAAAAAACCCCCAGCCCACCCTTATTTAGTGTGTCAGTTATCTACTTGCTATCTAGGAATTGTCAAACCGATCATTATATATCATATGTGTATTATTACTTATTATTCATATAAAGTGACCCTTCTGCCCTTCTAAAAAAAAAAAAAAAAAAAGAGAAGGGGAAGGAAAAAAAGTAATTCCCCGACCCCATCTCTCTCTCCCACCCTCCCCCCCCCCAGATACCACCCCCCCCCACTCAGGCGGATGGGGCGAAGATACCGGGGGAGGGGGAAAGCCCCCCCCCCACATACATCACAACTTAACTCCAATACATACTCTTAAAAATGTTGCAGTCTATCCTGTATATATACCATCATATTTTGTTTCCTTTGGGGGGGGGGGGGGGGGGTCATGGGATAATATCTTGTCTATACCACTTATCTTTTCTGTTGTTATATTCTTAACCTTTTTCCATTTCTATTTCTGGGGCATGTAAATCCCATCCTGTCCATATTTCCCCATGTTCCTCCTGTTGATTTCTTATCTTATACACTCACCTTTCTGCTTCCCTTATTATATCTACTTCCTTTTTCCATTCTATCATAGTGGGACATGTTACCTGCTTCCAATACTTAGGTATTCGTTTCTTTGCAGCATTTAATAGATGTGGTAATACACTTTTTTTATATAATTTCATTGTGCTCGTAGTTCCATGAAACAGGACATGCAAGGGATTGTAGTCTATGGGTATACTTGATAGCTTCTTAATCCATGGTAATACCTTATCCCAGAAGATTCTTATTTTAGGGCAGGACCACCAAACATGCAAAAATGTGCCTTGCTCCTTGCATCATCTCCAACAGAGGCTGTCTGCTGTCAGATATATCTGTGCCAGACGCATCGGAGTTTGGTACCACCTAGTCATGAATTTATATGACATCTCTTGAATAGATGAACTTATAGAAGATGAATATGTTGCTTCTATAAATTTATTTTTTTGTGTTACTGTGAATATAAATCCCAGTTCCTTCTCCCACTCTCGAATAAAGTATGGGATTATGATATTTTTTTTCTCACTCAGGACCAATTTGTACATTTGGGACAACATGTGCCGGGTTCCCATCTTCCCTGCACATATCGCCTCAAACGTCATCATTGAGTCCCGTGTCCTGATCTGGGGTTCTAGTTTTTTAAAGAAATTACTCATCTGCTTGTATCTCCATCCTGCCATTGCCATGTCTCCTTGTGTTGCTATAAGATCTAATTGGGATATTAAATAACCTCCAGGAGCATACCATTTCATCGAGTCGCGCTGCATGCGCTTCAATGAGGTGGCAATTATGTGTCAAGTCCATTTGCATGGGGGGTAAATCATCCTCCACTGTACTCAATCTGCCCTCAATCGCAGCAGTTCTCTCCCTCAGTTTTTGCATGTCATGGCGCACATATGAAATTTCAGCTTTTACCCATTTAATATCATCAGATAGAGCCGTGGTAGACAGATTGCAGGATGTTATCGCTGTGAGTATGTCTCTCAACGTGGGTTCTGCAGCATCTGAGTCTGGGGAGGTACTCTGAGGCCTAATGGTAGTGTCTTTAGGAGTACTCGCTGCGTGCCACTCAGGCGACAATCCGTCCGCATCCTCCAAGGGGACCGTGTCATCCGCCTCCATTGCACTCCCAGAAGATTCTCCACAGGCAGGGGAGCTAGATAGAATATCCTTGTAGGCCAAATAAACGTTTATGTGCGGCCTCCAGGTGTTGTTGCTTAGCTGCACGTTGCTGGCCGGCGCCATCTTGAACATGGACTTTAGCCTGGGTCTTCCCAGAATTTGTCTTTTTAGACATGGTTCCGAGCGTTGCGGAGGGTATCGCCAGGATCCGGATGTCTCACCGATGTCGGCGCTGCGATGTGCGGTGCTGTTAAGTGTCAGAATCAGGTAGGAGAAGGATAAATGCACGGATGGCCGGCGGAGCTGGAGGTGCACACGTCCTTCTACATCCGCTGCTATGCCACGTCCCTATATTTATTTATCTTAAATAAAAAATTTACTTCACCTATTTCTGTTTGCGGTTTCCTCTGTTGCAGTCCACATAGTTCTGATCACATCCGATTCCTGACAACAGGCCAGTAGCTCAATTGCATACTGTGCAAGCTCTGGCCAGTGATCCATCCTCAAGACCCAGTAACCCAGAGGATTTTCGGTGGGAAAGGTGTCCAAGTCTGATCTTGCCCCTAGGTATTCCTGCACCATGTAAACCAGACGTTGGCAATGGTTGCTGGAAGCGATCATACCTTGGGGCTGCGTACTAAAAAATTGTCTGAACGCATCGGTCAGACGGCCACCTTCTCCACCGCTCCTTCTTTGACTGACCGGAGCCTCAGCAACACGTTGTCCAGGACCAGGAATTTGTAACCTCCCAGTCTCTGGGAACGCGTTGCACAGACCTCTCTGCAAGGGCTCCCGAAGATGCTTCATCCTCTGCTCCCTCTGCGACGGCAAGATAAGGTCCGCAACCTTACCCTTGTAACGTGGATCAAGGAGGGTTGCCAGCCAGTAATGATCCCTCTCCTTGATCGCACGAATACGAGGATCCTTCAGCAAGCTTTTTCAGGATCAGGGAGGCCATGCAGCGTAGGTTTGCTGGGGCATTCGGTGCGGATTCCTCTGGGTCACTGACGACGACATGATCCACAGTCACCTCTTCCCAGCCACGTACAAGTCCATGGGTGTCTTGGGACTGTAATTGATCCCTTGAAGACTGCTGCTGATGCTGAGTGCTAGTCTCCACCTCGATGCTGACACAATCCTTCTCCTCGTCCTCTTCCTATGTGATAGCCGGGCCAGCAGGAACACTGTCTGGATAAAGGGGGCCTTGAGAGGTAAGGAAGTCCTCCTCTTCCTGCCTCTGCTCTGCCTCAAGTGCCCTGTCCATTATTCCACGCAGCGTGTTCTCCAACAGGTGGACAAGAGGGACAGTGTCACTGATGCATGCACTGTCACTGCTCACCATCCTTGTGGCCTCCTCAAATGGTGCCAGGACAGTGCATGCATCCCTGATCATGGCCCACTGGTGTGGGGAAAAAAATCCAAGCTCCCCTGACCCTGTCCTGGTGCCATATTGCAACAGATACTCATTGATGGCCCTCTGCTGCATGTGCAGCCGCTGCAGCATGGCCAATGTAGAGTTCCACCTGGTGGGCATGTCACAGATTAGGCGGTTCTTGGGCAGGTTGTAATCCTTTTGCAGCTCAGCCAGCCGAACACTGGCATTATATGACCAGCGGAAATGCCCACAGAGTTTCCTGGCCTGCTTTAGGACCCCCTGTAAGCCTGGGTACCTGCCCAAGAACCGCTGCACCACCAAGTTAAGGACATGAGCCAAACATGGCACATGGGTCAGGTGTCCCTGTCGGAGGACGAAGAGGAGGATGGTGCCACTGTCAGAAACCACCATTCCTGACTTAAGCTGGCATGGCGTCAACCACCTCTGAGCCTGCCCCTGCAGAGCTGACAGAATCTCTGCCCCAGTGTGGCTCCTGTCCCCCAAGCACACCAGCTCAAGCACCGCATGGCATCTTTTTGCCTGCGTACTTGCGTAGCCCCTTGAATGCCTATGGAGCACCGCTGGTTCCAAGGACAACAGGTAGAGGCCATGGAGGAAGAAGAGGAGGGGGTGGAGGAGAGAGGTGTGTCAGAATCACCAGTAGTAACATTTTGGAGACGTGGTGGCGGAACAACCTCCAACACTACTGCACCTTGTCCTGCATCCTTCCCAGCTGCCAGCAGAGTATCCCAATGCGCCGTGAAAGATAGGCAACGTCCCTGTCCATGCCTGCTGGACCATGAGCAGCGGTAATATGCACCTTACCGCTGACCGCCCTGTCCAGCGAGGCCAAGACATTGCCTTTCATATGCCGGTAGAGAGCCGGAATCGCCTTCCGTGAGAAAAAGTGGCGTTTGGGAACCTGCCACTGAGGAACCGCACATTCAACAAACTCACGGAAAGGGGCAGAGTCTACCAACTGAAAAGGCAGCAGTTGAAGTGCTAGCAATTTAGGCAAGCTAGCATTCAACCGATGGGCATGTGGATGGCTGGGAGCGAACTTCTTTCGGCGGTGCAGCAGCTGGGGCAGGGAAATTTGCCTGGTACAATCGGATGTCGGTGTACCGATAGCAGATTGCCCGCAAGTACTTGGCTGTGACACACCTAATTCTACACCTTCATTCCTCTCAGTGCAGGTTTCAGAGAGGACTGAAGGTATAGTGGGGTTGGAGATCCCAGCTGATGAGGAGCAAGGAGAGGTCTGCTTTGTTCTTTGGTGTGGGTCTTTTAGGTAGGCTTGCCAACGAACTGCATGGCAGGTTGACATATGTCTGGTCAAGCACGTGGTGCCCAAGCGGCTGATGTTTTGGCCACGCGAGATACGCTTTAGACATATGTTGCAAATGGCAACGGTGCGATCTTCTGCGCACGTCTGAAAAAAGACCCACACCAAAGAACTTTTGGAATAACGCGTAGAGACAGCAGCGCCCTGCACTTGCGGAGCACTGCGGTGTGATGCAGTCAGTGTGCTGCCCTTAAGCTGGCCCCTGGAGGGCATCCTGCATCGTTGGAGATGTTCCTCCTCCTCCTCTCTCCTATCAGGCACCCACATGGAGTCAGTGACCTCATCATCCCCTCCCTCCTTATCACTGGAGCAAATCTGGCAGTATGCTGCAGCTGGGGGAACATGAGTGCCAGATAGCTGACCTTGTTGGGCACCCCCTCTCTCTGGGCTCACGTTACTACCCCCTCTTTCTGGGCTCACGTTACTGCCTTCCTTTAGCTGGGTTCCATCATTAGAGCCTTCAAAATGCTGGGCATCCTCCTGGAGCATGTACCCAACACTGTGGTCAAACAGTGCGGGGGACTCCTCAGGAGGACATGGTGGGGCTAGGGAAGGAGTGACTGATGCCATTGAGCCGAGGGAAGAGGCCGCTTTGGCAGCTGCTTTGCCAAAGTACCCTGAGCCTGGGTGAGAGAGGATGAGGACGGCTTGGTCATCCACTCTACCAAGTCTTGGGCATATTGCGGCTCAACATGGCCAGCTGACGAAAAGAAGGACAAGCGTGTCCCACCGCCAGGTGCTGATGAGGATGCACCGTGTCCACGACCAGCACTGTTGCCTGTAGACACAGAGCCTGCTTGCCCTCTTTTATTGCCTCGTGACTGTCTGCCTCTCCTTGTTTGCCTTCCAGACATACTAATGGCCTGCAGTGAGATGTAGCTGCAAAAGCGTGGGATGTATATATATATATATATATACACACACACAATATATATATACACACATATATATATATATATATATATATATATATATATATATATATATATGTGTGTGTGTACTGGTTATAATGCAGCTATCAGAATCAACTGCCTGCTGTGGTATTAGTATGGGAAAAGCAGCAATTGTCTTCAGTTAGTTTTAGGTGAAAACTGTGCAGAGGACACAAATACTTGCAGCTCTCTGCCTGTGGTTTTATTATGAGAACACCACTATAATAGTCACTAACTGTATTCAGGTAAGCTTTAGGTGAACGTTATGCAAAGCACATAGTACACCAAGTGAAACACTGACTGCAGCTAGCACAATCACCTGCCTGCCTGTCACAGTATAGAAAATAACAGGAATGGATCTAGCTAAACTGAATACAGTGTATAAATATATATCCTCTACAGACTGTAACTGCAGCTAACTGACTCGCCTGCCTGCTCTATATAACTCAATATAAATGACACTGTCTCTCTCTGTAATCTCTCTCTTTAAACAACTCAAACACACTACACAAGGCCGCCAAGCCGGCGGCCTTATATAGTGTGGGGCGTGTACTAAACCCCCTGAGCCATAATTGGCCAAAGCCACCCTGGCTTTGGCCAATTATGGCTCTCCGTTTTTTGCGTGCTGTGATTGGCCAAAGCATGCGGGTCATAGTGCATGCTTGGCCAATCATCAGCCAGCAATGCACTGCGATGCCGCAGTAAATTATGGGCCGTGACGCGCCAATCGAATTTGGCGCGAACGACCCATAATGTTCGCAATTCGGCGAACAGCCGATGTTCGAGTCGAACATGGGTTTGACTCGAACACGAAGCTTATCCCTAGATAGGATGTATTAACACCCTGAAGATGGTTCTTCTGCAAAAGATCAGGTACAAGTTTCAGATGTTACCGGTGGCATTACCGCAACCTTACTTTAGGGTGTTAAAAACGATGATAATGAAATTTATTTGGAAAAACAAACAACCTAGAATTTCTTTTTTGATATTAAAGCAGAAAAAAAAATGGAGGGTTGGCAGTCCCCGATATTAAAAAATATTACAACGCAGTGGTGCTGTCACGAGTAGTTGAGTGGGTCAAAGACAAGCAAGAAAAAAGGTTGGTAAATATAGAAAATGCACTGTCTAATGCACAACTAGGAAGTATAATATGGAATCCCCCACAGTTTAGAGCACTAGATGATAACCCTCATGCACGGACACGGAATGCACTTAAAATTTGGGATACGATGTACAAACCAATAGGGAATATAATTCACTGCTCATAGCACTGGGGGAGAATGAATATTTTGCACCAGGGAAAAAGATAATTGGAGGAAATTGGATAAAAAAGGATAAGGCACAATTAGGAGATATATTAAAAAAAGGGGAAATCATGTCACTTCAAGAGTTAAAGCACAAGGATGACCTAATAGTGATAAATGAATGGCGATATCTCCAGTTGTGCCATTTTGTTAAGAATTTACCACAACCAATAAAATCAGGAGAAGATCTGACTCCGTTGGAATGGTTATGTACAGCAGATAGTACAAAAAGTAGTATATCAAGGCTATATAAATGAATGTTAACCATGGGCGAACTGGATATACCGCCATACATAAAAAAATGGGAAAGGGAACTGGGGTCCCAAAGGGATAAAACTACTATAGGAAAATTTTGGAAATTGACCCACTCCTCTGCTGTAGATGTTAAAACTGGCGAAATGAACTACAAATGTTTAACAGGGGGGTATGCAACCCCCGATAAAACTAGTAAATTCCAACCGGGTAAATTGGCGGACTGCTGGAGAGGGTGTAAGGTAGTAGGAACGATGGCACACCTTTGGTGGGATTGCCCCAAAATGAAAGAATACTGGGAGGAAATCCTATGCCTGATAAAGGAAATTACTAAAAAATTAATAATAAAAGACCCATGGATAGTCCTATTCCATGGAGGGGAGGGAGCAGTAAAACAATACAAAAAGTCATTGATTCCACACTTGCTAATGCAGCAAAAAGACTTATCCCCAAAAATGGCAAGAAATAGAAACTCCCTCAATCTGGGAATGGATCGAACACCTGATGGATCTTAGACTCTGCGCCCTGGGGGAATCTTGAGCTCTAGCTCCCTGTGGGATCCCTGTTTGTGCCCCAGTGGCCCTGCCTTCCTTAACCTCCCAGTGTTCCATCCGCAGCAGTCAGCCATAGGGTTCACTACCTTGTGGTGCACTCCTGACCTACGGTGTGCATCTGTCATCTGGCCTCAGGTGACCTGACAGTGTCATTATAATGGGGGATTTTAATTATCCAGACATAGACTGGGTGGAATGAACCGCACATTCATCTAATGCCCCATACACACGATCGTTTTTCATGCCGTTAAAAATGCCATTTTTAAAAATGGGCATTAAAACCGATTGTGTGTATGCTCCAGAGCATTTTTAACGACGTGAAAAACGGCCATTAAGAATTTCGAACATGCTCTATTTTTTCACGTCGTTTTTCATGTCGTTTTTTTTAACGACGTGAAAAACGATAGTGTGTATGTTTTCACGAGGAGAAAAAAAACGCGCATGCTCAGAATAAAGTATGAGACGGGAGCGCTCGTTCTGGTAAAACTAGCGTTCGTAATGGAGATAGCACATTCGTCACACTGTAACGGACTGAAAAGCACGAGGCTGAAAAGAGCGAATCGTCGCTCAACAAACTTTACTAACATGAAGGGTGGCGCCATCCGAATAGAACTTCCCGTTTATAGTGCCGTCGTACGTGTTGTACGTCACTGCGTTTTGCTCGAGCGTTTTTTTTAATGATCGTGTGTACGCAAGACAGGCTTGAGAGGAAACATGAAAAAAAACGACGAGAAAAACGTTGGTTTAAAAAATGGCATGAAAAACGATCGTGTGTACGCCGCATAAGGCTCGCGCCAGTGCCTAAATGTCTTGCAGGACAATTCCAATTGGGTCAGATGGTAAATGCACCAACTAGAAACAAAGCGTTACTAGACCTACTGATTACCAACAACACAGACCTGATTACGGATGGGGAAATACGGGGCAATTTAGGAAACAGCGATCACAGGTCAATTCGTTTTAGTATAAATCACACACATAGGAAGCATAAGGGGGATACAAAGACACTGAATTTCAAAAGAGCCAACTTCCCTAAACTACAATCCTTGCTAGAAGATAATAATTATGATAAAATCTTAGGAACAAAGAACACAGATGAAAATTGGGTATGCTTTAAGAGAATATTAAATAAGGGCATTAACCAGTGCATCCCAATATGAAATAAATTAAACGGAGCTAATAAAAGTCCTGGGTTGCTTAACTCCAACGTAAAAATGCATATAAAAGCAAAGGAGAAGGCCTTCAAAAAATATAAGGCTGAGGGATCATCATCATCAGCATTCCAACTTTACAAAGAATTCAACAAGAAATGTAAGGGTGCAACCAGGGTGGCTAAGTTAGAACACCAAAGGCACATAGCGGAGAAGAGTAAAAAAAATCCCAAGCAATTCTTTAAGTACATAAATAATAAGATAGGGAGGTCAGATCATATTGGTCCCATAAAGAATGATGAAGGGAATCTGGTTACAAAGGTATTACATTTATTCTTCTCCTCAGTCTTCATGGGGGAATGGGTGGGCTTCAGTAACCAAAACTGCAATTTTTATCCTTATGACATGTCACAGGAAGCACCCTCATGGCTAACAGAGGACAAAATTAGAAATAGACTTGAAAAACGTAACATTAATAAGTCTCCAGGACCAGATGGCTTGCACCCGAGGGTCCTTAAGGAATTCAGTCAAGTAATTGCCAGACCATTGTTCCTAATTTTTACGAACAGTCTACTGACTGGTAGCAGCTGTTCGGAGAAAAGCCAATGTAGCACCAATATTGAAAAAATGGCCAAGATACATCCCTGAGAATTACAGACCAGTTAGCCTAACATCAATTGTATGCAACCTCTTGGAGGGGATGATAAGGGACTATATACAAGATTTTAGTAATGACAACGGTATCATTAGCAGTAATCAGCATGGATTCATGAAGAATCGTTCTTGTCAAACCAATCCATTACCCTTCTATGAGGAGGTGAGCTGCCATCTAGATAAAGGAGATGTGGTGTATCTGGATTTTGCAAAAGCATTTGATACAGTTCCCCATAAACGTTAACTGTACAAAGTAAGGTCCGTTGGCATGGACCATAGGGTGGGTACATGGATTGAAAACTGGCTACAGGGGTGAGTTCAGAGGGTAGTGATAAATGGGGAGTACTCGGAATGGTTCGGGGTGGAAAGCGGGGTCCCTCAGGGTTCTGTCTTGGGACCAATCCTATTTAATTTATTCATAAACGACCTGGAGGAAAGGAAAAACAGATCAATCTCAGTATTTGATAGTAAGCTAAGCAGGGCAATAATAAGAAGATCTGAACAAATGAATGGGGTGGGCAACTACATGGCAAATGAGGTTTAATGTAACAAAAATTAAAATAATGCATTTGGGTGGCAAAAATATGAATGCAATCTACTCACTAGGGGTAGAACCTCTGAGGGGATCTAGGATGGAAAAGGACCTGGGGGTCCTAGTAGGTGACAGGCTCAGCAAAGGCATTCAATGCCAAGCTGCTGCAAGCAAAGCAAAGAGAATATTGGCATTGTGAGGGGGTTAGCTCGGCAGCGGGTGTGTGTGACCCCCGAGATGGGCTCCCCACACAAAAACAGGCCCAGCAAACGGAGGTTGTGGTTTTCAAAATCAAAAAGGTGCGGTTTATTTTCTATTTACAGTGACAAAACACAGCAAAGCAAAAGAAACATAAACAAAATAAATCCTGGTCAACTTGACCTCTGACTAAACATACAGGTTTCCTAACTAACAACTGGGATCAGCCTAGTGCTGTCCTAGTCCCTAAGTCCCTGGTTTTAAATGTCCAAGCAAATAGCCACACAGGCTTTTTCTCACCGCACAGGGGTTCACTCTCCCTAGACAGTCCACACAGGTCTGGTTCCAGGCATGAGCAAACACCTAATGAATCTGGGAGTTTTTATAGAGGCCTTAAATGAGCTGACAAGCTTCAGCTGGTCTCATCAACTCCCTGCCTGTACGACGCCCAGCCCTCTCCCTAGAGGTATGAGTCATCCATGAGCCCACTAGCCTCAGCTGGGCTTCATCAACTCCCTAGTTGTATAAGTCGGCGTAAAGCCTGAATCTGGGCGAAATATATCTACCCCCCTGGATGCAACCAGGTGACTTTACCTTCCTGCTGTCACATACCCCCCCCTCTTGTTTTAACCTCGGGGTTGGAACACCAGCAATCAGGCATTCATGTACTCGAGACAAAGCATCCACATTCCCCATTTGAACGCCAGGGCGATGCTTTACTGTGAAGTTGAATTCCTGGAGGGCCAGGAACCACCTATTCACTCTTCTATTTGTTTCCTTGTTTTGAGCCATCCACTTTAACGGAGCGTGATCCGTAACCATGTCAAAGTGCCTACCTAGCAGGTAGTACCGAAGGGAATCTAGAGCCCACTTCACCGCTAAACACTCCTTTTCAACGGTGGCGTAATTTACCTCATGGGACTTCAACTTCCTGCTGAGGTAAATGACTGGGTGCTCTTCCCCGTTCCAGACCTGGGACAATACTGCTCCTAACCCCACATCTGACGCATCACTTTGTACGACAAAGTCTTTAGAGAAGTCGGGTGAGTACAACACTGGCTGGCTACATAAGGCTTGTTTCAAGAATTGGAATGCTGCCTCAGCCTCGGGGGTCCATTTAATCATGACCGACCCTTTCCCCTTCGTCAGGTTGGTTAGGGGCACAGCCTTAGAAGCAAAGTGGGGAATGAATCGCCGATAATACCCAGCGATTCCCAGAAAGGCTCGTACCTGCTTCTTGCTGTTGGGACGTGGCCAACTCTGGATGGCCTCGACTTTGTTGAGTTGGGGTTTTATTACTCCCCTCCCAATGGTGTACCCAAGATATTTGGCCTCCTCCTGCCCAATGGTACACTTCTTGGGGTTAGCCGTAAACCCCGCTTCCCGAACAGAGTCCAGGACTGCTTGCACTTTTGGCAGATGTGAGGCCCAATCTGTGCTATGGACAATTATGTCATCCAGGTAAGCCGCAGCATACTTCCGATGGGGCCTCAGCATCTGGTCCATTTTCCGCTGGAATGTGGCCGGCGCATTCTGTAACCCGAACGGCATTCTTTTATATTGGAACGCCCCGTCTGGGGTTACAAATGCGGTTTTCTCTTTGGCCGACTTGGCCAGGGGGATTTGCCAATACCCTTTTGTGAGGTCAAGAGTCGTCATGTATCGGGCTGTTCCCAGCCGGTCGATCAACTCATCTATACGTGGCATGGGGTAGGTGTCAAATTTTGTAACTTTGTTCAACTGACGAAAATCGTTACAAAATCGCCAGCTCCCATCCGGTTTAGGCACCAACACAATGGGACTAGACCAATCACTTTGGGACTCCTCTATCACCCCTAAGTTCAGCATTTTCTGTACTTCCTCCCGTATTGCCTCCCGTCGGGCCTCTGGGATCCGATAGGGTTTTAACTTCACCCTTTCACCGGGCGGGGTAATGATGTCATGCTCTACCCCAGATGTTTGTCCCGGCAGCTCAGAGAATACCTCCTTGTTGCGAAGCACAAACTCCTTAACCTCCTGTTGTTGGGGTTGTGACAAGGTGGCTGCTATTCCAACCTCAGGAATCACGCAACCAGTTTGAGCTGGTGACCAAGTGTCTGCGACTAGGGACTCTCTATCCCTCCAGGCTTTCAACAGATTAACGTGATAGATCTGTTCGGGCTTTCGCCTTCCTGGTTGTCTGACCTTGTAATTCACTTCGCTCACTTTTTCCATTATCTCGTAGGGGCCTTGCCATTTGGCAAGGAATTTACTTTCAACCGTAGGAACAAGTACCAGTATCCTATCCCCCGGGGAAAAGGTACGGGTCTTGGCTCCACGGTTGTACACTCTCTGCTGTGCTAACTGCGCTTGGGCCAAATGTTCCTTCACGATGGGCATTACCTGTGCAATTCGGTCTTGCATCAGGGCGACATGCTCAATCAGACTCCTGTGGGGAGAACTCTCACTTTCCCAAGTTTCCTTGGCAATATCCAACAGCCCTCTTGGGTGTCTCCCATACAGTAACTCAAAGGGGGAGAATCCCGTAGAGGATTGGGGCACCTCCCTAATAGCAAACATCAGATAAGGAAGTAGACAGTCCCAATCCTTTCCATCTCTATCCACCACTTTCTTCAACATTTGTTTTAGGGTTTTGTTGAACCTTTCAACCAGCCCATCGGTTTGGGGGTGATACACAGATGTACGTAATTGCGTCACTTTGAACAATTTACACAGCTCCTTCATAACCCGGGACATAAAGGGTGTACCTTGGTCCGTAAGCAGTTCTTTACAAATACCCACCCGGCTAAACACAAGAGATAGCTCTTTGGCTATGGTTTTGGCCGAGGTATTTCGGAGAGGGATCGCTTCTGGATAACGGGTGGCATAGTCCATTATAACTAATATGTACTGGTGCCCCCTAGCGGACTTGATTATAGGACCTACCAAATCCATGGCGATCCTCTCAAACGGGACCTCAATGATGGGTAGAGGGACCAGCGGGCTACGGAAATGTGGCATCGGGGCCGACCTCTGACACACAGGGCAGGAGGAACAATAATTTTCTATGTCCTTCATCACCCCCGGCCAATAGAATCTCTGTAATACCCTCTCTCGGGTTTTCTCTGTCCCCAGATGACCTCCAAGAATGTGCCCATGGGCCAACTCCAACACCAACTTCCTGTAAGGTTTGGGCACCACAAGCTGCTCAACGGTTTCTTCTGCCCTTTTTGCCACCCGATACAGTAGGTCCTTCTCTACGCTGAAGTATGGGTAAGTGCAGGTATTATCTGGGTTCACTAACTCGCCATCTATTTCCACTACGTTTTCCCGTGCCTTTATTAGGGCGGGGTCTTTCAACTGTTCTGTGGCAAAGTTTTCCCTGTGAACCTCAAGATCAGAAAACTCCACAGACGGTAGGTTTTCGTCTGAGGAGGTGGGCTCCTCTCCAGTTTCTTGAGTCTCCCCTGCCAATACTGATAAGGGAAATTCCGGAGAGTCCTCACCACTCTCAGGGGAGTTCTGGCTATCACATTCCTGGTACATAGGGGCACCAGTGGGGGGCTCAGGATCATCCCACAGTTCCCAGAACTTCGGAAAATCCCTTCCCACAATGGCGTCATGCGGTAACTGAGATACTAAGCCCACTGGATGAGAGAGGGTACCTTTGGGGGTCTCGAAACACACTGTAGTCACTGGATACTCTCGGGTGTCCCCATGCACACAAATAACAGCTACCTTGCTATTCCCAGAGACCTCTGTTTTAACTAACTCAGCCTTTATCAGGGTCACAAGGCTACCTGAATCCAGCAATACCACAACATTTCTACCATTAACACACATTTTGCATAAATGTTTCTCAGTTCCTCGAATGGCAGTGCATGCGACTGTCGCACACAGCGACTGACGTCTGCCCGTCAGAAAGTCACACTGCATGGGTTCCTCCACAACCGGGCAATTGGCTGCAATATGTCCCGCTTGCCGGCAGCGGTAGCAAACGATCCTTCTTGCGGCCTCTTGAGCCGCTGATTTCCCAGGCTGTTCTCGCCAAACTTGGGGTAGAGCTCCCACCCTCTCACTCTCTCCACCCTCACCCCTTGGAATCCTCTTATCCGCCCCTGGGGATGGTCTGGTCTTAGGGTGGAAAGTCCGAGTGTCTCTGGAAGAGGCCGTCAGGTTCTCTGTAGCCAAGTATTTCTCCACACGATCCACAAGACCATCGGCCGTCTCTGGGTCTCCATGGCTTACCCACTTTTGGATGGCAGTAGGAAGAGCTCTCAAAAACCGATCCATTACAACACGTTCCACAATCTTTGGTGCGGACAAAGTCTCTGGCTGTAGCCACTTTCTGCTCAGGTGAATGAGATCATACATTTGAGACCTGGGGGGTTTTCCAAGCTGGAAAGTCCAGTTATGCACACGCTGAGCCCGGACAGCCTGGGTGACACCCAGCCTTGCCAATATTTCAGCTTTTAGCATCGCATAGTCTTTTGCTTGGTTAGGCTCTAGGTCATAGTAAGCTTTCTGCGATTCACCAGTTAACAGAGGAGCCACCAGTCCAGCCCACTGCTCCTCAGGCCACTTTTCTCTTTCAGCGGTCCTTTCAAATGTGGTCAAAAATACCTCTGGATCATCCTCTCCAGTCATTTTTGTCAATAAACGACTCACCCCAAAGGACGCGGTATTAGTGGGACGGCTTTCCTCACTGGTCTGCGGACGTTGCTGCATTGCTGCTTCCATCTGTTGTTGTAGTCTCTGCTCTTGCTTCTGCAACAGGTCTATGAAGCGGGCCTCAGATTGCTGCTGGGCTTGTTGCTGAGCCTCCAGACTCTGTTGCAAAGTTGCGTTTGTCTGCTGCTGGGCTGCAAGGCTCTGTTGATGAGCTTGCTGCTGGGCTGCAAAGTTCTGTTGTTGAGCTGCAAGGCTCTTTTGCAAACCTGCATTTGTCTGCTGTTGATTGGCATTTGCTAGAGCCAGCTGCTTCAGTATCTCCTCCATGCTGGCTTAAAAAAAAACTGCCACTGGTTCTCCACCAACTGTGAGGGGGTTAGCTCGGCAGCGGGTGTGTGTGACCCCCGAGATGGGCTCCCCACACAAAAACAGGCCCAGCAAACGGAGGTTGTGGTTTTCAAAATCAAAAAGGTGCGGTTTATTTTCTATTTACAGTGACAAAACACAGCAAAGCAAAAGAAACATAAACAAAATAAATCCTGGTCAACTTGACCTCTGACTAAACATACAGGTTTCCTAACTAACAACTGGGATCAGCCTAGTGCTGTCCTAGTCCCTAAGTCCCTGGTTTTAAATGTCCAAGCAAATAGCCACACAGGCTTTTTCTCACCGCACAGGGGTTCACTCTCCCTAGACAGTCCACACAGGTCTGGTTCCAGGCATGAGCAAACACCTAATGAATCTGGGAGTTTTTATAGAGGCCTTAAATGAGCTGACAAGCTTCAGCTGGTCTCATCAACTCCCTGCCTGTACGACGCCCAGCCCTCTCCCTAGAGGTATGAGTCATCCATGAGCCCACTAGCCTCAGCTGGGCTTCATCAACTCCCTAGTTGTATAAGTCGGCGTAAAGCCTGAATCTGGGCGAAATATATCTACCCCCCTGGATGCAACCAGGTGACTTTACCTTCCTGCTGTCACAGCATGCATTAAAAAGAGGATCAACGCCAGAGAAAAAAAACGATAATTCTCCCACTCTACAAGACAAAAGTCCAGAGAAGGGCAACAAAATGAATAAAGGGACTGGAGGACCTTAGTTATGAGAAAAGGTTACGAGCACTGAACTTATTCTCTCTGGAGAAGAGATGCTTGAGAGGGCATATGATTTAAATGTACAAATACCATAAAGGTGACCCCACATTAGGGAAACATTTCCGTGAAAGGATTTTAATAAGACCAGCGGCCATTCACTAAAATTAGAAGAAAAGCAGTTTAACCTTAAACTGCATAGAGGGTTCTTTACTGTAAGAGCAGTTAGGATGTGGAATTCTCTTCCACAGGCAGTGGTTTCAGCGGGGAGCATCGATAATTTAAAAAAACTATTAGATAGGCACCTGAACGACCACAACATACAGGGATATACAATGTAATACTGACATAAAATCACACACATAGGTTGGACTTGATGGACTTGTGTCTTTTTTCAACCTCGCCTACTATGTAACTAAGTGTGGAGATAACTTGCGCTCTGTGTTCCAGCAGCTGCTCCCTGTTCTGGGACAGCAAAAGAAGGTTGTCCAGGTAATGGTGTAGACGAATGCTTCTTGTCCTGATCAGAGCTACGACAGCCAATAAGACTTTTGAAAATACCCAAGGTGATGTCGAAAGCCAGGTAAACTGGAGGTGGACCTGGCCTATGGCAACGTGAAAGAACTTCTGTAAATCTTCCGCTACAGGAACATGGAAGTAAGCGGCCTTCAGATCTATGGACACAAGCCAGTCGCCTGGCTGAACTGTTTGTTGGATTGCGAATAAGGTTTCCATTTCAAACCTCTCCTTCCTGAACGTGTTCAGATGGGTAAGGTCTATGACAGGTCTCCATGCGCCGTTTTTCTTCTGGACCATGAAGAGGGGCGAGTAAATGCCCCAAAACTTCTTACCGTCCTGGACAGGTATGGCAGTGCCCTGAATCACCAGTGACTCAACATAAGACGGGAGCTTATGCCTCTTCTCTTCAGAGTGTGGAAAGGTAGTGGATACAAACCTGAGCCGAGGGACGCTGCTGAACACCCAGGTATACCCCGAGGAAACTGTCTTGACGGTCCAAAAATCCTGGATTGAGGCCGCCCAGACATGCTGGGAGTGGAGAAGGCGTACCCCCACCCAGCCTGCCTGAGCGGGCCCAATCTCAAAAAGACATTGTGGCCCCCCTGCCACCTGCGGACCCGCTTTTTAATGACTTCTGGAATGACGAATGGTTGCTCCTCCAGTTTTTCCTGAAATCACGGCCAGGTCTGTAGAGACGTGCGCCTCTAGTGCTTTCCAAGCTTTTTCTCCTGGGCCGAGCCCTCTCCTGGCTTAGCAGGCGCCGGTCCTGGGGCAGAAACCCAGACTTACCCCCGTGGCGCGGGCTAGGGACTGTACGACTTGTTGCCAAAGAGCGAGGAACCCTCAAAAGGAATCCTTCACCACACTTGCTTAGAGGTGGGGTCGGCTAATCACAACCGAAGCCACAAGTTGTGCTTGACAGTGACAGAGGAGAGCATGACCAGTGTTACCAGACGGATGTCGATAGAAGCCTCCCCCAGAAGTAGCCTAGTCTCTAGTCCTCCTTTCTTCCATCAAGGCCTGCCCACCGGGTGATGTCATATCCTTCCGTGCGGTCCACGCCAGGAAGCCTTTGGATCCCCTGCACTTCCCGAGTTTTCGGTTCAGCGTTTGCTCAGCATTTTGATACCATCTGGACGCCGGGAGATATCAGCTAGCAGGCACCCCTTGAGGAGGATGTTTTATCACAGATATGCTCATGTTTTCTTCAATCCTGTAAGTGCAATACTTTTCACATCAAACCGAATTTTTATAATACTACACTCAGGTGCTCCTCCTTCCCGGTTTCTGACAGTTTTTGGATACGCTCTGGGGATGGCTGGCACCTGAACTCTTATTTATTACACAGTTGTCAATGGACAACAATACCTACAACAAGGACTAACAATAATTCTTGATTAAATGTACAGACCCAGCACTGTTATGCGATGGGTGTTTATCTTTTCAATTCTTTAAAGGACACAGTATCCTCCAGTGGGAGAGTTATGTGCTTCACTAACCTCATCATGGCTGCACCCACCAGAGGTGCAGGCTCCAAATGCCCAACTTCCTCATCCTTGAAGGGATACAGCTTGGCCATCTTTGTTCACAAGTTCTTCTTTTCAACCTTGCCCCATTCATCTGTGATAATCTTCTCCAAGTTTCTACAGGAATGGAAAATTGAAATGCTCTGTTTTGAGCAGACTGAAAAGTTTCCTCCTTTTAGAGGGGAACGCCACCGGCTTTTCCCACTTTAAAGCTTCCCTGATTGCTCTCATCAGGGGCGATACTAGGGTAAAGTGAAAGCCCATACAGGGATCGTCTGCCTCTGACTCGCTGTCTGAGGCTCCGGCTGATGGGCGGCTTGGCTGGGAGGGATCCAGTATGTCATGGTCATCGCTTGAAGGGGAGCACGCCAGCCCAGCGGAAGGGCTATGGTTGTGGCTGGTATCTCTTTAAGGGACCCCTTAACCACCCGTCTGACCAGAGATTCCACCCTTTCTCTCGCCTACTGCCTGGGAATCGCATGGTTCACAGAGGGATCTATCTTCCGGGACCTGGGTCCCACATCCCCAGCAGGTTTTCCCATCAGAACTGCCGATGTGGCGGTGAGAGAGGTGTCTGAATGAGGATCCAGAGTCTCTTCTGTGATGCCTAGATCTGGATGGCGACCAGATCTAGAAGAGGAGTGCTGGTGTTGCGACCTCGGAGGGTCTCCATCTTTGCATGCCGCGTGTTGGGGTTCAGACCTAGAAGGACTGACGAGAGACAAAGAGAAAACAGAGCTTTAGTTCTATCTCCTGCTCCAGCCCAGGAGATAAAGGGTTAAATATACCCATCAGTACCTGCTGCGTGAGGGCTGGCCACAGGGGGGCTGTGACATGTCCATGATAAGGGCATTGTTCAGAAAGAAAGTCTGAAAAGCAAACAACCATGTCAAATATACCATCCTCAATCATTTTTTTTTTAAATTCTCTTTATTAAAGTTTTCTGCGTTATTGAGATACAAAACAGGGCCGTTGGGGCATACCCCGGCCAAACCTTGCACATTACCACGTGCACATCAAAGAAAGAAGAAAGAACACACAAAAGAAAAAAAAAGGGGGGAACACCCCCAAAAACACAAGGGGACATAGAGAAAAAGAAAACAAAAACCAGAGGACAACTTATCATCACATCCTAACGCTAAATATATCTAACTAACATAACAGGGACACCTCTCGGGATACACATGGTAGGATTACAACAGGAGTTGTTATTCCTTGCGGAACCACTACTCGTTCCTAGATGTCTGGGTTGGGCTTATCAGGAGCATGCAGGGGTAGGTGCTATTAATTTGAGCTATGCTTACACCTCCATTCATTTATTCAGAGTACGGACCTTAGCTCCTATCAGGACTGATGAGTACAGAGGAGATCCGATGAGTTACTCCTCTTGGGGTCGGTCATCCGTTGTGGACTCCGAATCAGTCCACAGATGCCAGACTGTTTCATATTTTTTGGGGCATCCACGAGACAGATACGTCGCTTTATAGAGGGGGACCACTGTGTTGACTAGATGCTTCCATGAGGTCAGGGTGGGGGGGGTGGCTGACTTCCACTTTAGTACTATGGCTTTCCTTGCGTAAAACAGGAGGATACCTATTAGGGCACGTGGGGCTTTGGCAAGTGCCAGTTGCTCCACCAGGCCAAGGAGGCATACACTAATTGTCAGGGGAATAGAAATGGTAGTTAGGCTATGTATAAAGGGATTTTTATAACAGCTTACCTGTAAAATCCTTTTCTTGGAGTACATCACGGGACACAGAGCGACTTAGTCATTACTAATGGGTTATATAGATTACCTTCAGGTGTTGGCACTGGCCAATTCCAAACCGGAAGTACCCTCCCCTATATAAGCCCCTCCCACCCGGGAGCACCTCAGTTTTGTAGCCAAGCAATAAGTGTCCCAAAAAGAGGGGTGGGAGCTCTGTGTCCCGTGATGTACTCCAAGAAAAGGATTTTACAGGTAAGCTGTTATAAAAATCCCTTTTTCTTTTTCGTACATCACGGGACACAGAGCGACTTAGTCATTACTAATGGGACGTCCCAAAGCAATGCCAAATGAGGGGAGGGATACATAAGCTGGGCGCCATCAGGCATGAGGCTCTTTTGCGGCCTGCAACACACTGCGCCCAAAGGCGACATCCTCCTGACTTCTAACGTCTACCTGGTAGAACCTAGAAAACGTGTGTACCGAAGACCATGTTGCGGCCTTACATACTTGAGCCAGGGAGGCCTGGTGATGCACTGCCCATGAAGTTCCAACTGCTCTTGTGGAGTGCGCCCTAACTTTGAACGGAGGCGGTCTCTTTCTCAAGCCATAGGCTTGTATTATGACCTGTCGAATCCACTTGGCTAAAGTAGATTTTGATGCTGCCTGACCCTTTCTGGGGCCTTCCGGCAGAACAAATAAAGAATCCGTTCTGCGAATCTGAGCAGTGGCTTTTAGATAAGCTTTAACTGCTCTTACTACATCCAAAGAATGTAATAACTTTTCCTCTACCGAGCTAGGTTTGGGGAAAAAAGAAGGAAGAACCACATCTTGGTTCAAATGAAACCTCGATACCACCTTAGGAAGAAAGGCTGGATGAGGACGTAATACTACTCTGTCCTTATGGACAACCAGATATGGCTCCTTACAGGACAAGGCGGCTAATTCCGATACTCTTTTAGCCGAACAAACGGCTACTAAGAAAATCAATTTCCTGGTGAGAAGAACCAAGGAAATGTGTTGTAATGGTTCAAACGGTTGTTTCTGTAGAACCGACAGAACCAGGTTTAGGTCCCAAGGACATATGGGAATACTAACCGGAGGGCTAATACGCATCACTGCTTGTATAAAGGCTTTGACTAGTGAATGCGAAGCCAAGGGCCTTTGAAAAAATATTGACAAGGCCGAAATCTGACCCTTGATAGTACTCAAGGCAAGCTTCCTATCTACAGCCCACTGTAGGAAGTCCAAAATCCTCCCTATCACGTACTTACGTGGATGCCATTTCCTGGCCTCACACCACGTAATGTACGCTTTCCAGATCCTATAATAGATCTGCCTGGATACCGGTTTCCTGGCATTGATCATGGTAGATACCACAGAATTAGAGAGCCCTCTCTTTTTCAGAATGTGGGCTTCAATAGCCAGGCCGTCAAACCTAGGGCTGGTAAGGAAGGGTGGTACATCGGTCCCTGCGACAGCAGGTCCGGACGATGTGGGAGGGTCCAAGGACTCCTCACTGACATTTTTACAATCTCCGCGTACCATGCCCTTCGGGGCCACGCTGGAGCCACCAGAATCACTGGTTTCTTTTCTACCCTGATTCTGCGGAGTAATCGCGGTAACAATTGTGGCGGTGGGAATGCATATATCAGCTCGAACTGATCCCAAGGGAACACTAGGGCATCCGAGCCGCAAGCTAGGGGATCCCTTGTGCGAGACACAAATCTGTCCACTTTTGCGTTGAATCTGGATGCTAGCAGATCTACATCCGGTGTTCCCCACCGCTGGCATATTGCCTGGAAAACCTCGGGGTGAAGAGACCATTCCCCGGGCATAATTGTTGGCGACTTAGAAAGTCCGCTCTCCAATTTTCCACTCCTGGGATGAAAACCGCGGATATGGCTGGGACATATTTTTCTGCCCACTCCAGGATGCAATTTGCTTCCCTCTGGGCTGCACGACTCTTGGTGCCACCCTGGTGATTGATATATGCCACTGCCGTGGCATTGTCTGATTGAATTCTGACAGGGGACCCTTGGAGTTTGGATGTCCATGCTACTAGGGCATACCGGGCTGCTCGTATCTCTAAGAGATTGATGGGCAGGGCCTTTTCTGCTTCTGACCACTTGCCCTGGAGAGACCATTGCTCCAGTACTGCCCCCCAGCCTATAAGGCTGGCATCTGTAGTGACCACCTTCCAAGAAACCGGACTGAAGGGTTTCCCTCTTTCCAGATTCTGGGGCACCAACCACCAATGGAGGCTCTTGCGAACGGAAGGGGACAGGGACATTGGTAAGTCTAAAGCCTGAACTTTTTTGTTCCAGGCTGACAGTATGGCCCTTTGCAAATTCCTTGAATGGAATTGACCGTAGGGTACCGCTTCGAATGAAGCCACCATCTTTCCCAGCAGCCTCATGCAGAGGCGTATGGATGGTTTTCTTTTTGTACCCACTAAGTGGGTCAAATCTTTTAAAGACGACACCTTCTCTGGAGGTAAGAAAATCTTTCTCTGATTTGAATCCAGCCTTAGCCCTAAGTATTCCAGACTTTTGACTGGTCTTAGAGCTGACTTGTCCCGGTTGATAATCCAACCGTGATATTCCAGATACTCGATTGTCTTGTGAATAGCTACTTCCAGCTTTTCCACTGAGTGGTCTATTAGTAGCAGGTCGTCTAGATATGCCATTATCGTTACACCCTGTGTTCTTAGATTGGCCAATAATGGGGCCAGAATTTTTGTGAACACTCGTGGTGCTGTGGCCAGACCGAAAGGTAAGGCTCTGAACTGAAAATGGCGCCCTTCTACTGCAAAGCGTAGAAATTTCTGGTGGGCCGGAAAGATGGGAATATGCAGATAAGCATCCTTTATGTCGATCGAGGCTAGCCATTCCTGCCCTTGTAGGGCGGTGGCCACCGATCGGATCGACTCCATCCGAAAAGTCCTGATATTTAGGAACTTGTTTAGCCCTTTTAGATTTAATATGGGCCTCACGTCCCCATTTGGTTTGGGGACTGTGAAAAGGTTCGAGTAAAACCCGAATCCGCTTTCTTCCAGGGGAACCTTCATGATTACACCTTGGAGCAATAGTTGTTCTAGTGCCAGAAGGAGGGATCCTCTCTTTTGGGGATCTCTTGGCACGTTTGACCTCATAAATTGGGCAGGAGGAGTGCCTTTTAACTCCAGCTTGTATCCCAGACTTACTGCGGAGAGCACCCATCTGTCTCTGATGGTGTCCCGCCAGGTCTCTGTGAACAACTGAAGTCTTCCCCCCACCCGATTGAGTGGGGGCAACGCTTCATGCCTTGGGGGGAGGTTTTGTACCTCTCTTGATCCAGGGCTTCTTGTTACCCTGTGATTGTCCCTGATTTCTGCCCCCTGAATTTGACCGCGGAGGCCGTCGGAACTGCTTCACAGCCGATGTGCCTGGGACTGGAGAAGTAGGCCTCTTAAAAGAAGGACTTCTACCCTTGTTCTTAACCGGTAAGAGTGAACTTTTACCGGCAGAAATTTTCTGGATATATTTGTCCAGATCTTCTCCAAATAAGCGTTCTCCATGAAATGGGAAGCTAACCAGCAGTTTTTTACAGGGAGCTTCAGCAGACCAGTTTTTGAGCCACAGAAGCCTACGCATATGTACTATAGACAGCGTAAAGCGGGAGGCCTGTTGGATTGTATCCTTTATGGCGTCCACCGCAAAACACAAGGCTCTAGGCAGGTCAGCTAGGGCAAGAGCCTGCTGATCTGGTAAGTCCCTTAAGACTTGTTTCAACTGATCTTTCACTGCTTGGCAGACTCCAATCGCTGCTACCGCAGGTTGTGTCACCAAACTTGCTGTAGAGAAAGCAGATTTTAGTAAAGACTCCAATTTTTTATCTATTGGGTCTTTGAACATTGGAACATTATCTACTGGACATGTCAGTGATTTGTTAACAGAAGAGATGGCTGCGTCCACTGTAGGGACCCTCCATTTTCTTATGAACTTATCCTCCATGGGATAGATCACCGGAAATCTCTTGGGGGGAGCAAATATTTTATCAGGATGCTCCCAATCCTGGTAAATAAGCCCTTCTAATAAAGGGTGGATTGGGAAGGAACAGACAGCCTGGGGAGCTTTTAGCGACCCCAGCGAGGAAACCGTAGTGGATGGTGGTTCCGCCAGAGGCATTTTAAATGCTGATCGGACCATATTAGTCAGAGACTGAACCCATAATCTTTCAGCCTGAGAAGCTGAGAAAGGTTCTTCCACTGTTGATTCCTCCATACCTGAATCAACCTCATCCTGATCCCCTTCAGGTAGGTCGATCTCTGTGTGGGGCTGTTCCTCCACTAACAGGCACTCTGAAGGAGGAGACGGAGATCGGACGCGCTTTTCCTGAGACAGGGAAGCAGCGATCAATGCTGTTAATCTCTCTTCCAATCCTCCCAGAGTTGAGGATAAAACCTCCTCTGTTATATATACAGGAGCAGGTGGACTGGGGACAGCCGCAGCACCAGGCATTCCTGCGGGGTTTCTACGGCTACTGACCTCTGAATTCTCAGGGGAGATTGGTGCAGTACAAGCATGCCCAATATCCTCAGAGCCCGATGGAGACCCCTTTGGCTTCCTGGAAGATCTATTTCCGGAGCGTCTGGACGACATATCCTTTAAGCACAAAGCTGAGGTATTCCCGTCGTCATACACCAATTTTGCTGGTAATAGTCTAACACAGGTGCTGCTATATACCAGCTGGTGTCCACTAAAGTGCCTTTCTATGGGGATGCCTGCATCAACCGCCTCTGTGTGCCACTGTTTGTTGCTAGCTCTGTTTGCATGCAGCTGACACTTGTACTGTGTCTTTTAACCATGCTGGGACGCCCGCACATGCGCAGAAGCGCCGCGGCGCGCATCGAGCGTCATCCACCCGCCCCGCCCCTTTTTTTTCATAGGAGGCGCGTGCACGCGCCCGCCCGTGCGCCATTGGCGCCCTTTTCGAAATCAAACAGGGGACTAGGAGCCAGGGCCCTTTTTGCCGGAGGGCCTGTGCGGTGGATGAGCGCAGCAACAGGGCAGAGGAAGTGGATTCCCACAGAGAAACTTACCAGCTGCCTGGATCTTTTGACTTGAGAAAACCAAAGATCCACATGACAAGAAAAATGGACTACAGCGGCCTCTAGTGGTTTAACACAGGTACCGCGGTCCCTGTTTTTTTTTTTTTTTTTTCTTGACTACTATTAAAATTTTACATTTTCAGTAGTTATAGGCAAACACAGATATTTAGCGGGAATACTGTTAGGTAACAGACAGAAAGACAAATTAGGCTTGGGGGTCCCCCAATAGAACCAAGTTCCTGGGGGCCCCCACTTACCTGATCCCCGCCGCAGGACTTTGTTTGGTCCACAGAAGTCCAAACTTCACCTATCACGGCAGGCATTGTAATTAAACCTTCAGGGACCGGGTTCCCAAGGATTCCACTCCCCTGGACCTGTATAGCACCCTGCACAGACAACATCTTGGTCGTGGGTATGACCAGAGCTCTGGATCCCAGGGTCCAGCCCTCCTAAGAGAAGCATTACAGGCAAAACCTTGCTCTTCTGCTGCAAGGCCCGGGTACCGACCGTTTAGCTATGAAGCTTTTTTGGTGGGATCCGGAACAGCTTACTAAGGCCCAAAAGAACCTGTACGCAAGCCCAGTGAAAACACATGTTACTCTTTGGCCAACACCTTAGACACTGGCAAAAAACTGAGGTGCTCCCGGGTGGGAGGGGCTTATATAGGGGAGGGTACTTCCGGTTTGGAATTGGCCAGTGCCAACACCTGAAGGTAATCTATATAACCCATTAGTAATGACTAAGTCGCTCTGTGTCCCGTGATGTACGAAAAAGAAAAATTGTGTTACCTCCCGCCAATAGTCCCGAATCTGTAGGCAATCCCAGAATATGTGTGTGAAATCTGCAGGAGTATCAGAGCATCTCCAGCAGTTAGCTGTCAGGGCTGGGTATATGCGGTGGAGGCGTTGGGGTGTGTAATAGATCCTGTGGAGGATCTTGAATTGGATCAATTTGTCCCTGGTAGCCACCAGCGGCTGAAATGGGTAGTCCCACATATCCTCCCAGTCTTCGCTGTCCAGCTCCTGCACCTCCGCCCGCCACAAACCACGCAGACCATCCAGACCCTCCTGGATGGACGGCAGGAGTGCTCGATAGACTCGGGACAGGGGCTTTGAGAGCTCGGCATCGTCTAGGAGAATCTCCAAGGTATCAAGCTCCAGCCGGAGCTGAACCGACTTGAATTGCGAGTTGAAGGCGTGGCGGAGCTGCAGGAACCTGAAAAAGAAAGAGCTTGGAAGCTGGAATTTATTCTTTAACCTATCGAATGTAAATAGCCCCAGCTCATCGCAGATATCCCTCAAATACTTGATGCCCTTGCCGGCCCACAGACCCGGATCCTGCAAAGAGTGGAACTCCCTGAGCCTCGGATTGCACCAAAGTGGTGTGTTAGGGGACCACCTGGCCTTCGCCAAATTAGGTTTAATCACTACCGTGTACCATGCCTTAATGATCGCTTTCATAGCTAGGGTCGAGGGTATCGCAGAGCCCCCTGACCCCCTATAGAGTGCATTACGAAGGGCCTCGAAAGATCCTAGGTGTGCCGCCTCCAGGACAACTGACGCATTGGTGTCGTCCGAAACCAGCCAGTTATGTGCATGGGTGAGCATTGCTGCTAAGTAGTAGGTGTGGAAGTCCGGGCAGGCAAGTCCCCCCTGTGTCCATGGTCTACACAAAATCTTTTTACTAAATCTGGCCGGGTGTGATTGCCACAAGAAAGAAGCCACTGAGGAGTCTAGTTGCCGGAGAAGAGACTTGGGGATCCATACCGGAGAGTGCCGTAAGATATACAGCAAGACCGGGAGTAGTTTCATTTTTATTAAGTTAATTCTCCCTATTAGAGATAATGGGAGGTTTGACCAAGCCTTCAGTTTTAGTTTACACCACTGCAACACCGGGGACAGGTTAAGTTTGAAAAAATCTTTAGTATTGGACGAGATATTTATCCCTAAGTATCTGATGGTATCTGTCCATTGTAGAGGCAAAGTAGGATCACTCAGCCTCCTTGCCCCGGGGTCTATGGGTAAAATTAGTGATTTGCTCCAGTTGGTTCTGAGGCCAGAGAGAGTCGCGAAACGGTCCAGAAGCCGAAGCGCCCCGGCGAGCGAGGGACCGGGGTCCCCGAGGAAGAGAATCAAATCATCGGCATACAATGCCAGCTTCTCGGTCACCGAGCCGACCCGTACTCCAGACACCTCCCCCGACCTCCGCAGGGCCTCGGCCAGGGGCTCCATTACCAGGGCGAACAGTGCAGGTGATAGAGGACACCCCTGTCTTGTTCCCCTCCTAATCGGGAAAGAGGGCGAGAGACTACCATTCAGTTTGATACGAGCGGTGGGTGCCCTATATAGTAGGCCGATCCATTTCCGGAAAGTTGGGCCGAAGCCAAAACCCTCCAGAACCTGCATCATATTAGGACCACCTGACTGTATCGAAAGCCTTTTCGATGTCGAGGGATATCAGTACCCGGGAGGCATTCTCGTCGGATGGGAGCTGGAGATGGGTAAAGACTCGCCTAAGATTAATGTCCGTGGACTTGCCCGGCATAAAGCCTGTCTGATCTATGTTGACTAGGGATGGTAAAACCTTCATGAGTCTATTGGCTAGTACTTTCGTGAGTATCTTAAGATCATAGTTCAGCAACGAGATGGGTCTGTAGGATGAGCAACAGGTGGGGTCCTTCCCTGGTTTGGGCAGTAGCACTATATGCGCCTGGTACATGCTGTCTGGAAGCCTGTCGGATTCCAGGCAGTCTGTGTATAACTGATTTAGTTTAGGAACCAGTAAAGTAGCGTTAGTTTTATACCAGTCCCCAGGTAGACCATCTGGGCCCGGGGATTTATTGTTGGGCAAGGAGTATATTGCGGCCTCCATTTCCAGACGTGTTAATGGCTTATCTAACGCTATCCTGTCCTCCTCAGAGAGGAGAGGCAAAGTATTTCACCCCAGTTCCTCCAGCCCAGCAGCAGCTGAGCCAGAGAATGGGTCGTCATACAGGTTGCTATAGAAGAGATGGAATTCCCGCAGTATACCTTCGGGGGCCGTAACCTGGCAACCAGTGGAAGTCTGAAGCCTAGGGATTACTGTTTGGAGCGTAGGTTCTGCTACGAGGTTGGCCAGTAGTTTACCGTTCTTGTCCCCTGACTCGAAAAGCTTGGCTACAAGCTTTCGCGCATCTGAGTGTACCAGCGAGGTGTAGTGGAGCTTCAGATCTCTTCTCGTTTGGGCTAGGGTAGAATAATTTTCAGGCGTTGGATGCCTCATGAAAAGATCCAGTGCCGCCCCTTCGCTTTGTTCCAGTTGAGCGGTCTGTAACGCAAAGCCGGATCTCACTGCCTTGATAGAGGAGATGTATTCTCCTCTGGCATGAGCCTTGCCCGCCTCCCAGACCACGTCAAGGGAAGCCGATCCCTCGTTTGTCTGCCAGTATTCCTCGAGCCTGGGCCCCACCAGCTCCTGGACCTGTGGGTTGGCTATCCAATGGGATGTCAACTTCCAGCATCCCGGCTCGCGGGGGGCCCCCAGACTCAAGCCAAGCTCCATCGGTGAGTGATCTGAAAGACCTGCCGGGAGATAGGAGACTGTTCTGACTTGAGACAGTGCAGAAGCCGACCCGAACATGAAGTCTATGCGGGACCCAGACCTATGTGCTGCTGAGATATGTGAATATGTCCTTTCCTCCGGATGCTTCCACCGCCAGAGCTCCTGGAGACCAAAAGGTGTCTGCCCAGAGATCCAAATCGGGGGGGGGCAAGTCTAAGGGGGTTAGTAGTATCTTTGTTGTGGTCTAGGATGGCATTAAAATCCCCTCCAACTAGAATATTATGGACCCGAAGGGGAGCTATTTTTGTAAGGACCGTGTACAGGATGGAGGAGTTAAATGGAGGAGGGACATACACATTAATTATTGCCCAGCGTTGGGCATACATTTCGAGGATAAGGATGACTTACCTTCCCCCAGGGTCCGTGAAGACCTGTTCCACTGTGCAGGGGAGTGACTTGTTCAACAGAACAGTCACACCCCTCGCGTAGGAGGAATATGTGGCATGAAACCCTTGTTTGACCCATGCCCGCCTGAGTGTTAGGATCTTGCTACCCGTCAGGTGGGTTTCCTGGAGAAACAAGATGTGAGGTTTGTGGGACTGCAGAAATTTAAATACTAATGATCTTTTTACCTTGTCATTCAAACCCCTAACATTCCAAGATATCAGCCTTAAATCTATACCCATTTGAAATAGAGAAGTTTAATAACATAAGGATCATAGAAGACCCATACCCAGTTATGTCCTGGCCATAGGCCCGCTGCAGAGGTAGTCCATAGGGTATAGCAATCCAGTGGAACTGGAGAGAACATAAAGTGAATACATAGGAGATAATATGTGTACCAGAGAAGTATCAAAATGAAGACAACATAGTCCAGCAAGAAAAATAGTGTGGAACCCGAGCAGGTGTGATAACTTACAAACAGCACAAATAACGCCCTACCGCCTGGCATATCCCCAACTTTCGCCAAGGCAGTTTCTTACCCTTAACTTGATTGTAGATGTCGCCTTCTGGAGGCTCAAAGTCTCTGAGGTAACCTCAGCGTGAGTTCAACCTAGAACAGTAGGCGAGAGTGAGGGAACTTGCATCCCATTACAGTGGGAGGAGACCGGCCCTCTGGAGCAGCGGGGCAGACCCTTCAAGTCGCGAGCTGCCCCAGGTAGAGACAAGTCACCTGGACCTTCACTTGGGAGTAAAGAACAAAACCAAACAAAACAGGGGGGGTCGGCTGCGTTTCACTTGTAGAGGTACGCTTGGGGTAACTCCGGTGCTTGCAGGAAGTTAAGTAGGATAGAGCAAACCAGGATGTGAAAGAATCGTGCATCTAATAGATCAGTGGGAGGAATCTTTCATTGCAGGGTGGTCAGCCAGCTATCAGCATCCGCAGGGTTGTCGAAGAAGCGGACCTCTCCACCATGTTGGACACGCAGGCGGCTGGGGTATAGCATGCCGTATTTAATGTTCTTGTCTCTGAGCCGCCTGCGGAAATCATTGAAGGTCTTTCTCTTCCTCTGCAGCTCTGCCGAGAAGTCGGGGAAAAGAAGAACCGAGGCGTTGCCGTATTTGAGTGCGGCGTGTCTGCGGGCCTCAGAGAGGATCCTGTCCCGGTAATTGAGGAAGCGGACCAGGAAAGGTCTGGGGATATTCCCCGGGATGGCTCTGCCCGTAGGCACTCGGTGGGCCCTTTCAACAACGTAGGTAGGGGGAACATCCGTCAGGTCAAGTAAATTTTTAAAGAACTCCTGCGTAAATACAGCAGGGTGGTCCCCCTCTTCTCCCTCAGGCAGACCGAGGACTCTGACATTGTTGCGTCGCAGCCTGTTTTCTGCGTCGTCCGACTTTGCGACCAGGGACTGCACTGTGCGTTGTAGCTCAGCAATTGAGGTGGAGTGATTGGTCGTTAGATCCTCCGTGGCCGACACTCTTGACTCTGTCTCGGACATCCTCCCCCTTATCTTGTCTAGATCATTCCGTATGAAATTGCACTCCTCAGCAAGGTGGTCGATGCGTACCAGTAGCGAAGTCCTACACCGCTCGATCGCAGCAAGGATTGTGGCCGTGTTATCATGAGAAGGCGGGGCCGCCCCCTCTACCTCCGGGGCCTCACCGGGGTCCATGTCCAGTCCGGCTAGCAAGGCCCGGATTCGCCCGACCAGGACGGGATCCGTGTGCGGAGAAGATGGCGGTGGTACCCGGGGGGGTGTGGGCCCTTGTGGCTCTAGAGCTCCCTTTGCCCTTCTTAGAGGAGGAGGGCATCTGGCAGGTTACACAGGGGTAGGACTTGCAGCCGTGCTCAGAGGAGGCTTTGGGAAGCAGTGAGAGCCCAGCCAGGCTGGCCGCAGCGATCAAAACTCAGGGGGGTCTCCAGGCACCTGTCGCTCAGCAGCCAACACCCGGCTGACAGGTAGGGAGGATGTGAGGCTGGAGGTACAGGGGTGAGGGTGACTCAGAGCGGTGTAGCATAGGCAGGCAGGCAACAGAGGACTCTAGGATCCATCATCCAGGCCACCTCAGCAGCAGGCACAATTCTTGCAGGGCAGCACACTAGGCCAGGGCAGCGGTGGGCAGAGAGGACAGGGCGGAGGGATGGAAGCTGAGGATCCGAGTTCCGGAAGCACTCGCGGGGGCCACGGCTCAGGAAACAGCGGTGCTTTGCAGGCCGCACTCGGCCGGACGAAACCGCGGCCTCCACGGACGTCCCCGACGGCCAGACAGGCCCCCGGGTCCCGCTAGATGGGCGGATGGGCAGGCAGGGGAGAGTGGATGACCCTCCTTACCTTCAGGCAGGCCTGAATTCGTTCGTCCAGGAAGACGCCGGAACGGCAAGATGGCGGCGGCCGCGGACGAGAGGAGCAGTGCTGGGCAGGCGTCCCCCGGCAGAGCTGCTGCTCGATACTGGCCCAGGATGCTCCAGAGGACCGTGAGGGACCCGCTGGTAGGCAGGTAGATGCTGGTTCTGCTGTAGAATGCAAGGATGGCAGCGGATGGGATGTAGGATTCCCGGAGCTCCCCTCTGGCACGTCCGCCGCTGATCACATCAGGACACGCCCCCATTACCATCCTCAATCATAATGCAGCACAGAGAAGCCAGGAGCATCAGCACCTACCTTTGACAGAGAGCCACAGTGCCTGGGGAAGCTGCCGCATACGCCTGCAGTACAATCCAACTTGTAACAGCTTGACAGCTGTTTAAATCTCCCGCTTGTGCTGATGTCACCACACCCCGTAGTGTGCATGCGTCTGAATTGACGCCATTTTAAGAAACTGTGCATGCGCAGAACCAGACTTTGCATTCGCCCCTGGCTTGCGCATGTGCAGAACCGACTTGGGTGCTGTCTGGAGCCGAAGTAGCGGCCTGGAAAGGAGATGTGCTCCAGCCGCCATAGGCCGGAAGACACTAGAGCCTGGGAAGAAAACAAACACAAAAACTGCTCCCATGGAATATGTAGATAAAAAGTATACATCAACTTGCACGGCATCCCCCATGACCACGCGTGGATCCCGAAGACCTGCTGCATGGGTCCAGGGTGTTTATGGCCACCTGCTAATAGCTAGGTCATTAGGCCGTACTGCTGCTTTGCCTGCCAATGGCCAGGCTTAAACTCTTCATTGCCACCCCGCTAATAGCTGGGAACTTCTGGAGACTCCACACTTCGTCCGGGGGTACATCTTGTGCCAAACAGCCAGGCCTCGATCGTGGACACCTATTCAAGGTAAGACTTCAACTATTTTGGTCCTTAGGAAGAGGACAAAAAATTAACGCGGCCTCTGGCTCGGAGCAAAAATTTATGGGAGTGAGGTCCTGTAGGGTAAGAGAGGAGGCAGAGTTAACCCATATGTATGCTGCCATGGAGTCTGTCAGGAAAACAAAAACAATGTCCCCTAAAGAAAATCCAGCGTCAATCACAATGAACGCTGCTGACCCAAAAAAACAGGTCTGAACCCAACGCTGCTTCCCGCAGCTAAATAGACTAAGGAACGGTGGTACCCAGTGATGTCACTGTTGGCCCACCACCTTGTGATGTCATCAACCAGGGATTGCTGGGTCGCTGTCGTCACGAGGGGTAGGTGGCCTCACCTCTCTGTTTATTTAGAGGTGGGTTACAGAGCTTTTTATTATTTTCTGGACAGTGGCGGCATTAGTCGCTGGATTTACCTCAGATATTTGTGATACTTTTTTTTAGTGAATAAGTAGGGATACAATGCATCCCATAATCCTTCACATGGGGGGCAGGATCTGGGGTTCCCTTTGTTAAAGGGGGCTTCCATATTCCAATAAGCTCCTTGCTCCCACAATCACCACCCAGGGCAGAGAGGAAGAGGCCATTGTCCCAATCACCATGGGACAAGGTGCTTTAGCGGGGAGCCCCCCCCCCATGTTGAGGGCATGTGGCCTGGTATGGTTCAGGAGGGGAGCTTACTGCAGAAAAACTGACCGTGATGTGAATTTTGATAACGCACCCATCAATACAAACATTGACATAGCTTGCGTGCTTCAGCCCAAAAGGCCTTAATCATAAAGGAAGTCTTCAGGAAAAAGCCCACACCTACACCTGGGGTTGTGCAGTGTCTTGGGACCTGGAAAGCTTTTTACAGCTAACCAATACAGTACACTCTGGTCTGGAAAGAGCCAGAATGCAGAGCCCTGTGCCCAAAAGTTAGTCCCGCATGCCCAATACAACAAGTTTAGGTGAAGCCTCCAAAGCTAGGCTATGGCAATGCCAGTCTGGATAGTTGCTATATAGAGAACAGTTCAAGCAGTGACATCAGTGAGGAAACTTGATTGAAGTCACTATGGGAAAAATTCCAAGAAAGTAAAAAGGCTGGCAAATGACTTTGAGCAGAGCTGTAAAACAGCATCCAACCTCCCAGGGCTCTAAGACATGCTGGGAAGGAGTGGGATTATACAAGGGCTGGCTTACATCTTTTCTGTTTGCCAGTGTCTCAACCTCCTGTTGGTGGCAGTGTAACCCAACAATTTATGAATTCCTGTGTCCCTCAATTGATGAGAAAATTAAAAATACATTAAGGAGAACAGGTCAAATCAGGTGGGTAGATCGAGATGCAAAAGCACATACAACACATCAATGATGTCCAAGAGATCTAGAAACATCAGTTTGGGTGAGTGGTTGACCCCTTGGGGGTTATTTACTAGAACTGGAAAGTACAAAATCTGGTGCAACTCGGCATAGATACTAATCAGCTTCCAGGTTTTATTGCCAAAGCTTGATTGAACAAGAAGCGGATTGTCTACCATGCACAGGTGCACCAGTTTTAGTGCACTTGCGAGTGAGACCCCAAGTCGGATGACATGTGAAATTCAATGTTTCCCTATGAGAGCTGTCTTAACTGATACTTCACAAGTCTGAAGTTAGAAAAGGTTCCTCTTCTACTTTGATCCGACTTCAATGCCACAGAGTGTAAAAAGTCACATCAAAGTCAGATTCCAAAGTTGCACTGAAAGTTGCGCAACTTTGGAGTCAGGCTAGTGTGAACCGAGCCTTAATGTCTAGTTTTAACAAGGCTATCACGGTACGTTGTGAGTAGTTTTGAGAAAGCACATAACCAACAAGGATTTCAAATTTCAGCCCATATGCAGTTCTCAGTCTAATTTTGATGATCTTCTGCCCTTAGGGACCTGGTACATTTTGAACACGATGTAGCCTTCTTAATTGTTTAACAGCAGCTGAACTCCAACGCAAAACAGGCTTCAGATGAAACCTTCTTGCTTGGTTTTCAGCTTGAATTCAATTATTGCTGTGGAAGGATGTGGTTTGTAGGACAGACAAAAAGCTAAATAATATTGTTCTAGATTATAAATGGCTAGCTCTGGTTTTTCCACTTTCCTGAATAAAATACTGTGGCTAGTTGCATCCTGCAAGACCCATATTTATCCAATAAAAAGGTATTTTTAGATGTGTTTCTTTCCCATGGGTAATATTAGAATGAAAACTTGCTGTCACACTAAGGTTGTATCACGTTATAGGAAAAGATTATATTCTGTTTATTTTAATGAATTCCTTCAACCAGATTGCTTTACAGATTTAATGAATATAAAAGATTAAGGGCCAGACTATATTTAAGATGTTGACTTCTCTCCCACCCTATTGTGTTTCCTTGCCTTATTTCTAAAAAAAATTAAGAAATAAAGGATTACAGTAGTTGTTGTATGGGGATGATTGCCCAGGAGACTCCAGGAAGCAACGTGATTTTTCCACAACTCCTAAACACCCAATCTCTACGAATGATTGATATTTCAAGAACACCTAATGCTCAGTTACTTTGCTGCAGATGTTTATAATTAACCTCATGCTCAAATCAAATGAAACACTTTGCTGCAACCAGCATTGACCACTCCCAATGTGTATCTACTCCTTTTACTTTAAAGTGATTGTAAACCTCTGACATGAAAAATTAACAATGCATATCCTTGTATAATTTGTACTTGCCTTAATCCAAAGCACTTGGTATCAGGTCTGTCTTCTTCCTCTGCTATCTACAAGCTGACAAGTTATCTGACTCCAAGCAATCACGGGTGATGGGGCCTTCAGCACACTGCCTGTGACTGAAAACCTCAGCTATGCATGTTTGCCTATCAGACTGTGTAGTGCCTTCCAACCTCTTCGGTCTCAAAGTACACTCAGGTCTCCCATCTGACCTGTGCAGTGTGTGATATCAGATAACGGACTCTGGAAGCGCAGGAATGCTGTGCAAATTCTGGACTTTAAATTGCTGTAGAGAAGAAAGTGCTACAGATAAACAGGTACAACTTATGTAGTAGAATTTGTTTAATCTCCAGGCTATCTTCCTAGATTGTAAACTCCAACGAGCAGGGCCCTCCGATTCCTCCTGTATTGTAACTGTGCTGTCTGCCCTCATGTTGTAAAGCACTGCGCAAACTGTTGGCGCTATATAAATCCTGTATAATAAGAATTGCTGGCAATGCTATCTCAGTGGTCCATCTATGCAATCCAGCTGCTTAAAGCGGAGTTCCACCCAAAAGTGGAACTTCCGCTTTAAGCACTCCTCACCCCCTTACGTGCCACATTTGGCATGTCATTTTTTTTTGGGGGGGGGGAGTGGTGGCTTTGTTAGGAGTGGGACTTCCTGTCCCACTTCCTCCTTCCGCCCAGGCGACTCTTCCTCTCGCCTTAGGCGGCCCCTCCCTGTAGGCGATCGCCTGAGACACATGACAGGTCCCAGGCGATCGCCTGTCCACTCCCGGAGAACAGCGTGACTCGCGCATGCGCCGTGAAGCCAAAAGCTGTCACGGCCGGGTGCCCAGAGTGACAATGGAGGCGCCGGCGGAGAGGAGGCGTAGAGGAGGGATGCTCTGTTTGGCCGCATCGCTGGGCCGTGGAACAGGTAAGTGTCTGTTTATTAAAAGTCAGCAGCTACACTTTTTGTAGCTGCTGAATTTTAATAAACATACAAAAGCCTGGAACTCCACTTTAACTGGGAGCAATTGCATAAAACATCTGTATCATACACTTACTTTTGCTTATGCCTGTTTAATAGTTTGAATTAATTGTATGCAGCTATTTTCTTCCGTTAGAAAACTGCAAATCGTTTTCTTGGGCTTAGGACGGTTTGTTGGTAATATCTCACACTGTACACTAGATGACACCAATCTCACAGGACATTTTATTTTCAAAAATTTTGCTTCCTGAAAAACTTGGTGATTACGATAGGCCCGGTCATACTAAACACGTTTAATTTCAGAATGACCATATCACATAGAAATCTTGAGAAAAATGTAATTAACTTTTAAGAACTAGAATGTATTTAAACATATAAGGTTTCTGATGCTGCATACAGTGGGTACCGAAAGTATTCAGACCCCCTTAAATTTTTCACTCTGTTATATTGCAGTCATTTGCTAAAATCATTTAAGTTCATTTTTTCCTCATTAATGTATACACAGCGCCCCATATTGACAGAAAAACACAGAATTGTTGACATTTTTGCAGATTTATTAAAAAAGAAAAACTGAAATATCACATGGTCCTAAGTATTCAGACCCTTTGCTCAGTATTTAGTATTTGCACCCTTTTGATGAGTCTTTTTGGGAAAGATGCAACAAGTTTTTCACACCTGGATTTGGGGATCCTCTGCCATTCCTCCTTGCAGATCCTCTCCAGTTCTGTCAGGTTGCATGGTAAACGTTGGTGGACGGCCATTTTTAGGTCTCTCCAGAGATGTTCAATTGGGTTTAAGTCAGGGCTCTGGCTGGGCCATTCAAGAACAGTCACGGAGTTGTTGTGAAGCCACTCCTTCGTTATTTTAGCTGTGTGCTTAGGGTCATTGTCTTGTTGGAAGGTAAACCTTCGGCCCAGTCTGAGGTCCTGAGCACTCTGGAGAAGGTTTTCGTCCAGGATATCCCTGTACTTGGCCGCATTCATCTTTCCCTCAATTGCAACCAGTCGTCCTTTCCCTGCAGCTGAAAAATTCCCCCACAGCATGATGCTGCCACCATCATGCTTCACTGTTGGGACTGTATTGGACAGGTGATGAGAAGTGCCTGGTCTTCTCCACACATACCGCTTAGAATTAAGGCCAAAAAGTTCTATCTTGGTCTCATCAGACCAGAGAATCTTATTTCTCACCATCTTGGAGTCCTTCAGGTGTTTTTTTTAGCAAACTCCATGCGGTCTTTCATGTGTCTTGCACTGAGGAGAGGCTTCCGTCGGGCCACTCTGCCATAAAGCCCCGACTGGTGGAGGGCTGCAGTGATGGTTGACTTTCTACAACTTTCTCCCATCTCCCGACTGAGTCTCTGGAGCTCAGCCACAGCGATCTTTGGGTTCTTCTTTACCTCTCTCACCAAAGGCTCTTCTCCCCCGATAGCTCAGTTTGGCCGGACGACCAGCTCTAGGAAGGGTTCTGGACGTCCCAAACGTCTTCCATTTAAGGATTATGGAGGCCACTGTGCTCTTAGGAACCTTAAGTGCAGCAGAATTATTTTTGTAACCTTGGCCAGATCTGTGCCTTGCCACAATTCTGTCTCTGAGCTCTTCAGGAAGTTCCTTTGACCTCATGATTCTCATTTGCTCTGACATGCACTGTGAGCTGTAAGGTCTTATATAGATAGGTGTGTGGCTTTCCTAATCAAGTCCAATCAGTATAATCAAACACAGCTGGACTCAAATGAAGGTGTAGAACCATCTCAAGGTAGATCAGAAGAAATGGACAGCACCTGAGTTAAATATATGAGTGTCACGGCAAAGGGTCTGAATACTTAGGACCATGTGATATTTCAGTTTTTCTTTTTTAATAAATCTGCAAAAATGTCAACAATTCTGTGTTTTTCTGTCAATATGGGGTGCTGTGTGTACAATAATGAGGAAAAAAATTAACTTAAATGATTTTAGAAAATGGCTGCAATATAACAAAGAGTGAAAAATTTAAGGAGGTCTGAATACTTTCCGTACCCACTTTGTAAGTTCAACAGGGCTAAAAGTGTGTAGCTGCTGATTTCCGTTTGTACCAGTTTCTGGTGCCTCTTGCTGCAGTGTGCTACAACAATCACCTAGCAATGAAGGATTCCAGTTGCCCCGGCTGATCCTGTTTTTCCATTGTAGCAATGCCCTATTGAAACCTTTCACCATGTTCATAACTGACTGCGACTAGATTTTCAGCAAAGTCATCCAACTGTGCATGCAGAAAATGAATCTTCAGTGACATGTCACCAATATATATATATATATATATATATATATATATCACTAAAAGATACTATAAAAACTTGCCTCTCCTATTAGTATCACTCTGCGCTTCTGGATAAAATGCAGAAATAGAAACAACCACAGAAAAAATGCAATGTATGTGTTAAGAGCAGCTGCTAAAAATCAATCGTAAAATGCAAACACAGTGATATAAAACTTCAATCCAAAGTCCAAAATAAAACTGCAGCAGCGCTACGAACAAGTATTAAAATGTGCGTCTTCCATATAATCATAAATATGGGTGGATTAGATAGTGAATAGTGTTTCAGGTTGTAATTAGTCCAAATGCTAGTTTCAGTGCTCCTTTCACCCAGGTGTGTTCACTGCGTGGGGGGGAAAAAAAAAGGTCCCCCTATGGGGGTGCACTCACCAGATATCAGATCAATATAGGCATACAGTATATTAACCATCCTCCTCAGGTGTTCTGTCTTCTTACCACAATGATAATCATAAGGTACCGTACCTCCACGATGAAAAAGCTGTGGGTGTAGTCTCCAAAGAATCCACTGAAGGGCGCTGTGACTGATCTGTGACGAGCCGCGATAAGACACTCCTTCCTGGCAGACGGGAAAAAAACTTTTTTTTTTTTTTTTTCAATTACAACCTGAATCACTAATTACTATCTAATCCACCCATATTTATGATTATATGGAAGACGCACATTTTAATACTTGTTTGTAGCGCTGCTGCAGTTTTATTTTGGACTGAAGTTTTATATCACTGTGTTTGCATATATATATATAAAAAAAGTTCTTACTTTTTGTATCACTTGACCCACCCTCCTAGATTGAAAGCTCTAACGAGCAGGGCCCTCTAATTCCTCCTCAATTGTATTGTGACTGTACTGTCTGCCCTCACGCTGTAAAGCTCTGCTAAAACTGTTGGTGCTATATAAATCCTGCATAATAATAATAATATAGCTCCCCAGATATACTATATAAAACAGAATGGACCTCCATGATGCCACTTAGTATTGAATTTTACTTAACCACTTGTCGACTGCCTACGTTAGCAGAATAGCACGGGCAGGCAAAGCAACGTACCTGTACGTTGCTTTAAAACTGCCGCCTAGCGGTGTCCCATGATCGTGTCATCGAGCGGCAGAACGGTGGGATGCCTATGTAAACAAGGCATTTCCTTGTTCTGCCTAGCGACAGGACAGTGATCTACTGCTCCCTGTCATCGGGAGCAGTGGTCACGGTCGTGTCACTTGTAGCCCAGCCCCCACACAGTTAGAATCACTCCCTAGGACACACTTAACCCCTTCCCTGCCAGTGTCATTTACACAGTAATCAGAACATTTTTAGAGCACTGATCGCTGTATAAATGACAATGGTCCCAAAATAGTGTCAAAAGTGTCCGCTGCAATATCGCAGTCATGACAAAAATTGCTAGTAATAATAAAAAAATTATAATAAAAATGCCATGAAACTACCCCCTATTTTGTAGACGCTATAACTTTTGCGCAAACCAATCAATATGTACGCTTATTGCGATTTTTTTTTACCAAAAGTATGTAGAAGAATACATATCGGCCTACACTGAGGAAAAAATGTGAAAGAGAAAAAAGGAGGAAAAAATTTGTTTTTTTAAATATATTTTTTGGGGATATTTATTATAGCAAAAAGTAAAAAATATAGCTTTTTTTTTTAAAAAAAATTTGCACTTTTTTGTTTATAACGCAAAAAATAAAAACCGTAGAGGTGATCAAATACCACCAAAAGAAAGCTCTATTTGTGGGGGGGGGGGGGGGGGGGAAAGGACGTCAATTTTGTTTGGGTGCAACGTCGCAGGACCGCGCAATTGTCAGTTAAAGCGACGCAGTGCCGAATCGCAAAAAATGGCCCAGTCATTGGGCAGCCAATTCTTCCGGGGCTGAAGTGGTTAAAATTATCCTGCTTCAGATTGAAAGTGTGTAGCAACTGTATATTCTTATTTCATTTTTTTTTTTCACTGGAAAGTGGAGTTACCCTTTAAATGCTTTCCACATGATTTTTTCTGGCCCCACTAACAGATCTTGGAAACAGCTGGTCATGATGACAAATCTAATCTGTGGACCAACAAAAATGCCTTCCTTAACCTTGGCATCAGTTATTCTTGGAAACATCTGTCCCACATTAGGAAAACCTGCACTTTCCTTGTTCATTGCTTTCCCCAAAAATTTCTGAGTTATATGTAAAGCAGAGGCAAAAATATCTTTGTCGGGTCAACTAGTTCATGTGCAATTATTTTCTGTTCTGAAAACCAAATACTTTAGGAATGGCCATTTCTTTTTAATGTAATGCGTTTCAACAACCGTTCTATGTTTTTATTTCTTTCTTTCATGTGTGCAGTACAGCCAACAGGTATTAAATTATTATTATTATTATACAGGGTTTATATAGCGCCAACAGTTTGCGCAGCGCTTTACAAAATAAAGGCAGACATTACAATTTGGTACAAGAGAAATCAGAGGGCCCTGCTCATTAGAGCTTACAATCTAAAAAGGGAGGGTCAATTGATACAAAAGGTAATAGCTGTGGGGGGATGAGCTGATGCAGGAAGTACAAGTTAGTTAGAAGCAGGATAGGCTTCTTTAAAGAGTAGTGTTTTCAGGGATCGTCTAAATATGGATAGATTAGGGGACAGTCGGACAGATTGGGGTAGGGAGTTCCAAAGGATGGGAGAAGCTCTGGAGAAATCCTGGAGGCGAGCATGGGAGGAGGTGACAAGGGAGCTAGAAAGCAGAAGGTCTTGGGAGGACCGAAGAGAGCGGCTTGGTTGGTATTTTGGGACTAGGTTAGTGATGTAGCTGGGGGCCAAGTTGTGGGTGGCTTTGTAAATTATTGTTAGTACTTTGAATTTTATTTGTTGGGTGAGTGGGAGCCAGTGAAGGGATTGGCAGAGAGGGTGGAGGACACTGAATGGGTGGTAAGGTGTATGAGTCTTGCAGCAGCATTCATGATGGACTGATGGGGGGATAGTCTATGTAAAGGTAATCCAATGAGGAGGGAGTTGCAGTAGTCGAGGCGAGAGATGACCAGGGAGTGAATTAGAAGCTTAGTGGTGTCATTAGTTAAAAAGGGGCGTATTCTGGAAATGTTGCGGAGGCCAAGGCGGCATGATTTGGACAGGGATTGAATGTGGGCCTGAAAGGACAGTTCAGAGTCTAAGGTTACCCCTAGCACCCTGGCATGTGGGGACAGACTGATAGATGTGCCATTGATCTTGATAGAGAAGTCAGGGGAAGGGGAACGTGGGGGAGGAAATATTAAGAGCTTAGTTTTAGATAGATTCAGTTTGAGGAAGTGGTTTGACATCCAGGCTGATATGTCTGTTAGTAAATCTGTGATGCGTGAGGAGATTGATGGGGTGAGCTGAGGGGCAGAGAGATAGATTTGGGTGTCGTCAGCATATAAATGGTAGTGGAAGCCATGGGAGGCTATAAGCTGACCCAGGGAGGATGTGTAGATTGAGAATAGCAGAGGTCCAAGGACAGAACCTTGGGGGACCCAAACGGTAATAGGAGTTGGAGAGGAGGAAGTGGAGTTGTAAGTGACACTGAAGGTGCGGTGAGATAGGTAAGATTCGAACCAACGGAGAGTGCAGCCATGATTAAAGGGTGTACATTGTCATTGTGTAACAAGACAGACAGCCTTGAGGCCCAAAGCTGTGAACAAACCATCAATTCCAGTGCAGAAAACAAGGTGGTCAAAATGTGCAAAGTAATTTGTTAAATCATCTTGATCGCTTCAAAAAGACATACATTTTCATACCTGGTGATCGCAAACACCATCTTTGCAGTCCTGAACCCAGTAGTTTTGCTACGGATTTTGACAAACCCAAGTCCCTGACAAGGTTGTTTCATTCTGATTATGTTATGGGATGAAGCTCACTAGATATACACAGTTCAAAATTCAGATAATTTTCACTGTCTGTGCCTGCCTAGCGCATTGCAGCAACGTTGTCTGTTTTATCTAAGCCCCATTTCTCTGGTGGTTTTGGTACTGGCAGTGGCAGATTGTCCTCATGTGGCACTGGTCTCATGGCTAAAGGCAGTTTGGGTAATTTAACAGGAGTTCTTATTTTTATCCAGGTAAGTTAGTCAGACAGAAGTAACAGACACATGATCATTCTGTTCTTGTATTATCAACGTGACAGAAAATTACAATGACTTACGAGTTCCTCTGAGCCAAGCTCCGAGATCGACAGCATATATTGCACAACAAATGTGAGGAGCCCAGGCCTGGCCTCGATCACCAAATTCACAACAAAAATACAGTTCACACACCCTTCAGTTCAGTCATGGTGCATCCTTGAGTACTCACCACAAACATAGCAGAACGTTTCACTGACGACTGTTCCGACATTAGAAAGACAATTGTGCTGTCATCAATTGTCCTGTAGCAAGTCTAAAAACTGGCTTCCTTATCTGAGGCTGGGTTCACACTATTGCAAAATTGGATGCAGGTTTCCCTGCATCCAATTCGCATGTCAGGAGATTGTGACCGACTCTCTCCGGAGCGAATAGCATAGGAGTCCTGTGCGTCTTCTGGTCCAATTCAGGTCCAAAAAATTTGATTTTTTCATCATACTTACCTGTAAAATCCTTTTCTTTGAGTACATCATGACACAGCGTTAGGCCAATATTCATTACTTGCTGGGTTATACTTCATCTCCAGGTGAATGGACACTGGTAGACCAAAAGTCTTTAGACAGGAAGTGATCCCCTATATAACCCCTCCCATACAGGAAATACTTCAGTTTTGTAGCAAGCACTGAATCCTCAAGAAGAGGGGAGGGACCTCTGTGTCCCATGATGTACTCAAAGAAAAGGATTTTACAGATAAGTATGACAAAAAAATCCTATTTTCTTTTTCATACATCATGGAACACAGAGTTAGGCCAATATTCATTACCTGCTGGGACGTCCCAGAGCAATAGCCTTGAGGGGAGGGAGATACCTGCCAAACAATAGCCATCAAACCTTATACAGTAGCCCGCCACTGCGGCCGAAAGCCAAATCCTCGGCTGCTCGAACATCCACTTGATAACATTTTGTGAACGTATGAACTGAAGACCAGGTAGCAGCCTTACAAATCTGAGCCACAGATACCTGATGGCGAAAAGCCCAGGAGGTTCCTACACTCCTGGTAGAATGAGCTTTCACCCTAAAGGGAGGAGCTTTACGCTTCAGACCATAGGCCTGAATGACCAATTGATGTACCCAATTGGCAATGGAAGCTGCCTGCCCCTTCTTGGGTCCTTTTTGTAAAACAAAAAGAGTCTGATCCTCGGATCTCCGGAGATCTAGACAAATAAACTTCGACTGCACTGGACAATGTCTTAAGAATGCAGTCATCTCTCTTCCGTCGAACGAGGCTGAGAGAAAAAGGAAGGCAAAATAATGTCCTGATTTAAATGAAAGGCGGACACCACTTTTGGCAAAAAGGGTGGAACAGGTCGTAACACGACCCTGTCGTGGTGAAGGATACAGTACAGTTCCCTGTATTAAAGGGCCTCCAACTCCGACACCCTTCTAGCCGAGGGGATAGCCATCAGGAAGGCTAGCTTGCGTGACAGCAAGTCTAATGGAATTTCCTTGATAGGTTCAAATGGTTGTTTCTGTAACACAGACAGCACCAAGTTCAAGTCCCAAGGACACATAGGTGACCCAATGGGGGGGGGGGGGAAGCAAACGAGTTGCCCCCTGCATAAAGGTTCGGACCAGGGAAAGGGAGGCTAAAGGCCTTTGGAAGAATACTGATAGGACCTCTGATTGTACTCAAAGCCAATTTGATTTCCACAGCTGACTGTAGAAAAGAGAGAATTCTCCCAATCACGTATCTCAGAGGATGCCATTTTTTTGGCTTCACACCAAGCAATACAAATCTTCCAGACCTTACAATAGATCTTCCTAGTGACAGATTTTCTAGCATTCACTAGGGTAGACACCACTGGCCCTGAGATGCCACGGTCCTTTAACACCCTGGCTTCAATAGCTATGCCGTCAAATTTAGAGACTAAATTGGGGTGGAATATAGGACCTTAAGATAGTAGATCGGGGCACCGTGGCAGCGTCCATGGCCCGTCTATTGTCTCACAATCTCCGGGAACCAGGGCTTTCTGGGCCAGGCTGGTGCCACCAGAATGAATGGAACTCCCTCACTCCGAATCCTGAGCAGCAAATGTGGAAGGAGAGGGATTGAAGGGAAAGCATAAACCAGGGAGTACTGGCTCCATGGAACTACCAGAGCATCTTCTGCTCCGATTGCCAGAGGATCTCTTGTTCGGGACACAAACTGCTGTAGCTTGTTGAATCTGGATGCCAGTAGGTCGACCTCTGGCCATCCAACATTGGCAAATTTCCTGAAACACTCCTGGGTGTAGGGAACATTCTCCCAGGCAGATATGCTGGCGGCCTCAGATAATCGACCTTCCAGTTCTCTACTCCTGAGATATGGACTGCCGATAGAATCGGCACATGTCCCTCTGCCCAGGCTAGTATGTGGTTCACCTCCTTCAGCGCTGAACGACTCTTGGTACCGCCTTGGTGGTTTATATAGGCCACTGCAGCGGCATTGTCGGACTGAACCCTCATAGGGTAGTCCTGAAGCTCCATCGTCCAGGACCGTATGGCCAGTCGTACTGCCCGTAATTACAGGATGTTGATGGGCAGGATCTGTTCTGTCCTTAACCATTTCCCCTGAGCTGAGAGCCCTTCTAGGTTCGCTCCCCAGCCTGACAGACTGGCATCTGTAGTCAGTACTCTCCAAGTTACCGGGCGGAAGAATTTTCCCTTTCGCAGGTTCTGATCCTGCAACCACCAGTTTAGGCTTAAGGGTGCCGAGGTAAGAACATTAGATAAACCAGGGCTCTCCTGTTTCAAGCCAACAAGATGTTTTGTTGTAGAGGCCTGGAATGGAGCTGGGCATAGGGCACCGCCTCGGAGGAGGATACCATCCTCCCTAGAAGACTCATACAGAGCTGAATGGAGGGTTGTCTGGTGCCCCTTATCTGATGCACCCGATTCTGCAGGATGCACATCCTTGCAGGTGGCAAGTATACTCTTGCTTAGACCGTATCTAGGATCAGACCTAAATGCTTTAGACTTTGAGCTGGTCTCAAGGTTGACTTTTCGGTATTTATGATCCAGCCTAAGCTTTCCAAATACCGCACTGTGCATGTTATGCTCTGTTCTAGAGCCTATAGTGAATGATCTCAGAGCAGGAGGTTGCCCAGATACCAGAGCATCGAGATCCCTTGGGCCCTTAAAAGACCAAGTACTGGTGCTAGGACCTTTGTGAACACACGGGGAGCTGTAGCAAGCCCAAAGGGTAGAGCCACAAATTGAAAAGGACGTTCCTCTACTGCAAATCGCTTTATATCAATGGAGGCTAAAAAAGTCTCCCATCTGGAGTGAGGCTACTACTGAGAGGACAGGACTGGATCAGTAGATACTTGTTCAGGGATCTTAGGTCCAAAATGGGCCTTGTGTCCCAGTTTGTTTTTTGAACCGTAAACAGGTTTGAGTAAAACCCCGTGCCTGTTTCGGATACAGGAACCTCTACAATCACTCCTTGATGCACTAAATGATGTAGTGCCTGAAGCAAGAAGTCATTTTGGAGGATCCGAGGGAACACTGGATCTTAAAAACCTCTGAGGGGGAACCCCCCCGCAACTCCAGCTTGTAACCGCGGGATATAGTTGAGGTGACCCACTCTTCCCGAATTATTCTTCTCCAAATGTCCGCAAAGTGCAGCAGCCTTCCCCCCACCCGATATAGTGGGGGTGTCTCCTCAAAAAGGAAGGCTTGGTGCTGGGTTTAGAAGAATTTCGGACCCAGGGATTTTTCTGGCCCTGGCCTTGCCCCTGGCCCTAGCACCCTGTTGGTGGCAGAACTGCCTTGACGTTGAGACATTTGAGGAAGCAGTCCCTGAGGTTTTAAACAAGGAACGCCTAGTGCTTTTCTTCACATTAAGTAGAGAACTCTTCTGTCCGGAAATCTTTTGGATATATTTGTCCAAGTGATCACCAAATAAACATTCCCCCTGAAAGGGGAAACCTGCCAATAACTTTTTACAAGGAAGCTCGGCTGACCAGTTCTTAAGCCACAAAAGTCTGCGCATATGTACAGACAAGAGCACCAAAACAAGAAACCTGCTCTATTGAATCCTTTAAGGTGTCAGCAGCAAAACACAGTGCTCGAGGAATATCTGCCTTATTTTTAGGCAGATCATTTTCCCGGTTAGGCCTGTCAGGCCGTTTGATCTGATCCTTTACAGACTGGCAGATAACAATTGCTGCAACAGCTGGCTGAATAGCTGAACAGGCCAAAGAAAAGGAAGCTTTTAATAATGACTCCAATTTCTTGTCAACGGGGTCTTTCAAGCCCTGTGCATTATCCACTAGACAAGTTACCGTATATACTCGAGTATAAGCCAAGTTTTTCAGCACATTTTTTTGTGCTGAAAATGCCCCCCTCGGCTTATACTCGAGTCACCTTTTTGCGCCTGATCTCCCGGACTTTGGGGAGCTGGTACAGGCCGGTCGTAGGTCCCCTGGACCCCAATCTTGGCACTCATATAGCCCCACTCTTCCTCTACAAGTGTGCAAAGTTTGTTGTCCGGGGAACCTACGGCCGGGGATCACGATTTTTCAAAGCCGGGAACCCCTTCCATAGACTTCCATGTTAAACGGTCATTTCTCAGGTGACTTTGGGGACCCGATACCAGCCGGACCCGAAACTTGGCACAGGTGTAGCTCCATTTCTCATCTATAAGTGTGCAAAGTTTTTTGTCTGGGGGACCAAGGGCCGGGGAGCACCGTTTTTTCAAAGCCGGGCACCCCTTTCAAAGACTCCCATGTTAAACATCAGTCTAGTCATGGACAGTGAGGCATGGGCACAGTGAGGCATGGGCACAGTGAGGCATGGGCACAGTGAGGCATGGGCACAGTGAGGCATGGACACAGTGAGGCATGGACACAGTGAGGCATGGACACAGTGAGGCATGGACACAGTGAGGCATGGACACAGTGAGGCATGCAGATGGACACGCTAGGCTTATACACGAGTCAATAAGTTTTCCCAGTTTTTTTGTGGTAAAATTAGGTGCCTCTGCTTATATTTGGGTCGGCTTATACTCAAGTATATACAGTAAGTTCTTGTTTAAAGAAGAGACTGCTGCATCTACAGCTGGCATGCTCCACTTCTTAAACTTTTCATCAATAGGATGTAAAAGGGAAAACCTCTTAGGAGGAACAAAAACCCTGTCAGGATGTTCCCAATCAGCATACACCGCCTGTTCCATCAGAGGGTGTAAGGGGAAAGCCTGTGTGGCCTAAAGAGGCCTCAGGGATCCCAAAGAAGACCACTGGGGCTCAGTAACCTCTGCAAGAGGCAACTTAAAGGCAGAACAAACCATTTCGGTAAGAGTCAGGATCAAAAGCCTCTGTGGGAGATACCAACTGGATATCCTCTTGTCCAGATTGCTCGGAAGCAGAGTCTACTGCCAGGCCATCCACAGAATCCTGAGCTTTTATCTCTTCACCATCCTCAACCCATCCTTCGCCAGCCTCAACCCATTCCTGTGGATATAACACTAGGGATGCGACTAGGTTCATCAGGAACTACTGACAACATAGGTGTGCCCTTCCCTGTAGCGTTAGTCCCGCTCCTCTTTTTTGAAGACATTTACTAGCCACAAAAAAAAGAGTACCTGGGTGTAGTATTAAAACACCTCGGAAGGGTCACCAAGCCCCTATGCAACAATCCTGCCAAGCACCTTTAGCCCGCCAAGCAACACCTGGTGACTCACGTGACCTGGGTAAGGAGAAATTAACTGCTGCAAATGCCTGGTTCAGAGTCTGCTCTGTGTCCCACAGCTGCCTTCTGGAAGCACCGAATGCTTGGCATACACAGCTTAAATAAGCTGGCTGTGCGCCAGAACGTTCTGTGCGCGGTCCCAGCGAACGGGCGTTGGTGTATTCATATATGACGCAAACCTTTGCGCGCCCAGGGCCCGAAGGTCGCTTTACAGGCAAAACCTTGCAGGATCTTGAGTCTTCTTTGCGAGGCTCGGGATATAAAGCCTGTGTCAAATGGATCTGATCGGTCAATCCCTTAATTAATTTAAGAACAGTTTGTGGGACTAGCTACCTGGAGCTCAGAGAGCTCAAACAACCGTGCCATCCACCTTGCAGGCACTGGTAAAAAACCGAAGTATTTCCTGTATGGGAGGGGTTATATAGGGGATCACTTCCTGTCTAAAGACCTTTGGTCTACCAGTGTCCATTCACCTGGAGGTGAAGTATAACCCAGCAGGTAATGAATATTAGCCTAATGCCGTGTTTCTAATCGGACAAACCGATAGTGTATGGGCCCCATCGGTCTTTTTTCCATCGGTGAGAAAAAATAGAACATGTTTTAAATTTATCCAATGGGAAAAAAAACAATAGCGAATTCCGATCGTCTGTGTGGAACTCCATCAGACAAAAAACCCACGCATGCTCAGAATCAAGTCGACACATGCTCAGAAGCATTAAACGTAATTTTTCTTGGCTTGTCGGAGTGTTTTACGTCACAGTGTTTGGGACAGTCAGATTGACTGATGGTGTGTAGCCAAGACTGATGGAAGTTAGCTTATTTAGAATCGATAGGAAATCCGATCGTGTGTACAGGGCTTAACTCTGTGTCTCATGATGTATGAAAAAGAAAAGACAAAAATTCGGACCCGAAACGATGAACAGGGATAAACCGGACCCTGCTGTGAGACGCTCCATATGGCAGTGTGAACTCAGACTATATTACTTGTACATAGACAATGTTATGGCTTGAAACAATCACATCAAAATACATGAAAACTGATCTTAATGTAATGAATAGCATCTGAGCATGCAAGCTGCTTTTATAGCCTTTTCATGCAGCATCCATCTGACCTAATCCATAAGATATGCCCCCAAAATGTTCAGGAAGCAAAATGTTTGTTGTCCAGTATTCCCGGTTACCTTTTTCTCCCATTTTCTTTGTAGTATGCGCAGGCTTGCCATCAGGGCCCAAGACGCTGGGTGGGAAAAAATACATTTATTGGATTCTCCATTGAGGGACAAAAGTATTTTCCCTTCTTGTTATGCTGCCATCTACAGGAGGAGCAAGCAAAAAAAAAAAAAAAAAACAGCTTACCTCAGTTTTGTATCAATGCAGTACCAAGTACATAATCAAACACAGAGGAATGGAACTTGTGTCAATCAATGGACACCAAGGTAAGGCTTTTGATAGAACATAAATGCAAACAGGTCTAAGAAAAAAATAAAAATAAAATCTGGCTACTGCTTGCAGCTCGAAGAGCTACTTAAAGGATCTTAGGCCCAAAGCTGCATCATATAAGGCCACTACGTCCACCTGGTAGAACGTGAAAAATATGTTTGTCAGAAGTTGGCAGCCATGTAAATCTTAGAAACCGTTGCTTGGTACCAAAGATGAAGAGAAAATGTCCAATCTCCTAAGGACACTAGCAAAAACAAACCGAGGCATGTTGATGCTAGGAGGCTTTATCCTAGGCTAGGCCTACAGTTTTTTTGTTTGCCAGTATTCAATTATCCTATAGACAGCAGCATAACCCAAAAAACCCAAATTGTCTCAATCGACAAGAAAAAAAAAATCACTTCCAGTTTCCATAAACAAATTCCATAACCAACCCCCTTTATTTTCCTTCCCATATTTAATTGGATAATTGGAAATAACACACCATTAAACGTCCTAAAATAAACCATTTATTAAGAAAATGTTCTTCCAATTTAATCAGTTAACTTTCTTGGATAACAAATCTGAAGCTGGCCATAAAATGACACATTCACAGTGTACACAATAAACAGTAAAACATTTACAAGGTCTAGAATGCTTAGCGGTAATACTAACTTGCATCAGAGTCTGAAAATGTCAAAACAGTACATTTTATTACAGGTCTCATTGATATGAGAAATAAAAAGCTGAAGAACAAATTAAAACACTATGGTCCATGTCCAGTAGTAATGGCACTTCACATGCAGCTTTTATAAAAACAAACACATGTGCAGGGACACTGTCACATGGAGAACATGTGCCATATAACACATACAAGAGCAGCAGCAGAAGGACAAGTGACGCCCATCATCTGAGCAGTCTTAAGTCAAGGTAATACACAATGTTGCACTGCGTGCCCCAGCTTAGTCTTTATGTAAATATTACATACAGTAGTGATTAAGAGATGACTTGCTGAAATACATTAGGCCATATCTCCTTGACGGCTTCATTCTTCATCTGTGCAAACCTGCCAACCAGAAGAGATAATATGATGAGATTTAAAGTTAGCCCCCCCCCCCCCCCCCTCATTTTCCCAGTCCACAAAAGCAGTCTATGATCTGCATCCATATGTTCCAATGTTCCCTGCACCTCAAAGACTGACTACAGGTTGCTCCATTACTACAAAGCGTGAATGTTAGTAACCTGTTGCAGGTCCCCGCCTGCTGTAAGTTGTAAATCTAAAATCAAGTTTTGGTGTGGAGTAGAGGATTTTATTCTTTAGGGCTGAAAGTGGGGCAATACAATTCTTGCTCCATAGTCCCAATCTATTAACCACTTAAAGACCGGAAGGATTTACCCCCTTAATGACCAGGCCATTGTTTGCGATACGGAACTGTGTTATTTTAGCTGAAAATTGCGCGGACATACAACACTGCACCCAAATAAAATTGATGTCCTTTTTTCCCCCACAAATGGAGCTTTCTTTTGGGAGTATTTGATCACCTATGCGATTTTTATTTTTTGCGCTATAAACAAAATATAGACCATTTTGAAAAAAAAAATAGGATTTTTGCACTCACCGTAAAATCCTTTTCTCTGACGTCCATGGACTGACACAGCTTCTAATACTGAAACATGTGGGTTTATGTCCCTGCTCGCAGGAGAAGATCTAGGCAGAATGTTAGATGTTAGAAACATACATTCTAGAAAAAAAACAGAGCTGAACAGCCCCGCCCAGGGGGGGCGGTCCCTCCGGACATAACCATCCTACCTAGAGCTAGCAGCCTCAGTTCGTAACAAAGCAGTACAAACCTTAAAGAAGGGTGGGTGCTGTGTCAGTCCATGGACGTCAGAGAAAAGGATTTTACGGCGAGTACAAAAATCCTATTTTCTCTTATCGTCCATGGACTGACACAGCTTCTAATACTGAAATACGTGGGACGTCCCAAAGCAGTATCAGAAAGAGGGTGGGAGCAGTAGTAAAGGAAAAACCAAACTCCACTCCAAACAAGCAGAACTCCTCAACGGAGGAGTTGCAACTTTAAACAGCGGCCTGCAACCCTTGCGGCCGAAGGAAGCATCCGAAGATGCAGCCACATCAACCTTATAGAACTTAGAAAAGGTATGAACGGACGACCAGGTCGCCGCCTTGCACACATGTACAACCGACGCTTGATGTCGGAAAGCCCAGGAAGCACCAATTTCCCCAGTGGAATGCGCCGTAACCGGAAAGGGAGGCGCCCGCCCCTTAAGGGCATAGGCCTGTATAACGGTCTGTTTGATCCACCTAGAAAAGGTGGCAGACGACACCGCTTGGCCCTGTTTTGGACCAGAGAGACACAAACAGTGAGTCAGACTTCCGAATGGAAGCAGTAGCAGACAGGTACACCCGTAAGGCTCATACCACATCCAATGTGTGAAGCGCAAACTCTCAGGGATGCGATGGGTGAGGACACAAGGACGGAAGAACAATGTCCTCATTAAGGTGAAAGGCCGAGACCACCTTTTGAAAGGAAAGACGGTCGTGGGCGCAATACCGCCTTATACTTATGAAGGACCAAGTAAGGCGACTTGCAGGACAAGGCCGCCAACTCAGACACCCGTCGAACAGAAGTAATGGCCACTAAGAAAGCCACCTTCTGGGACAAGGTCAAGAGAGGAATCTCTCTGATATTTTCAAACGGATGTTCTTGGAGAACCGAGAGCACCAAATTCAGAACCCAAGGAGGGGGAGGAGGCTTGACAGGGGGGATCACATGGCGAACCCCCTGCACAAAGGTGCTAATCAAGGAATGGCCCGCTAGCGGTCGTTGAAAAATACAGCCCGGGCCGTAATCCGACCCTCGATGGTACGCAAGGCCATCTTTTGGGTCACACCACGCTGTAAGAACAGCAAAATCTTGGGAACGGAATACGTCCGTGGACGCCATGAAGCGCCTCGCACATAGCGATGTAAGCCTTCCAGGTACGGTGATAGAATTTTCTGGAGGAAGATTTCCGTGCCTACAACATAGATGAGATGACCGAATCCGAGAGACCTCGGTCCCTCAGCACCTGGCTTTTAACAGCCATGCCATTAAAGCCAAGGACTGTAAAGCAGGATGAAGTATGGGACCATGAGACAGAAGGTCCATCCAAATAGGCAGTCGCCAAGGAACGCCTGCGACTAGCCGAACTAGATCGGCGTACCAATGTCGCCGTTCCGGAGCAAGGAGGATCACCGGAATGGCCTCGGCCCCTACTCTGCGAAGCAGGCGAGGCAACAACAGTAGCGGAGGGTAAGCATACATCAGGCGATACTGCCCCCACGGGCCACCAACGCGTCTGCCCAGGGATCCCTGGACCTGGCCACGAATCTCGACATCTTGCGAGTGAGTCGAGAGGCCAGAAGGTCCACATCCAGTGCCCCACCTCCAGTAAAGGAGGTGAAAACACCTCCGGATGTAAGGACCCTTCCCCTAGAATGCACACGGCCGACAGGACCATCCTGTAGCGGGATGGGTATGATAATCCCAAGGAGACCCCGCAATGCATCGGAGAAGGGAGGCCCCGGCTTACGGGGTGCCTCAATTGTTGGCCAAGAAAGGCAACCTGACAGAGCTTCCCTAGAAACTCGGTCAGTGGACCAGTAACTCAGCCTCTATACCGTGTAGGAATGATAGCATGTGAATAAACATATTGCACATGTTTATGCTGTGCATTACCATTGGAGTGTAGGAGGAAACCGGAGTACCCGGAGGAAACCCACGCAGACAGCACACACATACTGTAAGTATTTATAGTATGTGCAATAAACATGTTTATACTGTGCAGAGAGCCAAAGCGCACATACCATGAGAGGACACCGGAGCAAACCCACGCCGACCCAGAGAGTATAATACATACATATACTGTGAATTTATTTAGAGTCGTGTATAAAACATATTGTGTATGTTTAGATCATGTATGGCACTAAAGACACAGCATTGGAACATGGGAGGAAACCCACGCAGACACAGAGATCAATAACACATACATACACTGTGAATGTATCCAGTGTAGAGTTATAAGATAAGTTTAAATTATGGCGCTGAGGAGCATAATCTTCTCTGTATCATTCCAACCTGCTTAAATGTGCTGCCGAAGCAGCATGCAGGTAAAAGGTAACCTCTGACACCTCAGACCGTGGTCCTGTCAGAGCTCAGAGAGTTCCCCAGGAAATGGCGGGAAACCACAGGTGCAGAGACCCTGTTGTTGCCTCAGAGACATCACACAGAAGGCTCACAGGGACTAGAGAAATAAATGAATAAAGTCGCCCCCCCCACCATGCTGCACCGACCGGGGGGGGCACTGTGTACCACTGTATCATCCATGCTGCTCTCGACGCAGCATGTGAGGAAACAGTGAGGAAGCTGTGTAAAAGAAAAGCTTGAAAAGAACAAAAAAGGAGACAGCGTCCACCTGAGGTACCTCAGCCACAGCATCCAGCTTGAGAGTGTCCCTCGCAGCATTAATGAGTTCATTTGCAAGCGCCCTGTCATTTACTGACTCAAAACTGGAGTCTTCCTCACAAGGAATGTCCTGTTCAAAAACATTAAAATATTCAGAGCTAGGGTCCTGAGCAGCAGCAGCTAGGCCCATATCTGAATCAGAGCACTCCCCATGTGGAGATTGTGTGGGGAGAGGGAGCTTTATAGCTCCCTTACGCTCGCACACCGCTTCCATCCTGACAATAAATGTTTCCAGGACTGCCGACGGCTGGTCCATAGGGACCGCAGGTGCAAGAGCACTGCCTGTTGCCTCTGACAAGAGTGGGGAAGCAGGTGAACCAGACTCCATACTCGCCACCCTCTGAGACCTTATGCACAATAAAGTGAATAAACAGTCCACCCACTGGCTGCACTGACTGAGGGGATACCCAGAGGACTCACCAACCCTTCAGAGGACTGCTCAGCTCCGCTGTATGCACCGCACTGCCAGCGCAAGTGAAGCATGAGGAGAGTGTGAGTAGATTTGCGCCGCAGCAGCGGCGATAGAGGCCGAAAGTGAAAGCGCACGCGGCTTCAAGAAAATGGCCGTCGACCGCATGTAAACTGCGCCATTGATCCGGGGCAAGATGGCCGGCGAGCGCAGCAAAATACAGTCAATGCGCCTAATGGCGTCTCCAAACACCCCACGTTTTCACAGGCCCCAGCACACAGACATGAGCGCCCCCCCCCCCGTCAGGCCAAAGAGACCCCCAGGCACCCCCACACAGCACAGCGCCAGATTAGGGTGCAGAGAGCAGCATAACAGGGGGCAGACAGGGAAAAAATAAACATACAGAGAAACACAGCCAGCATGTACTCACCTGTATTCAGGAGAGACTACTGGTTTGTTTCAGACAGACCTATCACAGAGTAGTACTGAGTAGCTGTCGGCCCGGTCCACCGCAAAACATACAGCAGGTACTGTTCAATCTTGTGAGGACCGCGGGAGCATAAAAGCCCACCGGCCACCCCTGGAGTCATGGGGCATGTCGTGAACTGAGTCTCACGCACACAAGGCGAGGATCAGCATGCTCGATGGTCGGACAGGGAAGACTACGAGGATACTAGTGTACCCAACCTGTTGCCCAGCCGACAGTTGATTGAAGGTCTCAAAATAAAATAACAAAATTCTCAAAGGAATAAAAAAATAAAAAAATCTTCCAGGAGACTGGCTCCTGAGAGAGCTATGTCTTCTCCTCCTGCTAGGCAGAAAAAAACTGAGGCTGCTAGCTGCAGGTAGGAGGGTTATGTCCAGAGGGACCGCCCCCCTGGGGCTGTTCAGCTCTGTTTTTTTCTAGAATGTATGTTTCGAACATCTAACATTCTGCCTAGATCTTCTCCTGCGAGCAGGGACATATACCCACGTGTTTCAGTATTAGAAGCTGTGTCAGTCCATGGACGATAAGAGAAAACATATTTTTGATTTTCTGCTATAAAACGTATACAACAAAAAAAAGTTTTTTTAATTTCTTCATCAATTTAGGCCAATATGTATTCTGCTACATATTTTTAGTAAAAAATCCCCAATACGCGTATATTGATTGGTTTGCGCAAAAGTTATAGCGTCAACAAAATAGGGGATAGATTTAGGGCATTTTTTTTATTTTTTTTACTAGTAATGGCGTTGATCAGTGATTTTTCCTCCCTTTTGCAGCTTTACCTTTGGCGCCATTTGAGCTGATTGGCTGCAACACCAGCGACAGCTCTATAAAAAGTCCCACCTGACTTGGCCAATTGCCGCACAGCCAGAGTGTGGATGTTTTTGCGCCACATTGACAGGTATTAAGCTTCTTTTTAAACACTTCATCAGAGTTATGGGATGCCTGGTTACAGGGCTGGTCTGCGATCTAGAAACTATAATCCATGTATGTATGTTTTTACAGAGAGGCCGTGGCAGTCTGTCCGCTGCAATTTGAGGCTTCCCTGTGAGCTTTGAGGGGCGTTTTTGGTGTTGGTCCTCTTATACATTTCCCCGTGGCTCTGTCATCTTGTCTGCAGTGTCTTTTTGGCCGCTGCATTGTCTTTATGCGACCATTAAACCCGCACCATATCCGTTTGGGCTCTATATCACCGGGACAATTCCTCCAAACGGCTGATGTTTATATTACCATTGGAAATGTATGTATGCAACACTATTTGATATAGATGTACTGTATCGTATAGACATACAATTATACGATGTATATATACATCCATGTATTCTTAAATGAACTTTCATGTATATTTATTCTTCCTTTTCCCTTTGTCTCTCTCCCCTCCTCCTTTCTTCTTTTCCTCTCTTATTGTTTATTTTATTATTTATTTTTTATTTTCTCTTTGCAACAATGTCTATCTTCTAGCTGCCCACATATGGGAGAAATTCAAAATAATGTAATCATGCCAGTACACTGTTGTGTATTATACAGCTATCACATACTATGTTGTGTTTTTTTCTCTTATATAGAGACTAAATTGTCTTCAAACTATTGCATGAACCTTGAAGAAGGAAATAATGGAGGCTATCACAGATATAGCTCGAGTATCCGAAACATGTCGGTTGTGTCACCACTAGCTATATGACTTATATGTCTCAAGTAGTAAGGTGTCCTCATGCAATTGTTCTTTAATGACTATATATGTCTGTTCCTTTCTTTGATTTTAAACCATTTTGATATATATGTGTATTATGTAAAATAAAATTCTTTATATTTTTCTATATATACTTGGTGGCAATCCATAATTTACTCCAATCCACACAATCCCAGGGGCACCCCTTTTCCAATTTTTTTGATCAGTGATTTTTTAGCAGGATTGTGGCGGACAGATCGGACACCTGACATTTTTGACACTTTTTTGGGAACCAGTGACATTACAGTAATCAGTGCTAAAAATATGACATTGTATTAATGACACTGGCAGGGAAAGGGTTAACATCAGGGGCGATCAAGGTGTTAACTGTGTTCCCTGGGTGTGTTCAGCAACCGTATGGGGGGTGGACTGCCTGGGATAACACACAGATCCGTCTTCATGCACAGCAGAAAGAAGATCTCCGTGACATCCCCTGTCAGAACAGAGATCTGCCTTGTTTACTTTGGCAGATCCCCATTCTGTCCCTGCGGGCAACGATCGCAGGCGGCTGTCAGACATCGAGTCTGCTGGACCCGCTGATTGTCTGCCCCGCTGGCCAATCAGCGCACACCCAAACAGGGCCATGAACCAGCCCGACGTACAGCTACGGAGATTCGCACAGCCGACTTGCTGGGGCAGCTGGTCGTCAAGCGGTTAAGCATACAACTTGTTTGTGTTCCATTTTTGCTTTTCTTACAATCAATGTCTCATCAGTGTGACTGAAAATGAAGCAGTCTAGTAAAGGTCTATGTCTGCCCACAAACTGCCTGATCGCACCCCGATCTGCAAGTTTGAGTGACACTTGGGCAATGATCTGGCCATTTAGGGGTAATGCTAGAGAGCAATAATGAATGGTCCTGAAGCTATACATATTGCACAGGATTTTATGTCATCTTGCTGGAAAATGTCCAAGTTGCCTGGCTTTCCCTGTCCTTTTCTCACTGAGAAAAAGAAAGGAGAGGGTGTTGCCATGCATGTCAGGTTAGGTGCACTTAAATAATATGACTATAATCCCCTGGTAAAAAAAAATTCACCAAGACTACTTTGATCATACATTTACATTTTCAACACTTTTGGTATAATATACAGTATATTACAATGCGGAGAGTAATATTACACCAATAGACCGTCAAAGTATATTGCAGCTTTCTAAATGGCAACTGTACAAACATATTAAATAACATTAATCATAGTAATTTAAATATGTAGTAAAAGCATTTAAATTTATAAAGTTTTACAAACCTTAACAAATGGATGGTCCAAGAGCTGACTAGCTGTCCATCGTTTCTTTGGATCACTTTCCATGCAGTGAGAAAGAAAATCTTTTCCTTCTGGGCTTATTCTATCTGGACTTGGAGGCTTGTGCCCCATCCCTACTTTGTACATAATCTGAAAGTTGTGTTCATATTCATGCCATGGTCGCTAAAACAAAAAAAAGCTTGTTAAATTGACCTCGGGAAGATATCATTTTTTTCCCCCACAAATAGAGCTTTGTTTTGGTGGTAATTGATCACCACTGCGTGTTTTTTTTTTTGCACTATAAACAAAAAAAGACCAACAATTTAAAAAAAATAAAAAAAAAGAAGTTTTTTTACTTTCTGCTTTTAAACACAACCAATAAAAAAAAATGTCTTCATAGATTTGGGCCAATATGTATTCTGCTACATGTTTTTGGTAAAAAAAAATAAAAAAATAATCCCAATAAGCGTTTGTTGATTGGTGTATGCAAACGTTATAGCATCTACAAACTATGGTATATATTTATGGTATTTTTTTTTTTCTTATAGTAGTAATGGCGATCAGCCACTTATAGTGGGACGTCAATATCGTGGCCGACAATCGAACACCGACACGTTGCGGGAACAAGCGACACCAAGACAGTGATCAGTGCAAAAAATATGCACCGACACTGTACTTACACTGGCTGGGAATGGGTTAAACATCTAGGGCGAGCAAAGGGTTAACTGTGTGCCTAGCCAGTTTTTCAGTGTACACGGTGTGCTGCTTTTACTAGGGGAAGAGAGGGATTTTATTCCTTTTGCATGGACACAAAATCCATCCCTTCCCCCTGTCAGAAGGGCCATCTGTCTTGTTTACATAGGCAGATCTCGGTTCTGTGTGTTTACCAACAAACAGCGGGTGCCGGTGGACATCCAGTGCCCGGCACCAGCAGATCAGCTTCTGCTGTGATTTATCAGAGCAAAAGCGACCCACCGGTGGCTGCGTGTGTGCCCCCCATGTAGGCAAAAAGTGCAGAAGCACGTATATATATATATATATATACACATATATATATATATACACACACACACACACACACACACACACACGTGATCCTGCACAGAAGGGCTGCCCTGTAGCAGTAAATCTGCTATAGGCCCATCCTTAACTGGTTAATACAGCTGCTTCAAGGTTAAAAGAGAAATGCTGCTCTTAATAGATTTTTTTAAAATCTTCTGGCACATTTATAAAGCACTTCTGTGTGCTATAAAAATTTTCAAGTAAAAAAAGTTTCACTTGCTTCAAGACTCATGTAACATTACATAGATTTGTCCCTTAAAAGGTTAGTTCACCTTTTCTCGAAAAAATAAAAAGGTAAACACCCGTCTACTCCCTCCCACCACACCCGGTCTTCACTGCAGTTACTTCCGTGGGTAGTAGTTTCACCGTCCACACAGCCCAATGCAGGTGTCCCGGGCTTTGAAAATGGAGCTGCTGTTCTTCTTTCCCTAGGGAAAGCACTTTATGCTACAGGTAAGCCTATAATAATATATCGAAGCAGGTCCTCGTACCCCCCTCCGGCCGGGGGTTACTTCCGGGTATCGTGGCTCCGGCGCTGTGGCTACTACCCAGGATATCTCCTAAACCTGCACGGTTTAGGAGATATCCCCTTGTCCCCTGCATGTGCCGATGTCATCGGCACATGCAAACTGAAGCAGATTGAACCTGTATGTGCCGCTGCTTCAGTCAGTGTGCGGTTGCCGGCGGTTCCCACGCCCATGCGCGGGAGTGATGTAATTGCGGCTCCGGCCAATCACAGCGCCGGAGCCACGATACCCGGAAGTAACCCCCGGCCGGAGGGGGGTACGAGGACCTGCTTCGATGTGAGGTAAGTAATTCATAATGAGCTAGTATGCTATGCATACTAGCTCATTATGCCTTTGTCTCGCAGGGTTTTTTTTTTTTTTTGATAGGGTTTACAACCACTTTAAGTTCCATGGAGAGTATAACAAGCATGCTATTCTGCATATACAGACAGATTTTACTGTTGAGAGTTTAATAACACTATCTGGGTTATGTATCACCAATAGGTGAATAGACACCGATTGGTCCAATTGATCTACCAAACAGGAAATCCTCCCCTATATAACCCCCTCCTACACAGGAAGTACCTCAGTTTTGTAGCAAGCAATATATTCCCAAAAAGAGGGGGGGACCTCTGTGTCCCGTGATGTACGCGAAGAAATGGATTTTACAGGTATTATGTAGAAAAAAAAATCTAATTTTCTTTATCGTACATCACAGGACACAAGGCAGGTTATCATCTTAACTATCTGAGATGCCCCAGATCAATAAACCTGGTTGAGGGGAGGGAGACACCATCACAGAGAAGGACCTGCTCTGCTGTTTGTAATACTCTGAGGCCAAAAGGTATCCTCCGCGGTTCTGACATCCATCTGATAAAAACCCTGTGAATGTATGAACCAAAAGACCAACTAGTGGCCTTCTAAACCTGAGCCACTGATGCCTGATAGCCCAAGATGTGCCCACACACCTGGTAAAGAAGCTCTTCATAGAAGGGGTGGGATTTTCCCTTTCAAACAATAGGCTTGAATGATTAATTGGCAGATTCAATGGAAAATAGTGGACCTGGATGCCTTCCCTGAGCTCCTCATTCAGCACAAACCAGGATTCCAGACCTGTGCTGACAACTTAAGTAAATCCTGACTGCCTGAACTACATCCAGAGCATGCAACAATCTTTTCCCTGCCAACTGTGGACAAGGAAAAAAGAAAGGCAAGACACTGACCGAATTCAAGTGAAAACTAGAAACTACCCTAGGCAAGAAAGATGGATGCCGACGTAACATCACCTTGTCATGATACAAGACCAAGAAAAGCTCCTGGCATGAAAGAGCCGCCAGCTCAGACACTCTTCTTGCCAAAGCGATAGTAACCAAAGAAACCACCTTCCGAGTCAAAGGACTAACAGTTTCTCGAATTGGTTGAAAAGGTGGCGTCTCCAAGGACAGCCAAGAACAAATTCATTTCCCAAGGATACAAAGGTGGCCCAACAGGCGAGACTGTCTGTGTTACACCCTGCATGAAGTATGAATCAAGGAGTGAGAAACAACGGTCTCTGGAAAAAAATGGATAGGGAATAATTTGACCCTTAAATGTTACTTAAGGCCAATCTCATTTCCCCTACCGATTGGAGAAAGGAAAAAATCTCCCACTCACATATTTCCATGGATGCCGTTTCCTGGCTACACCCCAGGCATAAAAGATTTCCAAGTCCTCTCTGAAGCCAGCTTCTTGGTGCTCAACGGTGCAGAGATAACAGGACCCAAGACTATTGAGTCTGGCTGGACCGGAAGTGACAAGGAGCATTCCCCGCAAGATTCACTACGTCAGCGTACCAAAGTCTTATGGGCTAATACTATTATCAGTGTTGCCACCTCCCGGGTTCTTCGCAAAAGATGCAGCAGTAGTTGAAACAAAGGGAAGGCGTCAATTAGAGAGAACTGGTGCCTAAGGTGTTACCAGTGCATCTACCCCTAGTTCCCCGATGTTGGCAGATTGCCAAAAATGTCTCAGGATGCAGGACCACGTGATCCTGGCATTAGTCGCTGATGACTTGAAAATCCCTCTGGGACTTTTTCATACCTGGAATATGTACTAGCGACAGAGACAGCACCTGCTGTTTTGCCCCAGACAGAATGTGGTTCACTTTCCTGAGCCGCACAACTCCTGGTGCCCCCCTGGTGGGTGATATATGCCACTGTAGAGACATTATCAGATTGAACCTACAACTGGTTTGTCCAATATCCCAGAGCAAGGTGTACTGGCCAAAAGTTTCAAGATATTGATGAGCAGTATTCTCTCCTGTGGAGCTCAAGTCCACCGAACTGCAGCCACCTTCAAACCAACATCGGTGATTCTTCCTTTCTGGGTTTGGAAGATAATTTCCCCTTCTCCGAATTCGGAACCATCAACCACCAATTTGAGATCTGCAATATCCCGGGAACAGAGCCCTTCCAGACAAGGAGAATTATCCTCTACTAAATATTTAGAGTAGGACTGTACGTAGGGAATGTGCTTCGACCTAGATACAACTTCTTCCTGCAGAAATGTATCGAAGGAAAATCTGTAACTGACTGCTTCAGGAGCAAAAATTATTGAGGTATACTAGAGATTGAAACCCCCTGCATCTTCAGCAAGTCCAGCACCAGGGCTAGGAGCTTTGTGAACCCTTGAGAGCTGTCACAAATCGAAAAAAAAACACGACTTTCTACTGAAAATTGCAGAAACCTTTTATGAGCCTGGAAAAAAGTGGCACATCAAGATATATGACCCTAGAGCTGCACGATTCTGAATAAAATGAGAAGCACAATTTTTTTTCTTAGAATAAAGATCACGATTCTCTCACGATTCTCGGTGTAACATCCTTCACATTATACAAAAAAATTGGCCAACTTTACGGTTTATTTCTTTTTTTAATCCACCGAAGTGTATTTTTTCCCCAAATAATTGCGTTTCAAACACCGCTGTGCATATACAGTGTGACACAATATTGCAACGACCGCCATTTTCTTCTCTAAGGTCTCTGCAAAAAATAAATAAATAGGATTTTTTGTACTCACCGTAAAATCCCTTTCTCTGTCGTCCATGGACAGACACAGCTCCTTAATTCTTGACAGTTGGGTTATGTTCCTGTTCTATAGGAGAGGACTAGGCAGAACATGTTAGATATTTAATACATGTTACTTTAACAGAGTTGAAACAGCCCCGCCGAGGGGGCGGTCCCTCTGTACATAACCCTCCACCCTGCAGCAGCAGCCTCAGTTCGTAACAAAGCAGTACAAACTAAAAAAGGAGGGGTGGGTGCTGTGTCCGTCCATGGACGGCATAGAAAAGGATTTTACGGTGAGTACAAAAAATCCTATTTTCTCTTTTCGTCTATGGACGGACACAGCTCCTTAATTCTGGACAGTTGGGACGTCCCAAAGCAGTGTCAAAAAAACGAGTGGTGGGCACAGCAAACAAAAACCATTTTCACCCCAAACAAGCAGAGCTCCTCAACGGAGGAGTCGCAACCTCAACGGAGGAGTCGCAACCGCAGCCTGCAAAACTTTGCGGCCGAAGCTAGCATCCGAAGATTCACACACATCAACCTTGTAAAATTTTGAAAAGTGTGAACGGACGACCAGGTCGCTGCCTTACACACCTGTGATACAGATGCTTGATGTCGGAAAGCCCAAGAGGCACCAAAAGCCCTGGTCGAATGCGCCGTAACGGGAAAGAGAGGCACCTGCCCTTTAAGGCCATAGGCCTGGATGACGGTCCGCCTGATCCACCGAGAAATGGTGGCCGACGAGACCGCCAGGCCCTTCTGCGGACCAGACGCCAACAGAAACAGTGAGTCAGACCTCCGGAACGGAGCCGAAGCAGACAGGTACACCCGCAGGGCACGTACCACGTCTAAAGAAAATAGCGCAACCTCCTTGGAATGCGATGGCCGAGGACACAATGATGGAAGTACAATGTCCTCATTCAGGTGAAAGGCCGAAACCACCTTCAGAAGAAAAGAAGGCTGCGGGCGTAGCACCGCTTTGTCCTAATGGAGGACCAAATATGAGGACTTGCAAGACAAGGCCGCCAAGTCAGAAACCCTCCTGACGGATGTGATGGCTACCTGGAAGGCCACCTTCTGAGAGAGTGTCAAAAATAGGATTTTTATAACAGCTTACCTGTAAAATCCTTTTCTTGGAGTACATCACGGGACACAGAGCGGCATAGTCATTACTATGTGGGTTATATAGTTTACCTTCAGGTGCTGGCACTGGCAACTTCCAAACCGGAAGTACCCTCCCCTATATAAGCCCCTCCCATCCGGGAGCACCTCAGTTTTGTAGCAAAGCAATAAGTGTCCCCAAAAGAGGGGTGGGAGCTCTGTGTCCCGTGATGTACTCCAAGAAAAGGATTTTACAGGTAAGCTGTTATAAAAATCCTATTTTCTTTCTCGTACATCACGGGACACAGAGCGGCATAGTCATTACTATGTGGGACGTCCCAAAGCAATGCCCAATGAGGGGGGGGGATACACCATACATAAGCTGAGCGCTATCAGACATGAGGATCTTTTGCGGCCTGCAACACACTGCGCCCAAAGGCGACATCCTCCTGACTTCTAACGTCCACCTGGTAGAACCTAGTAAACGTGTGTACTGAAGACCATGTTGCGGCCTTACAGATTTGAGCCAGGGAGGCCTGGTGATGCACTGCCCATGAAGTTCCAACTGCTCTCGTGGAGTGAGCCCTAACTTGGAACGGAGGCAGTCTCCTTCTCAAGCCATAGGCTTGCATAATGACCTGTCGAATCCACTTGGCTAAAGTAGATTTTGACGCTGCCTGACCCTTTCTGGGGCCTTCCGGCAGAATAAACAAAGTATCCGTTCTGCGAATCTGAGCAGTGGCTTTTAGATAAGCTTTAACTGCTCTTACTACATCCAAAGAATGTAATAACTTTTCCTCTACCGAACTAGGTTTGGGGAAAAAGGAAGGAAGAACCACATCTTGGTTCAAATGAAACCTCGATACCACCTTAGGAAGAAAGGCTGGATGAGGACGTAACACTACTCTGTCCTTATGGATAACCAGATATGGCTCTTTACAGGACATAGCGGCTAATTCCGACACTCTTTTAGCCGAACAAATGGCTACTAGAAAAATCAATTTCCTGGTGAGAAGAACCAAGGAAATGTGCTGTAATGGTTCAAATGGTTGCTTCTGTAGAACCAACAGAACCAGGTTTAAGTCCCATGGACATTTGGGAATATTAACCGGAGGGCTAATACGCATCACTCCTTGTATAAAGGCTTTGACTAGTGAATGCGAAGCCAAGGGCCTTTGAAAAAATATTGACAAGGCCGAAATCTGACCCTTGATAGTACTCAAGGCAAGCTTCCTATCTACAGCCCACTGTAGGAAGTCCAGAATCCTACCTATTACGTACTTACGTGGATGCCATTTCTTGGCCTCACACCAGGCGATGTACGCCTTCCAGATTCTATAGTAGATCTGCCTGGATACCGGCTTCCTGGCATTGATCATGGTAGATACCACAGGATTAGAGAGACCTCTCTTTTTTAGAATGTGGGCTTAAATAGCCAGGCCGTCAAACCTAGGGCTGGTAAGAAAGGGTGGTATATCGGTCCTTGCGAAAGCAGGTCCGGACGATGTGGGAGGGTCCAAGGACTCCCCACAGACATTTTTACAATCTCCGCGTACCATGCTCTTCGGGGCCACGCTGGCGCCACCAGAATCACTGGTTTCTTTTCTACCCTGATTCTGCATTTGACTTTGGGGGAGGTTTTGTACCTCTCCTGACCCAGGGTTTCTTGTTACCCTGCGATTGTCCCTGATTTTTACCCCCGGGATTTGACCGAGGAGGCCGTCGGAACTGTTTCACAGCCGATGTCCTAGGGACTGGAGAAGCAGGCCTCTTAAAAGAGGGACCTCTAACTCTGTTTTTAACCGGCAAGAGTGTACTTTTACCGCTGGAAATTTTCTGGATATATTTGTCCAGGTCTTCCCCGAATAAGTGTTCACCATGAAATGGGAAGCTGACCAGCAATTTTTTACAGGGAGCTTCAGCAGACCAGTTTTTGAGCCATAGAAGCCTGCGCATATGTACTACAGACAGCGTAAGGCGGGAGGCCTGATGGATTGAATCCTTTATAGCGTCAACCGCAAAGCATAAGGCTCTAGGTAGATCAGCTAGGGCAAGAGCCTGCTGATCTGGCAAGTCCCTTAAGACCTGTTTCAACTGATCCTTCACTGCTTGGCAGACCCCAATAGCTGCCACTGCTGGTTGTGTCACCAAGCCTGCTGTAGAGAAAGCAGATTTTAATAAGGACTCCAATTTTTTATCTATTGGGTCCTTGAAAATTTGGACATTATCTACTGGACATGTCAGTGATTTATTCACACAAGAGATGGCTGCGTCCACTGTAGGGACCCTCCATTTTTTGATGAACTTATCCTCCATGGGATAGACCACCGGAAATCTCTTGGGGGGAGTAAATATTTTATCAGGATGTTCCCAATCCTGGTAAATGAGCCCTTCCAGTAAAGGATGGATTGGAAAGGAACAAACAGTCTGGGGAGCTTTTAGCGACCCCAACGAGGAGACAGAAGTGGATGATGGCTCCGCAAGGGGCATTTTAAATGCTGATTGGACCATGTTAGTCAGGGACTGAACCCATAATCTTTCAGCATGTGATGCTGAGAATGGCTCTTCCACTGTTGATTCCTCTACAACAGAATCAACCTCATCCTGATCCCCTTCAGGTAGGTCGATCCCTGTATGGGACTGTTGCTCTGCTAACAGGTACTCTGAGGGAGGAGACGGAGATCGGGCGCGCTTTCCCTCTGACAGGGAAGCAGCGATCAATGTTGTCAATCTCTCTTCCAGTCCTCCCAGAGCTGAGGAAAAAACCTCCTCTGTTATATACACAGGAGCAGGTGAACTGAGGACAGCCACAGTACCAGGTACTCCTGAGGGTGCTCTACGGTCACTAACCTCTGATTTTTCAGGGGAGATTGGTGCAGCCGAAGCATGCCCAAGATCCTCAGAGCCCGATGGAGACCCCCTATGCTTCCTGGGATTCTTAGTCCCGGAGACTTTAGACGGCATATTCCTAAGCCCAAAGCTGAGGTATTCCAGCTGAAATACACCACTTACTGACAATAGTCTAGCACAATTGCTGCTATATAAACAGTTGGTGTCTACTAATGTGCCTTTCTATGGGGATGCCTGCATCAACCGCCTGCTGTATGCCTTTCTAAATGTTGCCAGCTCTGTTTCTGCCTTCCATAACCAGCTGACAACACCTAACTGTGCTTTTTATCATGCTGGGACGCCCGCACATGCGCAGAAGCGCTGCGGCGCGCACAGAGCGTCATCCACCAAGCTCCGCCCCTTTTCCCAGCTCACCTCTATAAATAGAGGCGCGTGCACGTGCGCCTTCGGCGCTCTTTTTTGAAAGGAACTAGGGACAGAAGCCAGGGCCCGGGGATGGACGAGCATTGCAACATGGCAGAGGAAACAGTTTCCCATCCAGAGAACTCACCATCTGCCTGGATTTTGACTTGGAAAGAAAAAATCCACATGACAAGAAAACAACGTTCCACAGCGGCCTCTAGTGGTTTAACACAGGTACCGCGGTTTAACCATTTTTTTTTTTTTTTCTTGACCACTCTTAAAATTATTACATCTTTTAGTAGTTACAGGCATGCACAGATATTTAGCGGGAATACCGTTAGGTAACAGGCAGAAAGACATATTAGGCTTGGGGGTCCCCTCAATAGAACCAAGTTCCTGAGGGGCCCCCACTTACCTTTTCCCCGCCGCAGGACTCTGTTTGGTCCACAGAAGCCCAAACTTCATCTCTCACGGCAGGCATTGTAATCAAACCTTCAGGGACCGGGTTCCCAAGGATTCCACTCCCCTGGACCTGTATAGCACCCTGCACAGAAAACATCTTGGTCGTGGGTATGACCAGAGCTCTGGATCCCAGGGTCCAGCCCTCCTAAGAGAAGCATTACAGGCAAAACCTTGCTCTTCTCTGCAAGGCCCGGGTACCGACCGTTTAGCTATGAAGCTTTTTTGGTCGGATCCGGAATAGCTTACTGAGGCCCAAAAGAACCTGTACGCAAGCTCAGTGAAAAACACATGTTACTTCTTGGCCAACACCTTAGACACTGGCAAAAAACGGAGGCGCTCCCGGATGGGAGGGGCTTATATAGGGGAGGGTACTTCCGGTTTGGAAGTTGCCAGTGCCAGCACCTGAAGGTAAACTATATAACCCACATAGTAATGACTATGCCGCTCTGTGTCCCGTAATGTACGAGAAAGAAAGAGGAATTTCCCTAATGTCCTCAAAAGGAGGTTTCTGAAGTGCAGAGAGCACCAGATTCAAATCCCACAGAGGTAGTGGTGGTCGCACCGGAGAAGCCACATGTCGGACCCCTTGCACAAACATACTTACTAGTGAATGAGACGCCAGGGGTCGCTGAAAGAAAACAGCCAAGGCTGAAACCTTAATGGTGCTTAAGGCAAGTCTCTGATCCACTCCGCGCTGTAAAAACAGCAGGATCCTGGAAACTGAATAAGTCCGTGGACTCCATTCCATCGCCTCACACAGAGATGTAGGCTCTCCATGTGCGATGGTAGATCTTCCAAGAAGAAGATTTCCGTGCTCTCAACATGGTTGAAATGACCGAATCCGACAGGCCTCAGTACCTGGCTTTCAATAGCCATGTTGCTAAAGCCAGCGACTGTAAAGCAGGATGAAGAATGGGACCATGCGAGAGAAGGTCCCCCCCATTGGCAGTCGCCAAGGCACATCCTCCACCAGTCACACAAGGTCGGCGTACCAGAGACGCCTAGGCCAATCTGGGGCGATTAAAATCACCGGAATTCCCTCGGTCTCTACTCTGCGGAGTAGACGAGGAAGTAACTTCAGTGGTTGAAAGGCATAAATTAGCCGAGCTGACCCCACGTTGTCACCAACGCATCTGATGCATCTGCCCAGGGATCTCTGGACCTGGCCACGAACCTTGACACTTGCGATAGAGTCGAGAGACCAGGAGATCCACGTCTGGCGTGTCCCATCTCCGACAAAGGAGTTGAAAAACCTCCGGATGCAACGGCAATTCCCCGTGGTCCAGCATCTGGCGACTCAATAGTCCGCCTGCCAGTTTCCCACGCCGGAATGTAAACTGCCGACAGGGCCGGCACGTTCTTGTCTGCCCACCGTAGGATCTCAGCCACCTCCAACGTTGCAGCCAAGCTTCTTGTTCCTCCTTGATGATTGACGTATGCGTTGTCTGACTGGATGCCTTCTTAGGCTCTGAGACCACCTGGAAAGGCACAGCCTGATCGCCCGGAGTTCCAGAACATTGATCGGCAGTTGGGATTCGGGCGGAGTTCATTGGCCCTGGGCCGCCTGAACCCCCAGACTCCCCCCCCCCAACCGGTGAGACAGGCGTCCGTAGTGATCACAGTCCATGAAAAGGGAGGAACGACTTCCCAGAGCGAAGAGCCGAGAATCTCAGCCACCAACTCAGAGAGGACCTGACAAGATGACTTATCTGAATCTGATGATCCCGAGAGAATGGAGATCTGTTCCATTTTTAGAGAATCTCCATCTGCAAGACCCGAGTGTGGAATTGGGCATATGGTACTGTTTTGAAGAGGCTACCATGAGGCCCAGGACTCGCATGCAAAAAACGGAGAGACGACCATTTGCGGGATGTCAACAACCTCACCGCAGATTGGAGTGTCTGCAACTTCCCCAAGGGAAGAAAGACTCTGGCCTCCGAGGAGTCTAGGATCAACTCCAGGTACTCTAGGCTCAGGGTCGGTACTAACACCGACTTCTGGAGGTTCAGTATCCACCAAATTCCCTTAGGGTCTGACTGGCTATAGACACGTCCACCTCTAATTCTGAGCTTGAAGTAGCTCTCAGAAAAAAAAGGCCGTCCAAGTAGCCTACGATGGCAATGACGCGCTGTCTCAGCAAAGCTAGAATCGGGGCAAGCACCTAGGAGAAAACGCTTGGTGCCGAAGCTAGGCTAAAGGGAAGAGCCACAATTGATACTGGTTTTCGCCTACCGCAAAGCGCAGGAACCTCTGATGCCTGACGCAGATGGGGACATGCAAGTATGCGTCCCTAATATCCATGGACGCAGGAAGTCCCCCGGATGGAGCGCAACCCTCAACGAACGAATAGAGTACATCCGGAACTTTTGAATCCAGATAAAGACATTGAGGGCCTTGAGGTCCAAGATTGGACGGACTCCGTCCCTCTTTGGGACCACAAACAGATTTGAGTAGAAACCCTGAAACCTGTCCAGCAATGGTACGGGTAAGATCACCCTGCATGACAGCCCAACAAGCTGGAAGGAGAGGCAGCTTGTGAGGGAAAAAATCTGTTTGGTGAACAAGAAAGGAACTTCATCTTGTACCCCGAGGTGACCACCTCACAGACCCACTGGTCGGAGAGCAGGGAAGTCCACTGAGCTGCAAACCTGCAAAGCCGTCCCCCCACCCTGGAGTCAGATGGGGGCAAAACTTCATGCGGTAGCAGGCTTGATTGCTGGCTTAGTGGACCTGCGCACCCAGGGACGCTTCTGTCCCCCAGCAAGACCTTTTCCGCTTGGGAGGGTCTCCCCGACTGACAAAAAACACCTCTTCAGTGTGGGAAAGGAGGGCCCCGGCTGACGGCGCGGCTCCTTCCCTGTAGTGGATTTGAGGGAGAAGCGTGCTCCTACCCCCAGGGACATCCTACCTGATGTCGTCCAGTGAGGTACTAAAAAGCCTCCCACCTTAGAAAGGCAAAACTGCCAGAGTTTTCCTAGAAGCTTAGTCAGCAGACGAGCATTCCAACCATATTAGGCGGCGCCATACCACCGCAGATGCTGAGGTCCTGGAGATCAAAGGGACTGCACCCAGGGTTGCATCACAGACGTACACAAGTCCCTGTACCAACTTGCTCGGCCAGAGGCACGCAATCAGGAGGAAACCGAAGCTCCTCCCCAGTCCCAAAGGGAGCCAGGTCGTTCTCCTGTACTAGACAGAAAAAAACTGAGGCTGCTGCAGGGTGGAGGGTTATGTACAGAGGGACCGCCCCCTGGGCGGGGCTGTTTCAACTCTGTTAAAGTAACATGTATTAAATATCGAACATGTTCTGCCTAGTCCTCTCCTATAGAACAGGAACATAACCCAACTGTCAAGAATTAAGGAGCTGTGTTCGTCCATGGACGAAAAGAGAAATATATATAATATTTGGGGGTTCTAAGTAATTTTCTAGCAAGAAATACAAATTTAACTTAGAAGCAACAAGTATCCGAAAAAAGGCTTAGTCTTTAAAGCTTAATGTACACGGACGTTTAACAACCTCTCCTGAACGATTTAACTTGACAGATAGTAACAGACGTTTAAAAATGTCAGTTTTGCCACGTTTGCCTTTAGAAGCATTTTAAATAAAAAAAAATATTTAAAGCGGAGCTCCACCCTCCGGTGTCACAATTGACACCTTTCAGGGGGTAGGGGGGTGCAGATACCTGTCTAAGACAGGTATTTGCACCCACTTCCGGGAGTCCTCTCTGCGGGAAATCTGCGGGAAGCACGTCACTTCCCGCAGAATACCCGTTATGTTCTGGGAGACACTCGGCTCCCAGAACACAGGGGACCATTCAGAACGGCGCAGCGTGACTCGCGCATGCGCCGTAGGGAACCGGGCATGAAGACGCAAGGCTTCACTTCCTGGTTCCCTCACCGAGGATGGCGGTGGGGGCAGCAGAGTGATGAGCGATTGCTCGTCCTCTGCTGCGGACGTCGCTGGACTCCAGGACAGGTAAATGTCCATGTATTAAAAGTATTTGCAGCTGCTGGCTTTTAAGATTTTTTTTCCGCGGCACCTCCGCTTTAAATCGTCAAAAATTAAATACGCCTGTAAACAAAACGCAGCGAAACGTGAGTTACCGTGTTTACAAGCTGTTATAGGCGTTTGGCGTTTCAAATGCCTCTGAACATCTGTCCTAAACACATTTTTTTGCTTTCCAAAAAATGCTTCTAAACTCAACTGCCTAGAAACTACTATAAACGACCCTGTGTACATGTACTGATAATATAACAGAGTTCAGGGGCAGCTGAAAAAAACACCCAATTGCTTTTAAACGTCCGTTTACCAGCAGCAGTGTACAGCCTTAGTGGTTAAACTGACCTCATTTGCAAACCAAAATTCATCTCTTTGATGTGTAAATGAACAGAAAGCTGCAATGTATCTTTTTATCTCTTTCAACCTTTGTAGATAAAAAAAAAAAAAAAAAAAAAGCAGCCGGCAATGTTTGACAGCTGTGAGCATTTTTTTTTATTGATTAATCATGCAGCTCTAATGGACCCCGAAATCTACCTCTTGCAGAGAGGTCATCACTGAATGGGCCGAGCCCATCTGAAACAGAAGGATGTCCAGCGGCTTGAGATCCAAGATAGGCCTCATGTCCCCATTTGGTTTTGGAACCACAACAGGGTCAAGTGTTTTACAATACAATGAGCCCATAACTTCTGCTCCAAGAGCCAATGCAATGCAAAAAACTGATGACTCTGTGGCAGACCCAGAAAGCCCCCAGTGGCATACTTAACATACCAGGTTTCTGCCGGCTAAAGACGGAGTGAACCACCTTAGAGACTGCCCTAAGATCCTCTGGCATGAGATACTCTCAAAACACAGCAGCCTCAGATGCATTCCTCACTCAGGAGGGGAAAAGCTTACAGCATCTGGTATTCCCAGGCAGTCTCTCATCTAAGTACTAACCAGGCTTGATCCTGCCTAGGCTCAGATCAACGGCGATCAGGCATGTCCAAGGTAATGCGGCCGCAGTCCATCTGGCGAAAAAATGAATGCATCAGGAAACACTGCAATGGCACAGATGAACCTGACACCACTGGTCTATCGGGAGATGTGGACACCGCCAGATCACTGAACCTGAGAGCGGAGCACCTGCCTCCCCCAGCTGCATCTCCCTTCTGGAGCCATTTAACTCATATAACAGGTAAATAATGTAGCAACTATATTAGCCGAAACCTAAAAATGCAGTCACCCAAGAATGCAGGCCTAAAACAACGTTGGTCTACCGCTTTGCAACCAGGTTGGTATGCACGTACGCAGGTACCCAGGTATGCCGCTATGTAGGTATGCAAACATGTAGGTATAAGTATTCTTGCCGTTCATGCACTTATAAATGCAGTTTAAGGCAAATAAGCACAAATGTATACAGTTCAGAGCAAATAAGCACATATTTAAGAAGTTCGATGGAAACATGCACATATGTATACAGTTCAGGGCAAAAAAGTACATATATACGCATATATGTATGCAGTTCAAGGCAAATATGCACATATGTTCACTGTTCAAGGCAAAAAAGCACATGTGTATGCAGTCCAATGCAAATAATCACATATGTATGTAGTTCAATGCAAACAAACATGTATGCAGTTCAAATGCTGTTAATGCCAGCATGCGTTTGCAAATATGCATTTATGCAAGTATGCGTTTGTGCAAGCATGGAAATGTGTTTATGCAAGCATGTATACTACGCTGCACCTGGACTCATACTAGTTCTGCAGGATGAGCCAAGCACATATGCATCCAATGCAGCCTCTATGCTGCTTCAGAGCAGTCTAACATTAAGCTCTTGCAGACCAACTGCACGCTTTTCTGGAGACAACTCCTTCAAGTGTATGGATACCCATACAGAGGTGTAGGGATGAGGTCCGGCGTGTTCGCATTGAACACGTGCAGAGCCCGCCAGGATGTCAGCACCGCGCTGCGCTAACGACATGCAGGGAGACATTTCCCGATTCTCGGCTGCAGAGATCGGGAAATGTCTCCCTGGCTGTGATTAGCGCAGCGCGGTGCCGGGCGGGCTCTGCATGTGTTCAATGCGAACACGCCGGAGCTCATCCCTACAGGGGTGTATCGACAGACAGTTGTACCAGCCCCTGGATTAGGTTGTAAGTATACAAGTATACCTTTATGCAGTATATAATCATGACTTGTCTGGTCACGCAGCTCTCCCATAGGAAGTATTCACACATCATTATGTAGCCATGGGCTGCAGTTATGTCTCAGAGGCCTTGCTGATCCTTCAGCCCACATAGTCTACAAAAAATGGCCGCCCTTCTACTTCCTGCCTATACCGACAGCACACTGCCCCCAGTGGCCACCGGGAAAAAGACCAGACAGTCAGATAAAAAAAATAAAAAAAGATACTGCAAATGCAGACCTACCATTTTCTGATGCAGGACACTGAATCATAAAAGGAATCCAATCTTCTTCACCCATCATGGCGGGTTTTGTCACTTAAGTACTGGGCACCCTCTTTATTATCTCGGGCCACTCCCCTGGACCTGTATAGCACCCTGCTGGAAAGCACTTTGGTCAGAACAAACACTGCACAGGGCTCCATTATGCAGGGTCCAGAGCCGTAAGGCTGCATTACAGGCAAACCTCAAGGATTCTTCTCCTTATCCAGCGAGGCTCGGGTACCATCCATTTTAGTCAACAGCTTTTCTCAAACGAATCCGATTGACGTCCATGATTCTCAGCAGAATCGTTCAAGACCTCTAAGTATGCTACAACAGCATATGTAGCTGCTCATCAGTGACCACCACCTTACAGACACTGGCAAAAAACTGAGGTACTTCCTGTGTAAGAGGGGTTATATAGGGGAGGACTTCCTGTTTGATCTAATTGATCTACCAGTGTCCATTCACCTACAGGTGGTGCATAACATAGATAGTTAAGATTATAACCTGCTTTGGGTCCCGTGATGTACGCTAAAGAAAGTTATTTTTTAAAAAGCCCTTTAATACACAAGATATGGTATCATCTCACCTTGCCTGTGACCATTTCAATCAGCACACAGCCCAAACTCCAGATATCTGCTGCTCGTCCATGCCCTTCTCCTTTTGCTCTGGTGATAACTTCTGGGGCCATGTATGCTGCAGAAATATGGGTAAATACAGGTTAAATAATTTAAAACTACAGAAGTTGTCCCCTCACAGAAAACTAATCACAAAAGACAAATGTGTTTGGGATGTCTTTAATTAATTTAAACATAAAAAATGTACTGCGCCATCTAGAAATAAATATGTATCTTTATTAATGTAAAAGCAAACTTAAGTGCAAAATCTGCTTTTTGGAAGTGGGAAGTTTCATAATCTACCTGCTGTTCCCAGTGTACTGTTGACTTCTCCCGGCATGGTTTGTGCATTGTTTTTCAGTTTCACAGAGCACCCAAAGTCTCCCAGTTTGATTAGTCCGCAAGATGTAAGAAATATGTTTGCACCTGGAAAATTTATATCGAAAGCAATTTATGCAAGTAAATGGTGTACAGCCATTAACGTGCTTTAATATACACACACACACACACACACACTTACAGGGCGTCCCACAAAAACGTATACACAATGTGAATGATTATAAAGCCAGTATTTATTACCATACAGTTCACTTTCAAATTTTAAAATTAAATACATAAATCAAATACATATATACTTAGTGCCTGGTTCAATTAACCAGCACAATTGCACTTACTGGGTACCTCAGAATCCGCGCATTATGGAGGAACATCATGTTAATTTACCAGGAGTGACAGTGTGGTGCGGCTTGTCAGCACATGGATTAATTAAACCAATCTTTTTTTTGATGGTACTGTAACTGGTGCAGCTTACTTGAATTTGCTGCTGGAATCCTGCATGCCTCACATTTAAGAGGATTTTGGAGAAGGACTTTTTTTTTTAACAGAAAGAGGAGAAGAGGACTTTTACTGCCAACAAGACGGGGCGCCCCCACACTACCATCTTAATGGAAGGGCCCATCTTAATGAGAATCTGCCAAACAGATGGATTGGGCAAAGACTTTCAGTAGAATACTCTTTGCATTCACCAGACCTCGCGCCACTGGACTTTTTCAACTAGAAAATGAAATGATTCTTAATTCTTGTGATTCTATGCCAGGCTTTTTCGCCAATGCCTAGACCAGAATGGTTATCATTTTGAGAACAGGCGCCAAGCAAGTATATAACATTTTATTTTTATGCATTTTATTTTAAAATTTTAAATTGAACTGTATGGTAATAGATACTGACTTTATAATCATTCAAATTGTGCATACATTTTTGGGGGACTATATATTTATTATATATACACACACACACACACACACACACACACACACACACACACACACACACACACTATACAGAAGACAGACAGTGTTGTACAAAAAGTGTAGACTTAACATACGCTGTTAGATTTTGTTCGTTTTGGGACTGTGCAAATTTGTATGGCTAGCTTTATAGCAGGCAAAAACAAAAGTTTTGAGAATGACACAAATATTAGTTTTCACAAAGTCTGCTGCTTCAGTGTTTTTAAATCTTTTTATCAGACGTTACTATGGTATACTGAAGTATAATTACAAGCATTTCATAAGTGTCAAAGGCTTTTATGGACAATTACATTAAGTTTATTCAAAAAGTCAAAATTGTTGCAGTATTGACCCTTCTTTTTCAAGACCTCTGCAATTCGCCCTGGTACGCTGTCAATCAACTTCTGGGCCACATCCTGACTGAAGGCAGCCCATTCTTGAATAATCAATGCTTCCAGTTTCACCCTTCGAGGATTGAGCACAAGTTCTCAATGGGATAAAGGTTTGGGGAGTTTGTAAAACAAAGATAGAAGTGCCGCTGAAGTAAACTGTATGACATTTAATTAAACAAGGCATTAAAAAAGCACTTACATCAAGGTAAGTGAAGCACATCACATCGTGGAGTCCTGTGAGTCGATTCTCTGCGCTGGCTGGTGGTTCGATAGCCTTATCTCCTGTGGGCGCCAATCATCAGCTAGATGTATTAGGCTGGAACAGAAGTGGGGCTGGAACACACATGGGTTCCAGTCTAATACATTTAGCTGATGATCGGCGCCCACTGGAGATAAGGCTATCGAACTACCACTGCAACCCAGCCAGCGCAGAGACTCACCTCACAGGAACTCCACGATGCGCTTCACTTCCCTTACCCAGATGCAAGTGCTTTTTTGCCTTGTTTAATTAAATGTCATACAGTTTACTTCAGCGGCGCTTCTATGTTTGTTTTACATGTTCCTGGAGTTTTGTTTCTGCTCCCCCCAAGAGGCTTGCCCGAAGTACAAAACTGTCCCCCCATTACCATTAGACCATCATCCGTTGCCTATACAAAGACTTATTCTCCCTATCTACATCATCCAGACTACTGACCCCTGATTGAGTGTTTCTACTCCCTCATCCCCTGTCAGATTAAGCATTATTGTTTAACAGCCTGCGCCAGTATCACCCTTTTGTAGGTTTGGGGAGTTGCCTGGTCATGGACCCAAAATTTTGTTATTTTGCTCCCCAAGCCACTTCGTTATCATTTTTCCAGGTGCGCCATCATGCTGGAAAAGGCATTGTTCGTCAAACTGTTCTTGGATGGTTGGGAGAAGTTGCTCTCGGAGGATGTTTTTGTGCTATTCTTTATTCGTGCCTATGTTCTTAGGCAAAATTGTGAGTGAGCCCACTCCCTTGGCTGAGACGCAACCCCACTGTCAGGGAAACGGCTGTAGGAGAACTGGCAATAGTAGTGCCAGTACTAGAGATGGCCGCTTCCAGCACATCCCTGTGCGCACTGACGCAAGCGGCGCGAATAGGCGCGTGCATATGCGCAATGGAACCAACAGATGCAGCCACTTGCTGGCCTATATAAGACTGCCACTGAGCCCATTTCATTGCTTGATAGTCATCAGCCTTCCTGTGTTCCTGAGACTCTGTTCAATTGCTGTTTGGATCTCCCGTTGTGACCCGGCTTGTTCCTGACCTGTCTGATCTGCTCTCCTGGTTTGACCCCCTGGCTTGCTTTACCGACTTGTTGCCTTCTACTCCACCTGATCCCAGCTTGTTCCACGGACTTTGCCATAGTTACCTGTTTCTACCTGTTACCAGACCTTTGGCTTGTCTCCGTTCCTGCAACCTGCCTCTTCCTCCTGCTGGATCTACTGGCTGCCACTACTACTCCTTGAGCGGTGTCCTGCATCCACCAGTGTTCTTCAGGATCCCACCAGCTCTGCTCTCCTGGACCCATCTGGCAACCTGTGCTTCTCTGGGAACTACACCCTCTGTACCCAACCTCAGAGGTGTACTGCACTCAGCCGCAAGGGGAGCCCTCTCGGCATTTCGGCCTCCAAACAGGTATTCGACACCCACACGTGAATGGTCTCAGGATACTTTACTGTTGGTATGGCACAAGACCGATGGTAGTGTTCACCTTTTCTTTTCCGCACAAGTTTTTTTCCGGATGCCCCAATCAATCGGAAAGGGGATTTATCAGAGAAAATGACTTTACCCTAGCCCTCGGCAGTCCAATTTCTGCACCTTTTTCAAATTTGGAGAATATCAGCCTGTCCCTGATGTTTTCCCTGGAGAGAAGTGGCTTCTTTGCTGCCCTTCTTGACACCAGGCCATCCTCCAAATGTCTTTGCTTCACTGTGTGTGCAGATGCACTCACACCTGCCTGCTGCCATTCCAGATCAAGCTCTGCACTGGTGGTGCCCCGATCCCGTAGCTGAATCATCTTTAAGAGAGACGGTCCTGGCACTTGCTGGAATTTCTTGGGCGCCGTGAAGCCTTCTTCACAACAACTGAACCTCTCTCCTTGAAGTTCTTAATGATCTGATAAATGGTTGATTTAGGTGCTATCTTAGTAGCAGCAATATCCGTGCCTGTGAATCCCTTTTTGTGCAAAGCAATGATGACTGCACGTGTTTCCTTGCAGGTAACCATGGTTAACGGAGGAAGAACAATGATTTCAAGCATCACCCTTCTTTTAAAGCTTACAGTCTGTTATTCTAACTCTAAATCAGCATTACAGAGTGATTTCCAGCCTGGTCTTCGTCAACACTGACACCTGTGTTAACAAGAGAATCGCTGACATAATGTCAGTTAGTCCTTTTGTGGCAGGGCTGAAATGCAGTGGAAACTTTTTTTTTTTTTTTTTTGGATCAAGTTAATTTTTTTTTCACGGCAAAGAGGGACTTTGCAAATAATTGCAATTCATCTGATAACGCTTCATAACATTCTGCAGTATATGCAAATTGCCTTAATAAAAACTGAGGCAGCAGACTTTGTGAAAATTAATATTTGTGTCACTCAAAAAAGTGAACACGTCTTTATGTCTTATTTGTTAATATTGGTGTTGGTGCACCCGCCATTAGACAGTGGAAAGCATCAGCTGAAGGCACATAGGCAACTGGTGCACCGGGATGCTTTGTGTTTGCTGTGATGGCCAATCACAAACGTGGGGGGTTTAACCACTTGTAAACACAGGACTCTGTGCTGTGATTGGACACAGCTGATCAGCAGGTCTCAGCCATAAATCATGGGCTGTCACCTGCTGAAAAAATCTTGCTGCATCCAACCTCAGCGTAGATCAGCGGGGGGGCATGTGTGCTCCAAACCCAGAAGCAAACCGGAAACATTTATTCACATTGCTAAGCCTGCAGCTGCTGCACAGACACAGTAAATCTACTGTCACCATGTGGCCAGTGGTTAAAATGCAGTTGATCACCAATGGTCGGATTTTTTTAAATGCCATTAACCAGTGATTGTAGGACTGGTTGAAGGATTAGCATGCCAATGACTAACAATGCTGGAAAAAAATATTTTAAGCAACAGACAGCATGGATTCATGAAAGAAAGAAGTTGTCAAACAAACCTGATTTCTTTTTATGAGGTAAGTAAAACATTGGACAGAGGGGTGGCTGTGGACGTGGTATACCTGGATTTTGCAAAAGCATTTGACAAAGTTCCCCACACACGGCTCATGTGTAAGGTAAACTCTACAGGCTTGGAAAGATCAATTTGTAAATAGATAGAAAACTGGCTAAAAGACAGAATTCAGAGAGTAGTCGTTAATGACTCTTACGCTGAATGATCTAAGGTTATCAATGATGTACCCCCAAGGTTCAGTGCTGGGACCCTTACTTTTTAAAATCTTTATAAATGATATAGGGTCTGGGATTAAAAGTAAAATTTCTGTCTTTGCAGATGACACTAAGCTATGCAGTGAAATAAAGTCCTTACAGGATGTCTCCAATTTACAAGCTGACCAAGAGAGAGAGAGATATTACTTTGCCCCTATACAAATCGTTAGTAGGGCCTCATCTGGAATATGCAGTTCAGTTTTGGGCACCAGTTCCCTAAAGGATATCGGGGAACTGGAGAAAGTGAAGAGAAGGGCAACCAAACTTTTATGAGGCATGGAGGAGGAAAGATTAGAGGAACTGAATCTTTTCCCTCTTGAGAAGAGGAGATTAAGGAGGGATATGATCAACATGTACAAATACACAAGTGGTCCATATAGTGAACTTTGTGTTGAGTTATTTATTCACTTTAAGGTCATCACAGAGTACAAGGGGGCAGTCTTTACGTCTAGAGGAAAAAAGATTTCATCTCCAAATACGGAAAGGTTTCTTCACAGTAAGAGCTGTGAAAATGTGGAATAGACTTTCTCCAGAGGTGGTTTTGGCCAGCTCAGTAGATTGCTTTAAAAAAGGCCTGTATTCTTTCCTAAATGTATATACTATAACTGGGTACTAACATTTATAGGTAAAGTTGATCCAGCTTTTCTGGGGTTTTTCGCCTTCCTTTGGCTTAACTGTGGGTATAGGATTGTGTACATGGGATTGTATTTATTTTATTTTTATTGGATGAACTAGATGACTAAGTAACCATCTAACAATCTAACAATGATCGTAGGTTTGTTTTGGGAAGGAGATTTAAAAAAGCGTCATATGAACCAAATTATTACTTGGCATTGGTTGAACTAGATCAGGGGTCTTCAAACTATGGCCCTCCAGTTGTTCAGGAACTACCATTCCCATCATGCCTAGTCGTGTCTGTGAATGTCAGAGTTTTACAATGCCTCATGGGACATGTAGTTCCGCAACAGCTGGAGGGCCGTAGTTTAAAGATCCCTGAACTAGATGGACTTGTGTCTTTTTTCAACCAGACTAAAATTATGTATGTAACCATATGGCTTCTTTAATATCTGTGAAAAATCTTTTGACCACTATTGTCCAGCATGGTTTGGGAACGTTATATGTTGTTTGAATTTACATACTATGAACATAAGAAAATGCATTTAAAAATAATCTATGCTGCTAGGTGTCTTCTGCATAGAAATGTAACAAAACCGTATACATTTAAGATTCCAGGTATGGTATATTTTTAAATAGTTACACTGGTCCAGCTTGGACATAGGCAACGATAAATATTTATGTATATACCATTCCTGGCCAATGCACCTGGAAGCTGAAAATCACTGAAGTAGACAGCTACTTTCTTCTAGTGGACATATCTTGCTTCCAGGTCCTGTGCTGAGTAGCCAATCTGATGCATAGCGAACACAGGAAGTCAGCTGCTCAGCATGGGGGCCATTCAAAGAATGTGTTGCATTTTCTGAATGAATGCAAAGTGTTCTCAAATTGAATGAGGTGGAGAGTGTGCCGTCGTCATACTGCCTCTCCACCTCATCCAATCAGTGAGCACTTTGCATTCAATCAGAAAATACAAAGCATTTTCGGCCATCCACCCGTGTTCCCCAGGCATCAGGCCGGCTGCTCAGCACAGGGCCTAAAAGCAAGTGAAGATCACTGGAGAAGTGATTTCCTTCTTCCAGTGGCATTGGGTATTGGGTAGGTAGGGTATATACATAGTTACATTGGTCCAAGCTGCACCAATGCAACTATGAAAAATATACCATGCCTGGAATTCATCTTTAACACTGGTTAAGTGCCAAACAGATTATAAAAACAAAACACCAACACTTTTTAGGTTCTTATACCTTGCTCACTGACTTTTCTAATTATTGTTCCCAAACCCATCCAAGGTTTTAAGATATTTTAATCACATTAACATACTCTAGATTTTTGTTCATATAAAAAGGGCGTAGCATTTTTCCTCATTTCTAAAAACACACATGCTCAGGTCAAGTATTCATTCCAACTTGATGCAGTGTATTATATTAAAGAACGGAGTTATATGAAATAATCTGATTTATTCCTTGAAAGCATAATGCATGATAATTGGCTTTTTCTGTACACAAAATAAGTCACAGCTTAATATATATGTGACCATGGACAGACCATCAAAAAACAATAATAAAGAAAAAATCTAAATGCTATGCAACCTGGTAACCCTCATTTACCTTTTATATCCCGGTGAACAATACCATGTTCATGAAGCACATTTATTGCAATGGTGATCTGCTTAGTGTAAAGTCGAATGACATGCTCCTGAAGGCCAAGCCTAGCAACTTCCTCCAAAGTACCCTCATCACAGTATTCCATGAAAATGTACATTTCTTCCTGCATTCGGAGAAAGAAATATATTACTCCTACAATAAGAAAAACATATTACCATACATTTTCTATAAAAATGTGTTTTAACTATCAAGAATTCTCCTGAAAGAAACCCACGCCTGAAAAATATTGCCACATATTGGTATACATTTGCAATACACAGGTGAAAGTGTGAACACTGTTTTTGTGCCAGCAGCAGTAATCAATATATATAATAAACATCCATTTGCACTAGATATAAGATCTGTTAGCGTAGGAGTATCTTGCATAAACTAAAAAAAGAATCTCTCCTGCTACTTTGAAGCAGCTAACCATTAACACAAGAAACTGTACTGAAAATAATAAAAAACAAATAAATTGCCGTTAACAGTTTGCTGTTGCTTTGTAATTAATGTCATGCTATGCAAGGTGACTGCTTGGCTTGTTTGCATCTTTATGGGTCAGACGGTTTCCCTATTTGAATTTACTACACTATAATTTATTTTGTGAAGTAAAGAAAAATGACAGCTTCCCTTTAAGCCTAGGCTCTCATTAGTGCTGCTGCATAATCATGCATTTTTCAGTACAATTTTGCAGCACATTTTTCTGCACATTAATGCAGGATTTTCAGGCGTCTGGGCATTTTGGATGAGTGCAAGAGCTGTAAAAATGTGAAATAGACTCCCTCAAGAGCTGGTTCTGGCCAGCAAAGTAGATTGCCTGTATTCTTTCCTAAATGTACATCATATAAATGGATACTAACATTTATAGGTAAAGTTGATCCAGGGAAAATCCGATTGTCTCCTGAGGGATCAGAATGTAATTTTCCCATGCTGGAGCAAATTGGATCATGCTTTGCTGGGTTTTTTGCCTACTTCTGGATCAACTGTAGGATTTAGGATTGTGTATATAGGATTGTATGATTTTTGTTCCCTTTTATTGGTTGAACCAGATGGACATGTGTCTTTTTTCAGCTAGAAAGTCACATAAAATTACTTTAAGATTAAGAACTCAAAACACTCAATGGAAACCACATTTTCCCATATGACACTGTATTACATGCTGCAAACTTTTTTCCAGAATGTAGAAAAGATTACAAGTGCCGAAAAAAACAAGTGATTCTACTGCAAACAAATCTATTTTCATGTACTAACAAAGAAAGTCAAAAGACAAACAGCTTCATATGAGATACAAATTTCTTACTCTGTGAAGTTCTACACCGAAATATCGAACAAGATTTGAGTGTTTGAGGCCTTCAAAGATTTTCAATTCATCTGCAGTTTCTTTGATTGTCTTATGATCATTTGGCTGAAAGCGGATCTAAGAGGTAGGAAAAAAAAAAGCATTTAATGACTTGGGCTGTACACAAAGTAACCCATTAGAAGTACCAAATTCATCTAAAATGGTAAAGTATACATAAACCTGATTACTTAAATCTTATTATAATTTTAAATACAGTAAAACCTTGGATTGCGAGCATAATTAATTCCAGAAACATGCTTGTAATCCAAAGCACTGTTATAAAAAAGCGAATTTCCCCATAAAAAAATCATGGAAACTTAAAATGATTCAATCCACAGCCATTTATTCATAAGTCCTTCAGTTTAAAGTCTATATAAAAAGATTATAGCAATGTGATAGGTTGTGTAACTATAAAATGTCCATCCACAAGCGGATTAGAAGATAAATCTAGCAAGAGCTACAGAGTATAAAAGAGAAGAGAGGCGCCTCTAAGTGTAGCAATATGTTTACATTTAGCAACTAGGGGTGCGCATGTTGACTGGTCTCACAATTCGATTACGATCATCTTGTCCACGTTTCGATTCCGCAAAGCATCACGATTACTGCGCAAGTGTGCTCATGGTTAAAAACTTTTTATCCAAAAATTCAAACAGTCAGAAAAATTTAATTTTTCTCCAGTGGCAGAAGGATGGTGGAATCAGAGGCAGGGGCTCGGTGGGGGGAATCAGAGGCAGGGGCTCGGTGGGTGGAATCAGAGGCAGGGGCACGGGGGTGGAATCAGAGGCAGGGGCACGGGGGTGGAATCAGAGGCAGGGGCACGGGGGTGGAATCAGAGGCAGGGGCACGGGGGTGGAATCAGAGGCAGGGGCACGGGGGTGGAATCAGAGGCAGGGGCACGGGGGTGGAATCAGAGGCAGGGGCACGGGGGTGGAATCAGAGGCAGGGGCACGGGGGTGGAATCAGAGGCAGGGGCACGGGGGTGGAATCAGAGGCAGGGGCACGGGGGTGGAATCAGAGGCAGGGGCACGGGGGTGGAATCAGAGGCAGAGGCGTGGTGGGATCAGAGGCGTGGTGGGATCAGAGGCGTGGTGGGATCAGAGGCGTGGTGGGATCAGAGGCGTGGTGGGATCAGAGGCGTGGTGGGATCAGAGGCGTGGTGGGATCAGAGGCGTGGTGGGATCAGAGGCGTGGTGGGATCAGAGGCATGGTGGGATCAGAGGCAGAGGCATGGTGGGATCAGAGGCAGAGGCATGGTGGGATCAGAGGCAGAGGCATGGTGGGATCAGAGGCAGAGGCATGGTGGGATCAGAGGCAGAGGCATGGTGGGATCAGAGGCAGAGGCATGGTGGGATCAGAGGCAGAGGCATGGTGGGATCAGAGGCAGAGGCATGGTGGGATCAGAGGCAGAGGCATGGTGGGATCAGAGGCAGAGGCATGGTGGGATCAGAGGCAGAGGCATGGTGGGATCAGAGGCAGAGGCATGGTGGGATCAGACTGGCATGGTGGGATCAGACTGGCATGGTGGGATCAGACTGGCATGGTGGGATCAGTCTGGCATGGTGGGATCAGTCTGGCATGGTGGGATCAGTCTGGCATGGTGGGATCAGTCTGGCATGGTGGGATCAGTCTGGCATGGTGGGATCAGTCTGGCATGGTGGGATCAGTCTGGCATGGTGGGATCAGTCTGGCATGGTGGGTTTAGACTGGCATGGTGGGTTTAGACTGGCATGGTGGAATCAGAGGCAGAGGCGGAATCAGAGGCAGGGGCATGGTGGAATCAGAGGCAGAGGCATGGTGGAATCAGAGGCAGAGGCATGGTGGAATCAGAGGCAGAGGCGATGCGCCGATGCTGAAATTATATTTAACACCCCTATTAGCAACTCACATGGTTGATGATTAAAAGACGCACATCTAAGTATGCAGGCATCTGGGGTAAAACTGTCCACATAGATCATCTCCCACACCGCTGTCAGTCTGCAATCGTGACCGGGAAGACTACCCTGCAGTAGAGCGATCGAACCGCTTGTGGAGCGCAGCGTGAAAGGGACGACGTTGATGGCGGTGAGGAGGATGGTCTATGGACAGCTTTACTCCAGATGCCTGCGTACTTAGATGTCCCTGTTTTAATCATCAACCATGTGAGTTGCTAAATGTTGTACCTTCATTAAATGTAACCATATTGCTACACTTAAGCCTCGTACACACAATCGGATTTCAATCGGACAAATCCGTGGAATTTTGTGCGAAGGGCGTTGGCCGTGAACTTGTTCTGCATACAGACGGCAAAAATTTTTCAGCCAACATTCACAAAACTAGGTGTATTTTCTCCAATTGTTGTTGTAAAATTCGATCGCATATACGAGGCTTTAGAGGCACCTCTCTTCTCTTTTATACTCATTTATGAAGAGACGCTACTTGTATATCAAGACATTGCTTGTATATCAAGTCAAAATGTATTAAAAAAATTTGCTTGTCTTGCAAAAACGCTCTCAAACCAAGGTTTTACTGTATATAAATGTAATTTTATATACATTTTCACCATATTTAAATCTGAGGAAGCTTTTACTAAAATATTAGATCACTCTCAAGCCTGACACACACCACATTTTAGAAATCAAAACATTCTTTTACACAAAAGAACATATCTAACATCTTCAGAAACATGGTCTTAGAAACAGTCCTACACTGGTGCGCTGCATTTTGGCCTCAGCGCGGATGTATGCATGGTTCAGGTGCATTTTACACATGCTTTCAGCCATGGTCCCATTGACTTCTATTAGGTCGCATGTTTTTGCTACGTTTTCTAAAAGCACATCAAAAGTTCTGCATTCTGCATCTTTAATGCACTTTCAGAAAACGCGGCAAAAAATAGCAACTTATTGAAGTCAATGGAACCACGGCTAAAAAGGGATTTTTATAACAGCTCACCTGTAAAATCCTTTTCTTGGAGTACATCACGGGACACAGAGCGACTTAGTCATTACTAATGGGTTATATAGTTTACCTTCAGGTGTTGGCACTGGCCAATTCCAAACCGGAAGTACCCTCCCCTATATAAGCCCCTCCCACCCGGGAGCACCTCAGTTTTGTAGCCAAGCAATAAGTGTCCCAAAAAGAGGGGTGGGAGCTCTGTGTCCCGTGATGTACTCCAAGAAAAGGATTTTACAGGTAAGCTGTTATAAAAATCCCTTTTTCTTTTTCGTACATCACGGGACACAGAGCGACTTAGTCATTACTAATGGGACGTCCCAAAGCAATGCCAAATGAGGGGGGGGGTACATAAGCTGGGCGCCATCAGGCATGAGGATCTTTTGCGGCCTGCAACACACTGCGCCCAAAGGCGACATCCTCCTGACTTCTAACGTCTACCTGATAGAATCTAGTAAACGTGTGTACCGAAGACCATGTTGCGGCCTTACATACTTAAACCAGGGAGGCCTGGTGATGCACTGCCCATGAAGTTCCAACCGCTCTTGTGGAGTGCGCCCTAACTTTGAACGGAGGCGGTCTCTTTCTCAAGCCATAGGCTTGTATTATGACCTGTCGAATCCACTTGGCTAAAGTAGATTTTGATGCTGCCTGACCCCTTCTGGGGCCTTCCGGCAGAACAAACAAAGAATCCGTTCTGCGAATCTGAGCAGTGGCTTTTAGATAAGCTTTAACTGCTCTTACCACATCCAAAGAATGTAATAACTTTTCCTCTACTGAGCTAGGTTTGGGAAAAAAAGAAGGAAGAACCACATCTTGGTTCAAATGAAACCTCGATACCACCTTAGGAAGAAAGGCTGGATGAGGACGTAATACTACTCTGTCCTTATGGATAACCAGATATGGCTCCTTACAGGACATAGCTGCTAATTCCGACACTCTTTTAGCCGAACAAATGGCTACTAAGAAAACCAATTTCCTGGTGAGAAGAACCAAGGAAATGTGTTGTAATGGTTCAAACGGTTGTTTCTGTAGAACCGACAGAACCAGGTTTAAGTCCCAAGGACATATGGGAATACTAACCGGAGGGCTAATACGCATCACTCCTTGTATAAAGGCTTTGACTAGTGAATGCGAAGCCAAGGGCCTTTGAAAAAATATTGACAAGGCCGAAATCTGACCCTTGATAGTACTCAAGGCCAGCTTCCTATCTACAGCCCACTGTAGGAAGTCCAGAATCCTCCCTATCATGTACTTACGTGGATGCCATTTCTTGGTCTCACACCACGTAATGTACGCTTTCCAGATCCTATAATAGATCTGCCTGGATACCGGTTTCCTGGCATTGATCATGGTAGATACCACAGAATTAGAGAGCCCTCTCTTTTTCAGAATGTGGGCTTCAATAGCCAGGCCGTCAAACCTAGGGCTGGTAAGGAAGGGTGGTATATCGGTCCTTGCGACAGCAGGTCCGGACGAAGTGGGAGGGTCCACGGACTCCTCACTGACATTTTTACAATCTCCGCGTACCATGCCCTTCGGGGCCACGCTGGAGCCACCAGAATCACTGGTTTCTTTTCTACCCTGATTCTGCGGAGTAATCGCGGTAACAATTGTGGCGGTGGGAATGCATATATCAGCTTGAACCGATCCCAAGGGAACACTAGGGCATCCGAGCCGCAAGCTAGGGGATCCCTTGTGCGAGACACAAACCTGTCCACCTTTGCGTTGAATCTGGATGCTAGCAGATCTACATCCGGTGTTCCCCACCGCTGGCATATTGCCTGGAAAACCTCGGGGTGAAGAGACCATTCCCCCGGGCATAATTGTTGGCGACTTAGAAAGTCCGCTCTCCAATTTTCCACTCCTGGGATGAAAACCGCGGATATGGCTGGAACATATCTTTCTGCCCACTCCAGGATGCAATTTGCTTCCTTCTGGGCTGCACGACTTTTGGTGCCACCCTGATGATTGATATATGCCACTGCCGTGGCATTGTCTGATTGAATTCTGACAGGGGACCCCTGGAGTTTGGATGTCCATGCTACTAGGGCATACCGGGCTGCTCGTATCTCTAAGAGATTGATGGGCAGGGCCTTTTCTGCTTCTGACCACCTGCCCTGGAGAGACCATTGCTCCAGCACTGCCCCCCAGCCGATGAGGCTGGCATCTGTAGTGACCACCTTCCAAGAAACCGGACTGAAGGGTTTCCCTCTTTCCAGATTCTGGGGCACCAACCACCAATGGAGGCTCTTGCGAACGGAAGGGGACAGGGACATTGGTAAGTCTAAAGCCTGAACTTTTTTGTTCCAGGCTGACAGTATGGCCCTTTGCAAATTCCTTGAATGGAATTGACCGTAGGGTACCGCTTCGAATGAAGCCACCATCTTTCCCAGCAGCCTCATGCAGAGACGTATGGATGGTTTTCTTTTTGTACCCACTAAGTGGGTCAAATTTCTTAAAGACGACACCTTCTCTGGAGGTAAGAAAATCTTTCTCTGATTTGAATCCAGCCTTAGCCCTAAGTATTCCAGACTTTTGACTGGTCTTAGAGCTGACTTGTCCCGGTTGATAATCCAACCGTGATATTCCAGATACTCGATTGTCTTGTGAATAGCTACTTCCAGCTTTTCCACTGAGTGGTCTATTAGTAGCAGGTCGTCTAGATATGCCATTATCGTTACACCCTGTGTTCTTAGATTGGCCAATAATGGGGCCAGAATTTTTGTGAACACTCGTGGTGCTGTGGCCAGACCGAAAGGTAAGGCTCTGAACTGAAAATGGCGCCCTTCTACTGCAAAGCGTAGAAATTTCTGATGGGCCGGAAAGATGGGAATATGCAGATAAGCATCCCTTATGTCGATCGAGGCTAGCCATTCCTGCCCTTGTAGGGCGGTGGCCACTGATCGGATCGACTCCATCCGAAAAGTCCTGATATTTAGGAACTTGTTTAGCCCTTTTAGATTTAATATGGGCCTCACGTCCCCATTTGGTTTGGGGACTGTGAAAAGGTTCGAGTAAAACCCGAATCCGCTTTCTTCCAGGGGAACCTTCATGATTACCCCTTGGAGCAATAGTTGTTCTAGTGCCAGAAGGAGGGATCCTCTCTTTTGGGGATCTCTTGGCACGTTTGACCTCATAAATTGGGCAGGAGGAGTGCCTTTTAACTCCAGCTTGTATCCCAGACTTACTGCGGAGAGCACCCATCTGTCTCTGATGGTGTCCCGCCAGGTCTCTGTGAACAACTGAAGTCTTCCCCCCACCCGATTGAGCGGGGGCAATACTTCATGCCTTAGGGGGAGGTTTTGTACCTCTTTTGATCCAGGGCTTCTTGTTACCCTGTGATTGTCCCTGATTTCTGCCCCCTGAATTTGACCGCGGAGGCCGTCGGAACTGCTTCACAGCCGATGTGCCCGGGACTGGAGAGGTAGGCCTCTTAAAAGAAGGACTTCTACCCTTGTTCTTAACCGGTAAGAGTGAACTTTTACCGGCAGAAATTTTCTGGATATATTTGTCCAGATCTTCTCCAAATAAGCGTTCTCCATGAAATGGGAAGCTAACCAGCAGTTTTTTACAGGGAGCTTCAGCAGACCAGTTTTTGAGCCACAGAAGCCTACGCATATGTACTATAGACAGCGTAAAGCGGGAGGCCTGTTGGATTGTATCCTTTATGGCGTCCACCGCAAAACACAAGGCTCTAGGCAGGTCAGCTAGGGCATGAGCCTGCTGATCTGGTAAGTCCCTTAAGACTTGTTTCAACTGATCTTTCACTGCTTGGCAGACTCCAATCGCTGCTACCGCAGGTTGTGTCACCATACTTGCTGTAGAGAAAGCAGATTTTAGTAAAGACTCCAATTTTTTATCTATTGGGTCTTTGAACATTGGAACATTATCTACTGGACATGTCAGTGATTTGTTAACAGAAGAGATGGCTGCGTCCACTATAGGGACCCTCCATTTTCCTATGAACTTATCCTCCATGGGATAGATCACCGGAAATCTCTTGGGGGGAGCAAATATTTTATCAGGATGCTCCCAATCCTGGTAAATAAGCCCTTCTAATAAAGGGTGGATTGGGAAGGAACAGACCGCCTGGGGAGCTTTTAGCGACCCCAGCGAGGAAACCGTAGTGGATGGTGGTTCCGCCAGAGGCATTTTAAATGCTGATCGGACCATGTTAGTCAGAGACTGAACCCATAATCTTTCAGCCTGAGAAGCTGAGAAAGGTTCTTCCACTGTTGATTCCTCTATAAGTGAATCAACCTCATCCTGATCCCCTTCAGGTAGGTCGATCTCTGTGTGGGGCTGTTCCTCCACTAACAGGCACTCTGAAGGAGGAGACGGAGATCGGACGCGCTTTCCCTGAGATAGGGAAGCAGCGATCAATGCTGTTAATCTCTCTTCTAATCCTCCCAGAGTTGAGGATAAAACCTCCTCTGTTATATATACAGGAGCAGGTGGACTGGGGACAGCCGCAGCACCAGGCATTCCTGCGGGGTTTCTACGGCTACTGACCTCTGAATTCTCAGGGGAGATTGGTGCAGTGCAAGCATGCCCAATATCCTCAGAGCCCGATGGAGACCCCTTTGGCTTCCTGGAAGATCTATTTCCGGAGCGTCTGGACGACATATCCTTTAAGCACAAAGCTGAGGTATTCCCGTCGTCATACACCAATTTTTGCTGGTAATAGTCTAACACAGGTGCTGCTATATACCAGCTGGTGTCCACTAAAGTGCCTTTCTATGGGGATGCCTGCATCAACCGCCTCTGTGTGCCACTGTTTGTTGCTAGCTCTGTTTGCATGCAGCTGACACTTGTACTGTGTCTTTTAACCATGCTGGGACGCCCGCACATGCGCAGAAGCGCCGCGGCGCGCATCGAGCGTCATCCACCCGCCCCGCCCCTTTTTTTTTCATAGGAGGCGCGTGCACGCGCGCGCGCGCCCGTGCGCCAACGGCGCCCTTTTCGAAAACCAACAGAGGACTAGGAGCCAGGGCCCTTTTTGCCGGAGGGCCTGTGCGGTGGATGAACGCAGCAACAGGGCAGAGGAAGTGGATTCCCACAGAGAAACTTACCAGCTGCCTGGACCTTTTGAGTTGAGAAAACCAAAGATCCACATTACAAGAAAAATGGACTACAGCGGCCTCTAGTGGTTTAACACAGGTACCGCGGTCCCTGTTTTTTTTTTTTTTTTTCTTGACTACTATTAAAATTTTACATTTTCAGTAGTTATAGGCAAACACAGATATTTAGCGGGAATACCGTTAGGTAACAGACAGAAAGACAAATTAGGCTTGGGGGTCCCCCAATAGAACCAAGTTCCTGGGGGCCCCCACTTACCTGATCCCCGCCGCAGGACTTTGTTTGGTCCACAAAAGTCCAAACTTCACCTATCACGGCAGGCATTGTAATTAAACCTTCAGGGACCGGGTTCCCAAGGATTCCACTCCCCTGGACCTGTATAGCACCCTGCACAGACAGCGTCTTGGTCGTGGGTATGACCAGAGCTCTGGATCCCAGGGTCCAGCCCTCCTAAGAGAAGCATTACAGGCAAAACCTTGCTCTTCTGCTGCAAGGCCCGGGTACCGACCGTTTAGCTATGAAGCTTTTTTGGTGGGATCCGGAACAGCTTACTAAGGCCCAAAAGAACCTGTACGCAAGCCCAGTGAAAACACATGTTACTCTTTGGCCAACACCTTAGACACTGGCAAAAAACTGAGGTGCTCCCGGGTGGGAGGGGCTTATATAGGGGAGGGTACTTCCGGTTTGGAATTGGCCAGTGCCAACACCTGAAGGTAAACTATATAACCCATTAGTAATGACTAAGTCGCTCTGTGTCCCGTGATGTACGAAAAAGAAAAATGCACATACACCCACTCTGCAGCGCACCATTGTGAACCCTAATGCCGCGTACACACGACCGTTTTTCATGACGAGAAAAATTCAATTTTTTAGATTGGTCGTGAAAAACGGTTGTGTGTATTCTCCATAGCATTTTTCGCATCGTTCTTTTTCACGTGGTGAAAAACAGCCGTGTGTACGCTTTTACGAGGGGTAAAAAACGTGCATGCTCAAAATCAAGTATGAGACGTGAGTGCTCGTTCTGGTAAAACTAGCGTTCAGAATGGAGATAGCACATTCGTCACGCTGTAACGGACTGAAGAGCATGAGGCTGAAAAGCGCGAATCGTCCCTCGCCAAACTTTACTAACACAAAGATCAGCAAATGCAGCCCAAAAGGTGGTGCCATTCGAATGGAACTTCCCCTTTATAGTGCCGTCGTACGTGTTGTACGTCACCGCGCTTTGCTCGAGCAGTTTTTTTTTCATGAACGTGTGTATGCAAGGCAGCCTTGAGAGGAATCACGACGAGAAAAACATTGGTTTTTTGCATGACATGAATAACGGTCGTGTGTACGCGGCATTACAGCAGGGTTCGACAAAACCCGGGCGCCAGGTCGCCAATGCGACTAGAATTAGTGACCTGGCGCCTGAGGCAGCACAGCTAAGGTTCCCTGTGTCTCCGTGCGCCCCCCCCGCGCGATCTCGTCGGGCGGCGCTGGCCGGTAATTGAGGCCGCGGCTATGCGGCCTTCTCCAGGCCTATGATTAATGCTGTAATATGGCGCCCTCTTGTGGTGGCCGTTGGTATTACAAGACAACCAGCAATGCTTGCCTATTTCACTGCCCGCCCATCTCCTTCCCTTTACTTAGAAGTTAACCCCCAAACATTATATATATTTTTTATTCTAACACCCTAGAGAATAAAATGGTGGTCGTTGCAATACTTTCTGTCACACCATATTTGCGCAGCGGTCTTACAAGCGCACTTTGAGGAAAAAATACACTTTTTTAAATTAAAAAATAAGACAACAGTAAAGTTAGCCGAATTTTTTTTTTTATATTGTGAAGGATAATGTTACGCTGAGTAAATAGTTACCCAACATTTCACGCTTCAAAATTGCGTCCGCTCGTGGAATGGTGACAAACTTTTACCCTTTAAAATCTCCATAGGCGACATTTAAAAAATTCTACAGGTTGCATGTTTTGAGTTACAGAGGATGTCTAGGGCTAGAATTATTGCTCTCGCTCTACAGATCGCGGCGATACCTCACATGTGTGGTTTGAACACTGCTTTCATATGCGGGCGCTACTCACGTATGCGTTCGCTTCTGCACGCATCGGTCGCTAAAAAAAAAAACCTGGCTCCTAACTTTTTTAGCTGGCTCCTAGATTCCAAGCAAATTTGTCAAGCCCTGCATTACAGTGTTATTATACATGGTTAAAGAAAACTAAAAATGTTTTGATTGTTCAGCTACCCAATGAATGCAAAACACCAGCAACTGGTTGCTAAAAGTTTAGCACATCATGCTTGTTGCACTAGTTTGTAGTAGAGAATTATCCAACTCTTTCACATAGTTGCTATTTAGTAATTTAGCAACTGATACACTAATGCTGTCATGACTGACTCGTGCTACTTAAATGTGGGTCAGAATGAGTTGCTTTGTATCTAGGCAACAATACATAAATTAAGGATAACATCACAAATGTATTTCATTAATAGATGTGTTAGTTTCTACAGCCTGCTTCACACTTTCATATTGCAATTAGTTGATACTAAATATACAGTCCCAATAAAAAGTATTTACCCCCTTGGAAATATAATGTTTTATTGTGAGTATTGAATAACCGCGGATATTTTGTACTTCACAGAAACAGACTCCTAGGCAAAAAAACAAAACAAAACCTAATGTTGGTTTCATTAAATCTCCCAGGTGCCTTCTGGCAAACTACAGCAAAGATATGAAATGAGCAATAATAAAACGGAAACTTTTTTTCCTCACTCTCCCATAAAACTGCGACTGGTGAAGCACCTATAGAAAGACTATGTCTACTGGATAGTATCTTCAGTCTTGGCCAATGAGGCCTGCAACTCCTTCAGAGTGGTTACAAGGTATTCTGGTGGCATCTCATTTATCCCCCTCTTGCACGGTCACTTACTTTCCCTGTATGGCCTGTTCTTGGCAGATTTACAGCTGTGCTGTACTATTTCCATTACTTAACCACTTCAATACCATGCACTTATACAGCTTCCTGCCCAAGCCAATTTTGAGCTTTCAGCGCTGTCGCAATTTGAATGACAATTGCGCGGTCATGCTACACTGTACCCAAATTTTTTTTTATCATTTTGTTCCCACAAATAGAGCTCTCTTTCGGTGGTATTTGATCGCCTCTGCGATTTTTAGTTTTTGCGCAACAAATAAAAAAAGAGCAAATTTTTTTTTTTAAAATAGGATTTTTGTACTCACCGTAAAATCCGTTTCTCTGGCATCCATGGACTGACACAGCGTGTCTTATACACCTTTACACGTGGGTTATGTCCCTGCTTGCAGGAGAAGACCTAGGCAGAATGTGAGATGTTATACATACATTCTAAACAGCCAGAGCTGAACAGCCCCGCCCAGGGGGGCGGTCCCTCCGGCATAACCCTCCCACTGCAGTCAGCAGACCTCAGTTCGTAACAAAGCAGTACAAACTCGAAAAGAAGGGTGGGTGCTGTGTCAGTCCATGAATGCCAGAGAAACGGATTTTACGGTGAGTACAAAAATCCTATTTTCTCTTGTCATCCATGGACTGACACAGCGTGTCTTATACACCTTTACACGTGGGATGTCCCAAAGCAGTGTCAAGAGGGATGGGAGCAGTATAAATGGAAAACCAAAAACTTCACTCCAAACAAGGCAGAGCTCCTCAACGGAGGAGTTGCAACATCAAACAGCGGCCTGCAACACCTTGCGGCCGAAGGAAGCATCCGAAGATGCAGCCACATCAACCTTATAAAACTTAGAAAAGGTATGAACAGACGACCAGGTCGCCGCCTTGCACACTTGTGCAACCGACGCTTGATGTCGGAAAGCCCAGGAAGCACCAATTGCCCTGGTGGAATGTGCCGTAACCGGAAAGCGAGGCGCCCGCCCCTTGAGAGCATAAGCTTGAATGACGGTTTGTCTGATCCACCTAGAAATGGTGGCAGACGAAACCGCTTGGCCCTGTTTTGGACCAGAGACAGCTACAAATGGTGAGTCAGACTTCCGAATAGAGGCAGTAGCAGACAGGTACACCCGCAAGGCTCGTACCACATCCAAAGTGTGAAGCGCAAACTCTCTGGGATGCGATGGGTGAGGACACAAGGACGGGAGGACAATGTCCTCATTTAAGTGGAAGGCCGAGACCACCTTTGGCAGAAAAGAAGGTCGCGGACGTAACACCGCCTTATCCTTATGGATGACCAAAAAGGGCGACTTGCAGGACAAGGCCGCCAACTCAGACACTCGTCTAATGGAAGTAATGGCCACCAAGAAGGCCACCTTCTGAGACAAAGTCAAGAGGGGAATATCTCTAATATTCTCAAAGGGAGGTTCCTGGAGAACCGAGAGCACCAAATTCAGATCCCACGGGGGGAGAGGAGGCTTGACAGGGGGGAGCACATGGCGAACCCCCTGCACAAAGGTGCTAACCAAGGGATGACCCGCCAGCGGTCGCTGAAAGAAGATGGCCAAGGCCGAAATCTGACCCTTAATGGTACTCAAAGCGAGCTTTTGGGTCACGCCACGCTGCAGAAAATGCAGGATTCTGGGAACGGAATACGTTCGTGGGCGCCAGTCCAGCTCTTCGCACATGGCGATGTAAGCTCTCCAAGTACGGTGATAGATCTTTCTTGAGGAAGACTTCCGTGCCCTTAACATGGTCGAAATGACCGAATCCGAGAGACCTCGGTCTCTCAGCACCTGGCTTTCAATAACCATGCCGTTAAAGCCAGAGACTGTAAAGCAGGATGAAATATAGGACCTTGAGACAGAAGGTCCCCCCGTATTGGTAACCGCCAGGGAAAGTCTGCGACGAGACGTACCAGATCGGCGTACCAGTGACGCCGAGGCCAATCCGGAGCAACGAGGATCACCGGAATTCCCTCGGTCGCTACCCTGCGGAGCAGGTGAGGCAGCAACTGCAGCGGAGGATAAACGTATATCAGGTGATACTGACCCCATGGGGCCACCAACGCATCCGAGGCATCCGCCCAGGGATCCCTGGATCTGGCCACAAACCTCGACCCCTTGCGATTGAGTCGAGAGGCCATCAGGTCCACATCCGGCGTGCCCCACCGTCTGCAAAGGAGTTGAAAGACCTCCGGGTGCAAGGACCACTCTCCCTGGTCCAGCGTCTGGCGACTTAGATAGTCCGCCTGCCAATTGTCTACGCCCGGAATGTAGACGGCCGACAGAGCCGGCACGCTTCTTCCGGCCCACCTCAGGATGCGGGCGACCTCGGAAGCCGCAGCTGAGCTCCGAGTCCCCCCTTTATGGTTGACATACGCCACTGCTGTGGCGTTGTCCGATTGGATCCTGATGGAGTGACCCTGTAGTTTCTCCGACCATGAGGAGAGGCACAGTCTGATTGCCCGTATCTCCAGCCATTGATTGGTAAGAGGGCTTCGTCCGAAGTCCAAAGACCTTGGGCCGACGGGACTCCCCAGACTCGCCCCCAGCCCGTCAGGCTGGCGTCCGTCGTGATCACCGTCCATTGGATGGGGAGGAACGACTTCCCAGACCGAAGAGCCGGGGACCTCAACCACCACGTCAGGGACGCCCTGACCAGGTGACTCACCTGGATCTGAAGATCCAAGGACAACGGGGATTTGTCCCAAGTGGACAAGATCTCTTTCTGTAAAGCCCTGGTGTGCGCTTGGGCATAAGGAACGGCCTCGAAGGAGGCCACCATGAGTCCCAGGACTCTCATGCAAAAGCGGATTGAAGACCATTTTCGGGACGTCAGCACCCATACTGCAGACTGAAGTGTCAGTAGTTTGTCTGGAGGTAGGAAGACTCTTGCCTCCAAGGAGTCCAGAATCAGACCTAGATACTCCAGACGCTGAGTCGGGACTAGAACCGACTTCTGAACGTTCAGGAGCCACCCAAACTCCCTGAGGGTCTGACTGACGATAGTCACACTTTCTTCCAATTCTGAGCCACTGTCTGCTCTTAGAAGAAAATCGTCCAGATAGCCTACGATAGCAATGCCTCGCTGTCTCAGCAAAGTTAGGACCGGAGCAAGCACCTTGGTGAACACCCTCGGTGCCGAGGCTAGGCCGAAGGGAAGAGCCACAAATTGATAGTGGACTTCGCCGACCGCAAAGCGCAGAAACTTCTGGTGGCTTGCGCAGATCGGAACATGCAAGTAGGCGTCCTTGATGTCCAAGGATGCCAGAAAATCCCCTTGATGGAGTGTAGCGATCACCGTGCGAATGGATTCCATGCGGAATTTTTGCACCTTCACGAAGGCATTCAGGGCCTTGAGGTCCAGGATTGGCCGAACCCCGTCCTTTTTTGGAACAACAAACAGATTCGAGTAGAACCCCGGAAACTTCTCCTGGGACGGAACTGGCACAATTACTCCGGACCCGATCAAATCCTGTACAGCCCCCAGAGGGCTGCCTGACGGGCAGGAAGGAGAGGGAGATTTGAGGGAAAGAATCTGTCTGGGGCCAGGAGCGGAACTCTATTCTGTATCCTGAGGTGACCACCTCGCACACCCACCGGTCGGAGATCCGGGAGGTCCACCGATCCGTGAACCTGCGAAGTCGTCCCCCCCACCCCAGAGACGGGCGGGGGCAAGACTTCACGCGGAGGCGGGCTTGGGAGCCGGCTTGTTCGGCTTATGCACCCAGGGGCGCTTGTGCCCGCCAGCCGCACTGTTGTCAGTCTGGGATGGCTTACCCGACGGACGAAAAAACCCCTTTTTTGCTGGAAAGGAAGGACCCGGTTTACGTCGGACCTCCTTACCCTTGATAGTTTGAGGAAGGAGAGTGCTTTTACCTCCCGTGACATCCTTGATGATGTCATCCAGAGCAGCACCAAAAAGTCTACCACCCTTAAAAGGTAGATCCATCAGGAGCCGAGACAGAGGCCCTGGATATTAAAGGGGCCGCGTCCAACGTGGCGTCGCACACATATATCGGACCCTGCACCATCTGGTGGGCCAGAGCAATAGTGCCTGGAGGAAGGTTATACTCCTGCACAGTTTGGTGCAAAATTTTTGCCCATTCCGTGAGTGTCTGAGACACAAGGGTCGCCGCTACTACTGGCCGTAGGGCGGATCCCAACAAGGCGAACATGGCACTACTCACCACTTCTGACCTCCTGTCAGTGGGGTCCTTAAACGCAGGAGTCCCCTCCATCGGGAGAGTGGTGGCCTTGTTTAAACAGGCGACTGGAGGGTCGACCACCGGGGGAGAAGCCCACTTTTTAAGCAGGGCGTCTTCAAAGGGGTATCTAATAGACAAACGCAGCGGGACCATGAAAGTCTTCTGCGGCTTTTCCCAGACCTGGTCAATGAGCTGGTCAAAGAAAGGTACATATGGAAAAACCTTTTTAGAAGGCTTGGTCTTAAAAGAACCAAAAGGAGACCGTATCCGCCTGAGGTTCTGCAGTCGCAGCATTTAGCTTGAGAGTGTCCCTCACAGCATCAATGAGTTCACTAACAAGCGCCCTGTCATTTACTGACTCAGAACTGGAGTCTTCCTCACAACCATCCAAATATTCAGAGCTAGGGTCCTGAGCAGCAATAGCTAGGCCCATATCTGAATCAGAGCACTCCCCTTGTGGAGATAAAGTGGGGAGAGGGCGCTTTTTTGCTCCCTTGTGCTCACACACAGCTTCCATCCTGGTCAGAAATGATTCCAGGACTGCCGACAACTGGTCCATAGGGACCGCAGGTGCTGGAGCACTGGCTGCTGCCTCTGGCATGTTAGGGGAAGCTGGTGACTCTGACTCCATAATGTCCCCCTCTGAGACCACCCACAGGGTGTGCTGACTGAAGTAGGGGAATGCCCAGGGGACCCACCAACCTGACCAGGACCGCTCGGTTCCGCTGCCCTGTCTCTCCGCGCCGCTCAGCGTGAGTGAGCTGAGAGGAGAGAGACTGAGGAGATTTGCGCCGTTCCTGAGCGGCGCTAGAGGCCAAACTAGAGCTAGAAGAAGGTGCGGCTACAAGAAAATGGCCGCCGCAATGTGCTCTGGCGGACCACGGCAAGATGGCCGCCAATGTAAAAAACAGCACAGTCACCAAACATGGCGCCGAACGGCGCCCAGGCCCCTCACTCTCAAATAAACAGCCCCAGCGAAATGCAGAGCAGCATGAGCCCCCCCCAGGACAGTATGGCCCCCAGGCACCCCACACAGTACAGCGCCAGCGAAGTGCACAGACAGTGACATTAAAAAACACAGGGGGAGACAGGGAAATCCCCCACACAAGAAACACACAGCATGTACTCACCTGCAGCCAGGAGAGACTACTTACCCGTCCCCTGAGGGACCCACTGGTGTGTTTCTGACAGAACTATCACAGTGCGGTACTGAGTAGCTGTCGGCCCGGTCCACCGCGAAAGATACAGCCGGACTGTTCTATCTTGAGAGGACCGCGGAGCTGGAAGCCCACCGGCCACCCCTGGAGTCGTGGGGCATGTCGTGAACTGAGTCTCACGCACACAAGGCGAGGATCAGCACGCTCGATGGTCGGACAGGGAAGACTACGAGGATATCTTGTACCCAACCTGTTGCCCAGCCGACAGTTGATAGAAGATCTCAAAAGGAAAAAATAGGAAAAAATTCCAAAAGGAATAAAAAATAGGTCAGGAGACTGGCTCCTGAGAGAGCCACGTCTTCTCCTTCTGCTAGGCAGAAAAAAACTGAGGTCTGCTGACTGCAGTGGGAGGGTTATGCCGGAGGGACCGCCCCCCTGGGCGGGGCTGTTCAGCTCTGGCTGTTTAGAATGTATGTATAACATCTCACATTCTGCCTAGGTCTTCTCCTGCAAGCAGGGACATAACCCACGTGTAAAGGTGTATAAGACACGCTGTGTCAGTCCATGGATGACAAGAGAAACTATGTTTTTCTTTGTTTCTGTTAATTTTTTTTGTAAATAAGTACCTTTTCTACTTCAATGACGGGCACTGATAAGGCGGCACTGAAGGGCACTGATAAGGCGACACTGATGAGGTGGCACTGATGGGCACTGATGATGGGCACTGATATGCGGCACTGATGGGCACTCATAGGCGGCACTGATTGGCACTCATAGGCGGCACTGATGGGCACTCATAGGCGGCACTGATGGGCACTTATGGGTGGCACTGATAGGTGGCACGGACGGGCACTGATAGGTGGGCACTTATGGGCACGGATGGGCACTGATAGGTGGCACTGATGGACACTAGTAGGTGGCACTGGTGACACTGCTGCCTAGCAATGCCAGCCACCACACATTATTTTCTTGGCATGATCGTGCCAGTCAGTGCCCATGTGTGGGCACTGATTGGCATTTTTTTAATGTTTTTTTTTTACATATATATTTTTTTTACTACATGTGGATGGCCATGGGGGCCATCCACATGCTTAGGGCTTCCCTGGTGGTCCTTGGGGGCTTCCCTGGTGGTCCAGTGTGGGTATCCGAGGGGGGGCTGCGCTGATAAACAATCAGCGCGAACCCCCCCTGTCAGGAGAGCCGCCGATCGGCTCTCCTCTACTCGCGTCTGTCAGACGCGAGTGAGGAAGAGCCGATCAACAGCTCTTCCTGTTTACTTCCTGATCAGCCGTGATTCGACACGGCTGATCACATGGTAAAAAGCCTCCGACGGAGGCTTTTTACCGAGATCAGTGTAGCGGTGGGTCAGACTGACCCACCGCTCCACCGATCGCCGCGATGCGCGCCCCCCGGGCGCGCGGCGGCTGTTATCCCGCAGGACGTCATATGACGTCCAGTGTGGATAACAGAACCACTTCCCGGACGTCAATTTGCTATTGACTGGGCGGGAAGTGGTTAATGATTGATTCCGCTGTATATTCAGGGACTGGAAAATGTCCTTGTACCCTCTTTGTGCTTTTCAAAAAACCTTTTCTTAAAAGGCCAAGTTCACCTTTTTTTTTTTTCTAAATTCCAGCTCCCCTCTGCACCAATATGTACTTTTTTTGCAAAAATATCAAAGCTTTTCATAAAATCTACAGACACGTACCTTACTATCCTACATCCATGATTCCAAACGTATCTATTGCTTCTGTCTTGCGTCTTTACAGACTTTAGGTCATGACACAGGAAGGAGTTGACCAGCTGACCTCATTAGCACACACCCTGCATCATCCACCCTCCCATTCCCAGGTGCGTGTTTTTTAAATGAAATTCAGTGATCACCCTTCTCACTAAATACACAATATACAATCAGATTGCATAGCGTATGGCCATCTTTATACAAGTACATAGAAGGGAGTGGACAGAAACATTTCGCTGTTAAGCCGAGCTCACATCTCTGGATAGCGGGAACTTGCATTCCCACATGTGTTTGTTTTTTTTAGCGAGGGGGGGGGGGATTGGAGCATTTTTACTCATCACACATAGGGAAGCCCATCCACCTGAATGTGCTTCCCTACACGCAGCAATCGCCCCCAAAGAAGCTTCAGGACTTTTTTTTTGAGCGGAGCTTGGTGCGTTTTTTATCTGCGTTTTTTGCTGCAGCACATTTATGAAATGCAAGGAAACACACAGATGTGAATAGACAACACAGGCGGTTAATCAAGCGGACTCTAGATAGAGGTATATGGACAAACTAGTATATAGGCAATGGATTAGGGGGGTGTTGAGGGGGATAATATTCATTAATAGTCCATGACAATTAGTCCAAAAATGCTAAAAGGTTGCTAGTCCGCAGAGAAGGCTGCCAGCTTGCAGATAGAAGGAATCTGAAAATAGCAAAGGGACAAAAAGCAGCGCCTTCTAAGCGTAGCAGTCAAATACGTTTTATTAAAAGCAAAACAAATGCAAGAATTGCACTCACAAAGGGACAAGTATAAAAGGTTTATCTGTGTAGGTATACAGTTCATCCGCTCTTCCCGGAAGGGGGGGGGGGCGCTGTATGTCCTGGTGTAGAGGGGGATGTAGTCTCCGGGTGTCCTCTCAGATGTCATAAGCGTTGGCAGAACCCAGCACGCGTGGCAGCGGGGACGCTGACCCCACGACCCGGAAGTGACTTCTGCTGCTGTGTTCCAGGGAAACTGTCTCCCGTCCCCGCTGCCACGAGTGCTGGGTTCCGCCATCGCTTATGACATCCGAGAGGACACCCGGAGACTACATCCCCCTCTACACCAGGACATACAGCGCACCACCCCCCCCCTCCCTGGGAAGAGCGGATGAACTGTATACCTACACAGATAAGCCTTTTATACTTGTCCCTTTGTGAGTGCAATTCTTGCATTTGTTTTGCTTTTAATAAAACTTATTTGACTGCTACGCTTAGAAGACGCTGCTTTTTGTCTCTTTACAGATGTGAATAGAGCCTCATTGTTCTTGTGTTAACGCACCAATTTCACTTTCAGGCCCATTCACATCTAGCATAGTGGGAGTGAACGTTTTGTGGCTCGTTTTTCCTGTGTCACGCATAGGGCAGCATGTTGATTTAAATGGGCTGTGCTATATGTGGCTTATGGGACATGTTGGCGTTTTGTGGGTTGCATGTTTTTTACTATGCATTTTGCAGCATTTGCCATGCCAAAATGTGTGTTTGCTTCTGTGTTTGGTGTGTTGTTACCAATTAATGGCACTGAAAGCGCAACTAGTAATTTTAGGTGTATAAAGGTGGCCATACACTATACAATCTCCTTTAGATTTATAAAATTGATATAATAGGAGGGAACACCTATCTAGCCAATCACTCTGTATCCAATCAGGCAGGCCCTTACACTACATAGTTGATGGCAGATCTAAAGGAGATTGTACAATCAGATTGTATAATTTATGGCCACCTTTATGCACCTAAAATTACTAGTTGCGCTTTCAGTGCTATCAATTGTTAACAACACACCAAACACAGAAGCAAACACACATTTTGGCATGGCAAATGCTGCAAAATGCACAGTAAAAAAACACGCAACCCACAAAAACGCCAACATGTCCCATATTATGTGTGTTTTATAGATTGTCATCTGTCTCCCTGTGTCTGATTTAATCAAAGAGTGCTCTAGCAGAGCGTACTTGGATTGAATCGAGACCAGCGGTAAAACCGTCAGTATGGAAATCTTCTCATGGGCTTGGAGAAGTGTTCTCCGTGTGTGTGGACGTTTGCCGGTTTGTAAGTATCAAGCGCAATATGCTGGGCTTCTTGCCTTGAAATGTCTATGCACATTAGAGAAGCGAAGTCCGCATAACAAGAGAAACCTATTATATCCTGTGTCTCCGTGCGCCCCCACCTCCCCCGCCGTGCGATCGCGTCGGGCCACGCGGGCAATTGAGACCGCGGCTTTGCGGCCTTCTGCAGGCCTATGCTTCCTTCCCCAGGCGCCAGGTCGCCAATTCTAGTCGCAATTGCGACCTGGCGCCCGGATTTCGTCGAACCCTGGATTACGCATAGCGTATAGCCATCATTCCATAACAAAACGCACCACACTCCGCTCTAAAAAAAAAGTTCTGAAGCTTCTTTGGGGCGATTGTTGCGTGTAGGGCTGCCCGATGAGTGAAAATGCTCCAAAACACCTCCCCACTTCGATTTTTTTTTTTAAATAAATGCATGTGAGAATGCGAGTTCCCGCTATGCAGAGTTGTGAACTAGGCTTGACAGCTGAGTGTTTCTGTCCACTCCCTTTTATGTACTTGTATAAAGATGGCCATACACTATGCAATCTGATTGTATATTGCGTATTTAGTGAGAAGGGTGATTACTGATTGATTGCATTTCATTTATTAAAATGTGCACCTGGGAATGGGAGGGTGGATGATGCAAGGTGTGTGCTAATGAGATCAGCTGGTCAACTCCTTCCTGTGTGATGACCTAAAGTCTGTAAGGACGCAAGACAGAAGCAATAGATACGTTTGGAATCATGAATGTAGGACAGTCTGTAGATTTTATGGAAAGCTTTGATATTTTTGCAAAAAAAAGTACATGAATGCTATATTGGTGCATAGGGGCGCTAAAATTTAGAAGAAAAAAAAGGTGAACTTCGCCTTTAAAGTTGCTTGGGGTTGTTTTTTGTCCTCATGATGTAAATTATGCCACAATACTGATTCAACAGTAGCTGAACCTTCCTGATACGCATTCATAGCACAGTCACTTGAAACCTCTTGACTACACACAAAAACACGTGATCTCTATTTTACTCTAGGCCCCTATTCACACCTGAGTATTTTTGCACATTATTGTACCTGAGCCTACACATAACGCTCAGCAATAGTAATCCCAATCTTTTCAATACTGGCTGTTCACATCTCTATGTTCAGTCGCTTGAAGCTCAACGCTGGTAAAAGTACATGAGATTTTTTTTTGGAGCGGTGCCACATATTTTTGGTCCCATAGACTTTATTGGAAGTATCTGTATAGACGTGATACAACCATTTTCACAATTTTTGCACCTGAACAGAAGTTCTCCTCTGCTCTCACCCTCCTCCCCTACCACCCAGAAACTTGCAGACACATGCACAAATGCTTTTAAAACACTTATTTGCAAAACCATTTATCAGAGAGATGTTTTCACTTTGAAGCTCAGTGAACAGATTTCAGTATAAACATCTAATGCAAATACCTGAAATCAAATCTACTTACTTCTTTCATAGCCATCAACTCTCCAGTGTCAACACTAATGCAGGTGTAGACCTTCCCATATTGGCCTTCACCTGTAGGAAAAAAATAAAAAAAATAAAAACACAGCTCAACATTGGAAGCTTTACTTTTTAACACAAATATTCAAAACCAGCGGAAAATTTAAACATGAGTTGATGGGCTTAAAATGGATAACACTCCTACTGCTGAATACTCTATGAAACGTGGAGTTTTTACAATGGCAATCTACCAACCCAAAATGAAATTATTTAGCACCAATTACTAAATTATAGTGTATTAGTGTAGTACCAATTTTTCAATTACATAACAAACCTGCTCTGTGTTTGGTGTGATGTCATTCATTGTGAGCAACACTCAACCCATTGTACAGTATAGTGCACTGCATAATGCACATTTTTTCATGTTTACAGTATGTTGGCAGCCAATTTATAATTTCCAAACTTCAATGGATTGCTTACAAATGTTTTAGCTATTGATAAATTTTTAAGAATATAAATAGATAACACTGGCAACACCATGATTTTTCATTTACCCAGTTGCACATATATTTTTAGTGCATGAGTTTTGGTTTACAGGAATATGGATCTGTGTGTGTGACAAATTCATGCTGACTTTTTGCTTTGGGTCAATGATTAAAATCATTAGTATGCAGATATGTACTTTCGACTCCAGATCACACTTGATCCAAGGCAGTGGCTATAAAGATCCAAAGCCAGTAGATCAGCATAGCATCTAGCATCATCATAAACAGGCCAACAATAGCAGCCCCCATATTACTCTTAGAACAGGTAAACTTCAAATTAAATGTACATTTTTTGTGATCATTTTCAAAGCAAAGATATTTTAATAATTTTTATTACATATAAAATATTTAACATTTACTACTTGCAGCAAACATACCATGACCATTTCTGTTGAATCACTTAGTGCTATGCTGTGAATAACCTGAACAGCTTGTATAACTTGATCTCCTAATATTTTACACACTCTGGTCAGAGGCAGGTCAAAATCCCCTACCCCTTGTAGCTCAAACAGAGTCATGATTTTAAATCAGACAAAGGCAGTCAAAAATTGAGCAGCCAACACATGGCTAGAACACAAAGCAAAGCATGCACTGCAAGCATAGTATTGTGGGAGTACCTTGTGCTAAATGTTTTTTTTTTCTTTTGTAAAAAGGAGATATTATAAAAGTAGAGAAATAAAAAAACATTTATAAACATGTAAACAAACACAAAAACATCAAAAACATACCGATTTTATTGCCTCTCTGCCATTTAAAAGTCACCTTCCTAAGCCCAACGTGCATAACATTGTCATAGGACTTAGGGGTGTCGCAGACTTGGCCAATTATGTTTTTCCTTCGCATCTCTCTGTATCGATCTTCTTCAAACATCTTCACAGATTTCTGAACAGCCTCAATTGGGCGTTGTCGGGCTGCCGTATCTACAAATATGTAACACACTTGAGTACTGTCCTTACATTTTTTTATTTGCATTACCAGTTCATTTTAAAAATATTTAAACTATTCTTATGCAGGGTGAGAGCACATGTATACAGTATTGTACCTGCGTAAGAGACATAGGCAAGATTACACGCAAACACCCACAGCATTTATACCTACATCACTTAATGTCAGTTTATTTACCTAATAAACTTCCTTAAAAGTTCTACCTCCAAATCTATTTAGTTAAATGATTATAAGGCAGGGGTAGGCAACCCCCAGCACTGGTGCCGCAAGCGGCACACCCCAAGCCTCTTTTGCCGGCAGTCGACTCCCTCCCCAGCAGCAGAGCAGCGCAAGGACGTTTCAGTGAGACACTAATGCATTCCAATTTCACAATTCCCCAAGCCGCACCTGCACTGAGGGGAAGGCATTGCCCCCACACATTGTATAAGATGGGAAACATTGTTTGGTTCTCTAACTTTGCTGTAGCTGCGATCGTCAGCTTTTTTTTTTTAAATTCCTTTATTTAAATAGAAAGTGTGTTCAACAATTAGCACATATAGCGGAGATACATAATAAAAATCAGACAATAAGATCAATCGTGGTCAGGAAATGAGGTAAATATATCAGACACCCCGGCTTTACACGGTAAGTAAAGCACATGAAGAAAGTACGGAATAGGGATAAAGTTGGTGTGCGAAGCCGGGGAGGCAATCTATCAAATACTTGTGCGTCCTGGAGCCGATAATAACATATGCCAAGCTATAGAATACATAATACAGTAAACATTTTTAAAGTTTTAACAGTTGTTTGGGATGCGAAACAACCCAATGGCCAGAAGGGCCCAAGCACGGGACACATAGAATAGGTAATGCACCTTAGGATATTCACAGTATCTGATCACGATAGCCCGTGATTGGGTAAGAGGTAAGGGGAGGGTGTAAATACCAAAAAGGGAAAAGGGAGAGGAGAAATGGAGGCTTAGTAGAATATAAGAGCAGAAAGCAGAAGAGTAGAGTAAAGAGGGGTAGCGCCCCCCGACTGGGAAGCGGGACAAGCCCAATGGGTTAGTCAGACTGCGCAACCTCACGGAGATAAGCGTCTGTGTATATAAAGTGTTGCCAGGGTCTCCAGGTCTCCCGGAAGGTCTCCTCCCTGTTGTGCAAGGTGGCGGTAAGATCCTCCATGTCTCTTAGTTCGTTCACTTTAGAAAACCATAGGGACTTCGCCGGCGGGTTCCCCGACCTCCAACAGAGGGGTATGCAGGCCTTGGCAGCATTCAGTAGCTGAATGGTAAGAGAGGCCTTGTATTTCTTGATGGGTCGTTCTGTAAGGTGGAGCAGGCAGGCCGCGGGGTTCCCATCCAGAGAGACACCAGTCAGGTGGTTGATCGTGCGAGCCACCTCGAGCCAAAAAGGAGAGAGTGTGGGACAGGCCCAAAAAACATGCAGCATCGTTCCCTCTGCAGTGCCACAATGCCAACAAAGGTTGGAGACCTGCGGAAAGAAATGGTGCAGAGTGGTGGGTACCCTATACCATCGGGTCATAATTTTGTAGCAGGTCTCTTGGACTCTGGTGGCTATCGAGGATTTCTGAGCAAAGTAGAGAATCTTCTCTCTCTGGGGGTCGGTGAATTGAATGCCGAGTTCCGCTTACCACTTAGAGAGGAACGAACCCTTCCGCTGGTCGAATCAAGGAGGAGTAGATAAGCGAGAGACTGTGCCGCACTGGCTCCCCGCGATGGCAGATGTTTTCAAATTCAGTAAGTTGACGGGAGATGCCCGGCGTCCGCAGGCATCTGCGCAAAAAATTGCGCAGCTGTAGACCGCTCCAGAAGTCCAAAGGGGGACCTGTAGCAGACACCCCGGCTTCAGGGGAGAGTTGGCCGTTAGGCCCCAAAAAGTCACACAAACTGAGCCGTCCGCCTGCCACCAATCGCTTGAAATGAGGACTCTGAAAGCCAGGTGTAAATTCTGGATTACCCAAAACCGGCACCATAGGGGAGGGTAGTGGGGACACAGAGGAGTGCCGAAAGGCATCTCTGGCCACTGACAGTGTGCTGCCTAGTGTAGGATGATCAGCGAGATCCCTCGGCAGAGGTGTGGTGATCCAAGGCCAGCTCTTGGCCGTGTCTCTGGAATCCTCCATTTCCATGGTCACCCAGTGCTTTGCCTCTGCGTGGCAATGCCAGTCCACCAACCTGGTGAGGTGAGCCGCCCTGTAATAGGCTTTCATGTCCGGAAGGCCAACCCCCCCCCCTACTTTTCGGAAGGTGGAGGAGTCGAAGTCTAATGCGAGGTTTGCGATGGGACCACATGAAGTCGCGGAACATAGAGTCGATACATTTGAAAAATACTGGAGGGCAGGCGGATCGGAAGCGCCTGCAGCAGGTACAACACCCTTGGCAACATAGTCATCTTGAGGGCACTGCAACGGCCAAACCACATCAGCGTGAGTGAGTGCCAGTGGAGAAGATCCGCCTTCAAGCGAGGAAGTAGCGGGGCGAAATTCGCTGAGTACAAGGCTGCGGGGTCAGAGGTGATGTCGACTCCCAGGTGATCGTCAGCTTTTGTGATGTGGAAGAGATTGGGTGCAGTTCTGCTAGGGGGGCGGTCCCTGTTTTCAGGAGGAGGACTGTCTTGGCCACTGCTAAAGCCAATCACAGTCCTGCTAGGAGGAAGATGACTCGCTTGATTGCCACTACCAATCTCAGAAAGAAGGGATTTCACTGTGATTGAGAAAACCACAATCAGGTGACAGTTTGTGGAATTACTGTTGAGCTTCTGGGAACTTTGTTGAAATTATTCCTGAACCTTTGCGTCACTTACTAGTGAACCCCTGCACTCTGTGTCCCTTTAAGCCACAGCCAGTCTTCAGCGCAATGAAAATCACAGCCAATCACTTTTTCTCAGCTGCGGGGACCCAACTTATGATCCTGCACACAGGCCCACTGCTTTCAGAAAATGTCCCTGACCTGAGCTCATTATTGCGCATCCATTTCATATGCTTGTATGTTACATCACATACATCCCATACAAGCATGTGGGCTGGATACGAGAGGTTGCTCAGCAGGATGAGTGTGCCAGGACAGGTAGATGTATCTCATCTTTGCTTCCTTTCACCATTCTGCATATCATAGCTGAGAAGAGTTTACAGCAATGGAGCAGATGAGCAGGAGGGTACAGCGTTGGGGGGAAAATGAGCAGGAGGGGTTCAGAGGTGGAACAGAAGAGCAGGTGGGGCAGATGTGCTGGGAGGTACAGTGGTGGAAGAGATGAGAAGGGGGGTGTTCAGCAGTGGGCCAGATGAGCAGGGGGGTACAGTGATGGGCTAAATGAGCAGGGGGGTTCAGTGTTGGGCCAGGTGAGCAGGGGGATTCAGTGTTGGGCCAGGTGAGCAGGGGGATTCAGTGATGGGGCAGAAAAGCAGGGGGGTGGGGCAGATGTGAAAGGAGGTGTATTGGTGGGGCAGATGAGCAGGGGGTTACAGTGGTGTGGCATGAGAGCAGGGGAAACAATGGTGGGGCAGGAGAGCAGGAGGGGTACAGTGGTGCGGCAGATGAGCAGATGGGTTCAGTGTTAAGAACAGATGAGGAGGTGATTTAGTAGTGAGACAGAAGAGCATGGGGTTACGGCGGTGGAGCAGATGTGTAGGGAAGTATAGTGGTGGGGCAGATGAGAAAAGGGGTACATTGATGGGGCAGATGAGCAGGGGGGTTACAGTGGTGGGACAGAAAAGCAGGGGGGTACAGTGATGGGGCAGATGTGCAGGAGGTACAGTGGCTGGAGGGATGAGAAGGGTGTTCAGCAGTGGGAAAGATGAGCAGGGGGGGTTCAGTGTTGGGGCAGAGGAGAAAGGAGGTACATCGGTGGAACACATGAGCAGGGGGTTACAGTGGTGGACCAGAAGAGCAGGGGGAACAGAGGTGGGACAGATGTGCAGGAGGTACAGTCGTGGGGCAGATGAGAAAGGGGGTTATAGTAGTGGGGCAGATGAGAAAGTGGGTTATAGTAGTGGGGCAGATGAGCAGATAAGTTCAGTGTTAGGACAGATGAGAAGATGGTTCAGTGGTGGAGCAGATGTGCATGGAGGTACAGTGGTGGGGCAGATGAGAGAGTGGGAACATTGGTGGGGCAGAAAAGCAGGGTGGTACAGTGGTGGGGCAGATGTACAGGGGGTTACAGTTGTGGCACAGATGAGCAGGGATATACAGAGGTGAGGCAGATGTGCAGGGTAGTACAGTGGTGGGGCAGATGAGAAAGGGGCTAAATTGGTGGGGCAGATGAGCAGGGTGGTATGGTGGTGGGGCAGATGAGCAAGGGGTTACAATGGTGGAGCAGATGAGCAGGGGGTTCAGTGTTGGGGCAAAAAAACAGGGGGGTAGAGCAGTGGGGCAGATGTGAAAGGAGGTGTACTGGTAGGACAGATGAGCAGGGGTTTACAGTGGTGGGGCAGATGAGCAGGGTAGTACAGTGGTGGGGCAGATGTGCAGGGGGGTTACAGATGAGCAGGGGGTACCAGTGGTGAAACAGATTTGCAGGGGGGACAGTGATCTGAGGTGTGAAGGTGCATGAATTGGGGCTCATCTGAGGTGTGGAGTTGCAGGAATTGGGGCTTATCTGAGGCGTGAGAGTGCAGGATGTTAATTTCTCACTACTAAAGTAGTTTACAGCATTTACTTTATAAAAAATCCTTTTTGTGATTGAGACTGTGAAGTTGACATTTTTTTGTTATAAAATCGGCACACTCCATTTCTTTGAAAACCTTTTTTGGCACAGTGTGCTCAAAAGGTTGCCTACCCCTGTTATAAGGTATCCAATTTGATGATAGAGGTCTTACCTTAAAGCAGGTCTTTAGAATGCAGGTTTCCGAAAACAAAGTACAAATCTGCTTCAAAAAGTTATACATGTTAAACAACTGACTGAATATAAAAATTGTATTGTAGCTGTAATAAGCTTCCAGTTCGTCTTCTGTGGTACAGGGCATAACAGAGTGATGTAGGTATAAATGCTGTGGGCATTTTGTAATTTGGAGTGAGTGGCCTATTCGCCTTAAAGAGAAGTTGCCATTTTGCCCTTTCAAGGAAAAAAATTACAGGTTCTGTTAATAACATTCCTTACCATCATTGTACTACCCCCCCCCCCCCCCCCAAAAAACTAAATAATTTATCAGAGCCCTTGAAAACGTCTGGTCATTCTGTATATGGGGAGCATGTGAACTTATTCCCATGAGGTCGTTTCCAGGCCTGAGTGGCGGCAGTGGCGCAGTGCCACTGCCATCCTCCTGCCTGCAGCCTCCTTGGATACCAATGTCTCAGATGACTGTACTGATCAGGGTTCCAGCTGGCTCTTCCTGGTTCCTCCAGCCAACCCCCTGATGACGCTTGCAGTGCATGTACGTCATCAGCAAGAACCTGAAAGAGATGGTGGTCCCTGTTGACATAGCTAAAAAAGGATGGCGGCGTAGAACCCTAGCTTGCAATGGATTATCAGCGGATTGCAAACAAGACAACACTGGGTCCACCAACCCTGTAAATATGTATTTCAAGGATAACCCATCAAAACTGGAACGAGATAACAAAGAAAAAAAAATTACTGTTTGGGGGGAGACAATCCTTTTAAAAGAGCTGATCTGTTCCTTTACCTCTGGTCTGACTAATCAGAGTCTGAAGTTCCCAACTTCGCCGTGTAGATCCTCCTTGATCTCCCTTAGGGTAAGTTGGTTCTAAAAGGTATGAGATGTGGATTCATGATGTTATGATCATTATAAATTGTTAGTGCACTAAAGCCACAGAATAATGTAGCACCTTTAATAAAGGTCCACTATTGTAAAAATAAACTGCTTAAACCGTATGCCATTAAAACATGCAAAAATATTCAGCATATGCATTTCTTTTTGTTATACTGACATTTACATATATACTAAAGCCAGCTATACGTGGTTCGAAATTCAGTCAGTTCAGCAGGGATGGCTGAATTACGAAAAAACAAAAAAGGCAGCGCTCTTTAATATGGGGGGTCAAAATGATATCAATATATGTGTAGATATATAAAAGTATATACACCTTGGATTCAATTTGAAAACAATTTTTCTTTATCGTACACCACGGGACACAGAGCTAGTCATTACATAATGGGTTAAGGGTCACCAGTGGTGATTGGACACTGGCACAACCAATGGAAGACAGTTCCCCTCCATATAACCCCTCCCATCAGGGAAGTACCTCAGTTTTTTCGCCAGTGTCGAAAGGTGTTGGACGCGTTAGGAGGTGCTAAAGGAAAGCTCTACCAAAGAGACCCTCTGGGGGTAAAAGAGCTATGCTTTCGGATCCATCCAAGACGCCTACAAATGAGCTGAATCTGGATGGGATCCGGGCCTCATCCATGAGGCGTCGCCTGTAATGTCTCTCTTCGGAGGACTGGGCTCTAAGATCCAGCACTTTCGCTATTTCGCTATAAAGTCCTGGTAAGAGTCTTGTACAAGGCCCAGGGGAGAGGTATCCTTTAAATAGGAACCCATATCCCTGAAGGTTGGCACACATAGCCCACCGTGAAGGGTGAAGTTTGGTATCTGTCTGAAAACTTTCAGCAGAAAAACCTGCGGCGTGGATAAGGTGAGATTAGAAGGTCCATAACTAGGTTGGGACCTTTTTTCAAGAAGTGGATGTCTTCTTTTTTTCCACCACTGGGGGGAGTAAAGAGCTGAATATACTCCTCACTCTGTTCAGTGTCGGCTTCGGCGAAGTACACTTCTCGTCACCTCCGCTGCTGAGCTTGCTTGGGCACCCCGCTCCTCCTTTCGGTGGCCGACCAGACACCTGCAGATGCAGGTAAGTGGGAACAGGGGCTGATGAGAGTCCTCTCTCACTATGGCCACCACCATAGCGCTAAAGGCCGGGAGCGCGCTTTATCGGAGGGGGGGGGGCGAAGGTGTGCGCGGGCACGTGGCGCGCGCAGGCACAGAAACGGCGCCAAATTTAAAAGACTGTCGGTGTGAGAAGCACTGCAGCAGCAAGCAAGCTCATTAGTTCTCTTGTTCCTGGCAGAGAAACACAGCAGCTATACAGGGACGTAAGACTCCATGTGGTTGGACTGGGTACTTCCTAGAAGACATCCATGTTATGCATAGTTATGTGTTAAAAGTTGCATACTTAATGTATTTGCTAAACTGAACACGGTAGTATATGCATTTAGGTACCTTGTATTTTGTCTAAACAGTAAGTCTTCCAGGGGAAGTAATGCGGACAAAAAGAGATAAAAGAGCACCGCCGCCTGAGACAGGAGGCTCTAGCTGTGCTGACTCGGTACCTTCCTCTCCTGTGTTGCCAAATGCACCTGTACAGGATGAGCCATTACCTCTGTCAGGTATGGCGGCTTCCCCAGTGAAGCCTGGGCCTGCATATGTCACTGAGGACACTTTATCAGCTGCCCTAAATAATCTGGAGGAGAAAATTGCTACCTTAATCGCTAAATCCTCTAAAAAGGACAATAAGCGAAGCAGATCTCCTCCAGTATTGGACCTCCCTTCAGAAGTACCTGAGGAGGAGGAGGATGAGGAGGAGGCTACATCAGCAGAGGATGAGGAGTCAGACGGATCAGGGATATCGGATGAGCCTTTTTCGGTATCCCAGATTTTAAAGTCACAGGTACAATGCTATGCAGGAGCCGTGCGATCTGCATTTAAGTTACCCTCTTTGGAGGTAACAGAATCACCTGTCTCCTCCCTAGGATCATTAAGATCCCTGCAAGGTGCATGCTCCTTCCCGGTTCATCCGTTACTAGAGAATCTAATGTACCCAGACTGGCAACATCCAGATAAGCGTTTTTCACCTCCAAAAAAGTTTAACATTCTTTATCCTATGGAGGAATTTTTTTTAAAGAAATGGAGCCTGCCTGCGGTAGATGCGGCTATTTCTTGTGTAAATAAAAACCTGACATGTCCAGTGGATAATGTACAAGTGTTTAAAGATCCTTCTGAGAAGAAGTTGGAATCCCTACTGAAATCCTCCTTCCTTTTGGCCGGCTCAATTATCCAACCTGCAGTAGCAGCAGTCGGTATGTGTCAGGTCATCAGCCAACAGGTAAAGCAGGGGCTGAAGGAGCTGCCTTCAGAGCAGGCTAAAAATTGGGAGAATTTGCCTAAAGCCTTATGCTTCACAGTGGATGCCATGAGAGATTCTATCATACAGGCATCACGCCTTACACTCCAGCTGGTACAGATGCGCAGAGTACTTTGGCTTAAGCATTGGTCAGCGGAAGCGCCATGCAAAAAGTTGTTGGCAAGTTTCCCGTTCCATGGCGAACGCCTTTTTGGGGAAGATTTAGAAAGATATATCCAAAAGATATCAAGTGGTAAAACGACACTTTTACCTGAGAGAAAGAAAAACAAGAGACCTTGTTTTAAACGCACTCTCTCCCCAGCTCCCGGGAAATCAGACTCCAGCCAGTGGCGATGGCCTTTTCAGCCGCCCACAAAAGCCAAAGAACAGGCTCAGAAGAACAAGAAGCCGTGGGGTTCAAGAGCTAATAAGCAAGCCCCCAAAACCTCTCATTGAAGGGGCGCCCCCGCTCGGCCAAGTGGGGGGAAGGCTTCGTCAGTTCTCAGCGACTTGGCGGATAGAAACCCAGGACAAAATGGGTGGTATCCACAATATCCTCAGGGTACAAACTGGAATTTCGAGAGATCCCATCTTCTCAATTCCGAAGTTCAAGACTCTCCAAGGATCCACAAAAAAGAGGATCCTTCTTCAAAGGTTTGAATCACTTAATAGCTCAAGGTGTGGTTACAGAGGTACCCCAAAAGGAGCGAGGTTCAGGTTTTTACTCAAACCTCTTTGTGATTCCAAAACCAAACGGAGAAGTCGGACCCATCCTGGATCTAAAATCTCTAAACCGGTTTCTGAACGTTCGCCATTTTCGAATGGAAACGATTCGATCCGTGGTCGCTACTTTAAAAGGCGGAGAATTCATGGCGTCCATAGATATCAAAGACGCATATCTACACATACCAATCCTCCCCGCTCACCAAAGATTCCTAAGGTTTGCAGTAGAAGATCGCCACTTTCAATTTGTGGCCCTGCCATTTGGTGTAGCCACCGCGCCCAGAGTATTCACAAAGGTGCTAGCTCCTCTGTTAGCAAACCTGAGAACACGGGGCATTGCGGTAACAGCCTATCTAGACGATCTACTAATAATAGATCAGTCAAAGGAGGGATTGGATCACGCTGTAGACACTACAGTAGGATACCTGGAGCATTTAGGATGGATTATAAACTTACAAAAATCCTCTCTCCAGGCCCAAAGAAGGATAGTGTACCTGGGCATGATCATAGATACAGCCCAAAACAGGGTATACCTGCCAGAGCCAAAGATACAGTCTCTGAAAGACCTGATCCACAAGGTCAAAGCAAACAAAAGGCCATCTATTCGCCTTTGCATGAGACTATTGGGAAAGATGGTAGCCTCCTTCGAGGCGGTCCCTTACGCCCAGTTTCATTCGAGACTACTTCAAGGCAATATTTTAGCCTCCTGGAACAGGAAGAGCCAAGCTCTGGATATACCCATGCGCCTGTCCTCACAAGTACGCCACAGTTTCAATTGGTGGCTAGAAGCCAAGAATTTATGGAAGGGAAAGTGCTTCCTCCCAGCAGCCTGGAAGGTGGTGTCTACGGATGCCAGCCTATCGGGCTGGGGTGCAGTATTAGTATTCGAGGAGGCTTCTACCCAGGGAACCTGGGCCAAGACTCAGGGGATCCTGCCCATCAACGTGCTAGAGATCCGGGCAGTATATCTAGCCCTCAAAACCTGGACATACAGGTTACAGGGCTACCCAGTCTGGGTTCAATCCGACAATGCTACTGCAGTAGCTTACATCAATCACCAAGGAGGCACCCGCAGTCGGGCAGCCCAAAGAGAGGTGAACCGGATCTTGGCATGGGCAGAAGAGCATGTACCTTGCATCTCTGCAATCTTCATTCCAGGGATAGAAAACTGGCAAGCAGACTACCTGAGTCGTCAGCAGCTGCTACCAGGAGAGTGGTCTCTTCACCCCGAGATCTTTCAGGCCATATGTCTGAGATGGGGAAACCCAGATGTAGAACTGCTAGCTTCCAGGTTCAACAAGAAATTGGACAACTTTGTGTCCAGAACAAGAGATCCTCTAGCCTACGGGACAGATGCTCTAATAACTCCATGGAATCAGTTCTCACTGATCTATGCATTCCCTCCGATCCCTCTTCTACAAAGACTGCTGCGCAGGATAAAGGAGGAGGGGATACCAGTAATCCTAGTGGCCCCAAACTGGCCCAGGAGGCCTTGGTACGCCGAGATCGTAAAAATGGCGATAGGAAGGCCCTGGAAGCTTCCACTTCGACACGACCTGTTGTCACAGGGTCCAGTATTCCACCCTTCCTTACAAAGGCTAAATTTGACGGCCTGGCTGCTGAGACCCACATTTTGAAAAAGAGAGGGGTCTCTGGTCCGGCTCTTTCTACGCTCATTAATGCTAGAAAGCCAGCCTCCAGACTCATCTATCATAGGGTCTGGAAAGCATACGTTTCCTGGTGTGTGAAATAAGCAGGATTCTTGCTTTTTGCCAGTTAGGAGTGGATATGAAATTAGCCCTTAGCACCATCAAGGGGCAAATATCGGCTCTATCAGTCTTCTTTCAGAGACCATTGGCATCTCATTCCCTAGTTCGGGCCTTCATTCAGGGGGTACTGAGGATAAATCCTCCAGTCAGGTCTCCCTTGTGTCCATGGGATTTGAATTTGGTATTGTCAGTGTTGCAAAAGCAACCTTTTGAACCTATTCGCCATATTCCTTTAATTATATTGAGTAGGAAGTTGGCCTTTCTGATTGCTATAGCTTCTGCTAGGAGAGTATCAGAGCTAGCAGCTCTTTCTTGTAAAGAGCCTTATCTAATTTGTCACAAGGACAAAATCGTACTACGACCCCATCCGGCTTTTCTGCCTAAGGTGGTGTCGGCTTTTCACTTGAATCAAGACATTGTTCTGCCTTCCTTTTTTCCAAACCCGCGGACGGCGGGGGAAAAATTATTACACTCTCTAGATCTAGTGAGAGCGGTAAGGGTGTATTTGCAAGCAACCGCTCAGATACGTAAAACAGATGTTTTGTTTATTTTACCAGATGGGCCCAAGAAGGGCCAAGCGGTATCAAAATCCACCATTTCCAGGTGGATTAGACAAGTAATTGTTCAAGCTTATGGTTTAAAGAACAGGACTCCTCCTTTTCCTGTTAAGGCGCACTCTACCAGGGCGATAAGTGCTTCATGGGCAGTGCACCACCAGGCTTCGATGGCTCAGATCTGTAAAGCTGCAACTTGGTCTTCAGTCCATACATTTTCCAAATTCTATCAAATAGATGTGAAAGGACATGAGGATTCCGCCTTCGGGCGAAGTGTGCTGCAGGCAGCAGTATAGGGCTTCTGGTCCGCAAGCGGCCTGTTTGATCTGTGTCTCCCCCCCTTCATATGAGCATTGCTCTGGGACGTCCCATTATGTAATGACTAGCTCTGTGTCCCGTGGTGTACGATAAAGAAAGTAGGATTTTTATAACAGCTTACCTGTAAAATCATTTTCTTGGAGTACACCACGGGACACAGAGGTCCCCCCTTCTTATGGGAACCTTACTGCTTTGCTACAAAACTGAGGTACTTCCCTGATGGGAGGGGTTATATGGAGGGGAACTGTCTTCCATTGGTTGTGCCAGTGTCCAATCACCGCTGGTGACCCTTAACCCATTATGTAATGACTAGCTCTGTGTCCCGTGGTGTACTCCAAGAAAAGGATTTTACAGGTAAGCTGTTATAAAAATCCTACTATTGCACTTAAAGTGTAGCCCAGCGGTATCCATGGAACTGTTAATGCTGGTGAAAACTGCAGCAGAAGATAAAAAGCATGCAGCTGTACAATTGATCAAAATACTTTAAAAACGGTACCACCAAAGAATCCTGATAGAAAGGGGTTAACTTCTCTCGGGAAGTTCGCCGTTCACAGATGGAATAGGGTTACATTGGGATGTGTGGAGGGCGATCTGGCTCCAATCAAAAGGAGTAGGGTGATGGAGAGCTTCCTCTTGCTAACACAGGATCACTGGCTGTGCATTTGAAGAGGAGCGGAGGGGGCCCCCGCCAGCCTCCCCGATGATCAGAGCTTGCCTCTGTAATCCCCAGGCACAGCGTCAAGCTGACAGCGTGTTGTGTCCGTCACTGCAGTGAAGCAGAGCAAAGCGAGCCGGATGTGACCAATAGGACTGGCCGTGCGCGGTTATGTCAGCGCTACTCTGGAGACAGGACCTTGGTAAGTGGAGGTTGACCGCAAGCTGAAAGGTTGATGTAGCCGACATGTTTCGCGTGCCTGCGCTTTGTCAAAGCCGACAATGGCTTATGGCTGAATTACAATCCATATATGGGTAACCTGGTTATACAGAAGTCGATCTACCAATCGACTTCTCTACAACCAGACTGTTGGGTTTATCCCGATCATTCAGTGCCATGAAGTGGGTGTAGCTATGAAAGCTTAATTTCCATGCAGACTGCCCTAGGTAATGCCCACATGTTATGCTGATATTCCATGATTGAAATAACTGAAATGTAATGAATATAAGGGATGGGCCACAATAAGGCTAAGGCCTGATTCACACCTATGCATTTTTAGTGCTTTTGGCAGATTTGTGCAAATCTGAAAATCTGCAAAATGAAAAAAGCACTAAAAATGCATAGGTGTGAATAAGGCCTAAGGGAGGAAAAGGCTAGTTGATGCGGAAGACCTCCAGCCCAGAAATAAGGCAGGCTGTATCTGGTTTGCTGGGGTCTCTAATGCACACTGTGAGAAGCTCATAGTGTGTAGTGAAATCAGAGTAAGCTATTTCAGTGAAAGAAGCCTGTAGGGTTTAACTCTGCAAGTCTAAAAGTAAGTCTAGAGTTCAGATTTAACTATGTCTACAAATGGCAGGCAGAAATGTATAATCTCTTGTCATCTAAAGGTAACAAACATTTGACTTCCATAACTTGTTTTGAGGTAGGCTTTACCTTCTCTTTCTTCTGTAGGGCTTGAGTGACGACTGAGGGATTTAAATTGAAGCTCTGATGCTACAGAGGCCAGTCTGTCATTTTCCGGAACACTCGAGCCCCTATGTAAAAGTTGAAAAATATCACATTTAAACACAATGTTAATAAGATAACATACAGCTACAAGGCCTACATTCACAGTTTCAGATCAAATAAAAACAGTAAGAGTGATATAGTAACATAAAGTGCGTAGGTTGAATCACAAGCCATGGGCTTTAGGCTACAATTTTCCCTAGGTCCGTGGAAACCGTTCCTTTCGGTCCGAGGTTATGTCCCCCCCTTCCCGGGGGGTTTGTCTTAAGGATTCCCATTGTATGTTACCACTGTCCCATGCTGAGAAATTCCCTAGGGATCACTAGAGGGGGTCCGCCAACCGCACCAGGAGATGTCCAGCCCGCCACCCCAATGGGAGCTAATCTATTTTAATTTCAAGCCGCATGTCATGGTTGAACTTTTTTTTTTTTTTAACCCTAGAAAAAGATAAATTGTTTTATTGGAATACCTTTCAACTAGTATATATGTTTTGATAGCATGAAAATATCAACGTTTTTCTGGGATATTTAAGACAAAATCACTGGTAAACGGCAAAGCACAGACGTGTTGGCATTCAAAGCTGATGAAAATAACCTAAAACACACTACTCTGACTTAAAATCCTACAAAAGATTCCTCTAGATCTAGAACATGTCAGACTTTTAAGACATTATAAATGATTACCAAACCCAGTAGTTATTTATGGCAGTTACAAAAACAGCCGCTTAAGCCAGATAACATACAGCAAGAATTAAAAATAAAACAGGTCTTTGAAAAACCTCAGAAATACATTTTCAAAATTGCTAGTTCAAATATTCCAGATATACAAATCTGTTTAGTAGTCAGTAAACAGAAAACAGTAATTTAAAAAAACAAGGATCATTAACAAACATTTATCTACAGATTGTAAGTATATTCAGCAGTCTTAAAAGGAGAAGTCTAGCCTAAAATCGTTTGGCTGGACTTCTCCTATAGGTCACAGGAGTGCAATTGTTTTGCAGTTCTGTGACCTGTTTTCAGCAGAGCGCGGACTGAAGTCTGCTCTCTGCTGACGTCACAGGAATCAGTCCAGGCACCACGACAATGGAAGATGGGATCCGCCAGGTGCCTGGACTGATACCCGTCTCATCCTTTCAGCGAGTCGCTGAGAGCTTGAGACAGCCGTTCCCCGCCCCTCCACAGCTCAGCGCTCCAGTGAACGTGGAGGAGCAGAGCGAAGAGATGATAGACAGTCAGCAGTTTTCTGCTTGGGGAGCTGCGAGAAATCTAGCCATCAGCGATATTTGATCGCTCGGTTCTCAGTGTAAAGGTGCCGGGGGACAGATGCAGCCCCCCAAAGGGCTTTCACACTGGAGCGGTGCGCTAGCAGGATGGTAAAAAAAAGTCCTGCTAGCAGCATCTTTGGAGCGGTGTGTATACCAGTCCTGCCCATTGAAATCAATGGGGCACCGCAGCTATACTGCCGGCAAAGCGCCTCTGTAGAGGCGCTTTGCTGTGGTTTTTAACCCTCTCTCGGCCGCTAGCGGGGGTAAAACCGAACCGATAGCGGCCAAATAGCGCCGCTAAAAATAGCGGCGCTTTACCGCCAACGCCACCCCAGTGTGAAAGGGGCCTAAAGGAAAGCAAGTGTATTGCTGCATTTACAAATGTAACAGAATTTTTAAAAAGGTTTTTTACTATTCCATAACCCCAGCATATAAATTAACATGGAGATATTTACAAAGTACACAAGACACATAGCCAATTACTATACATGGATATTATCAAACACTAGGAAACCAACACATGTAGTCAGATGAAACCTATCTCAATTAAAATAGAGTGCATACATACAAACTGCAGAAACATCTATTTTCTTTCTCGTACATCACGGGACACAGAGCGACATAGTCATTACTAATGGGTTATATAGATACCGTCAGGTGCTGGCACTGGCAACTTCCAAAACCGGAAGTACCCTCCCCTATATAAGCCCCTCCCATCCGGGAGCACCTCAGTTTTTTGCCAGTGTCTAAGGTGTTGGCCAAGAAGAAACATGCGTTTTTCACTGAGCTTGCGTACAGGTTCTTTTGGGCCTCAGTAAGCTATTCCGGATCCGACCAAAAAAGCTTCATAGCTAAACGGTCGGTACCCGGGCCTTGCAGAGAAGAGCAAGGTTTTGCCTGTAATGCTTCTCTTAGGAGAGCTGGACCCTGGGATCCAGAGCTCTGGTCATACCCACGACCAAGATGTTTTCTGTGCAGGGTGCTATACAGGTCCAGGGGAGTGGAATCCTTGGGAACCCGGTCCCTGAAGGTTTGATTACAATGCCTGCCGTGATAGGTGAAGTTTGGGCTTTTGTGGACCAAACAAAGTCCTGCGGCGGGGAACAGGTAAGTGGGGGCCCCCAGGAACTTGGTTCTATTGGGGGACCCCCAAGCCTAATTTGTCTTTCTGTCTGTTACCTAATGGTATTCCCGCAAAATTCTGTGCATGCCTGTAACTACTAAAAAAATGTAATAATTTTTAATGGTGGTCAAGAAAAAAAAAAAAAAAAAAATTTTTTTTTTTATATATATTTAAGATATTAGACTGCGGTACCTGTGTTTGTCCACTAGAGGCCGCTGTGGAATGTTTTCTTGTCATGTGGACTAGTTTCTTCTCAGCAGAGCAAGTCCAGGCAGATGGTGAGTTCTCTTATGGGAAACTGCTTCCTCTGCCATGTTGCAATGCTCGTCCATCCCCCGGCCTGCGGCAAAGAGGGGCCCTGGCTCTTGTCCCTAGTCTCCATTTTTCAAAATTAGCGCCGAAGGCGCACGTGGCCGCGCGCGTGCGCGTGCACGCGCCTCTATATATAGAGGTGAGCCAGGAAAGGGTGCGGAGCCTGGGGGATGACGCTCTGTGTGCGCCGCAGCGCTTCTGCGCATGTGCGGGCGTCCCAGCATGTAAAAACCACAGTTTTGTGTGGTGAGCGGGCTATGAAGTACAGAGACAGAGCTGGCAACATTTAAAAAAGGGCATACAGCAAGCGGTTGATACAGGCATCCCCTAGAAAGGCACATTAGTAGACACCAACTGTGATATAGCAGCAATTGTGCTAGACTATTCTCAGTAAAAGTGGTGTATTACGGCTGGAATACCTCAGCTTTAGGCTTAGGAATATGCCATCCAGAAGCTCCGGAACTGAATCTTCCAGGAAGCGAAGGGGGTCTCATCGGGCTCGGAGGATCTTGGGCATACTTCTGCTGCACCAGTCTCCCCTGAAGTTCAGAGGTAAGTGACCGTAGAGACCCCGCAGGGGTACTTGGTACTGTGGCTGTCCTCAGTTCACCTGCTCCTGTGTATGTAACAGAGGAGGTTTTTTCCTCAGCTCTGGGAGGATTAGAGAGAGATTGTCAACATCTATCGCTGCCTCCCTGTCAGGGAAAGCACGCCCGATCTCCGTCTCCTCCTTCAGAGTGCCTGTTAGCAGAGCAACAGTCCCATACAGGGATCGACCTACCTGAAGGGGATCAGGATGAGGTTGATTCTGTTATAGAGGAATCAACAGTGGGGGAACCTTTTCTCAGCATCTCAAGCTGAAAGATTATGGGTTCAGTCTCTGACTAACATGGTCCGATCAGCATTTAAAAATGCACCTTGCGGAACCATCAACCACTACTGTATCCTCGTTGGGGTCGCTAGAAGCCCCCAGACTGTCTGTTCTTTTCCACTTCACCCTTTACTGAAAGGGCTCATTTACCAGGATTGGGAACGTCCTGAGAAAATAATTATTCCCCCAAGAGATTTCCGGTGGTCTATCCCATGGAGGATAAGTTCATCAAAAAAAAAAAATGGAAGGTCCCTACAGTGGACGCAGCCATCTCTTGTATGTATAAATCACTGACATGTCCAGTGGATAATGTCCAAATGTTCAAGAACCCAATAGATAAAAGATTGGAGTCCTTATGAAAATCTGCTTCTTTCTACAGCAAGCTTGGTGATACAACCAGCAGTAGCAGCTATTGGGGTCTGCTAAGCAGTGAAGGATCAGTTGAAACAGGTCTTGAGGGACTTGACAGATCAGCAGGCCTTGCCCTAGCTGATCTACCTAGAGCCTTAGGCTTTGCGGTTGACGCCATAAAGGATTCAGTCCATCAGGCCTCCCGCCTTACGCTGTCTATAGTACATATGCGTAGGCTCCTATGGCTCAAAAACTGGTCTGCTGAAGCTCCCTGTAAAGAATGGCTGGTTAGCGTCCCATTTCATGGTGAACGCTTATTCAGGGAAAACCTGGACAAATATATCCAGAAAATTTCCAGCGGTAAAAATACGCTCTTGCCGGTTAAAAACAGAGTTAGAGGTCCCTCTTTAAGAGGCCTGCTTCTCCAGTCCCTGGGGCATCGGCTGTGTAACAGTTCCGACGGCCTCCTCGGTCAAATCCCGGGGGTAAAAAACAGGGACAGTAGCAGGGTAATGAGAAACCCTGGGTCAGGGGAGGTACAAAACCTCCCCCAAAGTTAAATTCATTGAAGCCCCCACTCAGTCGGGTGGGGGGAGGACTCCAGTTGTTCGCAAGAGACCTGGCGGGACACGATCAAGACAGATAGGTGCTCTCCGCAGTAGGTTTGGGATACAGTTTGGAGTTAAAAGACTCTCCTCCTTCCCATTTTTGAGGTCAAACGTGCCAAGGGATCCCCGGAAGAGAGAGTCCCTCCTGTTGGCACTAGAACAACTATTGCTCCAAGGAGTAATTATGGAGGTTCCCCTGGAAGAATGAGGGTTCGGGTTTTACTCAAACCTCTTTACAGTCCCGAAGCAAACGCGGACGGGAGGCCCATATTAATTCTAAAAGGGCTATACAAATTCCTGTATATCAGGACTTTCCGATGGAGTCGATCCGATCGGTGGCCACTGCCCTACAAGGGGAGGATTGGTTAGCCGCGATCGACATCAAAGATGCTCATTTGCACATTCCCATCTTTCCAGTCCACCAAAAATTTCTACGCTTTGCAGTAGAAGGGCGCCATTTTCAGCAGAGCCTTACCCTTCGGTTTGGCCACAGCACCACGAGTGTTTACAAAAATTCTGGCCCTTTATTGGCCAATCTAAAAACACAAGGTGTAATGATAATGGCATATCTAGATGAATTGTTGCTGATAGACCACTCAGTGAAAAAACTAGACGTGGTCGTTCACAAGACAATCAAGTATCTGGAATCTCACGGTTGGATTATCAACCGAGACAAGTCAGCCCTAAAAAACAGTCAAAAGTCTGGAATACTTGGGGCTAAGGTTGGATTCAGGCCAGAGACAAATATTCTTGCCTCGAGGAAAGGTGTTGTCTTTGAAAGATTTGATCCACTTAGTGGGTACAAAAAAGACAGCCGTCCATACGCCTGTGCATGAGGCTGCTGGGAAAAATGGTGGCATCATTCGAAGCAGTACCCTACGGTCAATTCCATTCAAGGAATTTGCAAGGGGCCATACTGTCAGCCTGGAACAAAACAGTTCAGGCCCTAGACTTACAATGTCCTTGTCCCCTTCCGTTCGCAAGAGCCTCCGTTGGTGGTTGGTTCCCCAGAATCTGGAAAAAGGGAAATCCTTCAGTCCGATTTCTTGGAAGGTGGTCACTACAGATGCCAGCCTTATAGGCTGGGGGGGCAGTACTGGAGTAATGGTCTCTCCAGGGCAGATGGTCGGATGCAGAAAAGGCCCTGCCCATCAATCTCTTAGAGATACGAGCAGCCCGGTATGCCCTAGTAGCATGGACATCCAAACTCCAAGGGTCCCCTGTCAGAATTCAATCAGACAATGCCACAGCAGTGGCATATATCAATCATCAGGGGGGCACCAGGAGTCGTGCAGCCCAGAGGGAAGTAAATTACATCCTGAAATGGGCAGAAAGATATGTCCCAGCCATATCTGCGATATTCATTCCAGGAGTGGAGAATTGGAAGGCGGACTTTCTAAGTCGCCAGCAATTATGCCGAGGTTTTCTGGACAATATGTCAGCGGTGGGGAACATCGGATGTAGATCTTCTAGCATCCAGATTCAACGCAAAGGTGGACAGGTTTGTCTCTCGGACAAGGGATCCCCTAGCTTGCGGCTCGGATGCCCTAGTGTTCCCTTGGGATCAGTTCAAGCTGATATATGCATTCACACCGCCACAATGGTTACCTCGATTAATCCGCAGAATCAGGGTAGAAAAGAAACCAGTGATTCTGGTGGCTCCAGCGTGGCCCCGAAGAGCGTGGTACGCGGAGATTGTAAAATGTCAGTGGGGAGTCCTTGGACTCTCCCACGTCGTCCGGACCTGCTTTCGCAAGGACCGATATACCACCCTTCCTTACCAGCCCTAGGTTTGACGGCCTGGCTATGGAAGCCCACATTCTAAAAAAGAGAGGGCTCTCTAATCCTGTGGTATCTACCATGATCAATGCCAGGAAGCCGGTATCCAGGCAGATCTATTATAGAATCTGGAAGGCGTACATCGCGTGGTGTGAGGCCAAGAAATGGCATCCACATAAGTACGTAATAGGTAGGAGTCTGGACTTCCTACAGTGGGCTGTAGATAGGAAGCTTGCCTTGAGTATTATCAAAGGTCAGTTTTCGGCCTTGTCAATATTTTTTCAAAGGCCCTTGGCTTCGCATTCACTAGTCAAAGCCTTTATACAAGGAGGGATGCGTATTAGTCCTCCGGTTAATATTCCCATATGTCCATGGGATCTAAACTTGGTTCTGTCGGTTCTACAGAAACAACCATGTGAACCATTACAGCATATTTCCTTGGTTCTTCTCACCAGGAAATTGATTTTTCTAGTAGCCATTTGTTCGGCTAAAAGAGTATCGGAATTAGCAGCTATGTCCTGTAAGGAGCCATATCTGGTTATCCATAAGGACAGAGTAGTGTTACGTCCTCATCCAGCCTTTCTTCCTAAGGTGGTATCGAGTTTTCATTTGAAACAAGATGTGGTTCTTCCTTCTTTTTTCCCCAAACCTACTTCGGTAGAGGAAAAGTTATTGCATTCTTTGGATGTAGTAAGAGCAGTTAAAGCTTATCTAAAAGCCACTGCTCAGATTCGCAGAACGGATACTTTGTTTATTCTGCCGGAAGGCCCAAGAAAGGGTCAGGCAGCGTCAAAATCTACTTTAGCGAAGTGGATTCGACAGGTCATAATACAAGCCTATGGCTTGAGAAGGAGACCGCCTCCGTTCAAAGTTAGAGCGCACTCCACGAGAGCAGTTGGAACTTCATGGGCAGTGCATCACCAGGCCTCCCTGGCTCAAATCTGTAAGGCCGCAACATGGTCTTCAGTTCACACGTTTACTAGGTTCTACCAGGTGGACGTTAGAAGTCAGGAGGATGTCGCCTTTGGGCGCAGTGTGTTGCAGGCCGCAAAAGATCCTCATGTCTGATAGCGCTCAGCTTATATATGGTGTATCCCCCCCCTCATTTGGCATTGCTTTAGGACATCCCATTAGTAATGACTATGTCGCTCTGTGTCCCGTGATGTACGAGAAAGAAAATAGGATTTTTATAACAGCTTACCTGTAAAATCCTTTTCTTGGAGTACATCACGGGACACAGAGCTCCCGCCCCTCTTTGGGGACACTTATTGCTTTGCTACAAAACTGAGGTGCTCCCGGATGGGAGGGGCTTATATAGGGGAGGGTACTTCCGGTTTTGTTAGTTGCCAGTGCCAGCACCTGACGGTATCTATATAGCCCATTAGTAATGACTATGTCGCTCTGTGTCCCGTGATGTACTCCAAGAAAAGGATTTTACAGGTAAGCTGTTATAAAAATCCTATTATTCTATACAACTATCAAGTGAACCTGATATCCTGTATTGCAGAAAGCACAACAAATGCCGCACAGCAGGTACTCTCCCATGCCACTATTTACCATTGGCAATCCTGCTTGCTCTGCCAAGAACCTCCTAAAGTTCCCCATGTAAATACTAACTTTCGCAAAATTAGTATTTGCATTTAGACAAGGCACTCTCTCCACGTGCCTGATAATCAGTTGTTGAGGCACCGAAAACTGCCCAGTGAATATACATGTGTACCAGAAATATATCAGGATGAAGCAGGGGGAAACAGGACAATGGAAACAAAGATAAATGTAAGGTTTAGTACTTTTATGTAGTATAGGTGGATATGGTGCTTACTTTGAGGCAAATGTTTTATTGGAGGAAAATTGTTATTTAAAAAAAAAATCCTTAAACCCATAACATATTACAGTGTTTATGTTGATACTATTGCTAGTATATTTTGTATATGTAATCAAGTAATTAGGTCCTAGAGATCAAAACAAAGAATACTAACTCTACATGTATGTGATCTAGAAAGGTGTGTGTGTGTGTGTGTGAGTAAATCAACCCAAAGATTATGCAATTTTCTTTCCTTCGACCACGGATCCCTCCCACAGCACTATTGTGTTCTGCTGGTGGGTAGCCTTCCTCGCCAACCGAACACAGTGATCACAACTGGCAGCTATAGGCAGCAATCACATGAAAAAAATCCGACAGGCTGGTGGGACAGAAGTTGATTGGTGGAGTGGCCTCAGTACAACCAGTCTGCCCATAAATTAAGCGAATCTCAACCGGCCCCTGCTAAACTGTCCAAGATTCGATCCAGCTATGAGCAGCTCATCTCCTCCAGTACATTAAGCAGTCTGTCTAATCTGATCGCTACTGCTATTCAGATCTATTTCTAGAACATCTGTACTATAAAACTATTTAATGCTGCTCTAAAAAAATATAGGATTTTTGTGCTCACCGTAAAATCCATTTCTCTGGCATCCATGGACTGACACAGCGTGTCTTATACACCTTTACACGTGGGTTATGTCCCTGCTTGCAGGAGAAGACCTAGGCAGAATGTGAGATGTTATACATACATTCTAAACAGCCAGAGCTGAACAGCCCCGCCCAGGGGGGCGGTCCCTCCGGACATAACCCTCCCACTGCAGTCAGCAGACCTCAGTTCGTAACAAAGCAGTACAAACTTAAAAAGAAGGGTGGGTGCTGTGTCAGTCCATGGATGCCAGAGAAATGGATTTTACGGTGAGTACAAAAATCCTATTTTCTCTTGTCATCCATGGACTGACACAGCGTGTCTTATACACCTTTACACGTGGGATGTCCCAAAGCAGTGTCAAGAGGGATGGGAGCAGTATAAATGGAAAACCAAAAACTTCACTCCAAACAAGGCAGAGCTCCTCAACGGAGGAGTTGCAACATCAAAACAGCGGCCTGCAACACCTTGCGGCCGAAGGAAGCATCCGAAGATGCAGCCACATCAACCTTATAAAACTTAGAAAAGGTATGAACAGACGACCAGGTCGCCGCCTTGCACACTTGTGCAACCGACGCTTGATGTCGGAAAGCCCAGGAAGCACCAATTGCCCTGGTGGAATGTGCCGTAACCGGAAAAGGAGGCGCCCGCCCCTTGAGACCATAAGCTTGAATGACGGTTTGTCTGATCCACCTAGAAATGGTGGCAGACGAAACCGCTTGGCCCTGTTTTGGACCAGAGACAGCCACAAATAGCGAGTCAGATTTCCGAATAGAAGCAGTAGCAGACAGGTACACCCGCAAGGCTCGTACCACATCCAAAGTGTGAAGCGCAAACTCTCTGGGATGCGATGGGTGAGGACACAAGGACGGGAGGACAATGTCCTCGTTTAAGTGGAAGGCCGAGACCACCTTTGGCAGAAAGGAAGGTCGCGGACGTAACACCGCCTTATCCTTATGGATGACCAAAAGGGCGACTTGCAGGACAAGGCCGCCAATTCAGACACTCGTCTAATGGAAGTAATGGCCACCAAGAAGGCCACCTTCCGAGACAAAGTCAAGAGGGGAATATCTCTAATATTTTCAAAGGGAGGTTCCTGGAGGACCGAGAGCACCAAATTCAGATCCCACGGGGGGAGAGGAGGCTTGACAGGGGGGAGCACATGGCGAACCCCCTGCACAAAGGTGCTAACCAAGGGACGACCCGCCAGCGGTCGCTGAAAGAAGATGGCCAAGGCCGAAATCTGACCCTTAATGGTACTCAAAGCGAGCTTTTGGGTCACGCCACGCTGCAGAAAATGCAGGATTCTGGGAACGGAATACGTTCGTGGGCGCCAGTCCAGCTCTTCGCACATGGCGATGTAAGCTCTCCAAGTACGATGATAGATCTTTCTGGAGGAAGACTTCCGTGCCCTTAACATGGTCGAAATGACCGAATCCGAGAGACCTCGGTCTCTCAGCACCTGGCTTTCAATAACCATGCCGTTAAAACCAGAGACTGTAAAGCAGGATGAAATATATGACCTTGAGACAGAAGGTCCCCCCGTATTGGTAACCGCCAGGGAACGTCTGCGACGAGACGTACCAGATCGGCGTACCAGTGACGCCGAGGCCAATCCGGAGCAATGAGGATCACCGGAATTCCCTCGGTCGCTACCCTGCGGAGCAGGTGAGGGAGCAACTGCAGCGGAGGATAAACGTATATCAGGTGATACTGACCCCATGGGGCCACCAACGCATCCGAGGCATCCGCCCAGGGATCCCTGGATCTGGCCACAAACCTCGACACCTTGCGATTGAGTCGAGAGGCCATCAGGTCCACATCCGGCATGCCCCACCGTCTGCAAAGGAGTTGAAAGACCTCCAGGTGCAAGGACCACTCTCCTTGGTCCAGCGTCTGGCGACTTAGATAGTCCGCCTGCCAATTGTCTACGCCCGGAATGTAGACGGCCGACAGAGCCGGCACGCTTCTTTTGGCCCACCTCAGGATGCGGGCGACCTCGGAAGCCGCAGCTGAGCTCCGAGTCCCCCCTTGATGGTTGACATATGCCACTGCTGTGGCGTTGTCCGATTGTATCCTGATGGAGTGACCCTGTAGTTTCTCTGACCATGAGGAGAGGCACAGTCTGATTGCCCGTATCTCCAGCACATTGATCGGTAAGAGGGCTTCGTCCGGAGTCCAAAGCCCCTGGGCCGACAGGACTCCCCAGACTCCCCCCCAGCCCGTCAGGCTGGCGTCCGTTGTGATCACCGTCCATTGGATGGGGAGGAACGACTTCTCGGACCGAAGAGTCGGGGACCTCAACCACCACGTCAGGGACGCCCTGACCAGGTGACTCACCTGGATCTGAAGATCCAAGGACAACGGGGATTTGTCCCAAGTGGACAAGATCTCTTTCTGTAAAACCCTGGTGTGCGCTTGGGCATAAGGAACGGCCTCGAAGGAGGCCACCATGAGTCCCAGGACTCTCATGCAAAAGCGGATTGACGACCATTTTCGGGACGTCAGCACCCGTACTGCCGACTGAAGTGTCAGTAGTTTGTCTGGAGGTAGGAAGACTCTTGCCTCCAAGGAGTCCAGAATCAGACCTAGATACTCCAGACGCTGAGTCGGGACTAGAACCGACTTCTGAACGTTCAGGAGCCACCCAAACTCCCTGAGGGTCTGACTGACGATAGTCACACTTTCTTCCAATTCTGAGCCACTGTCTGCTCTTAGAAGGAAATCGTCCAGATAGCCCACGATAGCAATGCCTCGCTGTCTCAGCAAAGCTAGGACCGGAGCAAGCACCTTGGTGAACACCCTCGGTACCGAGGCTAGGCCGAAGGGAAGAGCCACAAATTGATAATGGACTTCGCCGACCGCAAAGCGCAGAAACTTCTGGTGGCTTGCGCAGATCGGAACATGCAAGTAGGCGTCCTTGATGTCCAAGGATGCCAGAAAATCCCCTTGATGGAGTGTAGCGACCACCGTGCGAATAGATTCCATGCGGAATTTTTGCACCTTCACGAAGGCATTCAGGGCCTTGAGGTCCAGGATTGGCCGAACCCCGTCCTTTTTTGGAACAACAAACAGAATCGAGTAGAACCCCTGAAACCTCTCCTGGGACGGAACCGGCACAATTACTCCGTACCCGATCAAATCCTGTACAGCCCCCAAGAGGGCTGCCCGACGGGCAGGAAGGAGAGGGAGATTTGAGGGAAAGAATCTGTCTGGGGCCAGGAGCGGAACTCTATTCTGTATCCTGAGGTGACCACCTCGCACACCCACCGGTCGGAGATCCGGGAGGTCCACCGATCCGTGAACCTGCGAAGTCGTCCCGCCACCCCAGAGACGGGCGGGGGCAAGACTTCACGCGGAGGCGGGCTTGGGAGCCGGCTTGTTCGGCTTACGCACCCAGGGGCGCTTGTGCCCGTCAGCCGCACTGTTGTCAGTCTGGGATGGCTTACCCGTGGACTCTGACGGACGAAAAAAACCCTTTTTTGCTGGAAAGGAAGGACCCGGTTTACGTCGGGCCTCCTTACCCTTGATAGTTTGAGGAAGGAGAGTGCTTTTACCTCCCGTGACATCCTTGATGATGTCATCCAGAGCAGCACCAAAAAGTCTACCACCCTTAAAAGGTAGATCCGTCAGGAGCTTCTTAGAGGCTAGGTCAGCAGACCAGCATTTCAACCAGATGAGACGACGCAATACCACCGCCGAGACAGAGGCCCTGGATATTAAAGGGGCCGCGTCCAATGTGGCGTCGCACACATATATCAGACCCTGCACCATCTGGTGGGCCAGAGCAATAGTGTCTGGAGGAAGGTTATACTCCTGCACAGTTTGGTGCAAAATTTTTGCCCATTCCGTGAGTGTCTGAGACACGAGGGTCGCCGCTACTACGGGCCGTAGGGCGGATCCCAACAAGGCGAACATGGCTCTACTCACCACTTCTGACCTCCTGTCAGTGGGGTCCTTAAACGCAGGAGTCCCCTCCATCGGGAGAGTGGTGGCCTTGTTTAAACAGGCGACTGGAGGGTCGACCACCGGGGGAGAAGCCCACTTTTTAAGCAGGGCGTCTTCAAAGGGGTATCTAATAGACAAACGCCGCGGGACCATAAAAGTCTTCTGCGGCTTTTCCCAGACCTGGTCAATGAGCTGGTCAAAGAAAGGTACATATGGAAAAACCTTTTTAGAAGGCTTGGTCTTAAAAGAACCAAAGGAGACTGTATCCGCCTGAGGTTCTGCGGTCGCAGCATTTAGCTTGAGAGTGTCCCTCACAGCATCAATGAGTTCACTAACAAGCGCCCTGTCATTTACTGACTCAGAACTGGAGTCTTCCTCACAAGGAATGTCCTGTTCAAAACCATCCAAATATTCAGAGCTAGGGTCCTGAGCAGCAATAGCTAGGCCCATATCTGAATCAGAGCACTCCCCTTGTGGAGATAAAGTGGGGAGAGGGCGCTTTATTGCTCCCTTGTGCTCACACACAGCTTCCATCCTGGTCAGAAATGATTCCAGGACTGCCGACAACTGGTCCATAGGGACCGCAGGTGCTGGAGCACTGGCTGCTGCCTCTGGCATGTTAGGGGAAGCTGGTGACTGACTCCATAATGTCCCTCTCAGACCACCCACAGGCTGTGCTGACTGAAGTAGGTGAATGCCCAGGGAACACACCAACCTGACCAGGACCGCTCGGTTCCGCCGCTCTGTCTCACTGCGCCGCGCTGCTCAGCGTGAGTGAGCTGAGAGGAGAGAGTGTGAGGAGATTCGCGCAGTTCCCAGCGGCGCTAGAGGCCAAACTAGTGCCAGAAAAACGTGCGGCTACAAAAAAATGGCCGCCGCAATGTGCTCCGGCGGCCCCGGCAAGATGGCCGCCAATGTAAAAATCAGCACACACACAAAACATGGCGCCGAACGGCGCCCAGGCCCCTCACATCAAAAACAAAACAGCCCCAGCGAATGCAGAGCAGCATGAGCCCCCCCAGGACAGTATGGCCCCCAGGCACCCCCCACAGTACAGCGCCAGCACTAGTGAACAGAGAGTGACATTAAAAAACACAGGGGGAGACAGGGAAATCCCCCCACACAAGAAACACACAGCATGTACTCACCTGCAGCCAGGAGAGACTACTTACCCGTCCCCTGAGGGACCCGCTGGTGTGTTTCTGACAGAACTATCACAGTGCGGTACTGAGTAGCTGTCGGCCCGGTCCACCGCGAAAGATACAGCCGGACTGTTCTATCTTGAGAGGACCGCGGAGCTGGAAGCCCACCGGCCACCCCTGGAGTCGTGGTGCATGTCGTGAACTGAGTCTCACGCACACAAGGCGAGGATCAGCACGCTCGATGGTCGGACAGGGAAGACTACGAGGATATCTTGTACCCAACCTGTTGCCCAGCCGACAGTTGATAGAAGATCTCAAAAGAATAAAATAGGAAAAATATTCCCAAAGGAATAAAAATAGGTCAGGAGACTGGCTCCTGAGAGAGCCACGTCTTCTCCTTCTGCTAGGCAGAAAAAAACTGAGGTCTGCTGACTGCAGTGGGAGGGTTATGTCCGGAGGGACCGCCCCCCTGGGCGGGGCTGTTCAGCTCTGGCTGTTTAGAATGTATGTATAACATCTCACATTCTGCCTAGGTCTTCTCCTGCAAGCAGGGACATAACCCACGTGTAAAGGTGTATAAGACACGCTGTGTCAGTCCATGGATGACAAGAGAAATATATATTTATTTGTTTATTTATTGAATATGGTGAAATTCACTTTGCAAAGAAAACCCAAATGCAAGGAAGGAAAGAAAAATAAAAAAACAGTATTTTGCTTATACATGTTAGGATGATGGAAGTAACTTCAACGCATTCACTAAACTCACGTTGCTAATTAACAGCCTATTTGCCTTTAGTAAATAAAGCCCACTATGTCAGAAATTCACAGCAACAATTTTTTATGCAATTTTATTTCCGTTTCACTGCAAGAATTCTGTAAAGAATATGATGGTTATAATAAAACCAAAAGTTGAAGTTGATAAAATTTACTTTCAGTATCATAAATAAAAAAATAAAAAATAGGATGAAGTTTAGGGAAACACAGAAAAAAACTAAAATTAGGGGAAAAAAGCTTATGCTAAAAAAATAGGATTTTTTACTCACCGTAAAATCCTTTTCTCTGAGTCCATGGACCGACACAGCTTCTCTATTGACAAAGTGGGTATTATCCGTTAATTAGGAGTGACTAGGCAGAAAACTTGTAAAAAGTGTTGCATCACACCTTCTACAGTACCGCCCAGGGGGCGAACCCTCTGGGTATATCCCCTCAGTCTGCATCTCGCAGATCAGTTCGTCAAAAAGCAGTACAAACTTAAAAGGAGGGGTGGGTGCTGTGTCGGTCCATGGACTCAGAGAAAAGGATTTTACGGTGAGTAAAAAATCCTATTTACTCTTTCGTCCATGGACCGACACAGCTTCTCTATTGACAAAGTGGGACGTCCCAAAGCAGTGTCAGAGAAAAAATGAGGGGTGGTAAAAACATAAAAATAAACTTCACCCCAAACACAAAACAGCACTCCTCCAACGGAGGAGTTGCAACTCTAAACAGGCGCCTGCAAAACTTTGCGGCCGAAAGAGGCATCCGAAGATGCACATCAACTTTGTAGAATTTTGTGAAAGTGTGAGCGGACGACCAAGTCGCCACTTTACATAATTGGGAAACAGACGCTTGATGTCGGAAAGCCCAAGAGGCACCTATTGCCCCGGTGGAATGCGCCGTGACCGGAAAGGGGGGCGTTTGACCTTTTAAGGCATAAGCCTGGATTACTATCTGTCGGATCCACCTAGAGATGGTGGCCGACGAGACTGCTTGGCCCTTCTTGGGACCAGCCACCGAAACAAACAGTGAGTCTGACTTCCGGAACAGGGAAATAGCAGATAGGTATACTCTCAAAGCTCGGACAACGTCCAAGGAATGCAACGCCGACTCCTTAGGATTCGACGGATGAGGAAACAAGGATGGAAGTACAATGTCTTCATTGAGATGAAAAGCCGAAACGACTTTTGGAAGAAAGGAAGACTGCGGCCGCAGCACCACCTTATCCTTGTGGAAAATCAAATAGGGAGCCTTGCAGGACAAGGCTGCCAGCTCAGAGACTCGTCTAACTGACGCAACAGCCACTAAAAAGACCACTTTCTGAGAAAGTGTCAACAGGGGAATATCTCTAATATTCTCAAACGGTGCCTTCTGAAGCACCTAGAGGACCAGGTTCAAGTCCCACGGAGGTAGTGGGGGACGGACCAGAGGGGCCACATGTTGAACCCCCTGCACAAATGTACTCACGAGAGAGTGAGTCGCCAGGGGTCGCTGAAAAAAGACAGCCAGGGCAGATATCTGTCCCTTAATTGTACTTAGGGCAAGCCTTTGGTCCACCCCATGCTGTAAAAACAGCAGGATTCTGGAAACCAAATAATAGGATTTTTATAACAGCTTACCTGTAAAATCCTTTTCTTGGAGTACATCACGGGACACAGAGCGACATAGTCATTACTATGTGGGTTATATAGATATTCAGGTGCTGGCACTGGCAACTTCCAAAACCGGAAGTACCCTCCCCTATATAAGCCCCTCCCATCCGGGAGTACCTCAGTTTTGTAGCAAAGCAATAAGTGTCCCCAAAAGAGGGGTGGGAGCTCTGTGTCCCGTGATGTACTCCAAGAAAAGGATTTTACAGGTAAGCTGTTATAAAAATCCTATTTTCTTTCTCGTACATCACGGGACACAGAGCGACATAGTCATTACTATGTGGGACGTCCTAAAGCAATGCCCAATGAGGGGGGGGGGGATACACCATACATAAGCTGAGCGTTATCAGACATGAGGATCTTTTGCGGCCTGCAACACACTGCGCCCAAAGGCGACATCCTCCTGACTTCTAACGTCCACCTGGTAGAACCTAGTAAACGTGTGTACTGAAGACCATGTTGCGGCCTTACAGATCTGAGCCAGGGAGGCCTGGTGATGCACTGCCCATGAAGTTCCAACTGCTCTCGTGGAGTGCGCCCTAACTTTGAACGGAGGCGGTCTCCTTCTCAAGCCATAGGCTTGCATTATGACCTGTCGAATCCACTTGGCTAAAGTAGATTTTGACGCTGCCTGACCCCTTCTGGGGCCTTCCGGCAGAATAAACAAAGTATCCGTTGTGCGAATCTGAGCAGTGGCTTTTAGATAAGCTTTAACTGCTCTTACTACATCCAAAGAATGCAATAACTTTTCCTCTACCGAACTAGGTTTGGGGAAAAAAGAAGGAAGAACCACATCTTGGTTCAAATGAAACCTCGATACCACCTTAGGAAGAAAGGCTGGATGAGGACGTAACACTACTCTGTCCTTATGGATAACCAGATATGGCTCTTTACAGGACATAGCTGCTAATTCCGACACTCTTTTAGCCGAACAAATGGCTACTAGAAAAATCAATTTCCTGGGGAGAAGAACCAAGGAAATATGCTGTAATGGTTCAAATGGTTGCTTCTGTAGAACCGACAGAACCAGGTTTAAGTCCCATGGACATATGGGAATATTAACCGGAGGGCTAATACGCATCACTCCTTGTATAAAGGCTTTGACTAGTGAATGCGAAGCCAAGGGCCTTTGAAAAAATATTGACAAGGCCGAAATCTGACCCTTGATAGTACTCAAGGCAAGCTTCCTATCTACAGCCCACTGTAGGAAGTCCAGAATCCTACCTATTACGTACTTACGTGGATGCCATTTCTTGGCCTCACACCACGCGATGTACGCCTTCCAGATTCTATAGTAGATCTGCCTGGATACCGGCTTCCTGGCATTGATCATGGTAGATACCACAGGATTAGAGAGCCCTCTCTTTTGTAGAATGTGGGCTTCAATAGCCAGGCCGTCAAACCTAGGGCTGGTAAGGAAGGGTGGTATATCGGTCCTTGCGAAAGCAGGTCCGGACGATGTGGGAGAGTCCAAGGACTCCCCACTGACATTTTTACAATCTCCGCGTACCATGCTCTTCGGGGCCACGCTGGAGCCACCAGAATCACTGGTTTCTTTTCTACCCTGATTCTGCGGAGTAATCGAGGTAACAATTGTGGCGGTGGGAACGCATATATCAGCTTGAACTGATCCCAAGGGAACACTAGGGCATCCGAGCCGCAAGCTAGGGGATCCCTTGTCCGAGAGACAAACCTGTCCACCTTTGCGTTGAATCTGGATGCTAGCAGATCTACATCCGGTGTTCCCCACCGCTGACATATTGTCCGGAAAACCTCGGGGTGAAGGGACCATTCCCCTGGGCATAATTGTGGGCAACTTAGAAAGTCCGCCTTCCAATTCTCCACTCCTGGAATGAATACCGCGGATATGGCTGGGACATATCTTTCTGCCCATTTCAGGATGTAATTTACTTCCCTCTGGGCTGCACGACTCCTGGTGCCACCCTGATGATTGATATATGCCACTGCTGTGGCATTGTCTGATTGAATTCTGACAGGGGACCCTTGGAGTTTGGATGTCCATGCTACTAGGGCATACCGGGCTGCTCGTATCTCTAAGAGATTGATGGGCAGGGCCTTTTCTGCATCCGACCATCTGCCCTGGAGAGACCATTGCTCCAGTACTGCTCCCCAGCCTATAAGGCTGGCATCTGTAGTGACCACCTTCCAAGAAATCGGACTGAAGGATTTCCCTTTTTCCAGATTCTGGAGAACCAACCACCAACGGAGGCTCTTGCGAACGGAAGGGGACAAGGACATTGGTAAGTCTAGGGCCTGAACTTTTTTGTTCCAGGCTGACAGTATGGCCCTTTGCAAATTCCTTGAATGGAATTGACCATAGGGTACTGCTTCGAATCCACCATTTTTCCCAGCAGCCTCATGCACAGGCGTATGGACGGCTGTCTTTTTGTACCCACTAGGTGGATCAAATCTCTCAAAGACAATACCTTTTCTCGAGGCAAGAATATTTTCCTCTGGCCTGAATCCAGCCTTAGCCCCAAGTATTCCAGACTTTTGACTGGTTTTAGGGCTGACTTGTCTCGGTTGATAATCCAACCGTGAGATTCCAGATACTTGATTGTCTTGTGAACGACCACTTCTAGTTTTTTCACTGAGTGGTCTATCAGCAACAAGTCGTCTAGATATGCCATTATCGTTACACCTTGTGTTCTTAGATTGGCCAATAATGGGGCCAGAATTTTTGTGAACACTCGTGGTGCTGTGGCCAGACCGAAGGGTAAGGCTCTGAACTGAAAATGGCGCCCTTCTACTGCAAAGCGTAGAAATTTTTGGTGGACTGGAAAGATGGGAATGTGCCAATAAGCATCTTTGATGTCGATCGAGGCTAACCATTCCTCCCCTTGTAGGGCAGTGGCCACCGATCGGATCGACTCCATCCGGAAAGTCCTGATATGTAGGAATTTGTTTAGCCCTTTTAGATTTAATATGGGCCTCACGTCCCCGTTTGGCTTCGGGACTGTAAAGAGGTTTGAAAAAAACCCGAACCCCCATTCTTCCAGGGGAACCTCCATAATTACTCCTTGGAGCAATAGTTGTTCTAGTGCCAACAGGAGGGACTCTCTCTTCCGGGGATCCCTTGGCACGTTTGACCTCATAAAATGTAAAGGAGGAGAGTCTTTTAACTCCAATCTGTATCCCAGACTTACTGCGGAGAGCCCCCATCTGTCTCTGATCGTGTCCCGCCAGGTCTCTGCGAACAACTGGAGTCTTCCCCCCACCCGATTGAGTGGGGGCAACCCTTCATGAATTTGACTTTGGGGGAGGTTTTGTACCTCTCCTGACCCAGGGTTTCTTATTACCCTGCGATTGTCCCTGATTTTTACCCCCGGGATTTGACCGAGGAGGCCGTCGGAACTGTTTCACAGCTGATGCCCCAGGGACTGGAGAAGCAGGCCTCTTAAAAGAGGGACCTCTAACTCTGTTTTTAACCGGCAAGAGTGTACTTTTACCGCTGGAAATTTTCTGGATATATTTGTCCAGGTCTTCCCCGAATAAGCGTTCACCATGAAATGGAAAGCTAACCAGCAATTTTTTACAGGGAGCTTCAGCAGACCAGTTTTTGAGCCATAGAAGCCTGCGCATATGTACTACAGACAGCGTAAGGTGGGAGGCCTGATGGATTGAATCCTTTATGGCGTCAACCGCAAAGCATAAGGCTCTAGGTAGATCAGCTAGGGCAAGGGCCTGCTGATCTGGCAAGTCCCTTAAGACCTGTTTCAACTGATCCTTCACTGCTTGGCAGACCCCAATAGCTGCCACTGCTGGTTGTGTCACCAAGCTTGCTGTAGAAAAAGCAGATTTTAATAAGGACTCCAATTTTTTATCTATTGGGTCCTTGAACATTTGGACATTATCCACTGGACATGTCAGTGATTTATTCACACAAGAGATGGCTGCGTCCACTGTAGGGACCCTCCATTTTTTGATGAACTTATCCTCCATGGGATAGACCACCGGAAATCTCTTGGGGGGAGTAAATATTTTATCAGGATGTTCCCAATCCTGGTAAATGAGCCCTTCCAGTAAAGGGTGAAGTGGAAAGGAACAGACAGTCTGGGGAGCTTTTAGCGACCCCAGCGAGGAGACAGTAGTGGTTGATGGTTCCGCAAGGTGCATTTTAAATGCTGATCGGACCATGTTAGTCAGAGACTGAACCTATAATCTTTCAGCTTGAGATGCTGAGAAAGGTTCCTCCACTGTTGATGCCTCTATAACAGAATCAACCTCATCCTGAAACCCCTTCAGGCAGGTCGATCCCTGTATGGGACTGTTGCTCCGCTAACAGGCACTCTGAAGGAGGAGACGGAGATCGGGCGTGCTTTCCCTGTGACAGGGAGGCAGCGATCAGTGTTGACAATCTCTCTTCTAATCCTCCCAGAGCTGAGGAAAAAACCTCCTCTGTTACATACACAGGAGCAGGTGAACTGAGGACAGCCACAGTACCAGGTACTCCTGCGGGGTCTCTACGGTCACTAACCTCTGAATTTTCAGGGGAGACTGGTGCAGCATAAGCATGCCCAAGATCCTCAGAGCCCGATGGAGACCCCCTTCGCTTCCTGGAAGATTTAGTTCCGGAGCTTCTGGACGGCATATTCCTAAGCCCAAAGCTGAGGTATTCCAGCCGTAATACACCACTTTTACTGATAATAGTCTAGCACAATTTGCTGCTATATAACAGTTGGTGTCTACTAAAGTGCCTTTCTACGGGATGCCTGCATCAACCGCCTCTGTGTGCCTTATTTACTGTTGCTAGCTCTGTCTGTGCACTTCAATAGCCAGCTGTGATTGTGCCTTTAAACACGCTGGACGCCCGCACATGCGCAGTAGCGCCGCGTCATCCACCAGCTCCGCCCCTTTTTCCAGATCGCCTCTATATATAGAGGCGCGTGCACGCGCTCGCGCGCGGGCACGTGCGCCTTCGGCGCTCTTTTAAAAAAATAAAATAAGGAGCTAGATGGGAGCCAGGGTCCCTGCCGCAGGCCGGGGATGGATGAGCGCAGCAACAGTGCAGAGGAGACAGCTTCCCAGCAGAGAACTTACCAACTGCCTGGATTTGACTTTGGAAGAAAAAAATCCACATTACAAGAAAAAAGAACTATAGCGGCCTCTAGTGTTTAACACAGGTACCGCGGTCTTACCATTTTTTTTTTCTTGTCTACTATTTACATTTTTTACATTTTCTTAGTAGTAACAGGCATGCACAGATATTAGCGGGAATACCTTAGGTAACAGGCAGAAAGACAAATTAGGCTTGGGGGTCCCCCAATAGAACCAAGTTCCTGAGGGCCCCCACTTACCTTTTCCTCGCCGCAGGACTCGGTTTGGTCCACAGAAGCCCAAACTTCACCTATCACGGCAGGCATTGTAATTAAACCTTCAGGGACCGGGTTCCCAAGGATTCCACTCCCCTGGACCTGTATAGCACCCTGCACAGAAAACATCTTGGTCGTGGGTATGACCAGAGCTCTGGATCCCAGGGTCCAGCCCTCCTAAGAGAGGCATTACAGGCAAAACCTTGCTCTTCTCCTGCAAGGCCCGGGTACCGACCGTTTAGCTATGAAGCTTTTTTGGTCGGATCCGGAATAGGTTACTGAGGCCCAAAAGAACCTGTACGCAAGCTCAGTGAAAAACACAAGTTACTTCTTGGCCAACACCTTAGACACTGGCAAAAAACTGAGGTACTCCCAGGTGGGAGGGGCTTATATAGGGGAGGGTACTTCCGGTTTTGGAAGTTGCCAGTGCCAGCACCTGAAGGTATCTATATAACCCACATAGTAATGACTATGTCGCTCTGTGTCCCGTGATGTACGAGAAAGAAAAGTATGCGGATGCCATTTCATTTCCTCACACATGGAGATGTAGGCCTTCCAAGTGCGGTGATAAACCTTCTCATAGTAGAGATTACTTTATCTGACAGGCCCCAGTCTCTCAGTACCTGGTTCTCAACAGCCATGCCATTAAAGCCAGTGACCGTAAAGCAGGATGGAGTATGGGGCCTTGCGATAGCAGGTCCTTCCGTAGTGGTAGGCGCCAGGGGACGTCTGCTACCAGACGTACTAGATCGGCGTACCAAGGACGCTGAGGCCAATCTGGAGCGATTAGGATCATTGAAATTCCCTCTGCCTCCAGTCTGCGGAGCAGAAGAGGAAGAAGCCTTAAAGAGGTTGTAAAGGTTAGTTTTTTATTTTCTAAATAGGTTCCTTTAAGCTAGTGCATTGTTGGTTCACTTACCTTTTCCTTAGATTTCCCTTCTAAAAAAAAATGTCTTTGTTTTCTTTGTCTGAATTTCTCACTTCCTGTTCCTCCTCAGTAAGCTGTTCTGGCTGACTCCACACCACTCGGATGATGGTGTGAAGTTTAGTGAGGAGAAACAGGAAGTGAGAAATTCAGACAAAGAAAAAAAACATTTAGAAGGTAAATCAAAGGAAAAGGTAAGTGAACCAACAATGCACTAGCTTAAAGGAACCTATTTAGAAAATAAAAAACAAACCTTTACAACCCCTTTAAAGGGAGGGAAGGCATAGATTAGCCGATACTGACCCCACAATGCCACCAACGTGTCCGTTGCGTCTGCCCATGGGTCTCTTGACCGGGCCACAAACCTCAATACCTTCCGATTGAGTCGGGAAGCCAGAAGATCTATGTCTGGTGTGCCCCATCTTTGGCAGAGGAGTTGGAACACCACCGGGTGTAAGGACCATTCTCCCTGGTCCAGCATCTGGCGGCTCAGGTAGTCCGCCTGCCAGTTTTCCACACCGGGAATGTACACGGCCGACAGTGCCGGTACGCTCCTCTCTGCCCACTTCAGGATGCGAGCGACCTCCGATGCTGCAGCTGAGCTTCTTGTTCCTCCTTGATGATTGACATATGCCACTGCTGTGGCGTTGTCTAACTTGACGCCCTTGCAGTCTCTGAGACCATTTTGAAGAGGCACAGCCTGATCGCCCGGATTTCCAGGACATTGATCGGCAGGAGGGCTTCCTCTGGGGTCCAGCGACCTTGCGCCGACTGAACACCCCAGACTCCCCCCCAACCTGTAAGGCTGGCGTCCGTCATGATCACCATCCAGTAAACTGGAAGAAATTACTTCCCGGCCATTAGAGCCGGTGCTGTCAGCCACTATACCAGGGATCTCCTGACTAGGTGGCTCACTCAGATTTGATAATCCAGAGATGATAGACATCTGTTCCATCTTGACAGAACTTCCTTCTGTAACACTCAAGTGTGGTATTGAGCATATGGGACCGCCTCAAAGGAGGCTACCATGAGGCCTAACACTCGCATGCAAAAACGGAGTGACAACCAAGTCAGCTGCCGTACTGCAGCCCGAAGGGTCTGCAACTTCTCCACAGGGAGGAATACCTTTGCCTCTGAGGAATCCAGAATCAACCCCAGGTACACTAGGCGTTGAGTGGGCACCAATATACTGACTTTTGCTTGTTTAGTATCCAACCACAGTCTCGAAGCATCTGACAGGTAATGGACACGTTTACCTCTAATTCTGAGCTTGAAGGGGCCTTCAGAAGAAGTGCCAGAATCGGAGCGAGCACCTTGGTGAACGTCCTGGGTGCTGAGGCAAGGCCAAATGGGAGGGCCACAAACTGATAGTGGTTCTTCCCGATTACAAATCGCAGAAACCTCTGGTGTCTGGAGTATATGGGGACATGCAGGTATGCGTCCTTGATGTCCAAGGAGGCCAGAAAGTCCCCCGGATGGAGAGCCGTGACTACAGATCGAACCGACTCCATCCGAAATCTTTGTACTTTCACAAAGCAATAGAGGGCCCTGAGATCCAAGATTGGACGAACCCCATCCTTCTTCGGCACAATGAACAGATTTGAGTAAAAACCCTGACCCCGTTCCTGTTCTGGAATTGGAATAACTATCCCGCGTTCCAGCAGACCCTGGACCGCCCCCATACAGGGCCTCCCGACGGGTCGGTAGTAGCTGGAGATTGGAGGTGACGAATCTGTCCGGTGGACAAGAGAGAAATTCTATCTTGTAGCCTGAGGAGATTACTTCGCAAACCCACCTGTCGGAGACTAGAGCTGTCCACTGAGTCGCAAATTTGCGAAGACGTCCCCCCACCCGAGAGCTGGGTGGGGGCGGACCTTCATGCGGACGCAGATTTGTCAGCAGGCTTGGTGGGTTTGCGGGACCAAGGACGCTTTTGTCCTTGGGCAGGCGCCTTGTCGGCCTGGGGTCTTTTCGCTGTCGCCCTAGGGGGACGAAAAAAACGCTTGCGTGCAGTAAAGGAGGGCCCTTGCCGTGGCCCCTACCCTTGCTAGTTTGAGGAAGCAAAGTGCTTTTACCTCCCGTGGCATCCTTGATTATGTCATCCAGAGAGGCCCCAAAAAGTCTGTCGCCCTTAAAAGGCAGATCCAACAGGGCTTTCTTGGAGGTCTGGTCCGCAGACCAGCCCTTTAGCCAGATCAGGCGGCGTATTGCTACTGCATAAACCGAAGCATTTGACAGCAGGGGAATAGTATCCATGTCTGACTCGCAGACAAACCTAAGGCCCTGGACCAACTGGTCGGCCAATGTTATCTCATCAGGAGAAGCAACTCGCGCCTTAACCCATGGAGTAGCAATCTTGCCCATTCAGTAAGTGTAGGGCTGCAACTAACGATTCTTTTTCTAATCGATTAGTTGGCCGATTATTGTTTCGATTAATCGGTTAATAACCTTAAAAAAATGGTAATTTTGCTGCGATTTGCATTTTTACATTATTATTTTTTTTTGGCCAATTTGTTGTTGGGCAGATTAAAAAACACAAATTGCCGCAAAAACGCATTATATGCTTTTCTTCAGCTTCTCCATTGAAGTATATTGAACCAAAAAAACAAAATAGCACCGTTTTGCGTTACACAAAAGTCCTTGCCCTTTCCAAATACGCGGCAGCTGAAAAAAGCATGGATGTGAACGTGTCCCATAGGAAACCATGTAAATGAGCTGTAGTGTGTTTCTGCAAAAAGCACCAAAAAACACAGAGGTGTGAACCAGGCCTGAGATGTTTAGTAACATAATGGGGTTAAAAAAACAAAAATTTTGTACAAAAAGAGCAAATAATCGGTACTGTAAGAGGTTAATTTTTTACTGTGAGACAGTGAAAGTAATATTTACAGAAGCGATTTGCTCTTTGTACTATAAAGGGCTAGTTTTAGTTTTTTTTTAACCCCATTATGTTACTGGTCGATTAATCGATTATGAAAATAGTAATCGATTAATTTCATAATCGATTAGTTGTCGATTAATCGATTAGTTGTTTCGGCCCTAAGTAAGTGTCTGAGACACTAGGGCCCCCGCCAATGCCGGGCGTACTTCCGAGCCTACCACTGAGTATAGGTAGCGAGCGAGTGCTTCAGCCTTCTTATCCACAGGGTCCTTGAAAACAGGAGCCCCTTCTACTGGAATTGTGGTGGCTCTATTAAGTCTGGAGACCGGAGGGTCCACTATAGGGGGAGAGGTCCATTTCTTCAGAAAACTCTCCTTAAAGGGGTACCGTACCGCAAACCTCTTTGGGGCTGTAAAGACCCTCAGTGGGTTCTCCCATTCCTTGTATAAGAGTTTATCAAAATAAGACACACAAGGGAACACCTTAGCAGTGCGGGCAGGTTTATGAAACCCAAAGTGGACCAGAGTCTCTGCTGCTTCTGCAGTATTTTCCAACTTTAGCGTATCCCGCACTGCAGTAATAAGGTCAGATACCAAAGCCGTCTCGCGTACTGACCTGGACTTGGAGTCATCCTCACTGTTTGGTCACGGTCTGCAGTCTCTGATGCAACAGAATCTGGGCCATGAGCCGTAGCTGGACCTGGTTCTGCATCAGAATTATCCCCAGAAGCTTGCAGGGGACGGGGGCGTTTACTACCCCCTGTACTCGCATGTGCTGCTTCCACCCTGGCAGCAAACGCCTCTAGGATTGCCGTCATAGCGTTCATAGACACCTCAGGGGCACCAGCTGCTAAATCTGGTGTTTCAGGGGAGAAGACATCTGGCTCAGATGCCGCGCTGACACCCACAGGGCTCCAGGCAAGATATCAATAGGCCACCCCCCTGTGCTGCAGAGATGCTGGGTCTCCCAGAGGACTCACAACCCAGGATCGGTACCGCTATGCTGCCGTATGCTGCGCCTGTGATGCTGTCCCACCGTTGCTGTGTCAGTCTGCTTCTTTTATCAGTGCTTCCTGTGTGAATTTCTCGCGCCAGTGTAATGCACACTAGAGGTCGGAGACTCTCGCAAAATGGCCGCCAAACGTCTGTATGGAAGATAATGTGGGCTCTAAGAAAATGGCCACCGAGCCGAAGCTAGAGGCCAAAGCAGCCGTAGACCGCAAAAAGATGGACGCCGAACGGCAATATATACATACAGCGTGAATCATTACAAACATGGCCGCCGATCAGTCGATAGAGGCCAGTGGGTGTGGAACTACAAGAAAATGGCGCCAAAACCACAGGAAGATGGCCGCCAGGCAGTCACTAGAGGCCGAACCAGGCATGGACCACCGCAAAATGGCCGCCGACAGCATGGAGGAGGAAGCACATACAGGTAAGCAGAAATTACATTTCTTTTAAATGTTAGTTACAGCCAGCCCCGCTCCAGTGGAACCACTTAGGTGACCCCCAGCAACCTTTAGCTAGAAGCCCAGGGAGGAGGGAAAGGCAGGGTGAGAGGGAAGAAAGGGGCCACAACCACTTACTTGGTCTCTCCAGGAATGTCCAGCCAAATCACCCAGCCGAGGCAGGGGAGTTTACTTACCTATCCTGCATGTATCATGCTGGAAGACATTCCAAACAGATCATCGTCCGCGCACGAAAGGTGACTGTTGGCCAGGCATGCTGTGATTGGACCCAAAGGGACGATCATATATATGCCCTGGAGAGCGACGCTCACCGGACAGGCTGCTGCGACTCGGCCGTAAGGTCAGCCGAAGCTGAGCGGTCCGATGCAAGCCTTGGAGCGTAAGCTCACTGGCCAGGCTGCTGCGACTCGGCTGTAAGGTCAGCCGAAGCTGAGCGGTCCGATGCAGGCCCTGGAGCGTAGGCTCACCGGCCACCCGTGAAGCGATGGGCATGTCGTGGAAAACCCAAAACGTAGCTAGGGTCGGCACACGCTCGATGGCTGAAACTGGGGAGACTACAAGGATCGAGGATCCAGCCTGTCACCCAGTCGGCAATTAATCGAAGATCGCAGGAAACAAAAAAATGTAGCAAAATAATCTCCTCTCCCTGGACCAATGGGCCCGAAGGGAGCCATGTCCTACTCCTTGCTAGACAGAAAAAAAACTGATCTGCGAGATGCAGACTGAGGGGATATACCCAGAGGGTTCGCCCCCTGGGCGGTACTGTAGAAGGTGTGATGCAACACTTTTTACAAGTTTTCTGCCTAGTCACTCCTAATTAATGGATAATACCCACTTTGTCAATAGAGAAGCTGTGTCGGTCCATGGACGAAAGAGTAAACTGATTTTAGTTTTACGATACTTCATCCAGTAAATTTTTTGATAAAAGCTCAAAATGCACCGTTGTCAAAATAGAGTTTATAATTTAAAAAAAAAAAAAAAATTTTCACCTTCCTGAACAGGTACCTAAATTACATTTTTCTGATGAGACAAATACATTTTTAAATGGCGCATATGCCATTCAGAAAAAAAAAAAAAAGGTAGATGAAAAGTAAAATTGCTAGTTAAAGATGAAATGTATACTGGATTACAAATAGCTAATGATAGGGTTTTTTGAGTTTATTGCATTAAAAAGGATTATATTGCGGATACTTTTTAGGTTTAATCGATCAGAACAAGACAGATGAAAAACACAGGATCTGCTACAATGTTGCTTAGATGAAGGACATCTGAGACAACTGTTGCTGTATCCATGAAGATTTGCATAGCTTAACTAGAAAGACACACCGAACAAAAAACCCATAGGCAAAAGATTCTATCCTTCCCTATATCTATAATGTCAACTCAACAAATCTCTTTCCTTTTGATGCATCCTAAAAAACACAAAAAAACAAAACAAAAACTGTTTACTACCAATGTCTGAGCTGTAATTTCTGGTTATCAGATGAAAGGCAGCAGTTTGGATTATTTCTGCTGCAAACTGAAATTGGAGAGGAGGTTTTGACAAATGTTTTGCTATATCGAGATACGTCCTCATCTCATCATCGTCGCCATCTCATCATCGTCGTCACTCTCCCATCATGCGCACCATCAAATACTCAGCTGACATCCTCCGCAGCCTAATGAATACCGCCTCAATACTACCAACCACCAGCCAAAAAATACTACGAAAAGAACAACTTCTAAGAATTCATCGGCAACCGACCGCCAAAAACAGGACTGCACCACTTTGAGTACAACACCTATAATGCGCCCTGATCAACACCAGATCAGCAGTCAAGCACAAACAGGAAATCGACGACATCATCACTCAACACAACACAGACGGTCTCTTTAACACGGAAAGATGGCTAACACCTGACTAACACCATCCTAGCAGAATTAGTGCCTGACAACTACTGCATCCTAACTGAGCACAGAGTAGGGCAAAGAGGAGGCAGCCTAGCAGTGATCTACAAATCCCACCTCTCTCTCACTAAACCAACTCTACAGAGCTCATTGCCATTCATGGAAACACTCACACTTCAACTTCAAACAACACCCCAGGACACCATCCACATACTACTATGCTACAGACCACCGGGACCAAAGACACACCTCCTCACACCTTTCACTGAATTCATCTCTACATACACCCTGAAAACCAAAAACCTCCTGTTACTCAGGGATTGCAACCTCTGGGCTAACTCCTCCCAGGACCCCATCGCCACCGCCTGCATCAACCAACAGGAAGCACTAGGTCTGCAGCAACTGATAAAAGCTTCCACAGATGCTTCGGGCCACACCCTTGACCTCATCTTCAAACAAAATATGGACATCAACACACTTGAAAACACGCCATTGCCATGGACTGACCACCACGCCATCAAATTCAAAATAACTACCAACACCATCTATCAAAAACCAACACACTCAACAACAACATACTGGACAAGATCAGAGAAGAAACTACACTCGCAACTCTTCAAAACCACACTATCCAACAAAATAGCGATGCTAACCCAAAACTACTGAACTGAAGCAACACTCAACCTCCCTTAACAAAGCATTACTACAGACAGCAGACACAGTCGCACCAAGACGAAGAGCACTAATCCGTAAAAAAAATTCGGGCTGGTTCAATGACTCCTACATTACTGAAACAAGAACGCAGAAGAGCTGAAGGAGCCTGGAGAAGGAATTCAACAATGGAAAACCGCACAAACTACAAATTTCTCACCACAAAATACCACAAAGCCATCTTCAAAGCAAAACTAAAACACTTCTCCAACACCATCTCAAAAGCCATAAACCGCCCCCGCAAACTTTTCAAACTAGTCGCTCAGACTATGAACCCCACCTGTCTAGAGCCTCCAGCAAACGAAACAAGAATTCTGCAATGAGCTATCTGATTTTTTTATTGACAAAATCACCAACATTTGTGAAATACTTCAGCAGAAAAAAAACAAGCAACCTCACTCGGCCAGAGCGAGAAGAAAAAAAACATAAAAATACTCTACAATCACCGAAATTTACTCTGGTCCCAATCACCATTGACACTACCAAAATCATCATCAGAAGCCTCCGAGACAGCACATCATGAAATGACATTATTTCTACAAAACTTCTGAAAGAATGTACCGACATCTTGGCACCCATCATAACACATCTCATAAACCAATCATTCAAAGGAATCGTTCCAATCTCCCTCAAACAAGGCATAATCAAACTCCTCCTAAAGAAACCAAACCTCGACCCCCAAAGACCCAAACTACCGCAGACCTGTAACAAGCCTTAACATCATCTCCAAGATCATCGAGAAAGCAGTAGTACAACAGCTACAACTCCATTTGGACACCTACAAACTCTTGGACCCACTACAATGTGGTTTCCGCCCGGTCCACGGGACAGAGACTGCACCTCTCAAAATCTGGGATGACGCCCTCGAAGCAGCAGATGACAGAGAATCGTGTCTCCTGGTCCTCAGCGCAGCTTTCGACACAGTAGACCACAAAACTCTGCTCACTCGTCTCGCAGAAGTAGCCGGAGTCACAGACTCAGATCTACTCTTGTTGGCATCCTTCCTAGAGAACCGATCCCAGAAACTGAAACTAGGAGGTTTCACTTCGGAAGCACGTAAAATTACATGCGGAGTCCCTCAAGGATCATCCCCGTCGCCCGTGCTCTTCAACATCTACCTCCGCCCACTCCTCAAAATCATCAGCAAACAGGACCTGCTCTATCACTCCTACGCTGATGACACCCAACTTTACCTTTGCATCACCAACAAAAAAGACCAATACCACGCACTAGAAAACTGCCTCTCATTGATCGACGATTGGATGACGGAGAGCTCCCTCAAACTTAATGGATCCAAAACAGAACTTCTCTTTCTCCACGCAAACCAAAAGAAAAACCCTAGCACAACATGCACACCACCCACCATCCTTGGACAAACCATCACCCCAAGCACCAAAGTCAAAGTCAAAAGCCTTGGAGTCATATTTGACTCAGACATGCCTAGGGACGCACAAATAGGATCAGTACTTAGCGGATCTCACTACCTTCTTCACCTGCTGCGTAGACTCATCCCCTTCATCCCGGAAGGAGACACAGCAGTAGTAGTTGGAACAATCATCAATTCCCGACTCAACTACGCAAACTCTCTCTACCTCGGACTTCCAAAATACCAAATTTCATGTCTACAAGTCGTCCAGAACACAGCAGCCAGACTGGTAACGGGAAAAAAGACCCTGGGAATCAATCACCCCGTCCCTGAGGACCCTCCATTGGCTAGCCGTAAAGGATCGGGTTACATTCAAGACCCTCTGCCTCACTCACAAATGCACACAAGGAAACGCTCCGCAATACCTATGCGAGAAAATAAAGCACTAGTCGCCCCCTCCAATCAACTAACCAAAACCTCCTCCACATCCCCAAGACCCGCTACAAATCAAAAGGAGAACAAAGATTCACAGTCCAAGGACCACGGCTATGGAACGTTCTACCCACGGACTTCCGCATGGAAGAAAACCATCTGGCCTTCAGGAAGAAGCTTAAGACCCACCTCTTCTGAAGACACAAGGCCGAGACTGGCTGCAAAAAGCGCCTTGAGGCGATTTAGTTCGCATTTGTAGCGCTATACAAGTTACTCACTCACTCACTCAAGTGCATCTACTAGGTTATAACAAATTCTAATAATCAGGCTTAAATTGAAGTTTCAGAATTGGCTGCTGTAACTTCAAAATGGTACCCTGTGTAACCACAGAGGTTGCACATAGCCAAGCCTGCTTATAAACTCCATTTGCTTACTAAACATAAGCTTTTATGAAGATGTATTCAACTTTGCCGACTCACAAGGAAACCTGGACATCCCCAAAATTTATACAGTCTATATTGCAACTATAAAAACGCAAAAGATTTGCCTATGAAGGTCCTATGATTTTCACAAGAACATGCTGAAAGATGTGATCTTTTTAAAGAAAGAAGGTGTGCTGTTCAGCCACTACTTTAACTGCTTCATGCTCCGGAAGGTTTACCCCCCCCCCTTCATGATCGGGCCATTTTTTGTGATACGGCACTGCGTTAATTTACCTGACAGTTGCATTGACGTGCAACGCTGTATCCAAATAAAACTAACATCCTCTTTTTCCTACAAATAGAGCTTTCTTTTGGTGGTATTTGATCACCTCTGCGGGTTAAAAAATATATATATATATATTTTTTACTTTCTGCTATAAAACACACCCAATAAAAAAATAATAATCAAATGTCTTCATCAATTTAGGCCAATATGTATTCCGCTACATATTTTTGGTAAAATAAAAATCCCAATATGTGTATATTGATTGGTTTGCGCAAAAGTTACAGCGTCTACAAACTAGGGTATATTTTTATAGCGGGACTGCGATATTGCAGCGGACAAAATCGGACATCTGACACTTTTTGGGGACCAATGACAAAAATACAGTGATCAGTGCTAAAAAAAAAAAATAGGATTTTTGTACTCACCGTAAAATCCGTTTCTCTGATGTCCATGGACTGACACAGCCTCTAACACTTTACCCGTGGGTTATGTCCCTGCTTGCAGGAGAAGACCTAGGCAGAATGTGAAATGTTATACATACATTCCAAAAAGCCAGACCCGAACAGCCCCGCCCAGGGGGGCAGTCCCTCCGGACATAACCCTCCCACTGCAGTCAGCAGACCTCAGTTCGTAACAAAGCAGTACAAACCTTGAAAAGAAAAAGGGTGGGTACTGTGTCAGTCCATGGATGTCAGAGAAACGGATTTTACGGTGAGTACAAAAATCCTATTTTCTCTTATCGTCCATGGACTGACACAGCCTCGAACACTTTACCCGTGGGATGTCCCAAAGCAGTGTCAAGAGGGATGGGAGCAGTATAAATGGAAAACCAAAAACTTCACTCCAAACAAGGCAGAGCTCTTCAACGGAGGAGATGCAACTTTAAACAGCCGCTTGCAACACCTTGCGGCCGAAGGAAGCATCCGAAGATGCAGCCACATTAACCCTATAGAATTTAGAAAAGGTATGAACGGACGACCAGGTCGCCGCCTTGCACACTTGTGCAACCAACGCTTGATGTCGGAAAGCCCAGGAAGCACCAATTGCCCTGGTGGAATGCGCCGCAACTGGAAAGGGAGGCGCCCGCCCCTTGAGGGCATAGGCCTGTATGACGGTCTGCCTGGTCCACCAAGAAATGGTGGCAGACGAAACCGCTTGGCCCTGTTTTGGACAGAGACAGACACAAACAGTGAGTCAGACTTCCGAATGGAAGCAGTAGCAGACAGGTACACCCGCAAGGCTCGTACCACATCCAACGTGTGAAGCGCAAACTCTCTGGGATGCGATGGGTGAGGACACAAGGACGGGAGGACAATGTCCTCATTAAGGTGAAAAGCCGAGACCACCTTTGGCAAAAAGGAAGGTTGCGGACGCAACACCGCCTTATCCTTATGGATGACCAAATAAGGCGACTTACAGGACAAGGCCGCCAACTCAGACACCCGTCTAACAGAAGTAATGGCCACTAAGAAGGCCACCTTCTGAGACCAGGTCAAGAGGGGAATATCTCTGAGATTTTCAAAGGGAGGTTCCTGGAGAACCGAGAGCACCAAATTCAGATCCCAAGGAGGGAGAGGAGGCTTGACAGGAGGGAGCACATGGCAAACCCCCTGCACAAAAGTGCTAACCAAGGAATGACCTGCTAGCGGTCGCTGAAAGAAGACAGCCAAGGCCGAAATCTGACCCTTAATGGTACTTAAAGCAAGCTTTTGGGTCACACCACGCTGCAAGAACCGCAGGATTCTGGGGACGGAATACGTCCTTGGACGACAATCCAGCTCTCCGCACATGGCGATGTAAGCTTTCCAGGTACGGTGATAGATCTTTCTGGAGGAAGACTTCTGTGCCCTTAACATGGTCTAAATGACCGAATCCGAGAGATCTTGGTCCCTCAGCACCTGGCTTTCAATAGCCATGCCGGTAAAGCCAGAGACTGTAAAGCAGGATGAAATATAGGACCTTGAGACAGAAGGTCCCCCCTTATTGGCAACCGCCAAGGAACGTCCGCGACGAGACGTACCAATGACGCCGAGGCCAATCCGAAGCAATGAGGACCACCGGAATCCCCTCGGTCGCCACCCTGCGCAGCAGGCGAGGGAGCAGTTGCAGCGGAGGATAAACATATATCAGGCGATAATGACCCCATGGGGCAACCAACGCATCCGAGGCATCTGCCCAAGGGTCCCTGGACCTGGCCACAAACCTTGACACCTTGCAATTGAGTCAAGAGGCCATCAGGTCCACATCCGGTGTGCCCCACCACCGGCAAAGAAGTTGAAAAACCTCCAGGTGCAAGGACCACTCTCCCTGGTCCAGCATCTGGCGACTCAGAGAGTCCGCCTGCCAGTTGTCTACGCCCAGAATGTAGACGGCCGACAGAGCCGACACGCTTCTTTCGGCCCACCTTAGGATGCGGGCGACCTCGGAAGCCGCAGCTGAGCTCCGAGTCCCCCCTTGACTGTTGACATACGCCACCGCCGTGGCGTTGTCCGACTGGATCCTGAGGGAGCGACCCTGTAGTCTCTCAGACCACGAGGAGAGGCACAGTCTGATTTCCCGTATTTCCAGGACATTGATCGGTAGACGGGCTTCGCCCGGAGTCCAAAACCCTTGGGCTGACAGGACTCCCCAAACTCCACCCCAGCCCGTCAGGCTGGCGTCCGTCATGATCACCGTCCACTGGATGGGGAAGAACGACTTTCCGGACCGAAGAGCCGGGGACCTCAACCACCACGCTAGGGACGCTCTGACCGGGTGACCCAACTGGATCTGAAGATCCAAGGATAACGGGGATTTGTCCCAAGTGGACAGGATCTCTTTATTGTAATGCCTGTGTGTGTGATTGGGCATACGGAATGGCCTCGAACGAGGCCACCATGAGTCCCAGGACTCTCATGCAAAACCGGATGACGACCATTTTCGGGACATCAGGACCCCCACTGCAGACTGAAGTGTCAGTAACTTCTCCGGGGGTAGGAATACCTTTGCCTCCAAGGAGTACAGGATCAGACCTAGATTAAAGGTGACCAGATTTTTAAAATGAAATCCGGGGACATATTTTTTTTTTTACTTGTAATGGCGGCAATCTGCGCCGCCGCCCGCATCACAGCCTGTCAAGTCTCACTCTCCGGGCACTGGATACTACTGGGTGGGGAACAGAGGAAGATCACTCCGCCAGGGAACGCAGGGAGATAAGCAGGCAGGCGGCTGGCCGGGACTTAAGAACATGTGAGCGGAGCTGAATGGGCATGCACCCGAAACTGAAGAAATATTCCCTCGGCTCCGACCAGCACATGATCATCAGAAAGGGGCACAGATAATGGAAAAAAATACACCCCCCTAAGCTAGTAAGAGCAGGGGTGTGTAATTCAGATTTTTTTTTTTTATTCTGCACTGACTGTCTCTGAAATTGCCCCAGCCCTTGTTCAAATCCAATCCGGGGACAAAACCGGGGGACAGACTTGGTCCGGGGACAGTGTCCTCAATCCGGGGACTGTTCCCTGAAACCGGGGATGTCTGGTCACCCTAACCTAGATACTCCAAACGCTGAGTCAGGACCAGGACCGACTTCTGAATGTTCAGGAGCCACCCGAAGTCCCTGAGGGTCTGACTGACGATAGTCACACTTTCTTCTTATACTGAGCCATTGTCTGCTCTTAGAAGAAGATCGTCCAGATAGCCCACGATAGCAACGCCTCTCTGTCTCAGCAAAGCTAGAACCGGAGCAAGCACCTTGGTGAACACCCTTGGTGCCGAGGCTAGGCCGAAGGGAAGAGCAACAAATTGATAGTGGACTTCGCCAATCGCAAAGCGCAGAAACTTTTGGTGACTTGCGCAGATTTGAACATGCAAGTAGGCGTACTTGATGTCCAAGGACGCCATAAAATCCCCTCGATGGAGTGTAGCGATTACCGTGCAAACGGATTCCATTTCCGGAATTTTTTCACCTTCACAAAGGCATTCAGGGCCTTGAGGTCCAGGATTGGCCGAACCCCTTTCTTTTTCGGGACAACAAACAGATTCGAGTAGAACCCCTGAAACCTCTCCTGTGACGGAACTGGCACAATCACTCCGGACCTGATCAAATCCTGTACAGCCCCCTGAGAGGGCCGCCCGATGGGCAGGGAGATTTGAGGGAAAGAAGCTTTCTGGAGGCCAGGAACAGAACTCTATTCTGTATCCTGAGGTGACCACCTCGCACACCCACCTGTTGGAGATCCGGGAGGCCCACCGATCCGTGAACCTGCAAAGTCGTCGACCCACCCCAGAGTCGGGCGGGGGCAAGACTTCACGTGCAGGCGGGCTTGGGTCCACCAGCCGCACTGTTGTCAGTCTGGGAGGGCTTACCCGTGGACTCTGACTGACGGAAAAAAAAATTCGCTGGAAAGGAAGGACCGGGTTTACGGCGGGCCTCCTTACCCTTGATAGTCTGAGGAAGAAGAGTTCTTTTACCTCCCGTGACATCCTTGATGATGTCATCCAGAGCAGCACCGAAAAGTCTACCACCCTTAAAGGGTAGATCCGTCAGGAGCTTCTTAGAGGCCAGGTTAGCAGACCAGCATTTCAACCAGATAAGAAGACGCAGTACCACCGCAGAAACAGAGGCCCTGGATATTAAGGGGCCGCGTCCAAAGTGGCGTCGCACACATAGATCAGGCCCTGCACCACTTGGTGGGCCAGAGCAATAGTGTCTGGATGAAGATTATGCTCCTGCAGTCTGGTGCAAAATTTTTGCCCATTCCGTGAGCGTCTGAGACACAAGGGTCGCAGCTACAACAGGCCGTAAGGTGGATCCCAACAAGGCAAACATGGCTCTGCTTACCACTTCTGACCTCCTGTCAGTGGGGTCTTTAAATGCAGGAGTCCCCTCCATCGGGAGAGTGGTGGCCTTGTTCAAACGGGCGACCGGACGGTCGACCACTGGGGGAGAAGCCCACTTTTTAAGCAGGGCTTCTTAAAAGGGGTATCTGATAGACAAAACGCAGAAGGACCATAAAAGTCTTCTGCGGCTTTTCCCAAACCTGATCAATGAACTGGTCAAAGAAAGGTGCATATGGAAAAACCTTTTTAGAAGGCTTGGCCTTAAAAGAACCAAAAAGGAGACTGCCTCCGCCTGAGGTTCCGCAGCCGCAGCATTCAGCTTGAGAGTGTCCCTCACAGCATCAATGAGTTCACCAACAAGCGCCCTGTCATTTACTGACTCAGAACTGGAGTCTTCCTCACAAGGAATGTCCTGTTCAAAACCATCAAAAAATTCAGAGCTAGGGTCCTGAGGCGCAGCAGCTAGGCCCATATCTGAATCCGAGCACTCCCCTTGTGGAGATAATGTGGGGAGAGGGCGCTTTTCTTTCTCGTACATCACGGGACACAGAGCGGCATAGTCATTACTATGTGGGTTATATAGTTTACCTTCAGGTGCTGGCACTGGCAACTTCCAAACCGGAAGTACCCTCCCCTATATAAGCCCCTCCCATCCGGGAGCACCTCAGTTTTTTGCCAGTGTCTAAGGTGTTGGCCAAGAAGTAACATGTGTTTTTCACTGAGCTTGCGTACAGGTTCTTTTGGGCCTCAGTAAGCTATTCCGGATCCAACCAAAAAAGCTTCATAGCTAAACGGTCGGTACCCGGGCCTTGCAAAGAAGAGCAAGGTTTTGCCTGTAATGCTTCTCTTAGGAGAGCTGGACCCTGGGATCCAGAGCTCTGGTCATACCCACGACTAAGATGCTTTCTGTGCAGGGTGCTATACAGGTCCAGGGGAGTGGAATCCTTGGGAACCCGGTCCCTGAAGGTTTAATTACAATGCCTGCCGTGATAGGTGAAGTTTGGGCTTCTGTGAACCAAACAGAGCCCTGCGGCGGGGAAAAGGTAAGTGGGGGCCCCCAGGAACTTGGTTCTATTAGGGGACCCCCAAGCCTAATATGTCTTTCTGCCTGTTACCTAACGGTATTCCCACTAAATATCTGTGCATGCCTGTAACTACTAAAAAATGTAATAATTTTAATAGTGGTCAAGAAAAAAAAAAAATAGACAGACCGCGGTACCTGTGTTAATCCACTAGAGGCCGCTGTGGAACGTTTCTTGTCATGTGGACTTTTTCTTTTCATCAGAGTCAAGTCCAGGCAGATGGTGAGTTCTCTTGTGGGAAACTGCTTCCTCTGCCATGTTGCAATGCTCGTCCATCCCCCGGTCTGCGGCAAAAGGGCCCTGTCTCCTGTCCCTAGTTTCCTTTTTCAAAAAAGAGCGCCGAAGGCGCACGTGCGCGTGCACGCGCCTCTATATATAGAGGTGAGCTGGAAAGGGGGGCGGAGCTTGGGGGATGACGCTCTGTGCGCGCCGCAGCGCTTCTGCGCATGTGCGGGCGTCCCAGCATGTTAAAAGGCACAATTATGTGTTGTGAGCTGGCTATGGAGTGCAGAGACAGAGCTGGCAACATTTAAAAAAGGCATACAGCAAGCGGTTGATGCAGGCATCCCCATAGAAAGGTACATTAGTAGACACCAACTGTTTTTATAGCAGCAATTGTGCTAGACTATTGTCAGTAAGTGGTGTATTTCGGCTGGAATACCTCAGCTTTGGGTTTAGGAATATGCCGTCTAAAAACTCCGGGACTAAAAATCCCAGGAAGCATAGGGGGTCTCCATCGGGCTCTGAGGATCTTGGGCATGCTTCGGCTGCACCAATCTCCCCTGAAGTATCAGAGGTTAGTGACCGTAGAGCACCCTCAGGAGTACCTGGTACTGTGGCTGTCCTCAGTTCACCTGCTCCTGTGTATGTAACAGAGGAGGTTTTTTCCTCAGCTCTGGGAGGGCTGGAAGAGAGATTGTCAACATTGATCGCTGCTTCCCTGTCAGAGGGAAAGCGCGCCCGATCTCCGTCTCCTCCCTCAGAGTACCTGTAAGCAGAGCAACAGTCCCATACAGGGATCGACCTACCTGAAGGGGATCAGGATGAGGTTGATTCTGTTGTAGAGGAATCAACAGTGGAAGAGCCATTCTCAGCATCACATGCTGAAAGATTATGGGTTCAGTCCCTGACTAACATGGTCCGATCAGCATTTAAAATGCCCCTTGCGGAGCCATCATCCACTTCTGTCTCCTCGTTGGGGTTGCTAAAAGCTCCCCAGACTGTTTGTTCCTTTCCAATCCATCCTTTACTGGAAGGGCTCATTTACCAGGATTGGGAACATCCTGATAAAATATTTACTCCTCCCAAGAGATTTCAGGTGGTCTATCCCATGGAGGATAAGTTCATCAAAAAATGGAGGGTCCCTACAGTGGACGCAGCCATCTCTTGTGTGAATAAATCACTGACATGTCCAGTGGATAATGTCCAAATGTTCAAGGACCCAATAGATAAAAAATTGGAGTCCTTATTAAAATCTGCTTTTGCTACAGCAGGCTTGGTGATACAACCAGCAGTGACAGCTATTGGGGTCTGCCAAGCAGTGAAGGATCAGTTGAAACAGGTCTTAAGGGACTTGCCAGATCAGCAGGCCCTTGCCCTAGCTGATCTACCTAGAGCCTTATGCTTTGCGGTTGACGCCATAAAGGATTCAATCCATCAGGCCTCCCGCCTTACGCTGTCTGTAGTACATATGCGCAGGCTTCTATGGCTCAAAAACTGGTCTGCTGAAGCCCCCTGTAAAAAATTGCTGGTCAGCTTCCCATTTCATGGTGAACGCTTATTCGGGGAAGACCTGGACAAATATATCCAGAAAATTTCCAGCGGTAAAAGTACACTCTTGCCGGTTAAAAACAGAGTTAGAGGTCCCTCTTTTAAGAGGCCCGCTTCTCCAGTCCCTAGGACATCGGCTGTGAAACAGTTCCGACGGCCTCCTCTGTCAAATCCCGGGGGTAAAAATCAGGGACAATCGCAGGGTAACAAGAAGCCCTGGGTCAGGAGAGGTACAAAACTTCCCCCAAAGTCAAATGCATGAAGGGTTGCCCCCACTCAATCGGGTGGGGGGAAGACTTCAGTTGTTCGCAGAAACCTGGCGGGACACGATCAGAGACAGATGGGTGCTCTCCGCAGTAAGTCTGGGATACAAATTGGAGTTAAAAGACTCCCCTCCTTCCCATTTTATAAGGTCGAACGTGCCAAGGGATCCCCCGGAAGAGAGGATCCCTCCTGTTGGCAATAGAACAACTATTGCTCCAAGCAGTAATTATGGAGGTCCCCCTAGAAGAATGGGGGTCCGGGTTTTACTCAAACGGGGACGTGAGGCCCATATTAAATCTAAAAGGGCTAAACAAATTCCTACATATCAGGACTTTCCGGATGGAGTCGATCCGATCGGTGGCCACTGCCCTACAAGGGGAGGAATGGTTAGCCTCGATCGACATCAAAGATGCTTATTTGCACATTCCCATCTTTCCAGTCCACCAAAAATTTCTACGCTTTGCAGTAGAAGGGCGCCATTTTCAGTTCAGAGCCTTACCCTTCGGTCTGGCCACAGCACCACGCGTGTTCACAAAAATTCTGGCCCCATTATTGGCCAATTTAAGAACACGAGGTGTAACGATAATGGCATATCTAGACGACTTGTTGCTGATAGACCACTCAGTGGAAAAATTAGAAGTGGTTGTTCACGAGACAATCGAGTATCTGGAATCTCACGGTTGGATTATCAACCGAGACAAGTCAGCCCTAAAACCAGTCAAAGGTCTGGAATACTTGGGGCTAAGGCTGGATTCAGACCAGAGAAAAATTTTCTTGCCTCAAGAAAAGGTGTCGTCTTTGAGAGATTTGATCCACCTAGTGGGTACAAAAAGACAGCCATCCATACGCCTGTGCATGAGGCTGCTGGAAAAAATGGTGGCATCATTCGAAGCAGTACCCTACGGTCAATTCCATTCAAGGAATTTGCAAAGGGCTATACTGTCAGCCTGGAACAAAAAAGTTCAGGCCCTAGACTTACCAATGTCCTTGTCCCCTTCCGTTCGCAAGAGCCTCCGTTGGTGGTTGGTTCCCCAGAATCTGGAAAAAGGGAAATCCTTCAGTCCGATTTCTTGGAAGGTGGTCACTACAGATGCCAGCCTTATAGGCTGGGGAGCAGTACTGGAGCAATGGTCTCTCCAGGGCAGATGGTCGGATGCAGAAAAGGCCCTGCCCATCAATCTCTTAGAGATACGAGCAGCCCGGTATGCCCTAGTAGCATGGACATCCAAACTCCAAGGGTCCCCTGTCAGAATTCAATCGGACAATGCCACGGCAGTGGCATATATCAATCATCAGGGTGGCACCAGGAGTCGTGCAGCCCAAAGGGAAGTAAATTGTATCCTGAAATGGGCAGATATGTCCCAGCCATATCCGCGGTATTCATTCCAGGAGTGGAGAATTGGAAGGCGGACTTTCTAAGTCGCCAACAATTATGTCCAGGGGAATGGTCCCTTCACCCCGAGGTTTTCCGGACAATATGTCAGCGGTGGGGAACACCGGATGTAGATCTGCTAGCATCCAGATTCAACGCAAAGGTGGACAGGTTTGTCAAGGGACAAGGGATCCCCTAGCTTGCGGCTCGGATGCCCTAGTGTTCCCTTGGGATCAGTTCAAGCTGATATATGCATTCCCACCGCCACAATTGTTACCTCGATTACTCCGCAGAATCAGGGTAGAAAAGAAACCAGTGATTCTGGTGGCTCCAGCGTGGCCCCGAAGAGCATGGTACGCGGAGATTGTAAAAATGTCTGTGGGGAGTCCTTGGACCCTCCCACATCGTCCGGACCTGCTTTCGCAAGGACCGATATACCACCCTTCCTTACCAGCCCTAGGTTTGACGGCCTGGCTATTGAAGCCCACATTCTAAAAAAGAGAGGTCTCTCTAATCCTGTGGTATCTACCATGATCAATGCCAGGAAGCCGGTATCCAGGCAGATCTACTATAGAATCTGGAAGGCGTACATCGCCTGGTGTGAGGCCAAGAAATGGCATCCACGTAAGTACGTAATAGGTAGGATTCTGGACTTCCTACAGTGGGCTGTAGATAGGAAGCTTGCCTTGAGTACTATCAAGGGTCAGATTTCGGCCTTGTCAATATTTTTTCAAAGGCCCTTGGCTTTGCATTCACTAGTCAAAGCTTTTATACAAGGAGTGATGCGTATTAGCCCTCCGGTTAATATTCCCATATGTCCATGGGACTTAAACCTGGTTCTGTCGGTTCTACAGAAACAACCATTTGAACCATTACAGCATATTTCCCTGGTTCTTCTCACCAGGAAATTGATTTTTCTAGTAGCCATTTGTTCGGCTAAAAGAGTGTCGGAATTAGCCGCTATGTCCTGTAGGGAGCCATATCTGGTTATCCATAAGGACAGAGTAGTGTTACGTCCTCATCCAGCCTTTCTTCCTAAGGTGGTATCGAGGTTTCATTTGAACCAAGATGTGGTTCTTCCTTCTTTTTTCCCCCAAACCTAGTTCAGTAGAGGAAAAATTATTACATTCTTTGGATGTAGTAAGAGCAGTTAAAGCTTATCTAAAAGCCACTGCTCAGATTCGCAGAACGGATACATTGTTTATTCTGCCGGAAGGCCCCAGAAGGGTTCAGGCAGCGTCAAAATCTACTTTAGCCAAGTGGATTCGACAGGTCATTATGCAAGCCTATGGCTTGAGAAGGAGACCGCCTCCGTTCAAAGTTAGGGCGCACTCCACGAGAGCAGTTGGAACTTCATGGGCAGTGCATCACCAGGCCTCCCTGGCTCAAATCTGTAAGGCCGCAACATGGTCTTCAGTACACACGTTTACTAGGTTCTACCAGGTGGACGTTAGAAGTCAGGAGGATGTCGCCTTTGGGCGCAGTGTGTTGCAGGCCGCAAAAGATTCTCATGTCTGATAGCGCTCAGCTTATGTATGGTGTATCCCCCCCTCATTGGGCATTGCTTTAGGACATCCCACATAGTAATGACTATGCCGCTCTGTGTCCCGTGATGTACGAGAAAGAAAATAGGATTTTTATAACAGCTTACCTGTAAAATCCTTTTCTTGGAGTACATCACAGGACACAGAGCTCCCACCCCTCTTTTGGGGACACTTATTGCTTTGCTACAAAACTGAGGTGCTCCCGGATGGGAGGGGCTTATATAGGGGAGGGTACTTCCGGTTTGGAAGTTGCCAGTGCCAGCACCTGAAGGTAAACTATATAACCCACATAGTAATGACTATGCCGCTCTGTGTCCCGTGATGTACTCCAAGAAAAGGATTTTACAGGTAAGCTGTTATAAAAATCCTATTTTTTGCTCCCTTGCGCTTGCACACCACTTCCATCCTGGTCAGAAATGATTCCAGGACTGCCGACAACTGGTTCATAGGGACCGCAGGTGCTGGAGCACTGCCTGTTGCCTCTGACATGCATGGGGAAGCTGGTGACACTGACTCCATAATTGTCCCTCTCTGAGACTCCTCAGAAAAAAAGTCCACCCACAGGCTGTGCTGACTGAGGAGGGGAATGCCCAGGGGACTCACCAACCTGGACTAGGACCGCTTGGTTACGCTGCCTGCGTTGCACTGTACCAGCGAAAGTGAGCTGTGAGGGAGAGTGAGGAGATTTGCGCCGTTGCCAGCAGAAAATGGCCGCCGCAATGTGCTCAGGCGATCCACGGCAAGATGGCCGCCATACAAAGTGAATGGGAAAACAGCCCCAGCGACATGCAGGCAACCATGAGCCCCCCCCCCCAGGGCAGTATGAACCCCAGGCACCCCACACAGCACAGCGCCAGCAATGGTGACAGAGCGTGACAATAAAAAACAGGGGGAGACAGGGAAAATACCCCACACAGAGAAACACACAGCATGTACTCACCTGCAGGCAGGAGAGACTACTTACCCGTCCCCTGAGGGACCCACTGGTGTGTTTCTGACAGGACTATCACAGTGCGGTACTGAGTAGCTGTCGGGCCCGGTCCACCGCGAAAGATACAGCAGGACTGTTCTATCTTGAGAGGGCCGCATAAAAGCCCACTGGCCACCCCTGGAGTCGTGGGGCATGTCGTGAACTGAGTCTCACGCACACAAGGCGAGGATCAGCACGCTCGATGGTCGGACAGGGAAGACTACGAGGATATCTTGTACCCAACCTGTTGCCCAGCCGACAGTTGATAGAAGGTTTCAAAAAATAAAACAAGAAAAATTCCAAAAAGGAACAACAATAGGTCAGGAGACTGGCTCCTGAGAGAGCCACGTCTTCTTCTGCTAGTCAGAAAAAAACGGAGGTCTGCTGACTGCAGTGGGAGGGTTATGTCCGGAGGGACCGCCCCCCTGGGCGGGGCTGTTCAGCTCTGGCTTTTTAGAATGTATGTATAACATTTCACATTCTGCCTAGGTCTTCTCCTGCAAGCAGGGACATAACCCACGGGTAAAGTGTTAAAGAGGCTGTGTCAGTCCATGGACGATAACAGAAATATGCACATTTACTGTACTACTGACTGCTTAGCAGAAACACAGGAACACCACATTCCCCTCTCAGAACGGCAATCTGCCTTGTTTACATAGGCAGACTGCCTTTCTCCTGAACGATCGGCGGGTTCCAGCAGACATTGCGTCCGCCACACCCGCTGATTGGCTCCTGCTGGATCGCCAGCGCCGCGCCCGCACACCCCAGGTACCTGATCTGCCACAGAGCGGCCATCCTGAAGCAGTATACCTACAGTGGGCGGTCGCCAAGTGGTTAAAAGGATAAGTTCATCTTTTACCAAAAAATAATACATGCACAGTTTTTGCAGGTAAAAAAAATGTGCATTTACTATTTTATGTTTTGGGAGTCTGTAAAGCACTGCACCAGCAATCAGCAGATCGCTGGTACCCTACAGGACTCCTGCAGACTTGTCAGTGTATTGGTTTGCTCATATTTTGTATGGGCAAGCAGATACTCACTGACAGGAAGAACAAATGAACTACCACAGTGCTCAACAGCGCCATGGTAGTTAATTGAGAACTAAAAGCTGATAGCCGCAAAGGTTGTCATGACTATTCACAGAGGACTGTGAATGAATAACATGGCCGGGCAGGGGGAGAGTGACAATGGGCGCTCAGAGAAGATGCTCACTGTCACTAGGGTGGGGGGGGGGGGGGGTTCTAAAATGGGGAATGGCTGTAGCTGGTAAGGTGAACTTATCCTTTAAAGGCTTCCTTATAATGCCTGATAGCATACCCATCAGGTATGTCACAGTCTAAGTTAATTTAAATATTCATCAAAATGCCTGATGAAATACCCACCAGGCATGTCAGACTCTTTCTAGGCTTAAATATTCAAAATGATCTTTCAGTTACTATAGCCATAAGAACACACTTAACTGTAGGGGTGATTAAAGGATTGCACACCTCCCAACACCACTCTACCTGGGTATATCCTCATCTATGACTTTAAATCTTACAGTAGTCTTTTTCTGCCAGGTCAAAAGAAGAAGCTGCCTTAAAGTACAACTAAATGCATTTTTTTTTTCATTTTGGATACAGTACGGGATGGTTAGAACTCCTGTAAGGTTTATTTTTGCCATTTATGTCCCGTTGGACACAGACCACATCCCATAGACAAACCAGGAACCATTTTAACTCATTCCTTTCATAGCCCAACAAATCCCTAATATAGAATGGAATCTGAGGAGGAATCTAAAATGTAACATATTCTGCTTCTGTGCCTTATTAGATGCGTGGATAATTTTCTCTCTGAGATGTGCTACCTTTTTTCAAAGAAAACAGAACTTTTAGATTTTTATTTTTTTATTTTTACACTACTGGGTTTAACTGATAACGCTGCAAAGAGCTGTCTAGTATGCACTAATCCATGAAGGCTAATCAGAAATTTGCTTCCTTGCACCATACAAAGCATGAAGTTGTTAAAAGTGCACACCTGTGGTAAGAGTTTAGATACAGGAGCTGTTAAATTGAAACTAAAATAACGACTCGCATTGCGCCCTGTTGACCTCCTGATGCTGCAATGAAAATATTAGACCTTAGATGCAGAATTATAAGATGTTAGCCGACTAGCCAATGCAGCACCAACAACAGGCATGTCACACAGCTCTACCAGGTAAGGGCCATTATCCTTGAGGCTGGACCTTACAAATGCATGCCACACTGAATACAGGCTGCAAGGAGGAAAGATGAAAAGTCTGCCTGGTGTTCCAAAAACAAGGCAGCTTTGACATCTGTGTCTGCATCTAAGGTTTGATCTGTAATTGACACTCTAAGTCAGAAGAATAAAGTAGAGGACTGTTCAGCCCTGAGAGTGGAAAATGGTCTTATAACACTTGGATCATGTTGCACTGTTCATTTTCATTATATTACAGGAGAAAAGACTGCAGAACGCTCACAAGTACAAATGGTCTTCGAAAACAATGCCATAATAGAATAAGGCATAGAAAAATAAAGCATACATTGAAGGGCTGAAGAAAAAGGCAACATAATTTAATAAATAGGTAGAACATACATAAAATGCTACACAAGCATTTTTTTTTATAAACAAAATGTTTCTAAAATGACCTTTCCCTTTCAATATTCTCATTCATTTAAATTGATCTTTCCTATAATTCCTTTTGTTGAGCATTAACCATGGAAACAATGCCTGTTAGAGATTGTAAGCGCTAATGAGCAGGACCCTCTGATTCCTCCTGTATTGAATTGTATTGTAACTGTACTGTCTGCCCTCATGTTGTAAAGCGCTGCGCAAACTGTTGCCGCTATATAAATCCTGTATAATAATAATGCTTAAACTGTGGCTAGGATTTCCCAAAATCGACACACTCTTCAACTAATACAGGCGGTCCCTGGGTTACAAACAAGATAGGGACTGTAGGTTTGTTCTTAAGTTGAATCTGTTTGTAAGTCGGAACAGGTACCGTTTTTAAGTGTTGCTCCAGCCCAAAAATTTATTTTTAAGCATTTTGGAAAACATAGGGAAGGGTTATCACCCCTGTAACATTTGTTTTGCTGTCTGTACCCCTGTTCAGAAGATTTCACCTCACCTTTCTGTCCCAATGACAATTGAATTTTGAAAATTTTTGGTTGTTAGGGAAACATGGATTGTTGAAAAGCATCAGTGGAGACACATTTTCCCCATATTTACTCTTATAGGAGAGAATTTCCCTTCCTAGGGGTAGATTTCCTCTCACTTCCTGTTGTCTCCCTCCGTTTGTAAGTAGGAGTTATTTGTAAGTCGGATGTTTGTAAGTAGGGGACTGCATGTAAGAGGTTCTTTGTTTCTATCAGAACTCTGCAGAGTGTGTCCGGCTAAAGCCTCGTACACGCGATCAGATTTTCAGACGATTGAATGTCCGTTTTTTGTTGCATGCTAGTCTCATGTCGAAAGTGAAGGTTACTCACCATACGAAAATTCCCATACGAATGTGTGCACTGAAAATAAGTAGGCCATGCTTTTTTGTTGTGCAGGGTGTGATCTTAAACTACACTGCATGACGTCATAATAATCATCAAGATGAATTAAATATTTTCTTTTAATACATTAGGACTTAAACTGAAAGGCAGAACACCCAGTTAGCTGCTACAATCCTTACAACGTAAGAATTTGACATGACAGGGAGGATTTTTTATTTTTTTTTTTAACAAAGCTGGGAGTTTCACAAGGTAATTTCTAGCCCCATTATTATAATATATCATCAGCAATGAATCAGCATTCTTAATGTACATGAACACTACTTCTAAAAAAATCCAGCAACAGATTATTTGCTTAAGAAGTATCCAGGAAGGTCTGGTAGAACACTGATCTTTTAACTTTACTAGTTTGAATTTTGAAAAGAGGTCGGCTATGGCAGGTCTTTTATATTTCTCAAACTCAGTTTTTTTTTTAAAAAACTGTTCATTTTGTGTTTGTGAAGAACTCTAGCAGCGAAATATCTGAGTTTCCAGTTTTGCCCATACATAAATATATTCAATCCTACAGCATATTAAAAACGGCACATAAACTACAATTAGAACATACCGAGAAACAGCGTATTATGTATAGGCTATTAATGTTCTAAAGCAGTGTTTCTCAACTCCAGTCCTCAAGGCGCCCTAACAGGTCATGTTTTCAGGATTTCCCTCAGATGAAACAGCTGTGGGAATTACTAAAGCAGTTAAACTGATCAAATCACCTGTGCAAAACAATGGAGAGCCTGAAAACATGACCTGTTGGGGCGCCTTGAGGACTGGAGTTGAGAAACACTGTTCTAAAGTAACATATGTAAATAAAAAGCATTAATAGCTGATTAAACACAAAAGAAACACTCAAGTTTTAGAAACACTGGTTTTGGACAAAGTTGAATGAGAAAGCCAGTAAGGAAAGTCAGTAAGCGCCCAGCAGAAAACACCTGTAGACATTGCAATAGCAGATGACCTGACAGGGTGGCACTACCTGTTATCATTTACAATGCTGAAGGATTTTTGTTGAACCGAGTCGCTACTAAATGCAGTTGGGCGACCGGCAGCTGTGTTGGGTTGGTTCTTCACATCACTTCGATTGCTGTGATAAGAAGAAAAACATCAAGAAGTATCTCTAGTGATCCTACTAATAAAAGCCCTTGACATTTTTAACAAGATGGATGCATCAGCTTTGTTTCCAATATATAAATCGTCTGTTTAGATGCAAAGACAGAGATGGATAGGCACTTTGCAGGCTCTGTACAGTTTAATTTTAACATATCTAATTATTAAAAGCGAATATGCATTTTTCAGGAGTTAAATTTCTATGTGCGCTGCAGAGTCTAGTTCTAATGATCCTAAAGACTTTTGTATGGAAAGCACATATGACTTGTCTCCTAAGTGTTTCTTGGTACCTAGAATGAACGGATTGCCTCATTAATTTTGGAAACCGGTCTATCCTTAAATATCTTCAACATAAACATGTCAAAAACAAAAGGCTTTTTTTATGATACATTTCATGGGGGTTATAAACCAGGAGCAAGCATACATTTAAAAAACTCAGTTCATTTCAAACCAAAGGTTGGCTAGATCAAGTGCTTACAAATTATTTATCCAATATTATGAGGAAAAAAAATCCTAGTCCTTAAAAATACATTTTATCATCTTAATATGTTTCCTGAAATTCATTCTCAGACAGAAAAACTGCAAACTGTGAAGACATATTCGACTTATTTAGTATATAAAAGAAGAAAAAAAAAGAAGCTTGCAGACCTATCTATATGTACACAACAATTAAACCTGAAAAGGCAGCATTTGAGCATAACATGCTAACTGGCTTATCTTTAATCTGATATTCATCTACTGTACCTAACAAACCCTAATGATGGTCTGTATCCATTCTCTGAAATTCTTTGATTCAGATAATTTCAGCTGCTAAAAATGTAATCCGACATGTTCAGTGATTCAAGCATTGCCCTTTCTCAGATCCCTTTACAGTCTCAACTTGAGTTGAGTATAAGAGCAGAGCTGCACAGAACACAAAATTACATGAAGAGGATTCAGTCAAAACAAAAAAAAAAAAGCCCCATGAAAAGTAGGGTTGTCCCGATACCACTTTTTTAAGACCGAGTACAAGTACCGATACTTTTTTCCAAGTACTCGCCGATACCGATACTTTTTTTTTAATCTCTTTTAAAAAAAAAATTTTTTTTTTTTTTTACAATTTTTTTTTTTTATTTATTGATTGATTTTTTATAATGTTTTCTTTTTTTAAGGGGTGGGGGGTGGACAGTGTCAGTGTGTTTTTTCTTCTATTTTATTTTATTTATTTTTTACAATTCATTTCTTTATTATTTATTTTTTTATAAAAATTTTTATTTTTTTATCAGCCCTGTTGGGGGGCTTTGGTGAGATATCAGGGGTCTTAACAGACCTCTGACATCTCCCCTTTGAGACAGAGAAAGGGACTAGGGACAGATTCCCCAGTCCCTTTCTCAGCAGCCTCTGCTGCGCTGAAAATGAATGGAGAGAAGACCGCGGCTTCTCTTCATTCATAAACTAAAACATTGTAAACACAGTTTACGATGTTTCAGTTATGTGAATGGACAGAGTCAGTGATCACTGACTCTGTACATTCCGAACGGTAAGGAGCCAGAGTTACCGGCTCCTACCTCCGCTCTCCATCCTGACAGATCGAGGGGGTGGAGGAGGAGAACAGAGGGGGATGGCAGCACGGAGGAGGACACTGATTGGGATGGCAGCACGGAGGGGGACACCTATTGGGACGGCGGCACGGAGGAGGACACTGATTGAGATGGCAGCACGGAGGGGGACACCTATTGGGACGGCGGCACGGAGGAGGACACTGATTGAGATGGCAGCACGGAGGGGGACACCTATTGGGACGGCGGCACGGAGGAGGACACTGATTGGGATGGCAAGTATCGGGTGAAGCATCGGGAGCATTTGCCCGAGTACAAGTACTCAGGCAAATGCTCGGTATCGGTGCCGATACCGATACTAGTATCGGTATCGGGACATCCCTAATGAAAAGCACGAAAGGCTACCTTAAAAATAAAGATTTAAAAATAAAGATTTAAAAAAAAAAAAAAAAGAAGAAAAAAATATCGTTAAGTGCCGATTTACACAGGGGCAACCTGTCAGGCGACTTGTCAGCCTGACAAGTTGCGCTCAATTCAGTACAATGGAACCATTCTAATAGGAGCGACTCAAGTCACTCCGACTTAGAAAAAAATAGGATTTTTGTACTCACCGTAAAATCCACTTCTCTGACGTCCATGGACTGACACAGCTGGATACTGTAAAAGTGTGGGTATATGTCCCTGCTCGCAGGAGAAGATCTAGGCAGAATGTTAGATGTTAAAACATTCTAGAACAAACCAGAGCTGAACAGCCCCGCCCAGGGGGGCGGTCCCTCCGGACATTACCCTCCCACCTGCAGCTAGCAGACCTCAGTTCGTAACAAAGCAGTACAAACCTTAAAAAGGAAGGGTGGGTGCTGTGTCAGTCCATGGACGTCAGAGAAATGGATTTTACGGTAAGTACAAAAATCCTATTTTCTCTTATCGTCCATGGACTGACACAGCTGGATACTGTAAACGTGTGGGACGTCCCAAAGCAGTATCAGAAGGGTGGGAGTAAATAGTAAAGGAACAACCAAAACTTCACAACGGAGGAGTTGCGACATTAAACAGCGGCCTGCAATGCTTTTCGGCCGAAGGGAGCATCCGAAGATGCAGCCACATCAACCTTATAAAATCTTGAAAAGGTATGAACGGACGACCAGGTCGTCGCCTTGCACACTTGTGCAACCGACGCTTGATGTAAGAAGGGCCAGGAAGCACCAATTGCCTTGGTGGAATGCACCGCAACTGTAAAGGGAGGCGCCCGTCCCTTAAGGGCATAGGCCTGTATGACGGTCTGCCTGATCCACCTAAAGACGGTGGCAGACGACACCGCTCGGCCCTGTTTTGGACCAGACACAGATTTCCGAATGGAAACAATAGCAGACAGGTTAGAGGTCGACCGATATATCGGCTGGCCGATATATCGGCCGATATTTAGGCATTTTTGATAAATCGGCTTTGGCCGATTAATATCAAAACTGGCCGATATTATTCACTGGCTGCACTTCCTCCCCCCTCCTCCTCCCTCCTCCACACTTCTCCACACTCAGCAGCATCAAGCGCCGTGCTGTGTGTGTGTGTGTGAAACTGAAAGTAAGAGGAGAGAGAGAGGATGTGTCAGCTTGATGTCGGGGGTGGGCGGGACCCAGCAGATATTACACCAGCCAATGGGATGGTATCTGGGCGGGCCACTACGTCTAAAGCAGCCCAATCATTGGCTGGTGTAATTTAGCTGCTGGCCCGCCCACCCCCACATCGAGCTCAATTCTAACAGCTCTCTCTCTCTCTCTCTCTCCTCTCTGTCAGTTTCACACATTACACTCGGCTTAGTGTGAAACCTGCCAGTGCCCCAAGCCAGTGCCATCTGTCAGTGCCCAAGCCAGTGCCATCTGTCAGTGCCCCCAGCCAGTGCCCCCAGCCAGTGCCCCCAGCCAGTGCCCCCAGCCAGTGCCATCTGTCAGTGCCCCCAGCCAGTGCCATCTGTCAGTGCCCCCAGCCAGTGCCATCTGTCAGTGCCCCCAGCCAGTGCCCCAGCCAGTGCCCCCAGCCAGTGCCATCTGTCAGTGCCCCCAGCCAGTGCCATCTGTCAGTGCCCCCAGACAGTGCCATCTGTCAGTGCCCCCAGCCAGTGCCAATCAGTGCCACCGCCAATCGGTGCCATCTGTTAGTGCCACCAGCCAGTGCCAATCAGTGGCACCCAAATCAGTGCCCCCAGCCAGTGCCATCTGTCAGTGCCCCCAGCCAGTGCCATCTGTCAGTGCCCCCAGCCAGTGCCATCTGTCAGTGCCCCCAGCCAGTGCCATCTGTCAGTGCCCCCAGCCAGTGCCATCTGTCAGTGCCCCCAGCCAGTGCCAATCAGTGCCACCGCCAATCGGTGCCATCTGTTAGTGCCACCAGCCAGTGCCAGTGTCACCCAAATCAGTGCCCCCAGCCAGTGCCATCTGTCAGTGCCCAAGCCAGTGCCCCCAGCCAGTGCCATCTGTCAGTGCCCCCAGCCAGTGCCATCTGTCAGTGCCCCCAGACAGTGCCATCTGTCAGTGCCACCAGCCAGTGTCAATCAGTGTCACCGCCAATCGGTGCCATCTGTCAGTGCCACCAGCCAGTGTCAATCAGGGCCATCTGTCAGTGCCACCCAAATCAGTGCCACCGCCAATCGGTGCCATCTATCAGTGCCACAGCCAGTGCCATCTGTCAGTGCCCCCAGCCAGTACCAATCAGTGCCACCAGCCAGTGCCATCTGTCAGTGCCACAAGCCAGTGCCAATCGGTGCCATCTGTCAGTGCCACCGCCAATCAGTGCCATCTGTCAGTGCCACCGCCAATCAGTGCCATCTGTCAGTGCCACCAGCCAGTGCCAACCAGTGTCACACGCCAGTGCCACCCAGTTCCAAGTGCCACTGCCAATCAGTGCCATCTGTCCGTTCCAAACCAGTGCCCCCTGCTGCCAATCGGTGCCATCTGTCAGTTCCGAACCAGTACCACCTGCCAGTGCCATCTGTCAGTTCCAAACCAGTGCCATCTGTCAGTTCCAAACCAGTGCCACCTGTCAGTTCCAAACCAGTACCGCCAGCCAGTGCCACATGCCAGTGCCATCTGTCAGTTCCAAACCAGTGCCATCTGTCAGTTCCAATAGTGCCACCTGCCAGTGCCATCTGTCAGTTCCAAACCAGTGCCACCTGCCAGTTCCAAACCAGTGCCATCTGTACTGAGGACATCAAGTGTGTGCTAGAGTGACAGGAGTAAGCAGGAAGGAATAGAGTGGGTGAGGGTTTTTTTTTTATTTTTTTTTAATCGGCCTAAAATATCGGCCACAAAAATCGGCATCATATATCGGCCATCGGCCGCCCCAATTTCAAAATATCGGCATCGGCATCGGCCAGAGAAAAACCCATATCGGTCGACCTCTAAGACAGGTACACTCGTAAGGCTTGTACCCATCTTAATGTATGAAGCGCAAACTCTCAGGGATGTGATGGGTGAGGACACAAGGACAGAAGAACAATGTCCTTCTTAAGGTGAAAGGCCGAGACCATCCTTAGAAAAGAAGGATGGTCGTGGGCGCAACACCAACATATCCTTATGGAGGACCAAGTAAGGCGACTTGCTGGACAAGGCCGCCAACTCAGACACCCGTCTAACCGAAGCAATGGCTACTAAGAAGGCCAACTTCCGGGACAAGGTCAAGAGAGGAATCGCTCTGATATTCTCAAAGGGATGTTCTTGGAGAACCGAGATGCATCAAAATCAGATCCCAAGTAGGGAGAGGAGGCTTGACAGGGGGGATCACATGGCGAACCCCCTGCACAAAAGGTGCTAATCAAGGAATGGCCCCGGTAGCGGTCGTTGAAAAAGACAGCCCGGGCCGAAATCCGACCCTCAAAAAAGGTATGCAAGGCCAGCTTTTGGGTCACACCACGCTGTAAGAACTGCAAAATCCTGGGAACGGAATACATCCGAGGACGCCACTCCTCGCACATAGCAATGTAAGCCTTCCAGGTACGGCGAGATATCTTTCTGGAGGAAGATTCCCGTGTCAACAACATAGAAGAGATGACCGAATACGAGAGAACTCGGTCCTTCAGCACCTGGGTTTAAACAGCCATGCCATTAAAGCCAAGGACTGTAAAGCAGGATGAAGTATGGGATCATGAGACAGAAAGTCCATCCCAATAGGCCGTCGCCAGGAACGTCTGCGACTAGCCGAAATATATCGGCGTACCAATGTCGCCGTTCCGGAGCACTGGAATGGCCTCAGCCCCTACTCTGCGAAGCCGGCGAGGCAACAACAGTAGCGGAGGGTAAGCATATATCAGGCGATACTGCCCCCACGGGCTTCCAACGCGTCTGACACGTCCGCCCAGAGGTCTCTGGACCGGACCACGATCTTGCCACCTTGCGAGTGAGTCGAGAGGCCATAAGGTCCACTTCCGGTGCCCCACTTCCGGTAAAGAAGGTGGAAACACCTCCGGATGCAAGGACCCTTCTCCTGCAATGCACACGGCCGACAGGACCGTCTTGCAGTGAGATGTATGAAAATCCCAAAGAGACTCCGCAATGCATCGGAGAAGGGAGGCCCCAGTGTACAGGGTGCCTCAAATGTTGGCCAATAAAGGCAACTTGACGGAACTTCCCTAGAAACTCGGTCAGAGGACTAGTACCTCAGCCTCCACAGGTGGCGCAAACCCACCCCGGGCACAGAGACCCTAAAGGCTAAAGCAGTTGTAGTGCACCTGCTAGACGACTGCATAGCACTGAAGGCGCGCACACCGTTGGCGCGTGGGAAGAACCGAAGTACCCCACGCATACTCAGAGAATGCAATACCTACAACTACTGTGAATGGATTTAGTGTAGTGTATAAACATAATGTGTATGTTTACATCGTGTATTGCACCAAAGGCATGCATGTCATGTAGCGTGGGCGGAAACCCACGCAGACTGCAAAGACATACCGGGTAGGTATGTTAGTATGTGGATATCCAATCGCACAAATTTAGACTGTGCATAGCGCCGAAGCGCCCATACCAATGGAGTGTGGGAGGGAACCGGAGTACCCAGAGGAAAACCACACAGACTGCCTACACATATCGTGTAGGTATTATAGCATGCGTGATAAACATTGAACATGTTTAACTGTGCAGAAGGCCAAAGGCGCACATACCGTCAGCGCGTAGGAGGAAACCGGAACACCCGTAAGAACTCCACGCAGACAGCACACAGATACCGTGTAGGAATGATAGCATGTGAATCAACATATTGCACATGTTTATGCTGTGCATTTTCATTGGAGCATGGGGGGAAACCGGAGTACCCGGAGGAACCCCACGCAAACATATTGAACATGTCTATACTGTGCAGATAGCCGAAGCGCACATACCATGAGAGTGCGGGAGGACACCGGAGCCCCCGCCGACCCAGAGAGTATAATACATACATATACTGTGAATGTATCTGGAGTCGTGCATAAACATATTTTGTACGTTTATATCATGTATGAAACACAGCATTGGAACATGGGGGGGGGGAAACCCCCGCAGACACAGAGACCAATAACACATACATACACTGTGAATGTATGCAGTGTAATGGTATAGGATGAGTTTAAATTATGGCGCAGAGGCGCATAATCTTCTCTGTATCATTCCAACCTGCTTGACTGTGCTGCCGAAGCAGCATGCAGGTAACAGGTAACCTCTGATCCTCAGACCGTGTGTCTGTCAGAGCTCAAATCATTTCCCAGGAAATGGAGGGAAATGTTGCCTCAGGATATCCACAGAAGGCTCACAGGGACTAGATACATAAATAAATAAAGTCCTCCCCCACCAAATCATCCATGCTGCTCTGAGGCAGCGTGTGAGGAAAACAGTGAGGAAACTGTGTAAAAGAAAGGCTTGTCACAGCAATTCTAGCTTGAGAGTGTTTCTCACATCAATGAGATCACTTACAAGCACCCTGTCATTCACTGACACAGAACTGGAGTCTTCCTCACAAGGGAATGTCCTGTTCATAAACATTAAATATTCAGAGGTACGGTCCTGAGCATAGTAGCTAGGCCCATATCTGACTCAGAGCACTCCTTCACTAAAGATTTTTTGTGGGGGGAGGGGGCATATAGCTCCTTTTGCTCGCACACCGCTTCCATTCTGACAGGAATGATTCCAGGACTGCTGACAACTGGTACATAAGGACCGCAGGTGCAGGAAACATATGAACATGTTTAACTGTGCAGCACTGTCAGTTGCCCCAGGCAAGTGTGGAGAGCAGGTGTATCAGACTCCATAACGCCACCCTCTGAGACCTTATACACTATACAGTGAATATACAGTCCACACACTGGCTACGCTGAGGCTGAGGAGGGGATACCTGGGAGGACCCACCAACCCGTAAGGACCGCTCAGTCTGTGAGGAGATTGTGAGGGGATTCGCGCCGCCGACAGAAATAAATGCGCGGCGGCCACAAGAAAGTGGCCGCAGCCATAACTGCGCCACTGAACGCCAAGATGGCCGCCGAGCGCGAAATTCAAAGCTCTAATGTGCGCCAATGGCACACGCAATAACCACCTCAAACAGCGCCAATGCGTGCGCTAACAGCGCACACAATAATCACCTCACACACCAGAAAAAACTGTAGACATGAGCGCCCAGCCAGGCCAGAGTGACCCCCAAGCACCCCACAGCACAGTACCAGTACAGGGTGCAGAGAGCAGCATAACAGGGGGGAGACAGGGAGAAACCCTCACACACAGAAACACAGCCAGCATGTACTCACCTGCAGTAGGAGAGACTACTTACCCGTCCCTTTCAGGGACCCACTGGCTTGTTTCAGACAGACCTATCAAAGAGTCGTACTGCGTAGCTGTCGGCCCGGTCGACTGCAAGAGATACAGTCAGTCAAGTACTGTTCAAACTTGAGAGGACCGCGGGAGCATGAAAGCAACCCGGCCACCCCTGGAGTCATGGGGCATGTCGTGAACTGAGTCTCATGCACACAAGGCGAGGATCAGCGCGCTCGATGGTCGGACAGGGAAGACTACGAGGATACTAGTGTACCCAACCTGTTGCCCAGCCGACAGTTGATTGAAGGTCTCAAAAATAAAATAATAAAATTCCCAAAGGAATAAAATGTAAAAGTAAAATCTTCCAGGAGACTGGCTCCTGAGAGAGCCACATCTTCTCCTTCTGCTAGGCAGAAAAAAACTGAGGTCTGCTAGCTGCAGGTGGGAGGGTAATGTCCGGAGGGACCGCCCCCCTGGGCGGGGCTGTTCAGCTCTGGTTTGTTCTAGAATGTTTTAACATCTAACATTCTGCCTAGATCTTCTCCTGCGAGCATGGACACATACCCACACGTTTACAGTATCCAGCTGTGTCAGTCCATGGACGATAAGAGAAAGGTTATTGTACTACTTTGGGGTGACTTGGGAGCGGCTTGCATTGACTTCTATTAAAGAAGTTGTTTGCAAGCCACGCTGAGGTTGCGCTGTGCAGGGCGGCTTCAGAGTCGGACGATTTTGAAGCCGCCCCTGTGTGAACTGGCACTTAAGGAAACTTCTATTGAGAGAAATACAGAGGCTTTCATTACTGACCTCTTTCTACAACATACAACTGCTAACTAACTACCTAGCTATCTTTAGTTTTGATGCAAAGTCACTGACCTGAAACAAAAAATGCAACACCTTGTGGTTGATTTACTAAAACGAGAGAGAGTGCAAAATCTGGTTTAGCTGTGCATAGAAACTAATCAGCTTCTAAATTCGGCTTGTTCAGTTAAAGGGGTTGTAAAGTTTTGCGTTTATTCCCCTTAATGCATCCTATGCATTAGGGTGAACAAAACATCCGACAGTACCGCCCCCCCCCCGTTTTACTTACCTGAGCCCGTTCGCCCCCGACGTCCTCTTCACCGCTCAGCCTGGCCGTTGAATTGCTAGAGTGGATGGATTGAAAGCAGCGCAGCCATTGGCTCGCGCTGTTGTCAATCACATCCAATGACGCGGGGGGCGGGGCCGAGTGATACAGTGAGCGGCTGTAGCCGCCGGCTGTATCACGGTAGCGCGCCCGTAAGAACCAACCACCATGTAAGAGACCTTGCATGAATGTGCTTTGTCCTTGCAGGGAGGGGCTGAGACAGCCGCCGAGGGACCCCAGAAGACCAGGTTCGGGGCCACTCTGTGCAAAACGAGCTGCACAGTGGAGGCAAGTATAACCTGTTATTTATTTTTTAACGGGAATCTTTAGTGTCCCTTTAAGCTTTGACAAAAAAAAAAACCCTGGAAGCCGGATTGGTTTCTATACAGAGCTGCATCAGATTTTGCACTCTTGTTTTAGTAAATCAACCCCATTATTCAGAACACTCAACTTACACATTTGCTCCTAGTCAGTGACATAAAAAGTATTGAAGCCACAGGATCAACATAATAAGAAAAGTGCGATCTTTCCTTAACAGTGGAAGTGAAATACAGGCACCACGCTTTTCCTCAGCTTCTACGTTATTTTTTTTAACTACATATAAGGTGAACTAGGATACACTGTATATAGTGCATCAGGCTAAAATACATACTATAGCAAAAGAAGAAAAAAATGGGTATACATTTTTTTGCCCATCGACAGACCAAAAATACAGTCTCATGAACAGCAATTTAAAATATGTTAAACTATCTAGGTAAAAAAACACTTGAAGGGAATGTGGAAGTCAAAGTAAGACAGTGTGGCTGGTATAAAAAAGGCAAATAGTTGCTCACTGTGCAAGGGAAATTTCCCCAGAGTTTAGCGAATGAGGTGAAACGCTGACTTTTGTCATCCAATCATGTGCAAGTAAAAATGCAGATTTTGACATGATTGGGTATTTTTTTGTAATGTGAATTTCAAAGCTCTGGGGAAAGTTGTGATAACAAGCAGAAAGACTGGGTATGGGAGAATGTGCAGCTGCACAGTGCTCCCACGGAAAAGAAAGTCAACACATTTTCTTACAGGAAAGCCCCTGTAAGGCTGGGTTCACACTTATGCAAATTGGATGCAGGTTTCCTCATGACCGGAGACTGTGATCGGCTCTGGAGCCGGTTCACACATCTCCTAGGCGGCTGCAGAGCGCACTGCAAAAAGGTCCTGTGCATCTTTGGCTCTGTTTCAGATCCGAATTCAGGCAAAAATTCGGACCCGGTTCGCCACCTGAAACGGTGAACAGGAACCTCCTGCTGCAAGCTGCTCTGCAGCTAAAGGATAACCATGGAAAATTATGAAACTAACTTATAACTCAATAATGATGCTACCCAGTTTTAAAAGGTATACAGGCAGTCTCCAGGTTACAAACAAGATAGGTTCTATCGGTCTGTTTTTAAAGCGGAGGTTCCGCGACCATTCGTTTTTTTTTTTTTTTGTATTAAATCAGTGGATTTATATATCGCAATTGAGTACTCACTTTTTAGGTGTCTTGCAGCATCACCCGTCCGTTTTCATAGTAAAGATAAACTTATATTATTTTATCTATGCATTTGCCATTTTGCTTGTGGGCATTGTGAAGCCCACAAGCAATTGCTTCCTGGATGCGGTGAATGCTCAGCTCCCGGCATTCACCGCTCTATCTCGGGGATGCGCACTCTCTACGGCGACCTGCGCCGTAAGCATTATGGTTGTCATAGTAACGGGCGGCGTCATCCCCAGTACACGCCGCGGGAGCTCCCATAGATCACTGCGGCTCTATCTCGGGGATGCGCACTCTCTACACAGCATACACAGCGACCCGTAGCACAGCAAAGGACACGCCTACTCCCGCGGGAGGAAATCCCGGAAGTAGGAATGAAGAAAGAAGATTAATGAAAACTGCACAGCAAAAAAAAAAAAAAAGGTTAGTCTTTTGTTTATATTCATGCTAAGAGGGACTGTTGACAGCAATCTGTAAAATGTGGGTGAACCTCCGCTTTAAGTTGAATTTGTATGCAAGTCGGAAAAGGTAAAACATTTTAAGTGTAGCTGCAACCAAAAATAAAAACTATTTTTTAAGCTTTTTGGGTAGCATAGGGAAGGGTTAACACCTCTAACATTTGTTTGGTTTTCTATGTCCCTGTTCAGAAGATTTCACCTCACTTTCCATACCTGTGACAATTAGATTTTGAAAATGTTAGGTTGTTGTGGAAACAAGGATTGGTGACAAATAGGGATGAGCTCAGGCGTGTTCGCATTGAACACGTGCAGAGCCCGCCAAGGAAGTCGGCACCGTCGGAACCGCACTGCTCTAATCACAGGCAGGGAGACATTGTCCCGATGCTCGGCTGCAGAGATCGGGAAATGTCACCCTGCCTGTGATTAACGCAGCGCGGTTCCGACGGTGCCGACTTCCTTGGCGGGCTCTGCAAGTGTTCAATGCAAACACGCCTGAGCTCATCCCTAGTGACAAAGCTTCAGTGGCGACACCGTTTTCCCATAATAACTCTTACAGGAGTGAATTTCCCTTCCTAGGGGTAAATTTTCTCTCACTTTGTAAGTAGGAGTCATTTGTAAGTCGGGTGTTTGTAACTAGGGGAGCGCCTGTACTGGATAAGTCAGCCAAGTGCTTCAACAATTGCGATACTGAGTAATTCAACTATTCAAAAAAAATTCAGTTACATTTTGTGACAAGAGTACTGGGCCAAATGTAATTTTTCCATTTATTCCTAAAAATAATACCTGAAACCGTCTAGAGTAGGAGTATTGAGGTGAGGGTTCGGTGGGTCACTGTGACATCGAGGCACCTTCACTGGTCTGGGACTATTGCGATGTGTAACTAATATGCAAAAATATGGTGTTAGAATACAAAAGGAAGAAAAGAAAGCACATACATGATGTTAACATGTCCCAATAGTATTTCAGGGTAGCCGTTTTTAGCTGTGTTTATTCCTTCTTGTACAGCCATTAACAAATCACAACAGAATGTAGTGTAACCAAGTGCTTATGTAAAAATGCAGACAAGTGTGACAACAAATTAACTTTATACCAATATGTCTAAGCCGGTTTATAATATCTTTATGGCAAGTGTACAGCTGTGGTGAACACATTAAAAAGGGTTTTAAGAGGCAAGGATGAAAGAAGCTCTTGTTGCCAATTAAACCTTTTTTGCATCACTGCCATGGAAACACACAGACTACAATCGTCTTCTATTCATCCCTCTAAAACACACGCCTTAGCTGTTCTTCCGTGCAGCTGCAAAAATAGGGCACCCCCCAACAAAAGTTCTTGTTTTACTCGGTTTTTGCAACCATGAAAGAAGATGGCCAAAACGACAACAATAAACTTTAATAAATTCATGTATAGTGACAAAAAAACATTCTAGATTTTCTTAACAAAAACAAGCACGTGTTATAACAAAGGCAAAGAGCATACTGTCCTATACTCATATGGCAACAGTAAGTTTTTAAAGATTGATCAATACTACAAGTTTTAAGGCAACAGGAAGCCAGAATTTACATTTCTCAAAAAGCACCATCAGGGCAGGACTAAATACATGAACTATTGATAAGTTATTGTTTCCATGATGAAGACCGTCAGAAATAAAGCAACCACCTCAAATACAGGCTCTAAAATGGAGAATTATAGCCAAAACTATTTTGGCTGTACGTCGCCTGTAGGTCACAGGACTGCACTCCTGTGACCAGTTTTCAGCCAAGCGGGTCCAGGGTCTCAAATGATCCCGACCATACAGTTGAGATCCACCCAGATGCCTGGGCAGACAGCTGGTTCAGCCTCTCAGCGGTCTGCTGAGACGCTGAACCAGCACCACCTGCCTTCCTCCACAGGCCAGAGCTCCAGTGAGCACTGGAGGGGCAGAGCAGAGAGCCAGTGACTAACAGCCATGGTTTTCTGCTCAGAGCGAAAGGGAGAACTGAGACGGTGTTTGATCGCTCAGTTCTCACTGCAGAGTCGTCGGGGAACAGATGTAGCATTGGATCGATGCTGCAGCCACCTAGGTGAATATAAATGTTTTTTTTGTTTGTTTTTTTAAGCCCATACTTCTCTTTTAAAATATTACTTTGATTCAAGTTTATTTAGTAAATTAGAAAAAATAGGTAATTCAATTTGCAAACACAACACAGAATCATCTGCACACAGTGCCAGTTGGTGGATTAATATATAGACTTTTTTTCAGTAATGTCAAGTATAACCGACAAACACGTTCTAAAATGGAATTATAAGCATTTAACAATCAAAAAAAAAGAATAGTCGTTCTTACCAAGGTACAAACCTGTAACTGGACTATGGGGTTTTCCAATAACATGGCCAATACATTCATTCATGAGAGCTTGCAAGCTCTAAAGAAGAGAGAGCACAATAAGAGAAGAAAGAAAATTTTAAATATGTTCATATATTGTGTATTAATTACCTGCAAACAAAATGATTAGAAACAAGGGAAATTCCGTTTTGAATTACAGTTGAACATCAGTCAGAAATAAAAGAAAAACTAATGCAGGTATGTATTCATTAACACCTGGACAGCACAGAGATTTAATGCTAATCACTTCTGCCTTTCAGCACTAGGGCCCTTAGCTTAAATCCTGGGCAGAACACTATCTACATGGCGTTTGAATGTTCTCCCTGTACTCATGGTGGGTTCCTCCCACTTTCGAAAGGCATGATGGTAGTGTAATTGGCTTGTGTCTAAACTGGAACTAGTGCATGTAGGAATCAGTAATCAATATATAGATTTCTCTCAGGGTGTTCAAGAGTTATTTACAGACCGCAAAAAAAAGCTGCTGGTGAAAAGGTCCAGAGTCTCCCATCTAGAGTTAGGTGCACAGTTTATACCATCACCATACAAATGGTCAAACAATGCTGAAATCTGTACCATGACAAAACGTCAAACTATATTTCATTTAGTTCTTGATAAACCCTTAAAGTGATTGTAAAGTCTCAAGGTTTTTCACCTCATGCATTCTAAGAGGAGGATTGTGGCTGCTCTGTGCAAAACCCTTGCACAGAGCAGGCAAGTATAGCAGTCTCTCAGCCCATTTTAGAACATGCCATAATAGAGATCCAACGTGTTTGAAACTTACAGGCAATGGCAAAATAACTCCCCACTAGAGAGGTTGCCATAAGACAAGGGAAGTGTCTAAGTTGGAAAGGAAATGGGTCGGCACAGTGGTGTAGTGGGTAGCACTCTCGCCTAGCAGTAAAAAGGGTCTCTGGTTCGAATCCCAACCACCTGCCTGGAGTTTATATGTTCTCCCTGTGCCTGTGTGGGCTTCCCCCGGGTACCCCGATTTCCTCCCACACTCCAAAGACATACAGGTAAGGCTTCTGTCTAAATTGGCCCTAGGATATGAATGTGAGTTGGGGACCTTAGACTGTAAGCTCAATGTACAATGTATATGTAAAGCGCTCTGTAAATAATAAAGACCTACAATCTTTCTCTTCCTTTGGTTTAAACGTGGAGTGGGACATCAATTGTTTCATGGATACTAGTTAGATTATTCCTCATCTGTACATTATAGTTCTCAGTTTCGTTATATTAGGCTATACATATTTGCAATTTTCAGCTATTCTTGTGAGGTTAATAGGTCATATTTGGATTTTTCAGCTATTTTTGTTTTATACCCATCCGTATGTATATATTTTTTAATATTGTATGGAAATTGCATGATTTATTTTATTGTCAAAGCATGTGTGCTATATAGCCTAAAGATTTTCCATCTCATATTCTTTAATATATTTTATCTACACCCATTTTTGATGTTAGTTCATATAGCCTTTCAGCAAGTTCTGTCCCCTTTAAAAGGACGGTAGAGCACTTTGCACATCATCAATATGGTATTAATTAGGGTTGTCCCGATACCACTTTTTTAAGACTGAGTACCAGTACCGATACTGCAGAATTTCAGTCCTTCACAGCATAGTGTGTTACCAATTGTTTTAAATTTGTTTCCATAGTGGACCCAGCTGCCTTGAGATCATTGTCAAGATTCTCCTGTGTATTTCTGAGCCGATCCCTCACCGTTCTCATGCTCATTGAAACTCCACAAGGTGTGATCGTGCCTGAAGCCCCGGACCGAGGGAGATTGACAGTTATTTTGCGTTTCCATTTGTAAATAATCGCATCAACGGTTGTCACCCTCTCGCCAAGCTGCTTAGCGATGGTTTTGTAGCCTATTCCAACCTTGTGTAGGTCTACAATCTTGTCCCTGACATCCTTGGACAGCTCTTTGGTCTTGGCCATGGTGGAGAGATTGGAATCTGATTGATTGCTTCTGTGGACAGGTGTCTTTTATACAGGTAACAAGCTGAGATTATTAGCACTCCCTTTAAGAAAGTGCTCATAATCTCAGCTCATTACCTGTATAGAAGACACCCGGGAGCCCAAAATCTTGCTGATTGTAAGAGGATCAAATACTTATTTCACTCATTAAAAACGCAAAACAATTAACTTTTTTGAAAAGCGTTTTTCTGGATTTTGTTATTCCGTCTCTCACTGTTAATAAACCTACCATTAAAATTATGGTCTGATCATTTTTTTTGTCAGTGGGCAAACGTCAGCAGGGGATCAAATACTTTTTCTCCTCACTGTACATATATTCTTCCTTTTTTTTTTTCCCACATACATTTTGTAGCGATATAACCTTTTTCCGTGTGTATACACCGCTCTCAAAACGCCCTGACCATTGAAATGCAAAGCGCTTCAGCAGTGTCGCAACAAGGGCGCTATTGACCCTTTCTTTGGCCGCTAGCAGGGGTTAAAAGTGCCCCGCTAGCGGCCGAAAAGCGCCGCTATAACAGCGGTAAAGCGCCGCTAAAACTAGCGGCACTTTACCGCTAATGCCCGCACTGCCCCAGTGTGAAAGGGGTCTAACAGAGCCAATATGACATTATTTTGGCCTGTATTTTGATCTTAATTAAGATCTATGGCTGCAATTAATATAGTAGGTCCCATACATGTCTTTGCCCTTTTTCAAGATGGTGCCGGACAGGAAGTGATCTGAACCATGGAAATGAATTTCCCATGCATCTGGGCATTTCCTACGTACCTGGGCTATATAAATCACTGCTCCTTTATGCCTGCAAAACTTTTTATACTCATGATGATGCTTGTGTACGCGAAACAGCTGTAAAGGTTTATCACTATACAAGGCCGGATGTCCTGGCCGCCACTGTTTCAGATTGGCGGCGCTTTGTGTAAGTGCAAGCTTGCCATTTCACACATAATGTTTTGCATTTGAGGTCCTGCCACTATTATCCTTGGTTGGATTGGCGTTTTTTTATGCAAGTGCTATAGGCACAATTGTTTTATAGGTTTGTTTTCATGCTGGTTTACCAATAAATACTGCACCATGAGATTTTCTTTTTTTTTTTTTGTCATTGGTGACTTATTACTATGGATGAGATATGCTGAGCTGTTTTTACCATGAGAAATAAATCTTCTTGGTCATGATCCATGCACTTGGATACATTCTGAAGAGGGTTCAATGATTCGGATAGAGGGGATAAGTACGAGCTAATGATGACTACACATACCTCCGATGACCTGGATCTTACCATATGCCATATTTGCTTTTCTATTCATTAGACAGCAACTATATCAGGTGAGTGCGTTTTTCTGACATTGATGGAGGTCGCACTGGGTGATTGAAGCACTAGAGGAGGGAGATCACCTGAATCTTATCACTTGATACTTCTTCATAATAACTATTCTAGGTTTGATTATTTTGAATATTTTCAATATTGGGCTCACTCTCAACACTTCAGGTGTTTTTGTTTTTTTGATATTGTGCTGAGCGCTGCAAGTTTTCTTTGTAATTTCAGTGTTTTGTACATCTACACCAGTTGCTAGCAGCAATATACATAGTAGGTGAGGTTGAAAAAAGACACAAGTCACAAGAAACAGTGTGATTTTATGTCAGTATTAGATTGTATATGCCTGTATGTTGTGGTCGTTCACATGCTTATCCAATCGGTTTTTTTAAACCATCGATGCTCCCCGCTGAAACCACTGCCTGTGGAAGAGAAGTCCACATCGTTACCACTCTTACAGTAAAGAACCCGCTACGCAGTTTAAGGTTAAACTGCTTCTCATCTAATTTTAGTGAATGGCCGTGTGTCTTTTTAAATTCCCTTTTGCGGAAAAGTTTTATCCCTATTGTGGGATCACCAGTACGGTATTTGTACATTGAAATCATATTCCCTCTCAAGCGTCTCTTCTCCAGAGAGAATAAGTTCAGTGCTCGTAACCTTTCCGCATAACTAAAGGTCCTCCGATCCCTTTATTAGCTCTGTTGCCCTTCTCTGGACTCTCTCCAGTTCCAGAACATCCTTCCTGATGACTGGTGCCCAGAACTGGACGGCATACTCAAGGTGCGGCCGGACCAGAGTCTTGTAGAGTGGGAGAATTATCGTTTTATCTCTGGAGTTAATCCCCTTTTTAATGCATGCCAATATTCTGTTTGTTTTGCTTGCAGCAGCTTGGCATTCCATGCCATTGCTGAGCCTGTCATCTACTAGGACACCCAGGTTATTTTTCCATCCTAAATTCCCCCAGAGGTTCTCCCCCTAGTGAGTAGCTTGCATTAATTTTTTTCCACTAAAATGCATTATTTAAAATGTTTCTAGATTCAACCTCATTTGCCATGTAGTTGCCCACCCCATTAATTTGTTCAGATATTCTTGCAAGGTTTCCACATCCTGCGGAGAAGTTATTGCCCTGCTTAGCTTAGTATTTTCCGCAAATACTGAGATTGAGCTGTTTATCCCATCCTCCAGGTAGTTTATGAATAAATTAAATAGGATTGGTCCCAGGACAGAACCCTGGGGGACCACGCTTTCCACACCGGACCATTCCGAGTACTCCCCATTTATCACTACCCACTGAACTCGCCCCTGTAGCCAGTTCTCAATCCATGTACTCACCCTATGGTCCATGCCGACAGACGTTTGTTTGTACAGTAAACATTTATCGGGAACTGTATCAAATGCCTTTGCAAAATCCAGATACTCCACTTCTACCTTCCTTTATATAGATGGCAGCTCACCTCCTCATAGAAGGTTAATAGGTCGGTTTGGCAAGAACAGTTCTTAATGAATTCATTCTGATTACTGCTAAGGATACCGTTTTCATTAATAAAATTTTGTATATAATCCCTTATCCCCTCCAAGAGCTTGCATAATATTGATGTTAGGCAAATTGGTCTGCAGGGATGCATCTTGGCCATTTTTTAAATATTGGAGATACACTGGCTTTTCTCCAATCTGCTGGTATGATTCCAGTCAGTAGACTGTTCGTAAAAATTAGGAACAATGGTCTGGCAATTACTTGACTGAGTTCCTTAAAGACCCTCGGGTGCAAGCCATCTGGTCCAGGTGACTTATTAATGTTACGTTTTTCAAGTCTATTTCTAATCCTCTCCTATGTTAGCCATGAGGGTGCTTCCTGTGATGTGTCATGAGGATAAACATTGCAGCTTTGGTTACTGAAGCCCCTTGTTTCCCTTGTGAAGACTGAGAAGAAGAAATTCAATACCTTCGCCATCTCTCCATCCTTAGTAACCAGATTCCCTTCACGATTCTTTATGGGATATATGATCTGACCTCCCTTTCTTACTATTTATATACGTAAAGAATTTCTTGGGTTTTTTTTTTTACTCTCCTCCGCTATGTGCCTTTCGTGTGTTCCATCTTAGCCGAACTGATTGCACCCTTACATTTCTTGTTGCATTCTTTGTAAAGTTGGAATGCTGGTGATGATCCCTCTTCATTTCCTTTTATATGCATTTTTATGTTGGAGTTAAGCCACGCAGGACCTTTATTAGCTCTTTTAACCACTTAAGCCCTGGACCATTTGGTAGCTAAAGGACCAGAGGTTATTTCAGAATTTTGCACTGCGCTGCTTTAACTGTAAATTGTGTGGACATGCAATGTTGTACCCAAACAAAATTTGCGTCCTTTTCTTTCCACAAATAGAGCTTTCTTTTAATGGTATTTGATTGCCTCTGTGATTTTTATTTTTTGCGATATAAACGGAAAAAGACCGTAAATTTTGAAAAAAAAAATGATATTTTCTACTTTTTGTTATAAGAAAAATCGAATAAACTCAATTGTAGTCATACATTTAGGCCAAAATGTATTCAGCCACATGTCTTTAGTAAAAAAAATGTCAATAAGCGTATATTTATTGGTTTGCGCAAAAGTTATAGCGTCTACAAACTAGGGTACATTTTCTGGAATTCACACAGCTTTTAATTTATGACTGCCTATCTCATTTCTTGAGGTGCTAAAATGGCAGGGCAGTACAAAACCCCCCCAAATGACCGCATTTTGGAAAGTAGACACCCCAAGGAAATTGCTGAGAGGCATGTTGAGCCCATTGAATATTTTTTTTTTGTCTCAAGTGATTGAATAATGACTAAAAAAAAAAAAAAAAAAAAATTACAAAAAGTTGTCACTAAATGATATATTGCTCACACATGCCATGGTTATATGTGGAATTGCACCCCAAAATACATTTTGCTGCTTCTCCCTCCTGAGTACGGGGATACCACATGTGTGGGACTTTTTGGGAGCCTAGCCACGTACGGGCCCCCGGAAACCGCCTTCAGGATTTCTAAGGGCGCAAATTTTTGATTTCACTCCTCACTACCTATCACAGTTTTGAAGGCCATAAAATGCCAAAATAGCACAAAACCCCCCCAAATGACCCCATTTTAGAAAGTAGACACCCCAAGGAAATTGCTGAGAGGCCTGTTGAGCCCATTGAATATTTTTTTTTTGTCCCAAGTGATTGAATAATGACAAAAAAAATTAAAAAATTACAAAAAGTTGTCACTAAATGATATATTGCTCACACATGCCATGGTTATATGCGGAATTAAACCCCAAAATACATTTTGCTGCTTCTCCTGAGTAAGGGTGATACCACATGTGTGGGACTTTTTAGGAGCCTAGCCGCGTACGGGACCCCGAAAACCAAGCACCGCCTTCAGGATTTCTAGGCACAAATTTTTGATTTCACTCCTCACTACCTATCACAGTTTCGAAGGCCATAAAATGCCAAAATAGCACAAACCCCCCCCCCCCAAATGACTCCATTTTGGAAAGTAGACACCCCAAGCTATTTGCTGAGAGGCATGGTGAGTATTTTACAGCTCTCATTTGTTTTTGAAAATAAAGAAAGAAAATATTTTTATTTTTTTTCAATTTTCAAAACTTTGTGACAAAAAGTGAGATCTGCAAAATACTCACAATACCTCTCAGCAAATAGCTTGGGGTGTCTACTTTCCAAAATGGGGTCATTTGGGGGGGTTTTGTGCCATCTGGGCATTCCATGGCCTCCGAAACTGTGATAGGCAGTGAGAAGTGAAATCAAAAACTTACACCCTTAGAAAGCCTGAAGGCGGTGCTTGGTTTTTGGGGTCCCATACGCGGCTAGGCTCCCAAAAAGTCTCACACATGTGGTATCCCCGTACTCAGGAGAAGCAACAGAATGTATTTTGGGGTGTAATTCCACATATGCCCATGGCATGTTTGAGCAATATATCATTTAGTGACAACTTTGTGCAAAAAAATAAATAAATAAATAGTTTTTTTTCCGCAACTTGTGTCAACATATAAAATATTCCATGGACGCGATATGCCTCTCAGTATATAGCTTGGGGTGTCTACTTTCCAAAATGGGGTCATTTGGGGGGGGTTTTGAACTGTTCTGGCATTTTATACACAACATTAGGAAGCTTACATCCACTCTTCTAACCACTTGAAGACAAAGCCCTTTTTGACACTTTTTGTTTACATGAAAACATTTTTTTTTTTTGCAAGAAAATTATGTTGAACCCCCAAACATTATATATATTTTTAAAGCAAAGGCCCTACAGGTTAAAATGGTGGGTGTTGCATTTTTTTTTTCTACACAGTATTTGCGCAGCGATTTTTCAAACGCATTTTTTTGGGAAAAAATACACTTTTAATTTTAATGCACTAAAACACACTATATTGCCCAAATGTTTGATGAAATAAAAAAGATGATCTTAGGCCGAGTACATAGATACCAAACACAACATGCTTTAAAATTTCGCACAAACGCGCATTGGCGACAAACTACATACATTTTTAAAAGCCTTTAAAAGCCTTTACAGGTTACCCCGTTAGATTTACAGAGGAGGTCTACTGCTAAAATTACTGCCCTCGATCTGACCTTCGCGGTGATACCTCGAATGCATGGTGCAATTGCTGTTTACATATGACGCCAGACCGACGCTTGCGTTCGCCACTGGGCAAGAGCAGGGCAGGACAGGGGTGCTTTTTTTTTTTTTTTATTAATTTTGCTTTTTTTTTTTTTTTTTTTAATTGGAAACCAACTTTATTGAAAAGTATGCATGGTACATAAATCAACATAAGCCAGTATGGCCAATATAATAGTACATACATGAACACAGTGAAGCATCTGTGTGTCACAAAGATAATAACAGCAGTGAAAGTAAAACCGGTATACAACAAAAATAAAAAATCGACATGTCAAGTACACGTTTCACCATCCGCCATCCATCTGTCCCAGACCTTCTCAAACTTTAGCGGACACACTCTATGTACATAAATCAGTTTTTTATATGGGAGAGCATCGTTAACCGCCTTTTTCCAGCACTGAATTGTAGGGGGCAGGGCCTGCATCCAATTACGGGCCACTACTTTTCTTGCCAAGAATAGCGTCTCATGTAAAAAGGTACGGAGGGGTTTGTCGGCATCCAAGTCTGGCAACAGGCCAAGTAGGCACATCTTTGGGTCAAGGGTAGCAGGGGAGCCCATCTGATCGTGTAGGAAGCGTATCACCTGTGTCCAATATGCCTGAATGGTGGGACAGAACCATATGAGGTGGTAAAAGGAGCCCGGGGTATGGTCACAGAGGCGGCATCCTGGATTGTACGTGGGCCTGAAACGTGCCACTCTCTGAGGGGTCAGATATGTTCTATGTATAATGTACAGCTGTGTGAGGCGGTCCGACAGCTTGGGGGAAACCTTTTTCACGTCCTCCAAAATCTCGCCCCAGTCCCCATCCTCTATAAGTCCAACATCCGCCTCCCATCTAGTCTTAGCAGTATAGGCCAATGCTGTGGTGCTAGGGAGACGAATGGCGGAGTACAAAGTGGAGATGAGCTTAGCAGGCACATTACCCGTGACTGTGTCCACTATGGAGGGAACTGCCAGGGACGGGCAAGAGCCAGAAAACTGGGCCTGTATGGCGTGGCGGAGTTGCAAATACCTGAAAAACAGGCAATTGGGGAGGGAAAATTCGTCCTTCAGCATTTGGAATGATTTAAGGCCTGAATTAGTCATGATCTGGTGTATGTATAAGATCCCATGGCATATCCACGCCGCGGGGTCCGGAATGGACAATAATTCTGGCAAGCATGTATTGTACCAGAGAGGGGTATGAGAGTGTACCCTTGGGGTCCCAGTTCTCTGCAGTGCCGCCCGCCATACCCTCCGGTGGTGAGTCAACATGTCTGCTGTGTGTTGGGGGGGGCGTCTTGTCAATGGGGCTCTCAGGACCGATTGAAGTGGGGTGTGGGCCGAGTCATCTGGGTGCTCACAGAGTAGTGTCTGGTATCTCGTTAGTTCATGTTTATCAAAATAATAGAAGTGGGACAGCTGGGAGGCAAAATAATAATCCTGAAAGTCAGGGAGAGCAGCTCCTCCCAACGTCACAGGGTTCTTCAGGATTCTCCAGGATAATTTGTGTCTGCCATGACCCCAAATAAATGAATTCAGGATGGATTCAATTGTCCTGAAATTTTTTTGTGGTATATAGAGGGGAGCATGCCAGACCAAATAGAGTATCTTGGGAAGGAGTATCATCTTAACCAAGCTGACGCGACCCATAACACCCAGGGGTAGTCTGGCCCAAGTCTGCGTCTTGTTCTTGATCAGAGCAAACAGGGGTTCAATGTTCAGTAGTTTATAATCTGAGAGCGATCTGGTGACCTGTACGCCAAGGTATTTAATCTGGGAGACCCTTGGAAGAGCCAGAGGAGGGGACGCGAACGAGGAGGGGAAATGGTCAATCGGAAGGATCTGGGACTTAGCCCAATTAATACTCAGACCCGAATGGCCACCCATACGTTCTATGGACTGGAGGGCTGCTATAAGAGAAGGACCGGAGTCCGCCAGATACAAAAGTGTGTCGTCGGCATACATCCCAATCTTTTCTTCCAGGTTCCCCATCCTGAGACCTCGGATGCAAGTGTCCGCACGGACCATTATGGCCAACGGCTCCACAGCCAATGCGTAAAGCATGGGGGAAAGGGGGCAGCCCTGCTGGGTCCCCCTCTCCAGCGGGAACTGGTCAGAAAGCCAACCGTTCACAAACACTCTGGCCCTCGGGGATTGATAGAGGAGTTGGACCCAGCGAATGAAGCTGGGGCCAAATCCAAATCTTGAGAGACACTCCCACAGGTAGCTCCACGGAGTCGAAGGCCTTGGCGGCATCCAGCGCCACCACAACCCTCGAGCCAATTTCATCATGGGACCCCTGAATATTCATAAATAGGCGGCGAATATTCATGGCCGTGTTCTTCCCTGGCATAAAGCCGGTTTGGTCAGGGTGTATCAATGACAGAATAACCTGGTTAAGGCGGGAGGCTAGAATCTTAGCTAATATTTTAATATCTACCTGTAACAGGGAAATGGGCCTATACGACTCCGGGTATTTAGGGTCCTTTCCGGGTTTGGGAATTACGACTATTTGGGCTTCTCGCATAGATGGGGGTAGAACTCCTGAGTCAAATATAGATTTATACAGGTACTTAAGTTCAGGGATTAGGATTTCGGAGTAGGTGGCATAGAATTCAAGAGGTAGGCCATCCAATCCTGGGGCCTTGGATGAGGCCAGACAGGAAATGGCCTCGGAGATGTCCTCCTCAGTAATAGGGGCTTCCAGAATTTCAAGCTGGTCGTCTGTCAGTTTAGGGAATTGAACTCCCGCTAGGTAGTCCCTGGTGTCTTGGGGAGTGTGGGCGACCCTGGAAGTGTAAAGTGCACGGTAGAATCTCCCAAATTCCTCCGCCACCAATTGCGGATCGGTGATGTCGTTCCCCTGCGGGTCGGTCAAGGACACCACCACAGGGGGACGCATATCCAAGTGGGCGAGATATGCGAGCAATTTGCCTGATCTCTCTCCATACTCAAACACCCTCTGTCTACAGAAGAAGATACGTTGTTTAGCCTTCTCTATGTGCAATTGGGAGACCTGGCGCGCCTGAATCTTTAGATTATTGGCCGCGCTGGGCGAGGGGTCCCGGTGGAACGCCTCCTCCAGCACCTGCAGGTACTCCGCAGCCTGCTGGACAATAAATGTTGATGACCGTTTAAGCCTGTTAATACGTGTGGAAAGTAGGGAACGAGCGTGAAGTTTAAACATTTCCCACACCACATCATGCGCGGCAGTGTCCCTGTTGGCCGTAAAATAGTATTGCAATTCTGTGGGGATGTCATCCTGGTCCTGCAGGGCAGTCAGCCAGAACGGGTTTAGCCGCCAAGAAGGAGCAGGGGAAGCCCTCAGGAGCTGAATCGTGACCCAGTAGGGGGCGTGATCCGAGAGTACTCTCGGAGCAAAGCCCACATCTCCTAACTTAGGCAGCAGGGACATTGAGATAAAAACAAAATCAATTCGTGACATTGTGTTATGACTGGCTGAGAAGCATGAGAAGACTTTAGTGTGCGGGTGTCTGTGGCGCCAAGTGTCGACAAGAGCAAAGTCGGTCATTATGCGGTGCAGTCTGGTATGGGTCGGTGGGTTAAGGGGGGGATCCAGTGTGCCCAGACGGTCCAGAGCGGGGATCAGGGTCATATTAAAGTCCCCCATCCACACTGCCGGTACGGAGGGGTATTGTGTCATAAAGGCAAGGCCTTCCTGAATTACAGCTGAGTTGTACGGGGGGGAATATAGCAGGCAAGTAGCAGGATAGGAGACCCATTAATGGTGGCGTGCATAAACTCATATCTGCCCTGCTGATCCGTGCGGAGCAGTATAAGCTCAAAAGGTACCCGTTTGGCAACCAGGACCGATACTCCTCTGGAATATGAGGTGTGAGTGGCATGATAAGCCCACCCCACCCAAGGTTTTTTAAGGGAGGATTGCAAGTGGCCCGTGACGTGGGTCTCGACCAGTGTGATAATGTCAGCTCTCTGAGATTTGAGAAATGTCAGGACCGCTGTGCGTTTGATCTTATTGCGTAAGCCTCTAACATTCCACGTGAGGAACTTCAGGGAACTCATGGTGGGTATATGGTGTGTATAATAGACCGCAGCCAAACCAGGACCAGCAGAGCAGATAAGGACACATCAGACAGTACAGAACATATCAGCAACCAATATTGATAGTGCATGTATGACAATGACATAGTACCTTTAGCAGAAATGAACAATTGTGAACATAGTGGCAAATAAAAAACAGCCAAAACATTTCCCCTCCCTCCCAGTCCAGTGCCACCCCAACTCGGCATGAACATAGTATCCCAAAACCAGGTATCAACCGGGGACATCCAACGTGAAAAAAGCATTGGAGGCGAGGGACTTAATTTCAAAGGGACATAGATACCTGTGATGAACGGAAAACAAAAAAAGAGGAAAAAACAATCAGGTAAACGGGGGGAGTGAAAAAAGTCCATAGAGAACCTAGGGGGACGACTTCTTCTCTGAGAAGTGCATGGGGTGTAGGGGCCACAAAAGCACAACACCATTGCAGCCGTGCAGAAGGGAGCCCCGCCTGCCATCAGGGTGGTACGTAAAGTAGGATAGGAAGTTCCAGCAACGTTCGGTAAGCTGCCCTCTACAAGCATCTCCCATGCGTGGGGAGAACGGGGAATTAACAGTTAGATCACCCGAAGGTGGCGAGCACGCTGTGAGATCCAAGGAGGGGCGGAAAAGGCTTTTAGGTCTGTCTCCCCCGTCCCGGCGGAGGGCACTCACCAGCAACAGAGCAACCGTGAGGCGAATCACCAGGGCACGAACAGGGAGTGCCACCGGCACAGGGGGCGGCAGGGGAGAGAAAAGAAAAGTACTCACAGCTCCCAGACAGCGCGGTATGCTCAATCTCGCCGATCTCTCCGGTCAATCCAAGTGGATGCAGACTCTGGGTCCTCGAAGAAGTGGGTCCGACCGTCGCACTCCACACGAAGCTTTGCAGGGTACAGCATGGCGTATTTGAGGTGTAGAGTGCGGAGGCGCTTCTTAACATCCTGGAACCTGGACCGCTGCCGTTGCACCTCATTGGAGAAGTCCGGGAAGACGGCAACACGAGCGTTGGTATGGGGGATATTCCCCTTCTCTCTGGTTAGGCGGAGGATCTTGTCGCGATCCCTGAAATTAAGGAACTTCGCTATCAGGGTACGCGGTGGAGCTCCTTGGGGAGGAGGGCGGCCAGGGATTCGATGAGCTCTCTCCACTGCAAACATTACCGAAAATGCGTCTCTGCCGAAGGTTGAGGTTAGGAGGTTTTCAAGGAAGCTCTCCGGATCGGTGCCCTCAGCAGACTCAGGAAGACCGATGAAGCGGAGGTTACATCTCCGAAGGCGATTTTCCATGTCATCCTGTTTTGCGCTAATCTGTTGTAACTGGCGGCGCACCTCATCGGTGGTATGTTGTAAAGGGTGTAAGATATCCTCTGCTCTGCTAATACGGGTCTCCGTCTCCGTCACGCGGTCCCTGAGGGTAGAGAGATCCTGCCGGATAAGGGACACATCAATTTTTACCTCCTCGATCTTGGTGGTAAGCGTGCTCTGGCACATGGCGATGGCATCCAGTAATTTGTTAGTAGCCACCACAGAGTGATCCGCATCCAGGATAGCAGCAGCGCCGTCTCTGACCTGCCGATCCCCCTCCTCAAGCCTGCGGTATCTGGCCAGTTTATCGATGGCTTCAGAATTATTTTTAGACCGAGACATGCTGTAAGGCGACAGGGAAGATCCCTGGGTGCACCAATATGGCCGCTGTTAAGGAGGCCGGGTCCTCCACAACCTCCCCCCCCTCCGCTGCCCAGGGACGGCCCAACGTAGGCAGCAGGTCACTCTCAAGCAGCTGTAATGGCAACAGGCTGTATGCAGGGGAATCTGAGCTCTGGGGAGTCAGGGAGGCCTGTAATACTTGCCAAAGATGTCTCCGGGTGGAGCAAGATGGCCGCCGTTCCGGGAGTCAGGCCGAGACCGTGGTCCGCTCACACAGCAGGTGTAGAGTGCAAAGACACCCCAGCAGCTACAGCAGGTAATCCGGGGGCCGATGTAGAAGAGGATGGAGCCCAGTGCGCCCAGGGAGGCAAGGAGAAGTGTCCAGGGCCGCCGTCGGGAGGGCCAAGATGGCCGCCGAACCAGGAGCTAGGCCGAAGCCGGGGCCTTTCCTGAAGCAGAGGACCGGGAAGCGCCGCGACGGCAGTGGCGGCAAACCAGCGGGCTAACAGGCTTCAGGAACCGCAGGGAAAGCAGGACACGTCCTCGGATGTAGGGGATGGCAGGAACCGAGCAGGATGCAGGCAGGATGGTAGGTTAGGAGTATGGGCAGACGGAGCTCACATCACATGCGACCTATCCCATTGCTATCCAGGCCACGCCCCTGCTTTTTTTTATTTTATTTTTAAATTGTTCCTTCCATATATTTTTTTTTTTTTTTTTATCATTTTTTTGTTATCTCAGGGAATGTAAATATCCCCTATGATAGCAATAGGTAGTGACAGGTACTCTTTTTTGAAAAAACTGGGGTCTTCTAGACCCTAGATCTTTCCTCTGCCCTCAAAGCATCTGACCACACCAAGATCGGTGTGATAAAATGCTTTCCCAATTTCCCAATGGCGCTTTTTATATCCGGGGGGGGGGGGGACATTCCCTCCCACTGCTTGTAAAAGCAGTCCAGAGGCTAATTAGCCACTAGGATTGCTTTTACATGAAAGCCGGCCGCTGGCTGAAAAGAATGATACCAAGATGATACCTAAACCCGCAGGCATCATTCTGGTATAAACATTCAAAGTCCAGCAACATACCAGTACGTTGCTGGTCCTTGTTGGACATGTATTGTAATCTTTTTTTTTCATGCAGCCAGTTGGCTGAACGAAAAAAGAGATTGATCAGTGGGTATGCCGACCATTAGAATACCGCCCTTCATCCACCCACTTCTAATGATGGGCATACATGCACCATTTATATATGCCGAAACATGGGGGCATCCTCCCGCAAAAAAGTTATGCCGCACACACATGGTCGGACTTTTCCACGGGCAAGCCTCCGTCGGAATTTCGACCGTATGTACGCGGCATTAGGAGCAAAATCGCTCCTCCGCCCCTGCTGCCCCAATGCTTCAGCATATATGCTTTTTTTTTTTTAACTGTGGTGGTGAAATCACCTCCTACAGCACTGGAGTCGCAGGGATCAGGCCTGTCTCTGCGAACGCTGCAGTTATGTGTGTTGTGTAAGTGACAGTGATCGATTGATACTGCACTTGGGTGGCCTGGGCTGGACGGAGGGGCAAAACGCAGGTGCTAGCAGGTATCTGGGCTGATCCCGCTAACACTGCGTTTTTGGGAACCCTAAATTTCTGGGGACGCTAGTATAGATCTGATCAGATCAGATATTGATCTGTTCAGATACTATAGCACTAAGGGGGGTGTATGCTTCACGCGTGGGTGTTAGCGTTACTGGCACTAACCTGACGCTGCCTGGGGTGTGACGCAGACCCTCTCTAACGCTAAAACCTAATTGATATCACCCGCCGGGCGATCAGGGGGTTAAACCTTTATTGGGTTATATATACGGCGGGTGCCCTGACACTATAAAAAGCAAACTAACTAACCAGCATCACCCGTAACACTTATATGGTGATCACTGGTGAAAGGGTTAACTAGGGGCAATTAGGGGGTTAAAACCTTTATTAGATAATATATGGGGGTACCTGACGCTATAAAAACCTGCGGCGAACCTAAAAAAAATTACTGGCTACCGATCTGCATCACCGACGCTAAGACATCGATCAGAAAAACGATCGCTTAGTGACAGTGGTGATAGGGGGTGAAAGGGTTACCTGGGGGGCGATCAAGGGGGTTAAACCTTTATTAGATAATTTATGGGGGTACCTGACGCTATAAAAACCTGTGGCGAACCTAAAAAAAATTACTGGCTACCGATCTGCATCACCGACGCTAAGACAGCGATCAAAAAATGATCGCTTAGCGACGGCGGTTCTAGGGGGTGAAAGGGTTATCTGGGGGGTGATCAGGGGGTTAAACCTTTATTAGGTAATATATGGGGGTACCTGACGCTATAAAAACCTGCGGCGAACCTAAAAAAAATTACTGGCTACCGATCTGCATCACCGACGCTAAGACAGCGATCAGAAAAATGATCGCTTAGCGACGGCGGTGCTAGGGGGTGAAAGGGTAATCTGGGGGGTGATCAGGGGGTTAAACCTTTATTAGGTAATATATGGGGGTACCCGACGCTATATAAAAACCGATGGCGAACCTAAAAAAAATTACTGGCTACCGATCTGCATCACCGACGCCAAGACAGCGATCAGAAAAATGATCGCTTAGTGACGGCGGTGCTAGGGGGTGAAAGGGTTATCTGGGGGGTGATCAGGGGGTTAAACCCTTATTAGGGGGGGGCTAGGGGGCTACACTGGACCTAAAACTAACTTTAGTGACACTTTTACAGTCACAAATGTCACTGATTGCAGTGATCAGTAAATAAATGGTCACTGCAATCAGTGACACTGTGACTGGGGGCTGGGGGGTGATCTGGGGGGGCGATTTGTGTGTCTATGTGTCCTGGTGTCAGTGTGCTGTTTGTGCACTAACCTGTATGTCTTCTCTTGTACGGCGCTCGGTATATGTGAGCGCAGCATGAGAGATGACATCACTTCCTCCTGCTTCCTCTGCCTGTGTTTACATTACAGGACAGAGGAAGCATTTTCATTCGCCGGGAGCGATCGCGCGGGGGTGGCCGGAATCGAACGGCCGTCCCCTCATCTTGGATCGCTCCCCAACGAATACCGACCGCTCACTGTATAGGAGGGGGGTCCGATCGGACCCCCCAACTGTACAAAGGCAATCACGTACACTGTACGTGATTGTGCCTGTCGGTGCCATTCTGCCGACGTACATATACAGTGAGCGGTCGTTAAGTGGTTAAATGTATTTCCCATTGGGATGCACTGGCTAATATCAGGATTTTTATAACAGCTTACCTGTAAAATCCTTTTCTTGGAGTACATCACGGGACACAGAGCGACAGTCATTACTATGTGGGTTATATAGATACCTTCAGGTGCTGGCACTGGCAACTTCCAAAACCGGAAGTACCCTCCCCTATATAAGCCCCTCCCATCCGGGAGTACCTCAGTTTTGTAGCAAAGCAATAAGTGTCCCCAAAAGAGGGGTGGGAGCTCTGTGTCCCGTGATGTACTCCAAGAAAAGGATTTTACAGGTAAGCTGTTATAAAAATCCTATTTTCTTTCTCGTACATCACGGGACACAGAGCGACATAGTCATTACTATGTGGGACGTCCCAAAGCAATGCCCAATGAGGGGGGGGGGATACACCATACATAAGCCGAGCGCTATCAGACATGAGGATCTTTTGCGGCCTGCAACACACTGCGCCCAAAGGCGACATCCTCCTGACTTCTAACGTCCACCTGGTAGAACCTAGTAAACGTGTGTACTTTAGACCATGTTGCGGCCTTACAGATCTGAGCCAGGGAGGCCTGGTGATGCACTGCCCATGAAGTTCCAACTGCTCTCGTGGAGTGCGCCCTAACTTTGAACGGAGGCGGTCTCCTTCTCAAGCCATAGGCTTGCATTATGACCTGTCGAATCCACTTGGCTAAAGTAGATTTTGACGCTGCCTGACCCTTTCTGGGGCCTTCCGGCAGAATCAACAAAGTATCCGTTCTGCGAATCTGAGCAGAGGCTTTTAGATAAGCTTTAACTGCTCTTACTACATCCAAAGAATGTAATAACTTTTCCTCTACCGAGCTTGGTTTGGGGAAAAAAAGAAGGAAGAACCACATCTTGGTTCAAATGAAACCTCGATACCACCTTAGGAAGAAAGGCTGGATGAGGACGTAACACTACTCTGTCCTTATGGATAACCAGATATGGCTCTTTACAGGACATAGCGGCTAATTCCGACACTCTTTTAGCCGAACAAATGGCTACTAGAAAAATCAATTTCCTGGTGAGAAGAACCAAGGAAATGTGCTGTAATGGTTCAAATGGTTGCTTCTGTAGAACCGACAGAACCAGGTTTAAGTCCCATGGACATATGGGAATATTAACCGGAGGGCTAATACGCATCACTCCTTGTATAAAAGCTTTGACTAGTGAATGCAAAGCCAAGGGCCTTTGAAAAAATATTGACAAGGCCGAAATCTGACCCTTGATAGTACTCAAGGCAAGCTTCCTATCTACAGCCCACTGTAGGAAGTCCAGAATCCTACCTATTACGTACTTACGTAGATGCCATTTCTTGGCCTCACACCACGCGATGTACGCCTTCCAGATTCTATAGTAGATCTGCCTGGATACCGGCTTCCTGGCATTGATCATGGTAGCTACCACAGGATTAGAGAGACCTCTCTTTTTTAGAATGTGGGCTTCAATAGCCAGGCCGTCAAACCTAGGGCTGGTAAGGAAGGGTGGTATATCGGTCCTTGCGAAAGCAGGTCCGGACGATGTGGGAGAGTCCAAGGACTCCCCACTGACATTTTTACAATCTCCGCGTACCATGCTCTTCGGGGCCACGCTGGAGCCACCAGAATCACTGGTTTCTTTTCTACCCTGATTCTGCGGAGTAATCGAGGTAACAATTGTGGCGGTGGAAATGCATATATCAGCTTGAACTGATCCCAAGGGAACACTAGGGCATCCGAGCCGCAAGCTAGGGGATCCCTTGTCCGAGAGACAAACCTGTCCACCTTTGCGTTGAATCTGGATGCTAGAAGATCTACATCCGGTGTTCCCCACCGCTGACATATTGTCCGGAAAACCTCGGGGTGAAGGGACCATTCCCCTGGGCATAATTGCTGGCGACTTAGAAAGTCCGCCTTCCAATTCTCCACTCCTGGAATGAATACCGCGGATATGGCTGGGACATATCTTTCTGCCCATTTCAGGATGTAATTTACTTCCCCTCTGGGCTGCACGACTCCTGGTGCCACCCTGATGATTGATATATGCCACTGCTGTGGCATTGTCTGATTGAATTCTAACAGGGGACCCTTGGAGTTTGGATGTCCATGCTACTAGGGCATATAGGGCTGCTCGTATCTCTAAGAGATTGATGGGCAGGGCCTTTTCTGCATCCGACCATCTGCCCTGGAGAGACCATTGCTCCAGTACTGCTCCCCAGCCTATAAGGCTGGCATCTGTAGTGACCACCTTCCAAGAAATCGGACTGAAGGATTTCCCTTTTTCCAGATTCTGGAGAACCAACCACCAACGGAGGCTCTTGCGAACGGAAGGGGACAAGGACATTGGTAAGTCTAGGGCCTGAACTTTCTTGTTCCAGGCTGACAGTATGGCCCTTTGCAAATTCCTTGAATGGAATTGACCGTAGGGTACTGCTTCGAATGATGCCACCATTTTCCCCAGCAGCCTCATGCACAGGCGTATGGACGGCTGTCTTTTTGTACCCACTAGGTGGATCAAATCTCTCAAAGACAACACCTTTTCTCGAGGCAAGAATATTTTTCTCTGGCCTGAATCCAGCCTTAGCCCCAAGTATTCCAGACTTTTGACTGGTTTTAGGGCTGACTTGTCTCGGTTGATAATCCAACCGTGAGATTCCAGATACTTGATTGTCTTGTGAACGACCACTTCTAGTTTTTTCACTAAGTGGTCTATCAGCAACAAGTCGTCTAGATATGCCATTATCATTACACCTTGTGTTCTTAGATTGGCCAATAATGGGGACAGAATTTTTGTGAACACTCGTGGTGCTGTGGCCAGACCGAAGCGTAAGGCTCTGAACTGAAAATGGCGCCCTTCTACTGCAAAGCGTAGAAATTTTTGGTGGACTGGAAAGATGGGAATGTGCAAATAAGCATCTTTGATGTCGATCGAGGCTAACCATTCCTCCCCTTGTAGGACAGTGGCCACCGATCGGATCGACTCCATCCGGAAAGTCCTGATATGCAGGAATTTGTTTAGCCCTTTTAGATTTAATATGGGCCTCACGTCCCCGTTTGGCTTCGGGACTGTAAAGAGGTTTGAGTAAAACCCGAAACCCCATTCTTCCAGGGGAACCTCCATAATTACTCCTTGGAGCAATAGTTGTTCTAGTGCCAACAGGAGGGACTCTCTCTTCCGGGGATCCCTTGGCACGTTTGACCTCATAAAATGGGAAGGAGGAGAGTCTTTTAACTCCAATCTGTATCCCAGACTTACTGCGGAGAGCACCCATCTGTCTCTGATCGTGTCCCGCCAGGTCTCTGCGAACAACTGGAGTCTTCCCCCCACCCGATTGAGTGGGGGCAACCCTTCATGAATTTGACTTTGGGGGAGGTTTTGTACCTCTCCTGACCCAGGGTTTCTTATTACCCTGCGATTGTCCCTGATTTTTACCCCCGGGATTTGACCGAGGAGGCCGTCGGAACTGTTTCACAGCCGATGCCCCAGGGACTGGAGAAGCAGGCCTCTTAAAAGAGGGACCTCTAACTCTGTTTTTAACCGGCAAGAGTGTACTTTTACCGCTGGAAATTTTCTGGATATATTTGTCCAGGTCTTCCCCGAATAAGCGTTCACCATGAAATGGGAAGCTAACCAGCAATTTTTTACAGGGAGCTTCAGCAGACCAGTTTTTGAGCCATAGAAGCCTGCGCATATGTACTACAGACAGCGTAAGGTGGGAGGCCTGATGGATTGAATCCTTTATGGCGTCAACCGCAAAGCATAAGGCTCTAGGTAGATCAGCTAGGGCAAGGGCCTGCTGATCTGGCAAGTCCCTTAAGACCTGTTTCAACTGATCCTTCACTGCTTGGCAGACCCCAATAGCTGCCACTGCTGGTTGTGTCACCAAGCTTGCTGTAGAAAAAGCAGATTTTAATAAGGACTCCAATTTTTTATCTATTGGGTCCTTGAACATTTGGACATTATCCACTGGACATGTCAGTGATTTATTCACACAAGAAATGGCTGCGTCCACTGTAGGGACCCTCCATTTTTTGATGAACTTATCCTCCATGGGATAGACCACCGGAAATCTCTTGGGGGGAGTAAATATTTTATCAGGATGTTCCCAATCCTGGTAAATGAGCCCTTCCAGTAAAGGGTGAAGTGGAAAGGAACAGACAGTCTGGGGAGCTTTTAGCGACCCCAGCGAGGAGACAGTAGTGGTTGATGGTTCCGCAAGGTGCATTTTAAATGCTGATCGGACCATGTTAGTCAGAGACTGAACCCATAATCTTTCAGCTTGAGATGCTGAGAAAGGTTCCTCCACTGTTGATTCCTCTATAACAGAATCAACCTCATCCTAATCCCCTTCAGGCAGGTCGATCCCTGTATGGGACTGTTGCTCCGCTAACAGGTACTCTGAAGGAGGAGACGGAGATCGGGCGTGCTTTTCCTGTGACAGGGAGGCAGCGATCAATGTTGACAATCTCTCTTCTAATCCTCCCAGAGCTGAGGAAAAAACCTCCTCTGTTACATACACAGGAGCAGGTGAACTGAGGACAGCCACAGTACCAGGTACTCCTGCGGGGTCTCTACGGTCACTAACCTCTGAATTTTCAGGGGAGACTGGTGCAGCAGAAGCATGCCCAAGATCCTCAGAGCCCGATGGAGACCCCCTTCGCTTCCTGGAAGATTTAGTTCTTGAGCTTCTGGACGGCATATTCCTAAGCCCAAAGCTGAGGTATTCCAGCCGTAATACACCACTTTTACTGATAATAGTCTAGCACACTTGCTGCTATATAACAGTTGGTGTCTACTAAAGTGCCTTTCTAGGGGATGCCTGCATCAACCGCCTCTGTGTGCCTTATTTACTGTTGCTAGCTCTGTCTGTGCACTTCAATAGCCAGCTGTGATTGTGCCTTTAAACACGCTGGACGCCCGCACATGCGCAGTAGCGCCGCGGCGCACACCGAGCGTCATCCACCAGCTCCGCCCCTTTTTCCAGATCGCCTCTATATATAGAGGCGCGTGCACGCGCTCGCGCCTCTATATATAGAGGCGCGGGCACGTGCGCCTTCGGCGCTCTTTTTAAAAAAAATAAGGAGCTAGATGGGAGCCAGGGTCCCTGCCGCAGGGCCCGGGGATGGATGAGCGCAGCAACAGGGCAGAGGAGACAGCTTCCCAGCAGAGAACTTACCAACTGCCTGGATTTGACTTTGGAAGAAAAAAAATCCACATTACAAGAAAAAAGAACCATAGCGGCCTCTAGTGTTTAACACAGGTACCGCGGTCTTACCATTTTTTTTTTTTTTCTTGCCTACTATTAAATTTTTTTACATTTTCTTAGTAGTAACAGGCATGCACAGAATATTAGCGGGAATACCTTAGGTAACAGGCAGAAAGACAAATTAGGCTTGGGGGTCCCCCAATAGAACCAAGTTCCTGAGGGCCCCCACTTACCTTTTCCTCGCCGCAGGACTCTGTTTGGTCCACAGAAGCCCAAACTTCACCTATCCTGGCAGGCATTGTAATTAAACCTTCAGGGACCGGGTTCCCAAGGATTCCACTCCCCTGGACCTGTATAGCACCCTGCACAGAAAACATCTTGGTCGTGGGTATGACCAGAGCTCTGGATCCCTCCTAAGAGAGGCATTACAGGCAAAACCTTGCTGTTCTCTTGCAAGGCCCGGGTACCGACCGTTTAGCTATGAAGCTTTTTTGGTCGGATCCGGAATAGCTTACTGAGGCCCAAAAGAACCTGTACGCAAGCTCAGTGAAAAACACATGTTACTTCTTGGCCAACACCTTAGACACTGGCAAAAAACTGAGGTACTCCCGGATGGGAGGGGCTTATATAGGGGAGGGTACTTCCGGTTTTGGAAGTTGCCAGTGCCAGCACCTGAAGGTATCTGTATAACCCACATAGTAATGACTATGTCGCTCTGTGTCCCGTGATGTACGAGAAAGAAACCCTTATTTAAGATGCTCTTAAAGCATACCCATTTTTCCTCCGTGTTCTTTGTTCCTAAGATTTTATCCCATTTAGTATCTTCTAGCAAGGATCGTAGTTTAGGGAAGTTGGTTCTTTTGAAATTCAGTGTCTTTGTATTGCCCTTATGTTTCTTATTTGTGTGATTTATACTGAAACGAATTAACCTGTGATCGCTGTATACCATTAATAGCTGACACCATTTTTCTTTTTCACTCCTTTAGGTAAGTTTGTTATTTTTATTTAAAAAAAGCAAACCTTTGCAATAACTTTAAACTCATGTACAGGGTGATCCATAATTATGTTCAACTTTTTATTTGCTTACAAGGTCAAGGACATTAACTTAGGGCGGATGCAAGTGCTATAACAAGGTGGTCCAGTCATGGGCTTTCGTTAAAATTCAAAATATGCACCTAAATTAGCAACCCATTTCTCCAGGTGGGGCTGAATGTTCGGCACGGCCCTTTGCAACATTTCACTTGGCCCTTTCCCACACTAATCTTGAAATACCTCTTCTAAACTGGTTAAATGCCAAGGCTTCTTGGCATACACTTTCTCTTTTATGTAACCCAAAGGAAAAAGTCCAGCTGTGTTAAGTTTGGACTTCTTGGTGGCCACTCAACATTCCCATGATACTCAATGACTCGTCCAGGGAAAGCGTCCGCTAGCCATGCCCATGTCATCTGTGCAAAATGGGGTGCATTAAAAGCACATTTTCAACATCCTCGCAAGCGGATACAATGGGGTAGACAAATTTATTGAGCATGTTCAGGTATTTCTCAGCATTCATTGTTGTCTGCAAAATGTAAGGGCTGATGAGCATACCATCACACATGCCACACCACACAGTCACTGATGGCGTTGACTGCAGTTTTCAAATGGTCCAGTCAAAATGCTGAGTACTGGGAGCCCAGTAATGGCAGTAGTGGTGGCTCACAAAACCACAAACATGGAACAGGGACTTGTCTGACCAAAGAATTTGTTGCAAAATGTTCGGTTCCTGCTCAATCCTTTCCAGCATGGACTCCACGAACTCCATTTGAACACCACAGTTCTCACACAGAGTTTAAACAAAGTGCGGTTTCCATAACCGCCACTTAATTTCCTTCATTAAACACTTCACTGACCCATACAGCATACCCGATTCCCCCTGGTATTGCCAAAAGGGACTTCTTAGGGCTATTGTGGAATGCCGCAGCTGCATTTCTTTCTTCTGTGGCAGCCTTTGGCCACCCGACACCTCTCTGCTGATTCACTGAACTGCCAGCCATTAAGTTGTTGTGCAGCCTCTTTATGGTTTTGTAATCTAGCATTCCATGTTTATCTTTCACCATCTCTGCCTGAGAACTACTAAAGGACACGGACGATTGTTCCATATATCAATTACCACAGTAAAATAAAAAATTGGACATAAATATAGTTCACCCTGTATAGGTGAACAGCTTACAATTTCACTAAAATAACTGAAACCCCCAATCATATTACATTATATGAACAGCTTTAGGAATGAGAAAATGTGTGCATCTTTCAAATCAGTAACTGCTGGACAGCTCTGTTGTAGGAGCCATTAAAGCTTCATGAGGGGATTGATATTAATATTCTATTAAACTTTTTAATTATTTCTCCATCTGTAAAGTAGCTGTAAATATAGCCATACCAAAAAATCATCCTCTGGAAGGGCTGAAATGAATGCTGGCTCAATAGCTTGAAGATAGTCAAAACCTTGAGTTGCCCACCTGCAGGGAAGAAGAAGAATGTCATCTATAAATGTATTCATTGCTGATAACATGAATATACAACATACATTTATATGCATTTATACGCAACTCAATGAGGACTGTCTCCATTTTAAATCTGCGTACGCCTGTGGTTAAAAGAATCCCCCCATGTGACAATGAATGGCTATCACTTGTTCCCCAAGATCTTTTGGTGTGCCAAACAGTTGACTACCTCTGCCCATTGATAACAAAATTGTGTACAAAGTTAGTTGTTTGCAGTTAAATAATATGTTACCCCAACATTTCATATTCCTGATATGTCTGCTGTACCATGTACTTGTGTTAAAAAGTATCCGATTTTGTTTATTTGCTTCCTCTGTGTGAAATCCCTGGTGTTCTTGACAGTAACCCTGCTTTCCTATTTCAAACTGACCACACTAGACATGAGAGCACCATCCATTCCAGTGTAGTCAGTTTTATAATTTGTTATAAAATTTTGCAAACAGGTAATTTCTCTCCTTTATTGATGTGCGCTGATGAGGCTGCACTGATGGGCACTGGTGAGACAGGACTGGTGGGCATTGATAGGCGGCACGGATTGGCCACACATATTGGCATTGATAGGTGGCACTGATATGCACTGACAGGCGGCAGTGGTTGGCACAGATGAGACGGTGGTGGCTCTCACTGCTCGGGACCACTGTCCCTTTGACAGAAGTCGGTGATGGGCTTTTGTTTCTGCTTACGCTATCAGCGTGAGCATAAAAAAAAGCCAATCACCAATCTTTTGTTAACATCACGTGATTAGCTGTCATTGGCGGACAGTTAAACATGTGGTAAGGGGCCGAGGGCACGCAGGCAGCTCATGCACTGGAGGATTTCTATTGATGTCCTCCCGGCAATTAAGGCCTGCGCTGTAGCCGCCTTTCGGCTATAGTGTGGGCAGGAAGTGGTTAAGGCTTGTTTTACCCTCATCATCGAAGTAAACATGCAAAAAAAATAAAGAGCAGCAACAGGAAAAATGACATTCCCATGCAATGAGGGAGGGCCACAGTTGGCACATACAGCCTATCATATGGGGGCATGGCTGTATGCAGCCAGATTCTTGGAAATGCTTATGCTTCTTTGAATTGGTGTTTACTCGCGCATGCATGTCCGACATATTTCAGGTTCGAGAAATATGTCAGAAGAGCACGTGTGGGTTAACGCCTATGCAAAGAAGCATATGCGGCTCCTGCAGCTCCCCAGGTGTGGAAAATTAATGCTATGCATCTAAAACGACTATAATTCTCCATGTGCATAAACCCCAAGAGTCTATAACAAACACCTTGATCACAGTGGATAAACCAGTTTATTGTTTACCTTGGCCTGGTACCACGACCGCTTTCACATTTCGTCAAAACATAGTTCATCCATTTTCTGGCAAAACTTATGTATTTGTCACCAATTTTTTGCCTGAATTCTCCAGACATCAGACGGACTACTTCTTTATGATACTTGAAGATAAAAAATAAATAAATAAAAAGTTACTCGGTGAGAATTTATCATTTTCAGAATCCCATGTGTGCTCTTCCCAGGTTAGTTGCTTTCTAGATAGAGAAAAGAAATTCAGGTCAAATTGAGCCCCTATATTGGGGTTAGCAGGTAAAATGCTATTCCAACACATCCACCATGTTTTAGAATGCACAAAGCAGCATTCATCAACATCCAAATGATTTCTAAAAAGGAACATTACCCACCACACACACGCGCGCGCGCGCGCACACACACACACACACACACAATACTGCACCGGAGAGCCACCCTGTAGCAGTAAATCTGTTATAGGGCAGTCCTTTACTTAATAAATAGGATCTTCACCCTAAAAAGAAAAAATTAAAGGACAGCAGCTACAAATACCGATGCTGCCGACTTCTAATAAAAAGGACACTTACCTTTCCAAGGATCTAGCCCCATCCTCACCTGGGCCGGTTCGTCACCAGTCTTCGGATCCTCAGCGCAGGGATGTTTAGTGAAGGAAGGCGGCTGTGATTCACTGCGCACGCGTGAGCCACGCTGCACTTTGTGAATGATCCTGCAGCCATCTGGAACATGTCACAGGAGAGGGGGAGCTGAACTTCGCCTAGGCGATACATACAAAAATGGGAACAGGTACCTATCCAAACTAGTTGGCAGCTCCCCCCAAAGGACATAATGCGAACGTACACTTTTGGGTGAAGGTCCACTTTATAGGAGGTTCTAGTCATTGGCACCTAATCTAAATACGCCTAATTCTAATTTTACAGCTCTGATGTGGTAAATATAGGCTTGTACATATTTTTACTCTATAACAAATGACCATTTACATCAGGACAATGAACACATCATGTAATTTGGATGTCACCTTTATCTGCAGGAACTATTTGAATCATGATCTAATGTTTGCCTGTTCAAACATGCTGAGAAAAGGTCAACAAATGTAAATAAATAAAAAAAAGTCACTTGTATTACCAATCATAGACATTCAGAAAGTTCAAATACTGAATATTGTATCTAAAGCACAATATACCAAATTAGTGATTACTAACAGGATATCAAACTTTACCTCAAAACCAAAGTTGTAGCCTTGAATCATGGCTTCTCGGTAGTACTGCTGTAATGTGGAGGATTCGGATTCATCCACCTCGGCTTCAAACTCGGAGGTGTACATTTGATCCACTCGATCTATGGCACTGCTAATCTTGTTGCATAGTTGCAATGCATCACTCTAATACGAAATCAATTTGAGCATTATTTTTTTAAGCAAGCATACTTTGTAACCAAAGAACATTGCAATTTGTGAATTTCTAATATACATGAAAAACATTTCACTAACATTTTACCTTTCAAAAACAAACTACAGATTCAGTAAATGAACATAAGAGTTGTTAGACACAATGTAAAATAGTGTGACAAAATATAAAAATGCAGAATGGCACTATATTAAAAACATATTTAAAGACCAAGTTGACCTTTTGGGAAAAAATAATAAATGCACATATTTTTGCAGGAAAAAAAAGTGCATTTATCATTTTTTCCCCCGCAAGGAGCATGCAAAGCATTGTACTTGTAATCAGTGGATCGCAGGTACAATGTCAGGCTCCTGCCAACAAGGCACTCATCAGCCCCCTGCTGCAGTGCCCGTTTTCTCATTCATAGATTGCTGTGAATGAATGAAGCACCTGTGTGGATAGAGCCCCGCACAGCTGCACCAATTTTGAAATGTGATAGCTGTTGGGGTGAGAGGAACCCCCGGACTAGGGTCTGAACACGTCATAAGACCTCATGCTCACTGAGCATTTGGTCAGTTCCCTTTAACAACCTTTTCTCCTGGCAACGGAAAAACGACTCAAAAAATGCACCTAAAGAGGCTTTTGCATACGCATTTAGGCATGTTTAGATGCATTCAGGTGCATCAAAAGATTGAGCGTTAATGGATTCCATTGGGCAGAATATTCATTTATTCTGGCCATTGGAATGAATGAATGCTCAAGCACTTAATGTGTCTAGCGTTTAGCTTTTGCTAGACGCGTTTACGCAAGTCAAGTGGGTTTTTTTCTGTTGAAAAGCGTCTCTCCTGAACATGTCAGTGATTTTTTTGTTTCAGCCTGTAAATGCTCTTTTTCCAATATGTGTGCATGGACACACAGGCCAACATAGAGGTGCTTTTACAGGCTGGAAAAAAAAAACAACATCAAATGCCTGTAAGAGGTGTTTTTTAAGCCCTCTGAATGAGCCCTTATGTTAAAAAAAATAGTATAGTCCCATTACACAAATGTCATGTAATTTTTATTTTTACCTTGAGTTGATGCAAAGCTTCTGCAATCACAGGGTGACTTGATGTCTGTTCAAGCCTTAGTGATAAGATATCTTCAACAGACTGCTGAAAAGCCTTTCTATGGTTCGTTAAGATGGAAGACTGCATCACTACGAGCAACAAATTGTCAACCTTGTGGGTAAGATAAGCAAGATAAAATGATTTACATATACACCCTGCCTAAACATTAATTGTATATACAGATTTTAACTTGATGACAAGGTCATGCCACTAATTTTCAGCCAATTGTGCTATATAAAATTCTACTGATCTTTCAGGTTAGAAAGAAGCATGGTAAAAAATGATGGTGGTATTCTAAAAGTGGGGAATTTTTACTGAAATCTGTGTCCCAAGTGAAGAGATTCTCAACTTGGTGACTTTCATTATGGGAACAGAATATGAGGGGAAATCTTCCCCAATAGCTACAAGAAAATGAAAGCTTGACAGAGGATCTAACACTTTTCCATTCTATGCAAAGCCAACATAAATAGTCTGTTTTAATACAATTCTGGCGATTACCGTGTTGCATATTGAGGTGTTTTGAATTGCGAGGCACTAAGTACGTTTTAAAAGTGCCTATTCACCACTTGTGCGTTTTTTTAAAAGGAACATTTTTATATCAATGCACTGTAATCATAAAATTTTGGTACATTCTGTAAAATTTATTTCTTGGAGTCTATTGAGGGACATAATTCAGAAATAGGTTATTTTGCTCCCTACAGGAGATTAAAGGACACTGGCAAGCAGGAAATGTGTAACACAGACCATATACAACTCCTACTCTGCCCAGCACACCTCAGTTTTGTATAATAAAAAAGCAAAAAACAAACAAAAAAAGCAGCATCAGGACAAGCAAAAACACAGATGGGTGGAACTTGTGTTTTTCCTTTGTCTATTGAAGGACACAGGAGTTCAGAAACTGTCACGTAGGACTACCTAAAGCATCAACACCCAAAATCTCAACCAGATGAAGTGAAGTCCCCTGCAAGACAGGGAAAGCTTCCAAAGACCAAAAGGAATGGTACACATAAGATCAACACGATGCTCAAGACCAGAAGACATCACCACTAAAGGGAATGATTCCACTTGAACACTGAACCTGAAGCAGTGAAGCAAAAACCCTCACAGACAGTTGGGAACAACATTCCTACCTGATAAGGAACAAAAACACCAACAATTGGATGTGATCAACAGGAATAACATTGGAACAAGTTCCCAGAAGAACAGATCCCCACAGAGAATTTCGGATAAAAAAGAAAAAAAAGAAAAGAACAAATCCACAGGAGTTGACAAGCCAGTCTACCTGTAAAGGCTCAAGTCTTTAGCCGGCCAAACACAACGCAAATTTCTTTCCTGCAACCACGGAAAGAAGGAAGGAAAGAAAATTAGCTCAATTACCCCATCAACACAGAAAGTTGTCAATCCCTCCTGCCGAGACAGTGCGGGACAATGTAATCTAGAGCCCAGGCGAACATGCCAAACTGTGCAACCCGCCCCCCAAAGTGTATGAGCAATTATATGTCAGCGAAATTCTCCCCACAAAAACACTGAGCACTAATTTGCATTTTTACCCTCTAAGCATAAATTACCCTTCCTTCCAGTACAAATCTGCCCCACTGCTAAAATCCCCCCTCTCAGCACAAAAAAACCTTTGTCAATTTTATACTGTCTACGGCTGGACTTAAACTCCCAACCCTTCGGATTTAGCTTGACTGAAATAAAGGGGCAGGGCGTGTGATAGGGTAGGCAGGGATGAAGGTTAATTACAACCTCAGACTGGTAAACGAGAACATCAAGAAGATGAGAAAGAAACTCATCTTAAACATCCAGAGGTTTCTCTGGGTCTGACCTGCCTAGCCTTGATCCAGAACACGGTTCTAATAATCATCTGATCAGCTCCATTCCAGTGAAATAGCCAGCCTTGGGGTAAGAAGCAAGAATTTTAGTCACACTGCTAACATCAGTCACGTGATTAACGACAAAACTGGGATCTGGAGGAACTTCAACAGGATGCAGATCAGCGTCCCATGTTCTGCCTGCTGACAATCCAGAGGACCACAGAGCCTTCCAGTGACGGTTTCTTCCTGCCACGCAGAAGGGGAACATCTAGATGCACAAAGCTCTTCTTTTGGTGTGCAGCCAGATTGTAATACCTTGTCTCTAAGGAAGACTGTGAAGATAAGAACAGCACCATCCACTAAAGGAAGCTGGCAACTTGTGCTAGTCAGAGGCAAAACTCTGTAACCTTCTCAAAAGTGAAGGTTCAGGAATTCTCTTTTTGACCAGGACAAGTCCTGTCTAAGTGATGTTCAACAGAGTCCACATCTCACACACAGTGTTACTTTTTTGATGCAGTATTTGAGACACGTGATCTGTGAAAAGCACACCATGAGCACAGCAAAATCGTGACAAAATTGCGTGCGATTCCTGCACCTCTTTATCGGCAAAATACCGAAAACACCATTTTCAATTGCCGAAATTTTGGTGCATCTCTACCTGAGGACCAATCCATATGTACAAATAGCCCACCACTTATAGAAGTGGGGATGCGCCTTCTTTCAGAAGGCTTAATAGACCTCTTAAGCCTTAGGTTCTGAAGTCTTTGGAGTACCTGCTGTCAAAGTAGATAAAAGGAGAAATATGGGATTCTTCTGACCCCTCCACAGATCACCTTCATTAAAGCTGGAACATACTCTGGTCACACCTAACGTTGCCAAGTACGGTGTTACGAGCAGGTCCAAAGAAACAACATCTCTCAAACAGTGAAGCTAAGCTAAGAGTCAAATCCTCTCTAGACCCATCATCAGCATCTCAAGCACGTAGCTAGAGTGCCCTGTTCCTTTGCACCAACATTAGACCATTGCAAAACACAACTGCAACACGCCATCATAACTAAAAGCACAAACGTTCCAGAGATTTGCTTCAGCTGCCCTAAAAAATTGGGGACTACCCCAGCAGTGGTGGAATCCATCTTAATGCAATCTTACCCATTCTGACACAGTTTGACAGATTAATGTTACCACCAGCACAGGTGTGGTGGGTCAAACCAGTTAACGCAAACTGGGAATAAAGTAGGGCCTTTCAAATAGGAAAACGTTCGGACACACTCAGGCAGGGCCCAGGGCCCTTCAGGGTGTGTTCAGTATGTACAGAGGAATGAATCCTAAATAAAGGTGTAGCAGTCTTTGCAGCTGTAGTAGCTCTAAAAGACCCCAGGTCTGGTACAAGAATTATGTTTTCTACTGCTCTTCTGTTGTTGGAGATAGCATAAGGAAAAGTTTTTTTTGCCTGGTAAGCAGGATATTCCCTACCGTGACAGTGGTACTGCCTTACTAGGAAGTGAGCCTAAGCATTACATATTGAATGATTGATTAATCAAATAGGTCCAGTCTTCAAAATGTAATGCTCATACTCACTTCCTATTAAAGCAGCACCACTGTCACACAAGACAGTGAATACACAGTTGTGAATGAAAGAGAAGTTAAAAAGGGCATTCTACTTTAGTAAGTCCAAATCTGTAAATATAGCAATATAATGGAGATATTGCAGTCACAAAATAAAAAAGGCATGCTCATTATGACGAGATGCATCATTCTTCCAAAACCACATCAGCGAGTTCAGTATGATAAAGGTCACCTGGTTACCATAGAAAGTTACATCTGTGGTACTAGTAGAAACACTCTAATTCAGAACACATATAAACCACAACAGTGCAATAAAAAGTAAAAATGTAATAAATAAAAACACATAAATCGACTCACGTTGAATGATAAAAATCACTCATTACAGTCTGTGTATCAGCTGTACTGCCCACGGCAGCCAGTGGTCAGGCTGCTAGTGTCATTCAGTTTCTCCATCCTGTGCTGCAATGTTCAGTCTGGTCTCCTTTCCTGTACTATGGGGGTGTGTAGCAGTAATCCGTCAGGAGTAGAACACTAGCGGCCTAACTATAAGCTGCAGGGCAGTGGGTCTGGGTTAGGGATAGCTTCTGGGTTTGGGGTACCTAGGCAACATATGTTTGGGTCAACTACCCATTTTCAAGACACAGCAGGCTGTTGACCTGATACAGAGGCTGTGACAGGTGCTTTTTACCATCACATCATGCGAGTGGATTCACATATTATATCTAATAAATGCTGCTACTAGTGAATGCCCCAGACATGGTTTTCCTTGGAAACTAGTTGATCTTTACTATACTGAAATTGCCCCAGATGTTGTAGATGAATGATGTTTCTCATTGTGATTGACATGGCTCTCTTGCCGTTTCTGTAAGTGCAACGTCTCTATTTAATTATTACGTTTACAGATTTGGACATACTACACTAGAAGCGCACAGGTTGTCTTCCTTCTATATGTCAAGGCCTGAAACAGCAAGCTGATGTAGAGTAATATGAACTTCATCAACAAGCTTTTGAGTCAGATGGTGACAGGGCATGCAGGCCCATTTGATTTATGGGATCAGAAGGGTCAAGGACAGACTCTGCAAGGGATGGCAACCAGTGCATGCTTAGGACCACTTTGGGCACAATGCTCCAGTAGCTATGCAGTTAAGAAGTCCAAAGTGGACAGGTGGAGGACAGTGGAAGGTCCCGGTGGGCATGGTGGATGCCTGATGGAGTGGATTACTCAGATTACACCGACCCTATAAAAATAGGGGTCCCAGGTTCCGTTTACAGGCATCAGGTCCATTTGGGGATACCAAGTAAATTCCCCTAAGAAAGACTGGGCTAAGGTCATATGACTGTCCCATGTTGCTTCAGCGTAACAGTAATGCAACTATGCCCAATATGATGTAAGGCCTCAAATGCTTAAAAACCCAGGTAAGCTGGTGTTGATGAGGGTTTCTGGCAGCCAGAAGTGACCAGGAAACTGTAAATGGGGCATTGGAAATGGACCAGAAATCTATTCAACAGAGCTGAATAAAAAGGTGCCCAACCTCCTAGGACACTAGAAAAGTAGTAAGACATGCTGGGTGGAGTATGGGGTCATATGGGGGCTGGCTTACATTTTTTCCTGTTTGCCAGTGCCCTAAACATTCTAAATACGCGTGGAAGATGTATCGTGATCCAAAAGGCAAAGGTATCCTTTAATAAGTGCAAAAGAGTTCTAAATTTGGAGAAATGGAATGAGCATTTTATGGTTAATAAAGAAATTATAGAGTAAATGAATGGCCAAGGTAAGCCATGCCAGGAGAACATTAGCAGCTTGTGGGCCTAGCTGCTGTTATATCCAGCAATTATTGTGAACAGCTCAGTTTATGGGATAAATTGGTTACAAAGATGAACTACTCTGTTTTTATTAAGTTTGTGTGCATTCAAAGCAGTTGAGAACAGGTGCGCAGCTTGGTCCGCAGAGGACCAGAAACTAACACAAAATTCATAAGCATAAAAACAGTTAAAATGTAAAAAAAAAAAAAAAAGTAAATTTACACCTAACTGCAAAGTTTGGTCTGGTCATAAAAGTATACATTTCCCCTGGTCAAGAAGGAATGAAGAAAATGACTATGTCGAAACATACCTGCATACTCCTCAGAGTGTCTGCAGTTTCCACTGGTGGCACGATTTTTATGGTATGTCCTTCCCAAGAACTCCAAATCTCTTCTTCATCCTGGCCCCTCTCAGAGTGCTTGGTCATTAGGAGGAAGGCATCGTATGCCACATCTTCGCAGTCTTTAGAGCAGTCTATACCAGCTGCAGCATTCAGCAATTGCAAAATAACCGCTTTTCCTTTAGAGAGGTTATCTAGTACAAATACATGCAGGTTCTCAAGAGTAGGAATTATGACCTAAAGTAAAAGGACATAAATAACGTTATTGATATGTTTTGGCCTTTAAAAAAACTTCAGGAGCAGTATTGCAGTCTAACCTTAGCAAAAGGTGAACTTTGGCATAATCAGATAAAAGGTTACCTGGCTGAGAAAAGACAATACTGTACACTGTAGTCCTAAGCAAATGTACAACATTGCTATACAAACAGGGGATTTAAATGTATATTAGAACCAAACATAAAAATGTAACAAAGTGCATCAAACTTTCATTACAGCATTTTGGGCAGCAGGCCCCATACTCTGCTGGTAGTCTGAATTTCAGAGACTCCCTGTTTCCAAGCATCATATACATTTGATATTCTTGCCAACATACGGAGGAGATTTCTAGAGTATTTTAAGAGAGGGCGCTCTTGGCAGGCACTTAGAGCTGTGCAACCTCTCTCTCCAAGGAATCCCATTTAGATTCATACATTGTTTATAAGGTTAAAAAAGACATGGGTCCATCCAAGTTCAACCTAAGTGTGTGATATTTATTCTCTTATAACCCTCTCCTGAGGAAGTCATCTAAATGATTTCCGAGGTACTCTCAGCTACTAACATTTTCTATGGGAGAGTGTTCCAGTCTTACTGCTCTAATATACCCCATGTGTTGGTAAAGCAAAAAATAAATAAAACATTTCAATACAACTACAACATTGTGGTAAGCTGCAGTTTGGGTGCAGCATTGCAGTGAGTTAGGGTGCTATTCAAAATGAACGGCACCACAAAGCATTGTGGATCATGCATTAACACAACACACAAATGTGAATGGACCCTATAAACTACAGTCAACAGTACCCTCTGCACATTCACAATCTGTAGCTGCAGCTTCATGCTCATCTTAATGTCCTTAACGGCATTAGTGGGCTGCTGGGCACAGCCTCTTGACCAATACTGTACATGAAGAATCTGTTCAAGTAGTTCCTGCCACAACAAACAAGAAACTTTAGGAACAAACTTTTACCCCCGACTCCTCCTCTGTCCCAACAGACCATTTTTAGCTGGCAAGGGAAACGCCATACTAGGAAATTCTCAGTGTGTAAAAAAGTAATAAAAATGTTTCCACATGGTCACTTCAGACTGGGTCGTACTTCAATTACCAATATGTATTTACTTAAAGTGATTTATATAAAGGGTGCCCCTATAGCAAGCCAGCTTGCATCGGGGGCAATCGTGCAGGCAAGCTCCCGAGCCAGACTGTGTGTAGCTTGGCCCTGCCCCCATTGCCTCCTTACAGGATTTCACAGCAGCCAAGAGCAGATCAGAGAGGGGCTGCCGGCGGGGACAGCGCTGGATCGAAAGTGGTGTCAGGTAAGTGTTGATGGGAGATTCAACTGATTTTCTTTTCTGCAACCAGTGGTTGCAGGAAAGAAAAAAAAAATCTATGGCCTGCACTACCCAAGAACACAAGTATGCAGAGGACACAGCATAGCTCGAAATTTCTGACAAGAGCTACAGGGTTTTTTTTTTTTTTGCACTTAATAGATATAACAAAATGCTTCAAATTGTTTATTAAACAGACCAAAAAAGGGAGCATACAGAAGTTTATGGTTCGGCTTTACATACACTTTAATCCAACAACAAGGTAATAAAGGACTCCTTCAGGAGTCTACAAAAAAAATATTTCCCCACACAACAGATGTTGGAGCCTCAATGGTGATCGGTGGACCTGCCTCCACATCTTCTGAAATGCCTCCTACAGGCCCTGTTCTGGATGCAACAATGCAATTCTCTGATATCACCACCTCAAAACCATCTTTATCTCTGGGAAGCCAGAAGCACCACTACTGCGCCTTACATATTTGTCTAGGGGTAGATACAGGAGGTCACTATAAAGGATAGGAGATTAAGGACGATAAGGTTTCACTTAACCACTTAAGGACCGGACCAATACGGACCATAATGACCAGAGGTGATTTCACAATTTGGCACTGCGCTGCTTTAACTGTAAATTGTGCGAACATGAAATGTTGTACCCAAACAAAATTTGCGTCCTTTTCTTCCCACAAATAGAGCTTTCTTTTAATGGCATTTGATTGCCTCTGCGATTTTAATTTTTTGTGATATAAATGGAAAAAGACCTAAAATTTTGAAAAAAAAACATTTTCTACTTTTTGTTATAAGAAAAATCGAATAAACTCATTTTAGTCATACATTTAGGCCAAAATGTATTCAGCCACATGTCTTTAGTAAAAAAAAATGTCAATAAGCGTATATTTATTGGTTTGCGCAAAAGTTCTAGCGTCTACAAACTAGGGTACATTTTCTGGAATTTACACAGCTTTTAATTTATGACTGCCTATCTAATTCCTTGAGGTGCTAAAATGGCAGGGCAGTACAAACCCCCCCCCCCCCAAATGACCCCATTTTGGAAAGTAGACACCCCAAGGAAATTGCTGAGAGGCATGTTGAGCCCATTGAATATTTTTTTTTTTTGTCCCAAATGATTGAATAATGACACAAAAAAAAAAAAATTACAAAAAGTTGTCACTAAATGATATATTGCTCACTTATGCCATGGTTATATGTGGAATTGCACCCCAAAATACATTTTGCTGCTTCTCCTGAGTACGGGGATACCACATGTGTGGGACTTTTTAGGAGCCTAGCCGCGTACGGGACCCCAAAAACCAAGCACCGCCTTCAGGATTTCTAAGGGCACAAATTTTTGATTTCACTCCTCACTACCTATCACAGTTTCGAAGGCCATAAAATGCCAAAATAGCACAAACCCCCCAAATGACCTCATTTTGTAAAGTAAACACCCCAAGCTATTTGCTAAGAGGCATGGTGAGTATTTTACAGCTCTCATTTGTTTTTGAAAATGAAGAATTTTTTTAATTTTCAAAACCTTGTGACAAAAAGCGAGATCTGCAAAATACTCACCATACCTCTCAGCAAATAGCTTGGGGTGTCTACTTTCCAAAATTGGGTCATTTGGGGGGGTTTGTGCCATCTGGGCATTCCATGGCTTCCGAAACTGTGATAGGCAGTGAGGAGTGAAATAAAAAAATTACACCCTTAGAAAGCCTGAAGGCGGTGCTTGGATTTTGGGGTCCCGTACGCGGCTAGGCTCCCAAAAAGTCTCACACATGTGGTATCCCCGTACTCAGGAGAAGCAACAGAATGTATTTTGGGGTGTAATTCCACATATGCCCATGGCATGCGTGAGCAATATATCATTTAGTGACAACTTTGTGCAAAAAATAAATAAATAAAATAAATTGTATTTTTTCCGCAACTTGTGTCACCATATAAAATATTCAATGGACTCGAAATGCCTCTCAGCAAATAGCTTGGGGTGTATACTTTCCAAAATTGGGTCATTTGGGGGGGGGGGGTTTGAACTGTCCTGGCCTTTTTTACACAACATTAGGAAGCTTATGTCACACATCATCCACTCGTCTAACCACTTGAAGACAAAGCCCTTTCTGACACTTTTTGTTTACATGAAAACATTTTTTTTTTTTTTGCAAGAAAATTATGTTGAACCCCCAAACATGATATATTTTTTTAAAGAAAAGGCCCTACAGATTAAAATGGTGGGTGTTGCATTTTTTTTTCCACACAGTATTTGCGCAGCGATTTTTCAAACGCATTTTTTGTGGAAAAAATACACTTTTTATTTTATTTTAATGCACTAAAACACACTATATTGCCCAAATGTTTGATGAAATAAAAAAGATGATCTTAGGCTGAGTACATAGATACCAAACACGACATGCTTTAAAATTTCGCACAAACGCGCAGTGGCGACAAACTACATACATTTTTAAAAGCCTTTACAGGTTACCACGTTAGATTTACAGAGGAGGTCTACTGCTAAAATGACTGCCCTCGATCTGACCTTCGCGGTGATACCTCACATGCATGATGCAATTGCTGTTTACATATGACACCAGACCGACGCTTGCGTTCGCCATTGCGCAAGAGCAGGGCGGGACAGGGGTGCTTTTTTTTTTTTTTTTAATTATTAATTTTGCTTTTTTATTTTATTTTTAAACTGTTCCTTCCATATTTATTTTTTTTATCATTTTTATTGTTATCTCAGGGAATGTAAATATCCCCTATGATAGCAATAGGTAGTGACAGGTACTCTTTTTTGGAAAAAAGTGGGGTCTATTAGACCCTAGATCTTTCCTCTGCCCTCAAAGCATCTGACCACACCAAGATCGGTGTGATAAAATGCTTTCCCAATGGCGCTTTTTATATTCGGGGGGGGGGGGACATTCCCTCCCACTGCTTGTAAAAGCAGTCCAGAGGCTAATTAGCCACTAGGATTGCTTTTACATGAAAGCCGGCCACTGGCTGAAAAGAATGATACCAAGATGATACCTAAACCCACAGGCATGATTCTGGTATAACCATTCAAAGTCCAGCAACATACCAGTACGTTGCTGGTCCTTGTTGGACATGTATTGTAATCTTTTTTTTTCATGCAGCCTATTGGCTGAACGAAAAAAAGAGATTGATCGGTGGGTATGCCCACCATTAGAATACCTCCCTTCATCCACCCACTTCTAATGATGGGCATATATGCACCATTTATATATGCCGAAGCATGGGGGCATCCTCCCGCAAAAAAGTTATGCCGCACACACATGGTCCGACTTTTCCACGGGCAAGCCTCCGTCGGAATTTTGACCGTATGTACGCGGCATTAGGAGCAAAATCGCTCCTCCACCCCTGCTGCCCCCATGCTTCGGCACATATGCTTTTTTTTCAACTGTGGTGGTGAAATCATCTCCTACAGCACTGGAGTCGCAGGGATCAGGCCTGTCTCTGCGAACGCTGCAGTTATGTGTGTTGTGTTTTGTAAGGGACAGTGATCGATCGATACTGCACTTGGGTGGGCTGGGCTGGGCAGAGGGGCTAAACGCAGGTGCTAGCAGGTATCTGGGCTGATCCCGCTAACACTGCATTTTTGGGAACCCTAAACTGCTGGGGACGCTAGTATAGATCTGATCAGATCAGTGAGGAAGGTGTATGCGTCACGCGTGGGTGTTAGCGTTACTGGCACTAACCTGACGCTGCCTGGGGTGACGCAGACCCGCTCTGACGCTAAAACCTAGTTGATATCACCCGCCGGGCGATCAGGGGCATAAACCTTTATTGGGTTATATATACGGCGGGTGCCCTGACACTATAAAAAGCAAACTAACCAACCAGCGTCACCCGTAACACTTATATGGTGATCACTGGTGAAAGGGGTTAACTAGGGGCAATCAGGGGGTCAAACCTTTATTAGGTAATACATGGGGGTACCTGACGCTATATAAAAACCTGACGGGGAACCTAAATAACAAAATAACTAACTGGCTAACCAGTGTCACCAGTAACACTTATACAGTGATCACTGGTGAAAGGGTTAACTAGGGGCAATTAGGGGCAATTAGGGGGTTAAACCTTTATTAGGCAATATATGGGGGTACCTGATGCTATAAAAACCTGCGGCGAACCTAAAAAAAAATAACTGGCTACCTATCTGCACCACCGACACTAATACAGCGATCAGAAAAACGATCGCTTAGTGACACTGGCAAAAGGGGGTGAAAGGGTTACCTGGGGGGCGATCAAGGGGTTAAACCTTTATTAGGTAATATATGGGGGTACCTGACGCTATAAAACCCTGCGGTGAACCTAAAAAAAAAATAACTGGCTACCTATCGCACCACCGACACTAATACAGCGATCAGAAAAACGATTGCCAAGTGACAGTGGTGCTAGGGGGTGAAAGGGTTACCTGGGGGGCGATCAAGGGGTTAAACCTTTATTAGGGGGGGGTTAGGGGGCTACACTGGACCTAAAACTAACTGCCCTGACACTTTTACAGTCACAAATGTCACTGATTGCAGTGATCAGTAAATAAATGACACTGACTGGGGGCTGATCTGGGGGGGCGATCGTGTCCCTATGTGTGCTGGTGTCAGTGTGCTGTTCAGTGCACTAACCTGTGTGTCTTCTCTCCACGGCGCTCGGTATATGTGAGCGCCGCAGGAGAGATGACATCACTTCCTCCTGCCTGTGTAAACATTACATAGGCAGAGGAAGCATTTCATTCGCCGGGAGCGATCGCGAGGGGGTGACCAGAATGGAATGGCCGCCCCCTCATCACGGATTGCTCCCGCACCGAGAACCACCGCTCGCTGTACTGGAGGGGGGTCCGATCGGACCCCCCATCCATACGAAGGCAGTCACGTACAGGTACATGATTGTGCCTGTCCGTGCCATTTTGCCGGCGTATATGTACAGTGAGCGGTCGTTAAGTGGTTAAAGAAGAATGCCAGGAATTGCAGTATTTTTCTGTGAAAAAATTCTCAAAATACAAAGCTTCTGTGAATAGACAGGTAAAAAGGAGAGGGGCAGCAGTTGCATTCTCAGTCAGAGCTTTAGAATTACAGAGATAGTGTTAAATATAACTCAGTTTAACCAGTTAAGCCCCGGACCATTTGGCTGGCCAAAGACCAGGCCACTTTTTGCGATTAGGCACTCAGTCGCTTTAACTGACATTTGCGCGGTCATGCGATGTGGCTCCCAAACAAAATTTACGTCCTTTTTTTCCCACAAATAGACCTTTCTTTTGGTGGTATTTGATCACCTCTGCGTTTTTTATTTTTTGCGCTATAAACAAAAATAGAGCGACAATTTTGAAAAAAAATCAATATTTTTAACTTTTTGCTATAATAAATATCCCCCAAAAATATATAAAAAAATATTTTTTTTCCTCAGTTTAGGCCGATATGTATTCTTCTACATATTTTTGGTAAAAAAAAAAAAAAAAAAACGCATTTTGGAACCATTGTAATTTGTACAGCGATCAGTGGTATAAAAATGCACTGATTACTGTAAAAATTACACTGGCAGTGAAGGGGGCTTTGAAGGGGTTAAGTGTGACCTAGGGAGTGCTTCTGTTAGGGGTGTGGCTTAGCTTACCGTGACACGTCACTGATCGCTGTTCCCGATGACAGGGAAGACGATCAGTGACAGGTCACTAGGCAAAACGGGAAGATGTTGTGTTTACACTAACATCTCCCCGTTCTTCAGCTCTGTGACACGATCGCGGGACACCAGCGTACATTGTGTCCGCGGGCACGGAGCTCACGGCAGGGTCGCGAGTGCCCTGCCGGCGGCGTGTGCACAATCACACGGCGGCAAATTAAAAGGGGACGTACCTGTATGCCCATTTGCCTGTCCGTGCCATTCTGTCGACGTACATCTGCGTGCGGCGGTCGGCAAGTGGTTAAGCCAGCACATTTTTTAAAGTGCTGAAATTTGTGAAGTACTTCTTTAAACATGGTGCTATTAGGTACAATTTGACCAAGACCACAGATTACCTAGCACAGACGTTAGATGCCTCCTTGTGATTTGCCCCATGGATATAGACTGGAAAAAAAGTTTCATGATCTCCCTTGTTTCGTTTATTTTAAAACTCAATACAACTTTCTCTTAACGTTTCTGTAGATTTATTCAACTTGGTTTTGCACATGCGCATGCACATACATGTAGTTAACCTAGGAGTTTGTAGAAAAGCCAAAACCTGATGTAAAACACACCAAAATGCACATTAAAGATAGCATATAACAAATATAGCAGGTTAAAAATGGGTCTCATTTATGAGGTGTTCATGACAGATTGTCAGAATATTTTTAGGATGAATAGCATATGCACCTCTTTGCAAAAAAATGCAGTGAAAAAGTGAAAAAAACATAGGTGCTGTAGATAACGTCTAAATGGATACTAAACGCTGAACTGGACTTGCTAATTGTAACAAACTGAAAAGGTTATATATTTTACATTACAGTTCTCCCACATGAATTTGTGCCCTCTGCAGCTAATCCAACATTCAGCTTGATGCGCTATGCAAAGCCTTTAACAAGCCTAATAGCCTCATTCACACACCAACCTTCACATACATCATTATTGCTTAGTATTTCAGCAGACATTTTTGTATGCACCTAATGAATGCACTCATCTAAAAGGCAAACAGGGAACTTTCATGTACCCACCCAACTAAAAATAGCCTGAACACTGAGCATCTAAGAACTAAGGTATTTTTGTCAGGCACTTGGTCACCTACATTTTCCATGTAATACATGCTATATAAGTGATAAAGTAAAACTGTATTACCTTTGCATAATTCTTTGCGTTTAGGTATGTTAACAGGTCTCGCACAGGTGCAGAAAAAGTAAACTCTGCAGAAATTTCCAAGTCCTAAAAAAGCATAGAATTTAGAAAGGATAACTCAATACAAAAACCAGCAAAGTATAAAATTGTATAGTTTTGGACAAAACCAAAAACGTTGTTTATTTTGACAATAATCCATTTAATTTAGTGTATGACTTTTCATTTGGAGCACTCCTTTTAGAGTGCTGCTGTATTGGGGATGATTTTAAAAAAGAATAGTATGCACTCTCCACAATAACATCGCCAAGACCTGAGTCCCTGGGATTAAATACAGTGCCTTGAAAAAGTATCCATACCCCTTGAAATTTTCCACATTTTGACATGTTACAACCAAAAAGGTAAATGTATTTTATTGGGATTTTATGTGATAGACCAACACAAAGTGACACATAATTGTGAAGTGGAAGGAAAATGATAAATGGTTTTCATTTTTTTTTTACAAATTAATATCTGAAAAGTGTGGCGTGCATTTGTATTCAGCCCCTTTTACTGTGATACCCCTAACTAAAATCTAGTGGAACCAATTGCCTTCAGAAGTCACCTAATTAGTAAATAGAGTCCACCTGTGTGCAATTTAATCTCAGTATAAATACAGCTGTTCTGTGAAGTTACCAAGCCCATCACCACCCAGCTGCAGTCGGGTGATGATAAATTTAAAATTATCACAGGGAGATTTTTCCTACAATTGTGTTATGTATTTACATGTTTTTCTATGTCACCGAGATGATTTTAAACCTTTGTACAATAAAATTATTGATATTTTATTTCAATAGTACCGTCAAAGTTCTTTAAATTAGTGGTTAGGGTTATTTTTGTGCATTACATAATTAGGATGTGGTACTGGACAAATACTATATTCCATTTAGTAGAGGGATCTCCCTAGTGGCCCATCCTCCCAAATCCTTGGTTTCAGGGATAAAGTTGTGAGTAGGTTTAAAAGAAATGTTGGGTTATAAAAAAAATATCCCAAGCTTTGAACATCCCACGGAGCACTGTTCAATCCATCATCCAAAAATGGAACGAGTATGGCACAACTGGAACACAACTGGAAACCTACCAAGACATGGCCCTCCACCTAAATTGATAGGCCAGGCAAGGAGAGCATTCATCAGAGAAGCAGCCAAGAGGCCCATGGTAACTCTGGAGGAGCTGCAGAGATCCACAACTCAGTCATTCACGCCACAAATCTGGCCTTTATGGAAGATTGGCAAAAAGAAAGCTATTGTTGAAGGAAAGTCATAAGATGCCCCGTTTGCAGTTTGCGAGAAGCCATGTGGGGGACACATCAAACATGTGGACGAAGGTACTCTGGTCAGATGAGACCAAAATGTAACTTTTTGGCCTAAAAGCAAAACACTATGTGTGGCTTAAAAACTAACACTGTCAATCATCCTGAACACACCATTCCCACCGTGAAACATGGTGGTGGCAGTATCATGTTGTGGGGATGCTTTTCTTCAGCAGGGACACGAAAGCTGGTCATAGTTGATGGGAAGATGGAGCCAAATCTTAGAAGAAAACCTGTTAAGAGTCTGCAAAAGACTTGAGACTGGGGCAGAGGTTCAACTTTGAGTAGGACAACGACTGTAAACATACAGCCAGAGCTACAATAGAATGGTTTAGATCAAAGCATATTCAGGTGTTAGAATGGCCCAGTCAAAGTCCAGGCATAAATCCAATTGAGAATCTGTGGCAACACTTAAAAAATTGCTGTTCACAGACGCTCTCCATCCAATATGAAAGAGCTTGAGCTATTTGGCAAAGAATGGGCTAAAATTTTACTCTCAAGATGTGAAAAGATGGTAGAGACATGCCCAAAAAAACTTGCAGCTGTAATTGCAGCGAAAGGCTGTTCTACAAAGTATTGACTTAGGGGGGCTGAATACAAATGCACGCCACACTTTTCACATACTGGTAATTGTAAAAAAAAATTAAAACCATTTATCATTTTCCTTCCACTTCACAATTATGTGCCACTTTGTGTTGGTCCATCACATAAAATCCCAATAAAATACATTAAAGTTTTTGCTTGTAACATGACAAAATGTGGAAAATTTCAAGGGGTGTGAATACTTTTTCAAGGCACTGTACATTTGTCCTGCAGACCGAGACCTAGGTGGAACTCTTCCTCAACCATAGTAATCCCCTCTTCTCTCCCTTCCTTCTAATTTTAGTTTTTCATCTACCTTTCTGTGTTCGTTTTCTTAACAATGCACACTGGTGACCTTTTACACGTTTTTTTGTAAACAACAGTAGCACTTAATGATAACATTACCATTCCAGCTTCTGACAGGTCCTGCTCAACTATTGTTTGGACTCCAATACTACTGTATGATATGAAGTCAGCATACATTGGTGGTTATGCAGTACTTGTTACATGCTCTATGTGAGCTAGGACCATCTATGATTAATATAAATTATGTATTTGTAATAGCCAATTTATATGGTGCAATCTTTCTCTTTTGTACTGCTAGAAATTTTTGAATTTAATGAACAGATTGAAATATAAAAAGCAGTAGGAGGAGCTGTTCACTTAGCTAAGCAAATATTCACTTTGAAATGTGAATCATAATAAATAAGGTAAATCTGTGTTTACATTGCATACCTTTGCACAACCTCAGTGAGGCTTACCTTTTCTAGGTAGAAAAAAAAAAAATAGGAGAAGTTTGCCTTTAAAAAATAAATAAATAAATGCAAATTTTTTTTGCAGATAAAAATTACTATATTTTTTGAAGGAGCCTGGAAATGATTGTACCAGCAATCAGCAGATCGTGGGTGCCATGCAGGACTCCTGCAGACTGAGTGGAAGCTGTCTGCCCATATATCGTACACATCATTTCACACTGACAGGAAGACTCAATGAACTACCAGAGCGATCAACAGCGCCATGGTAGTTAATTGAGAACTACAATCTGACATCCACAAAAGAAGGCCGGTACTTGTAGTCAAGTTCATTCACAGAACTCTGTGCATGTCACGGTCGTGCGGGCGAAGACCCACATGGCCGCACTCTTTTCAAAAAGTGACAGCTTTTACAGGGAACTTCTCCACATACTGCTGTCACAGGGACAGAGGGGATCAGCAGGTGGCTGCAGCAGTGGGAACCTGTTTGGTGTTCCACCTTCAAAACAGGTGAACATGTACCATGTTCCCAAAGGTGAACATATCCTTTAAAAGGGTGGAAATATACAAACTGATTCCACCCCCAATTCAACTGGGCAACTGAACGCTCAGTCTATTTAAGACTACCCTTGTTGCAATAAATGCTGATGTTGAAAGTGCTCATTATTTTCCTAACCTCAATGCAAGTTAGGCCCCATGAACACGGGACGCTGTTAAACTCGTGTTCAGAGGCAGTTGGACACTTTTTTCATTCAATGTTATCCTATGTGACCATGTACACGGTCTCGTTTATGGTCGTTTATATGTAGTTGCGTTTAACCTCGTTTTTCTGAAAGCAAAAAAATGGGTTCAGATGCAAAAATTTCCACAATTCAGACGCAAAACGCGGCTAAACGCAGTACCGTCGTTTTGCAGCGATTTCCTTTATAAGCGTTTTTAAAGATGACCTATTTATTTTACACTAGAAATCTCAAAAATGATGGCAAATGATGAAAAAACCTAAAAAAATAAATAAATAAAAAACTGTAATTGCTTGCATTGCATTGTGGACAATCCACAACTTGTGGCAGATAACATGGCAAGTGGAAAGTACACAACTTGTGGCAAGTGGACAATGCACAACTTGTGGCAAGTGGAAAATGCACAACTTGTGGCAAGTGGAAAATGCACAACTTGTGGCAAGTGGACAATGCACAACTTGTGGCAAGTGGACAATGCACAACTTGTGGCAGGTGATGTGGCCAGGTGACGTGGTCAGTGGACAATCCACAACTTGTGGCCAGGGGACGTGGCAAGTGGACAATCTACAACTTGTGGCAGGTGATGTGGCCAGGTGACGTGGTAAGTGGACAATCCACAACTTGCGGTAGGTGACGTGGCAGGTGACGTGGCAGGTGACGTGGCCAGGTGACGTGGCGAATGGACAATCGACAACTTGTGGCAGGTGATGTGGCCAGTTGACAATCAGCAACTTGTGGCAGATGACGTGGCCAGGTAACATGGCCAGGTGACGTGGCCAGTGGACAATCAGCAACTTGTAGCAGGTAACGTGGCAAGTGGACAATCCACAACTTGTGGCAGGTGACGTGGCAAGTGGACAATCCACAACTTGTGGCAGGTGACATGGCCAGGTGACGTGGCAAGTGGACAATTCACAACTTGTGACAGGTGACGTGGCAAGTGGACAATCCACAACTTGTGGAAGGTGACGTGGCAAGTGGACAATTCACAACTTGTGACAGGTGACGTGGCCAGGTGACATGGCCAGGTGACGTGGCAAGTGGACAATTCACAACTTCTGGCAGGTGATGTGGCAAGTGACACGCTAAATACAAGTACACTGCTGCTCTCTCAGCTGCTGCTACTCACTCTGGTCTCACAAAATGGCCGAAATGGTTAAATAATACTGTTTTTTGAGCTTAGGAAGGGTCTTATGATGTTTCTTAACTAAACGCTTATAGACGCAAATGCTGTAAAACTCCGCTAAAATTGAGGCAAAACTGGCGTTTCTAAACGCCGGTCTCAGCCTTTAAAAACATGCGTTCAGCAAAGTTTGCACCGGCGTCTCGTGTGCATGGGGCCTAAGCCAATCTTCCCTTCTGCTCAACTACAGGAACAAAGGCAGGTATTAACCCATGGGATCGCCAATGCTGTGATTACTCAACAATAATAAAATAGGGCTCAGAATGTAGTTAACAAGATATGGATATGGTGTTCATCTTATAGGTTGTCTAAAAATTTTAAAGCGGTTGTATACCACATTTTTTTTTTTTTTAAACCTGCAGGGCAAAGGCATAATGAGCTAGTATGACTAGCATACTAGCTCATTATCAATTACCTACCTTAGATCGAAGCCCCCGCAGCGGTCCTCGGACACGTCCTCCGTCGCCGCCATGATACCTGGAGTGACTTCCGGGTGTCGGCGCTCCGGCGCTGTGACTGGCCGGAGCGGCGATGACGTCACTCCCGAGCGAGGAACGGCACGATCCCCACGCATGCGAGAGGAACGGCAGTGTCCCATTAAAGAGCCGCCGCGCTCAGTACGCCTGCGCCGTTATGTACGGCGCGCATGCACCGTAGATATCGGTACAGCCTTTTTTGCAAATATCTCCAAGACCGTGTAGGTCTCGGAGATATTGCAAGCACCTACAGGTAAGCCTTAATATAGGCTTACCTGTAGGTGCATGTAGTATTTTAGGCTATACAACCGCTTTAATTATACTGACACCTTTTGCAGTTTCTGCCAAGCCCAATTAGGAACTAACCGTTCAAAAAACAAACAAAACAAAACATTTGAAATCAAATATATGCAATACCTTTCTTAACATCTTTGCAAAACCAAGTGCTTTTGATGCTCTTTCTCTAGCTTCATGGAAAAGTTCCTTCAATGCTCTACTGGTTTCAATAACTGATCTCCTGTGGAAGTTGCACACAAAAATTAGAGCTCTTGCATTAAAACTCAACTGCAGTCTTACCTTTAGGCCCCTTTCCCACGGGGCGGACTCCGTTCTAAACATCAGGGGATCTGATCACTTATCCCCTGCTAATCGGAGCAGAGCAGACAGATGGCAGGTCTGAGTTCGCTCTGTATAAACTGGGTGGACATGGACCCGTCATCTGCCCACTATGCTCTATGAGCAGTTGGGTGTAAACAGAAAAATAGGATTTTTGTACTCACCGTAAAAGCCGTTTCTCTGACGTCCATGGACTGACACAGCTGTCATACTGATTACGTGTGGGTATATGTCCCTGCTTGCAGGAGAAGACCTAGGCAGAATGTTAGATGTTAAAACATTCTAGAACAAACCAGAGCTGAACAGCCCCGCCCAGGGGGGCGGTCCCTCCGGACATTACCCTCCCACCTGCAGCTAGCAGACCTCAGTTTGTAACAAAGCAGTACAAACCTTAAAAAGGAAGGGTGGGTGCTGTGTCAGTCGATGGACGTCAGAGAAACAGATTTTACGGTGAGTACAAAAATCCTATTTTCTCTTATCGTCCATGGACTGACACAGCTGTCATACTGATTATGTGTGGGACGTCCCAAAGCAGTATAAGAAAAGGGTGGGAGCAAATAGTAAAGGAACAACCAAAACTTCACTCCAAACCAGCAGAGCTCCTCAACGGAGGAGTTGCAACATTAACCACTTGACCACTGGGCACTTAAACCCCCTTAATAACCAGACCAATTTTCAGCTTTCGGTGCTCTCACATTTTGAATGACAATTACTCAGTCATACAACACTGTACCCATATGAATTTTTTGTCCTTTTTTTCACACAAATAGAGCTTTCTTTTGGTGGTATTTAATCACTGTTGGGTTTTTTATTTTTTGCGCTATAAGAGAAAAAAGACTGAAAATTTTGTAAAAAAATGATTTTTTTTTCGTTTCGGTTATAAAATTTTGCAAATTACTATTTTTTCTTCATAAATTTTGGCCAAAATTTATACTGCTACATATCTTTGGTAAAAATAAGTACAAATTGGTGCATATTATTTGGTCTTTGTGAAAGTTATAGAGTCCACAAGCTATGGTGCCAATATCTGAAAATTGATCACACCTGAAGTACTGACGGCCTATCTCAATTCTTGAGACCCTAGCATGCCAGAAAAGTACAAATACCCCCCAAATGACCCCTTTTTGGAAAGAAGACATTCCAAGGTATTCAGAAAGAGGCATTGTGAGTTTTTTGAAGTTGTCATTTTTTCCCACAATTCTTTGCAAAATCAAGATTTTTTTTTTCTCTTTTTTTTTTTTCACAAAATTGTCATATTAGCAGGTTATTTCTCACACACAGCATATGCATTCCACAAATTACACCCCAAAACACATTCTGCTATTACTCCCGAGTATGGCGATACCACATGTGTGAGACTTTTACACAGCGTGGCCATATACAGAGGCCCAACATGCAGGGAGCACCTTCAGGCGTTCTGGAGCACCCAGGCCAATTCTGACATTTCTCTCCTACATGTAAAAATCATCATTTGTTTGCTAGAAAATTACATAGAACCCCAAAACATTATATATGTTTTTTTAGCAAAGACCTTAGAGAATATAATGGTGGTTGTTGCAACTTTTTATCTCGCACGATATTTGCGCAGCAATTTTTTTAACGCGTTTTTTACGGAAAAAAAATGTTTTGTGCTTAAAAAAAAAAAACAGTAAAGTTAGGCCAATGTTTTTGCATAATGTGAAAGATGAAGTTACGCCGAGTAAATAGATACCTAACATGTCGCCCTTAAAAATTGCACACACTCGTGGAATGGCGCAAAACTTCGCTACTTAAAAAATCCCCATAGGCGACGCTTTAAATATTTTTACTGGTTACATGTTTTGAGTTACAGAGGAGGTCTAGGGCCAAAATGATTGCTCTCGCTCTAACGTTCGCAGAGATACCTCACATGTGTGGTTTGAAAACCGTTTTCATATGTGGGCGGGACTTGCGTATGCGTTCGCTTCTGTATGCGAGCTCACGGGGACAGGGGCGCTTTAAAAAAAAAAAAACATTTTTATTCTTCATTTTACTTTATTTATTTTAGTTTGACATGTTTTTCCGCCCCAAACATTTTTTTGATCACTTTTATACCTATTACAAGGAACGTAAACATCCCTTGTAATAGGAATATGGCATGACAGGTCCTCTTTACAGTGAGATATGGGGTCAATAAGACCCCACATCTCACCTCTAGGCTGGGAAGCCTGAAAAAAAAAACAACAATCCTGGCTTTGATCGTAGCGGTGAGTCGGTAGAAGCACCGGAGGGCGGCGGGGGGTAAGGGGACATCCCCTCTCGCCTCCCGTAAGAATGATCAAGCGGCGGAACAGCCGCTATGATTGTTGTTATGGTGTAGGGAATCGCCGGCTGAAAAAGCTAATATCTGAATGATGCCTGTAGCTGCTCCCATCATTCAGATATCCCCGTACAAAGTCAAGGACGTCAGTCAAGTATTGCCGGGCATTGCGGAGTATTGCAGGGCATTGCGGAGTATTGCGGACTATGGCAGGGTATTGCGGTGTATGGCAGGGTATTGCACGGGGTATTGCACAGGGTATTGTGGAGGGTATTGCAGAGTATTGTGGAGGGTATTGCAGAGTATTGTGGAGGGTATTGCAGAGTATTGTGGAGGGTATTGCAGAGTATTGTGGAGGGTATTGCAGAGTATTGCGGAGGGTATTGCAGAGTATTGCGCAGGGTATTGCAGAGTATTGCGCAGGGTATTGCAGAGTATTGCAGAGTATTGCGCAGGGTATTGCAGAGTATTGCACCAGGGTATTGCAGAGTATTGCACCAGGGTATTGCAGAGTATTGCACCAGGGTATTGCAGAGTATTGCACCAGGGTATTGCAGAGTATTTTGCAGGGTATTGCAGAGTATTTTGCAGGGTATTGCGCAGGGTATTGCAGAGTATTGCGCAGGGTATTGCAGAGTATTTTGCAGGGTATTGCAGACTATTTTGCAGAGTATTGCAGAGTATTGCGCAGGGTATTGCAGAGTATTGTGCAGGGTATTGCAGAGTATTTTGCAGGGTATTGCAGAGTATTGCGCAGGGTATTGCAGAGTATTGCGCAGGGTATTGCAGAGTATTGCACCAGGGTATTGCAGAGAATTGCACCAGGGTATTGCAGAGTATTGCACCAGGGTATTGCACCAGGGTATTGGCAGGGTATTTTGCAGAGTATTGGCAGGGTATTTTGCAGAGTATTGGCAGGGTATAGCACAGGGATGGCTGAGCAGGGATGGATGGATGGCTGGATCTGTGACTGCAATTGTCACAGATCCAGCCCACAGCGCTGCTGCCTTGATCTGCTCCCTCCCCCTCCCCTCTCACACTGTACCGATCGGTACAGAGAGGGGAGGGAGGAACCGGCGTCATCAAATGACGCCGGTCTGTTTACAAGTGATTGCTCCGTCATTTGACGGAGCGATCACGTGGTAAACGGCCGCTATCAGCGGCGATTTACCGCGATTCGTGATCCAGAGGACCCGGCGGTCACGGAGATTCCCGTGTGCGCGCCCCAGGGGGCGCGCGGGAGCGCGATTCTGGGAGGACATTATATAACGTCCTCCCAGAGTTAAGCAACCACCTTGTCGACGTTATTTGTCGGCAGGTGGTTGTTAAGTGGTTAAACAGCGGCCTGCAACACTTTGTGGCCGAAGGAAGCATCCGAAGATGCAGCCACATCAACCTTATAGAATTTTGAAAAGGCATAAACGGACAACCAGGTCGCCGCCTTGCACACTTGTGCAACTGACGCTTGATGTCGGAAAGCCCAGGAAGAATCAATTGTCCTATGGCATGCACCGTAACCGGAAAGGGAGGGGCCACCCCCTTAATGGCATAGGCCTGTATAACAGTCTGTCTGATCCATCTAGAAAAAGTGTCAGACGACACCGCTCGGCCCTGTTCGGACCCGGGACAGACAAAACTAGTGAGTCATATCACGTACCACATAAAATATGTGAAGCGCAAACCCTCTAGAATGCGATGTGTGAGGACACAAGGACGGGAGGACAATGTCCACATGTAGGTGGAAAACCGAGACCACCTTATGCAAAAGGAAGGTCGCGGACGCAACACCACCTTATCCTTATGGATGACCAAATAGGGCGACTTGCAGGACAAGGTCGCCAATTCAGACACCCGTCTGACAGAAATAATGGCCACTAAGAAGGCCACCTCCTGAGACAAGGTCAAGAGGGGAAAATCTCTAATATTTTCAAAGTGAGGTTCCTGGAGAACCGAGAGCACCAAATTCAAATCCCGAGGAGGGAGAGGAGGTTTCAACAGGAGGGAGCACATGGTGAACCCCCTGCACAAAGGTGCTACCAAGGAATGACCTGCTAGCGGTTGCTGAAGGAAGACGGCCAAGGCCGAACACTCACCCCTAAATGGTACTCAAAGCAAGCATTTGGGTCACACCACGCTGCAAGGACCGCAGGATACTGGGGACGGAATACGTCTGTAGACGCTAGTCCAGCTCATTGCACATAGCGATGTAAGCTTCCCAGGTAGGGTGATATATCTTTCAAGCGGAAGACTTCCGTGCCCTGAACATGGTCGAAATGACCGAATCCGAGAGACCTCGGACTCTCAGCACCTGGCTTCCAATAGCTATGCCGTTAAGTAAGAGACTGTAAAACAGGATGAAAAATAGGACCTTGAAACAGAAGGTCCTCCCTTATTGGCAACCGCCAAGGAACGTCCGCGATGAGACGTACCAGATCAGCGTACCAATGACGCCGAGACCCACCCGGCGCAAGAGGATCACCAGAATCCCTTCGGCCACAACCCTGCGCAGCAGGCGAGGAAGCAGCTGCAGCGTAGGACAACAGATATCAGGTGATAATGACCCCATGGGGCCCACCAACGGATCCGAGGCATCCGCCCAAGGATCCCTGGACCTGGCCACAAACCGTGACAGAGTCGAGAGGCCCTCAGGTCCACATCCGGTATGTCCAGGTGCAAGGACCACTCTCCTGGTCCAGCGTCTGGCGACTCCGATAGTCCGCCTGCCAATGGTCTACGCTGAACGTAGATGGCCGATAGAGACCACGTGGGGAGTTATATTCTGATTGCCCGTATTTCCAGAACATTGATCAGTAAATGGGCTTCGTCCAGAGTCCAAAGCCCTGGGGCTGACAGGACTCCCCCGACTTCACCCCAGCCTGTCAGGCTGGTGTCCGTCATGAACACCGTCCACTGGATGGGGGGGGGGGGACTTCCCGGACCGAAGAGCCAGGGACCCAAACCACTACGCCAGGGACGCCCTGAGTGGGTGACTCATCTGGATCTGAAGATCCAAAGACAACGGCGACTTGTCCCAAGTGGACAGGATCTCTTACTGTAATGCCCGTGTGTGTGATTGGGCATACGGAACAGCCTCGAACGAGGCCCTCATGAGTCCTAGGACTCTCATGCAAAAAACGGGTTGACGACCATTTCTGAGACGTCAGGACCCGCACTACAGACTGAAAAGTCAGTAACTTCTCCAAGGTTAGGAATACCTACGCTTCCATGGAGTCCAGGATCAGACCGAGATACTCCAAATGCTAAGCCGGGACCAGGACCGACTTCTGAATGTTCGGGCGCCACCCGAAGTCCCTAAGGGTCTGACTGACATAGTCACACTTCTTCTAATTCTGAGCCATTGTCTGCTCTTAGAAGAAGATCGTCCAGATAGCCCATAATAGCGGTGCCTCGCTGTCTCAGCAAGGCTAGAATCGGAGCAAGCACCTTCGTAAAAAACCTTTGGTGCCGAGGCTAGGCCGAAGGGAAGAGCCACAATTGATAGTGGTTTTCGCCGATCGCAAGCGCAGAAACTACTGTTGACGTGCGCAGATCGGAACATGCAAGTAGGCGACCTTGATGCCAGAAAATACCCTTGATGGAGTGTAGCGAACACCGCGCAAATGGATTCCATGCGGAACTTTACACCATCACAAAAGCATCCAGGCCTTGAGGCCCAGGGTTGGCCGAACCCCCGTCCACCTTTTGGGATTACAAACAGATTTGAGTAGAAACCCTGAACAACCTCTCTTGTGACGGAACCAGCACAATCCTCCGGACCTGATCAATCCTGTACGGCCCTTAAGAGGGCCGCCCGATGAGCAGGAAGGAGAGGGAGAATTGAGGGAAAGAATCTGTCTGGGGGCCAGGAACGGAATTCTATCCTGTATCCTGAGGTGACCACCTCGCACACCCACCGGTCGGAGATCCGGGAGGTCCATCGAACCGTGAACCTGTAAGGAAGTCCCCCCACCCCAGAGTCCGGCAGGGACAAGACTCCATGTGACGGTGGGCTTGGGAGCTTGCTTGGTAGGCTTACGCATCCGGGGACGCTTATGTCCCCCAGCCGCACTTTTCCCAGTCTGGGAGGGCTCCCGTGGATTCTGACTGACGAGAAAAAAACTCATTCCCCTTTGCCGGAAAGGTAGGGCCCGGCCTACGGTGGGGCTCCTTTGTCCGTAACAGACTGAGGAAAGAAGGTGCTCTTACCCCTTGTGACATCCATAATGGCATCCAGTGCGGCCCCTTAAACAGTCCACCGCCCTTAAAGGGCAAGTCCGCCAGGAGCTATTTGGAAGCTAGGTCGGCCGACCAGCATTTCAGCCAGCCAAGGCGACGCAGCACCACAGCAGATGGAGGCCCCAGAAATTAAAGGGGCCGCATCCAAAGTGGCATCGCACACCGAGACTAAACCCTGCGCCAGTTGGCGAGCCAGGGTAATGGTCTCAGGAGGGAGATTATGCTCCTGAACCGTCTGGTGCAAAATCTTCCTGTGAGCGTCTTGAGACACAAGTGTCGCCGCCCCTATAGGGCGCAAGGCAGACCCCAATAAAGGCAAACATAGTTCTACTCACCACTCTGACCTCCTGTCAGTGGGATCCTTAAATGCAGGATTCCCTTCCATTGGGAGCGTGGTAGCCTTATTCAAATGGGCGACCGGGGGGTCGACCACTGGGGGGAGAGCCCTTCATAACCAGGTCCTCCTTAAAGGGGTACCTCATGGCTAGGCGCCGTGGGACCACCAAAGTCCTCTGCGGCTTACCCCAGACTTAGTCAATGAATGTATCAAAAAAAGGCACATATGGAAAAAACCTTTTTAAATAAACGGCTTTAAAAGAACCAAAGGAGACAGCTTTTACCTGAGGTTCCTCAGCCTCAACATTCAGCTTGAGAGTGTTCCTCACAGCATCAATGAGTTCACTTACAAGCACCCTGTCAGTTTTTCAGAACTGGGGTCTTCCTCACAGGGAATATCCTGTTTAAAAAACATGAAAATCCTCAGAGCTAGGGTCCTGAGCAGCCATAGCTAGGCCCATATCTGAGACAGAGCACTCCCCTACAGGAGGATGTGTGGGGAGGGGGCGCTTTACAGCTCCCTTGCGCTCGCACACCGCTTCCATCCTGACAAGGATGATTCCAGGACTGCCGACAACTGGTCCACAGGGACCGCAGGTGCAGGAGCACTGCCAGTTGCCTCAGACAAGTGTGGAGAAGGTGAACTAGACTCCATACTGCCACCCTCTGACTGTTAAACACTATCATAGTCCACCCACTGGCTATGCTGAAGCTGAGGAGGGGACACCCAGAGTAATCACCAACCCCTGTAAGGACCGCTCATTCCACTGTATGAAACCGCACTGCCGCGCGGGTGAAGCCTGGGGAGACTGTAAGGAGACCGGACTGTGAAGAGATTGGATATTCGCGCCGCAGCAGCGGCCGATAGTGGCCGAAACCGTAAGCAAAAACGCTGCGGCTTCAAGAAAATGGCCAGCGGCCGCATACAATACTGGGCCATCGATCCACGGCAAAATGGCCACCGAGCGCGTTTTTTTCAAAATGACCTCACAGCGCTAATGGCGCACAAGTTTTGCGGTTGTTCACTAAACACAAGGCAGGAGCTCCTGCCCTCCCTGGCTGTGGCACGGCAAGCGCTGGGGCGGCTGTTTGAACACAAAACAGCCCCACTCAGGAACTAAACCTGTGAAGCTTAGCTTTGCTAAGCATGCAACCACTATCCACCACAGTATGTCACTCACACACCAGAACACTGCCCCAGTGCCATTAAAACAGACATGAGCTCCCCAGCCAGGCCAGAGTGACCCCCAAGCACCCCCACACAACACAGCACCAGTACAGGGTGCAGAGAGCAGCATAACAGGAGGGAGACAGGGAGAACCCCCCCCACATAAAGAAACAAAGCCAGTATGTACTCACCTGCAGCAGGAGAGACTACTTACCCGTCCCTGGAGGGACCCACTGGCTTGTCTCAGACAGACCTATCACAGAGTAGTACTGCGTAGCTGTCAGCCCGGTCCACCGCGAAAGATATGTCGTGAACTGAGTCTCACACACACACAAGGCGAGGATCAGCACGCTCGATGGTCGGACAGGGAAGACTACGAGGATACTACTGTACTCAACCTGTTGCCCAGCCGACAGTTGATTGAAGGTCTCAAAAATAAAATAACAAAATTCCCAAAGGAATAAAATTTAAAAGTAAAATCTTCCAGGAGACTGGCTCCTGAGAGAGCCACGTCTTCTCCTTCTGCTAGGCAGAAAAAAAACTGAGGTCTGCTAGCTGCAGGTGGGAGGGTAATGTCCGGAGAGACCGCCCCCCTGGGCGGGTCTGTTCAGCTCTGGTTTGTTCTAGAATGTTTTTGTAACGGCACCCCAAATACGAAAGGGGGGAACGCCGTTTAGATCTCTTCCCTCTCCTGGACACAAATTCACTGCCGATACTCCACAGCCAGCCGACCCCTTCCCATAGGGATTAATCCTTCTGGAAGAACGAGACGCACTCTGCATCTTCCCAAGGATAGACTGACTTTATTGCCAAAAACATTGAAACTCTTATACACATCCAATACTGCATTAACCTGAATGAACAATGGTCCAGCTCCACCCACAACACAACAAGCCCCAATACACATTATTTTGACGTCTGCTAGGAGACAACAGGTTCTAATCCCCTTTATGTTTAAATGACTATGCATGACCTTTATATTCACCAGACTGTCTGATACTTTACAATACACACAAGTACAGACTTAATTAACACAATGAAAGATCCTTAGACGCCATCCTAGATTCATTTACATCACACAGGCAGGTAACACATCTCCCAATTAACCTGTTGAGTTCAGGGTAAAACATCCAGTACATATTGTGGACTAATATTACTATTTCAATTTCAAGCCATATTCTTAATGTCCATGGTTTCCTGGCTCACCCTGTGTCCAAAGTGACCCCTCTGTCACAGTTTTAACATCTAACATTCTGCCTAGGTCTTCTCCTGCAAGCAGGGACATATACCCACACGTAATCAGTATGACAGCTGTGTCAGTCCATGGACGATAAGAGAAACGGTGACTACCACTTTTTTTTTTTTGGAGCAGACCGAATCGGACCTGGAGGTAAGTGGGTGTAAAACGGACACAAATCAAATTAATATCCACCTGTTCATAGGGGTGAATAGACCAATCGATCAGGTCCGCCTGAAAAGTGGACCTGATCAGATCTCCCTTGTGAAAAAGGGGCACAAGTCTTTCACAGATATACAGACTCCTCCCTTGCACTGAACAAGCTCATTCTAATTTCACTGCATACGGTGAGCTTTTCTAAGTGTAGTTGCAGCAATCAGATAGGGTCCACCTCATTTCCTAACTGGTAGAAGTCCAGCATCATCTAGTCCTTTCCTCCATAAGCCTTACGGTATCTTTTACACTCCTTTTATATACTGGCTCACATACTCAGCATCACATGTGGGTATTACATAGGGCAGTCTTCATGCAACGGCAGTCAAACTAGGAATGTAGCTGGCCAGCTAAGACCTGTCCTAGGTTGCTAATGTGACTTGCATGCATATACAGCTAGACCTGCTAATAACCTTAATACCGTTCATATGCTTATATGTGACAGATAAAAGCAGAGTTATTTACTGTGACTTTATATATGGATGTCATATAAAAGTTGTATATTGTGGTCACAGAAGCAAAAGAGAAAATATGCCTTTAAGATTCATTATATGACAGTAAAGGTAAGCTCATTGACACTGAATTGAAACCAGAAAGCATAGAGTTGAGCTTTTGTGACTCATCAGGAGTTTTGGGCAATCACAGCCAATCTCACACTGAGCAAGAATCTTGGCCAATCACAGCCAGCCTTACACCCATTTCTGTCTGGAAATTTCCCAGCACACTGCCAGAACGCATTACACCAGAGAGAGTGGAGCTGAACAGTCACAGATCCAGTCAGAGTTCAGTTTTACGGAAGCAAGTGGCCAAAATAGGTATTTAATACAGTTATATATGTTCCTATTGTTAATAATGTGATTAGAACTGTATACTGAACTAGTTATGTGTTCACTTATAGTTCCACCAAACATCATAGCAAAACGTTCAAACATCATAGCAAACAAATGTGCAAACGGCAATATAAAACAAGTAAAACTATTGATTAAGCCTCAGATATACCTCTCAGAGAGATCATAAAGTGTCTAAAACAGTGGTTCTCAACCTGGGGGTCGGGACCCCCTCGGGGGTCGAATGGCGATTTGCCAGGGGTCACTGAATCCTGGGCTGTTTCTGAAGCCCGCACCCCTCTCCCAGCCTTTTCGCGACCGAGCCAGAAGCACAGTGAGTAACACTACCTGTGATTATAGTTGCCATTAAAAGTCCCCACTACAGTTCTCAGATCAGCAGATGACCTTCATCAAGAGCACCTAAGTTGGCTGATCAGAACTCCCCCCAGCACTGCCACTGATCCCAGCCCCCCACCAGCACTGCCACTGATCCCACCACTGCCACTCATCTCATTCCCTCCACCAAGGAGTAAGAGAAGGAATACAAATAGAGAATACATGGAAAGGAAAGAAAAAGAGAGGGAGGAATAAAGAAAAAAGGGAGAGAAAGAATAATAGAAAGAACAAGAAAGAAGGGTAGAGAGAGGGACGGGGGGAGAGGGACGGGGGGGGGGGGGGAACAAGAAATTAGGATAGAGAGAGATAAAAGGGAAAGAAAGGAGAACAAAGAGAGTGGTACATCCCAAAATGGTACTATAAGGGGTTTTAATACTGTACGAGTGGAAGAGACTCAGGGAGCCCTAAATGTCCATGGGTTAGGGGCGCAAGTTACTTGTCTTGCCTTGGGTGCTGACAACCCACGCTACGAAAATAATTTTACTGTTGTTAGGGGTCCCCACAACTTTGGAAAATGTATCAAGGGGTCACGGCACTAGAACGGTTGAGAACCACTGGTCTAAAGTATTTAAAGTGAAAGTACAGATACTGAAGAGAAAAATATATCTAACATTTTATGTAGAATGACAAGATTGAACAGTTGAACCGCCATTTTGTTATACTTTATTCAACACATGTTGGTACATGGACTGTCTGCTGCGAAATTGTCAGTGTTATATATGAAGAAAAGCTGAAGTTAATAAAGAAGTTATCTTAAAAGTTTGGTGTGCTCTTTATACCTACTGCTTCCATAGACCGGCGCTAGAGGAATTATAGAGTAACAGATAGTCTTGTTTGGACTAAAAGGTCAGAAAATAAAATTCTTCTAATGCCACAGCGCATAAGGCACTTCATAGTGCTGCGCCTGCCACAAGGAAAGCCCACTCTTCCAGACTGAAATTCACCCATGAAGGCATTTTGATATTTTGCAAAACTCCTTCAAAGAGCCAGCCCATTGCTTGCATCAGGGTTCAGAGCTCTTGAGAAAAGTACGGATAGGATGCTGCGGTGTTTTTAGTGAGCTACAGCACACTGCTGGTCCCTTCTACTTAATTTCAATGGCCAGAATAAAGTAATATTCTGACTAATTGCAGGGCTATGGGTCTGCATTGTAATCAATGACGATAGAGGCCCTACAACCACCAGAGAATAGGCGAAAAGAGGTCCTACAACCAAGAGGGAATTTGCGGGATCGGGTAATTAAAATGGATGTTTGCACCCCCCTTTAGACCTAAACAAGCATTTAAACCCTTGCAGTGTGGGGAGAATGTTTCTTTCCCTGGAGCTTACTTTCCCTGTTCAGCTTTAAGGCTTTTAAACCACAGGACTTCTTTACCATAGAAGAACAGCCATGTGAGAAAAACCTACATACAATAATCAAATCTTCAGTGTTCTTTTGAAACACACAAAATAATATTTGTTGGCAAGCATCCCTAAAACTGCAGAATACAAATGAGCAAGCCAACAGATGAATTAAATCTTTTGAAAAATATCCACATTCATACAAACAAAAGCAAATGCTGTCATTACCATAGAAACAAATGCTTTGCTGCCTTATTAGGGCAATAACGTAATGTATTACATAAGGAAAACTCTTCAGGCCAAGATTACCTTATTTCATCAGAGACACTGCTATCATCTGTGCTGGCCCAGAATTCGTCACAGCTGTCCTTTAGGCCAGAGTCCAGAAACTTCCCAGTGGATTTCAGCAGCATTCCTGCAATATCGCTACAACAGAAATGTTCAAATGACAGTCTGCTCATGCAAGATCATATCCTAACTATATTTATTAAAACATTTTAAATCTGCAAATGCTGTCTGGAATTATTCAATATTTAAGCAACATCTACAGCCGGTGAGCACCGATTTCTCAAAGCCGGGCACCCCTTCCATAGACTCCCATGTTAAATGGTAATTTCTCTGGTGAATTTGGGGACCCGGTACCGGCCGCCCGCAGGTCTCCTGGACCCGAGACTTAGCACACATGTAGCCCCATTTCTCCTCTATAGGTGTGCAAAGTTTGTTGTCTGGGGGACCTACGGCCGGGGAGTACCGATTTTTCAAACCCGGGCACCCCTTCCATAGACTCCTATGTAAAACGTCAGTCTAGTCATGGGCACAGTGAGGCATGGGCACAGTGAGGCATGGGCACAGTGAGGCATGCAGATGGACAACCTAGGCTTATACTCGAGTCAATACGTTTTCCCAGTTTTTTGTGGTAAAATTAGGTGCCTTGGCTTATATTCAGGTCGGCTTATACTCGAGTATTTACGGTAATAAAAATTGTCTATTAAAAAAAAAAAAAGGCAGTTGGCCCACGTATTTGCTTTTCACTTTGTAGCGAAGATGCCAAGCTGACTACAGGCTGGAGTTCCTGACATCCAATGGAATATTAGTAGAGGATTACATAGTGTGTATTGAAAGCTGTTTTACACCTCAAAACAAAAATGTATAAAAATGTGGTTGTAAAACTCTGAAATGAAATATGAACATGCTCTATAGTGTATAAAAAGGTGAGGTTTGTTGATCTGCTTAGTGTGGCCACATCCCTTATATTTAGAAGGTAGGAATACCCCCTACTGACCACGGGACTTTATAGGCTCAATGAGTGTACCAGCGTATGAAACATTAATAGTTCAATATTTATTGGTATAAAAAATGTTTTAAAAAATGTGCAATTAAAAATGTACATACATAGCATATGAATGATATATTATACCACAAAACCGATACAAAACATCTGGACTGTCAAACTAAAGTTGTTGCATAAACCAAATCTCCAACGCGTTTCAGAGTCCTTAAAACTACTTTTTCAGGGAAAGTTTAGCAATTGTTGTACATGAGGTAATATCTCAATGAGAATGATGCACAGCCAGTAGTGGAATAAAAATAGGTGAATAGTAGGAACTAGTCAAGCAGCGGCAAGGGGATGGATGAAGCAGAAAGGAATAGATAGCCTCCTTGAACAGCAGGGTGATTCAAAAAGACATACACTGGGATCACCTAAAATAGAGGACCCAAACGTTTACTAGTAGTAGCTCAGCAACCCCTGTGAAACTTGTGTCTCAGGGGTTGTTTGTCCAATGGCTATCTGTGTGGAGGATTGAGAGCATTCAGAATGATCACTGCATGCAGATATTCCACAAATGAAGTGAGACCGGACTTACTACAGCAGAGTGCGGCAAACATTACTTCTTTCATTTTACCAGCTTCATTTGTGGAATATCTGCATGCAGTGATCATTCTGAATGCTCACGATATGTGGCTCACAATCCTCCACACAGATAGCCATTTGACAAACAACCCCTGAGACACAAGTTTCACAGGGGTTGCTGAGATACTACTAGCAAACTTTTGGGTCCTCTATTTTAGGTGATCCCCAGTGTATGTCTTTTTAAATCACCTTGCTGTTTAAGGAGGCCATCTATTTCTTTCTGCTTCGTCCATCCCCTTGCCTCTGCTTGACTGGTTCCTACTACTATTCACCTATTTTTATTCCACTACTGGCTGTGTATTATTCTCATCGAGATATTACCTCATGTACAATTGCTAAACTTTCCCTGAAAAAGGAGTTTTAAAGTGGTTGTTGGCCCACTGTACTAACATAGTCTTATCCCCTCTATCATAATAACATCTGTCCGTGTGCCTGTGTAATGTAAAAAAACTGCAGATATGTACCTGTACAAGATGACATGTCAGCTCCCTTGTTTCTCCAGCTCAGAGCTGCAGTGGATGGGGCCGAGCCATCCTGCTGACGTCAGCCGGTGGAGGAGAGGGGGAGAGCCCGACAATCAGCTGTGCGCCGTTTACACAGGTACAGATCGGCTTAGTTTTTATATTACAAAGGCATGGAGACAGATGTTCTAATGATACAGAGGGGATAAGAAGATTTATGATCAGATACGAGAGGAGCAGGGGGGGCGGGTGCAGGTATAAGCAGAGAGGGGAGGGGGGAGGAAGACAGAGGACACAGGGAGAGCTGCAGACAGGAGAGCTACTGCTGACGGAATCTCGCAAACGGACCACGGTATCAGGGGCTCCGAAACCATGATTATCGTGGTCTGTTTGCAGGTGGGAGGGTATAGCCAGGCAGGATCAGCCAGGTTTTTTAGGGTATACAGGGGACCAAATGACACAGCACAAGCACTGATTATTGAACTATTAATGTTTTATATGTTTGTACGCTCGTTGAGCCTATAAAGTCCCGTGGTCAGTAGGGGCCATCTTTATCTATCCTCTATAGTGTGAACTTCTCTCAATCCAGAGCACTAAGTGCTATTTCTGTCTGCTGCCTCGTTCCTGTGTTATCTGCAAGATTTATTTCTGACAAGTTCACCTGACACCAAAAAGTAAAAAGGTGACAGGGGAGGGATCGCCAGCACACAGCCTCTGACTGACAGCCTCAGCTCGGTTCCTGTGTGAAGGGGGGGGGTGTTCTTTGCCTCCAATCATCTCTCACTGAGCTCTGCAGAGTAACTTCAGCACTTAGCCCTTTGCTTTCTGAAAGCTCAGACAAGATATATAAATTCTAAACTTTGAACAGCTGCAGAAAAGAGTGCCGCAGATAAACATGTACAACTTATGTAGGAGGATTGGTTTCATCTCTGTGTATCACCTTAGGCTAGTGACTTCACTGGGTATATGGAAAGGTTCACAACCACTTTGTGGTATCCGTTTTCATTTTTTAGGCTTTTTTCCTTAATTTTTACTAGGTGTTCCAGCTAGTGAGTCTTATTTTCAACTTACTTTAACAGGCCAAAATGTTTAGATATAGTAGTAGTTGGAGAGCTGACACAAACTATTCAACACTAACAGGGGTCCTTACAATGGTCAACTTTTTCTTTTTGGGACAAGAGTTTTACATAAATAACAGTTGCTGTGACTGCTTATAAAGTGTTAGCTGGAGTTCTGCTTCAATGTGTAATAGTCCATCTAAATCTGCTAGTCTAACACTTTCCTTCCCCCAGACTAAAAATGTCCCTGCCCAAATGTGTCTGCTTTACTACTTTATTGTACATAAAATGGCAACCACCCCAACCTATAACTGGCAATTGCAGTAAGGTGCACATGGAAGGGTAATGCACATTGCAAACAAACAAAAAAATTGCCAGCACACTTACCAACCAGCCTGCAAAACAACTAAATATGCCCTGTCTAGCAGTTTATGTTAAAAACAGAGGGGTTTTTTTGCGCACATTTGCAAATATATAGTTACATGGTTAGTCAGGTTAAAAAAAAAGTCCATTTAGTTCAACCTATAAAAAGGAAAAAATAAAATAAAAAATAGGATTTTAGTACTCACCGTAAAATCAATTTCTCGGGCGTCCATGGACTGACACAGCTGGATACTGTAAACGCGTGGGTATATGTCCCTGCTCGCAGGAGAAGATCTAGGCAGAATGTTAGAAACATTCTAGAACAAACCAGAGCTGAACAGCCCCGCCCAGGGGGGGGCGGTCCCTCCAGACATTACCCTCCCACCTGCAGTCAGCAGACCTCAGTTCGTAAAAAAGCAGTACAAACCTTAAAAAGGAAGGGTGGGTGCTGTGTCAGTCCATGGACGTCAGAGAAATGGATTTTACGGTGAGTACAAAAATCCTACTTTCTCTTATCGTCCATGGACTGACACAGCTGGATACTGTAAACGCGTGGGACGTCCCAAAGCAGTATCAGAAGGGTGGGAGCAGTAGTAAAGGAACAACCAAAACTTTACTCCAAACAAGCAGAGCTCCTGAACGGAGGAGTTGCAACATTAAACAGCGGCCTGCAATGCTTTGCGGCCGAAGGGAGCATCCGAAGATGCAGCAACATCAACCTTATAAAATCTTGAAAAGGTATGAACGGACGACCAGGTCGTCGCCTTGCACACTTGTGCAACCGACGCTTGATGTCGGAAGGCCCAGGGAGCACCAATTGCCTTGGTGGAATGTGCCGCAACCGGAAAGGGAGGCGCCCGCCCTTTAAGGGCATAGGCCTGTATGACGGTCTGCCTGGTCCACCTAGAGACGGTGGCAGACGACACCGCTCAGCCCTGTTTTGGACCAGACACAGATTTCCGAATGGAAACAGTAGCAGACAGGTACACTCGTAAGGCTTGTACCCATCTTAATGTATGAAGCGCAAACTCTCAGGGATGCGATGGGTGAGGACACAAGGACAGAAGAACAATGTCCTTCTTAAGGTGAAGGGCCGAGACCATCCTTAGAAAAGAAGGACGGTCGTGGGCACAACACCGCCATATCCTTATGGAGGACCAAGTAAGGCGACTTGCCGGACAAGGCCGCCAACTCAGACACCCGTCTAACCGAAGCAATGGCCACTAAGAAGGCCAACTTCCAGGACAAGGTCAAGAGAGGAATCTCTCTGATATTCTCAAAGGGATGTTCTTGGAGAACCAAGATGCATCAAATTCAGATCCCAAGTAGGGAGATGAGGCTTGACAGGGGGGATCACATGGCGAACCCCCTGCACAAAAGGTGCTAATCAAGGAATAGCCCGGTAGCGGTCATTGAAAAAGACAGCCCGGGCTGAAATTCGACCCTCAAAAAAAGGTATGCAAGGCCAGCTTTTGGGTCACACCACGCTGTAAGAACAGCAAAATCCTGGGAACGGAATACATCCGAGGACGCCACTCAAGTTCCTCGCACATAGAGATGTAAGCCTTCCAGGTATGGTGAGATATCTTTCTGGAGGAAGATTCCCGTGTCAACAACATAGAAGAGATGACCGAATACGAGAGAACTCGGTCCTTCAGCACCTGGCTTTAAACAGCCATGCCATTAAAGCCAAGGACTGTAAAGCAGGATGAAGTATGGGATCATGAGACAGAAGGTCCACCCCAATAGGCAGTCGCCAGGAACGTCTGCGACTAGCCAAAGTAGATCGGCGTACCAATGTTGCCGTTCCGGAGCACTGGAATGGCCTCAGCCCCTACTCTGCGAAGCCGGCGAGGCAACAACAGTAGCAGAGGGTAAGCATATATCAGGCGATACTGCCCCCACGGGCTTCCAACGCGTCTGACGCGTCCGCCCAGAGGTCCCTGGACCTGACCACGATCTTGCCACCTTGCGAGTGAGTCGAGAGGCCATAAAGTCCACTTCCGGGGCCCCACCTCCGGTAAAGGAGGTGGAAACACCTCCAGAAGCAAGGACCCTTCCCTTGCAATGCATACGGCCGACAGGACCATCTTGCAGCGAGATGTATGAAAATCCCAAAGGAACTCCGCAATGTATCGGAGAAGGAAGGCCCCGGTGTACAGGATGCCTCAACTGTTGGCCAATAAAGGCAACTTGACGGAACTTCCCTAGAAACTCGGTCAGAGGACTAGTACCTCAGCCTCCACAGGTGGCGCAAACCCACCCCGGGCACAGAGACCCTAAAGGCTAAAGCAGTTGCAGTGCACCTGCTAGACGACTGATGGATGAAACAGAGGCTTTTGCCCAGTCATTGAGCTACAAAAAACGCCAGAGACGCAGCCACTAACGGGCGTAACGCTAACCTCAGCCTGGCGAACACAGTCCAAGCCAGCGCTTCTAATCACCACTGAAGGCAGGTGGAAAGTGATACCCCTGAAACCAGGGATCCTTGTTACAATACTCCATCCAGCAGCTACCCATGGATAAGTGCTGATTGTACAAACACATAGTTTATACTATGCATTGCGTCAAACGCGCAAATAGAGTGTGGGAGGAAACCCACCCAGCCACAAAGAGAATAATACCACCACATACGGCGTATGTAGTTTAGTATGTGTGGATAAACCTATTAAACACGTATATACTGTGCCAGCGACGAAGGCACGCACATCATCGGGGCTTGGACGTAAACCAGCCACGCAGATTGCGTACACAATCGTATAGGTAGGTTAGCCTGCGAATAAACAAATTGCACATGTTTATACTGTGCATAGCGCTGAGACTGCGCACACCATTGGAACGCAGGGGAGAAACCTGAGCACCCGGATGAAACCCATGCAGACTGCATACGCATACCGTGTAGGTATTATAGTATGTTTGCTAAACATTTTGCACAAGCCCACGTGTGCATAGCACCGAAGGCGCGCACACTGTTGGCGCGTGGGAGGAACCGAAGTACCCCACGCATACTCAGAGAATGCAATACCTGCAACTACTGTGAATGTATTTAGTGTAGTGTATAGACATAATGTGTATGTTTACACCGTGTATTGAACCAAAGGCATGCATGTCATGTAGCGTGGGCGGAAACCCACGCAGACTGCATACGCATACCGTGTAGGTATTATAGTGTGTGTGCTAAACATTTTGCACAAGCTCATGTGTGCATAGCACCGAAGGCGCGCACACCGTTGGCGCGTGGGAGGAACCGAAGTACCCCACGCATACTCAGAGAATGCAATACCTGCAACTACTGTGAATGTATTTAGTGTAGTGTATAGACATAATGTGTATGTTTACACCGTGTATTGCACCAAAGACATGCATGTCATGTAGCGTGGGCGGAAACCCACGCAGACTGCACAGACATACCAGGTAGGTATGTTAGTATGTGGATATCCAATCGCACAAATAGTATGTGGATATCCAATCGCATTGGTATGGGCGCCGAAGCGCCCATACCAATGGAGTGTGGGAGGGAACCGGAGTACCCGGAGGAAAACCACACAGACTGCCTACACATACCGTGTAGGTATTATAGCATGCGTGATAAACATTGAACATGTTTAACTGTGCAGAAGGCCAAAAGGCGCACATACCGTCAGCACGCGGGAGGAAACCGGAACACCGGAAGAACTCCACGCAGACAGCACACAGATACCGTGTAGGAATGATAGCATGTGAATCAACATATTGCACATGTTTATGCTGTGCATTTCCACTGGAGCGTGGGGGGAAACCGGAATACCCGGAGGAACCCCACGCAAACAGTATACCCATACTGTAAACATGTATAGTATGTGCAATAAACATATTGAACATGTCTATACTGTGCGGAGAGCCGAAGCACACATACCATGAGAGTGTGGGAGGACACCGGAGCCCCCGCCGACCCAGAGAGTATAATACATACATATACTGTGAATGTATCTGGAGTCGTGCATAAACATATTTTGTACGTTTATATCATGCATGGCACTGAAACACAGCATTGGAACGTGGGGGGAACACTCACGCAGACACAGAGACCAATAACACATACATACACTGTGAATGTATGCAGTGTAGAGGTATAGGATGAGTTTAAATTATGGTGCAGAGGCGCATAATCTTCTCTGTATCATTCCAACCTGCTTGACTGTGCTGCCGAAGCAGCATGCAGGTAACAGGTAACATCTGATCCTCAGACCGTGTGTCTGTCAGAGCTCAAGCATTCCCCAGGAAATGGCGGGAAATGTTGCCTCAGGATATCACACAGAAGGCTCACAGGGACTAGAGACATAAATGAATAAAGTCCTCCCCCCCACCATGTATCATCCATGCTGCTCTGAGGCAGCATGTGTGGAAAACAGTGAGGAAGCTGTGTAAAAAAAAAAAAAGGCTTGTCACAGCAATTCCAGCTTGAGAGTGTTCCTCACACCATCAATGAGATCACTTACAAGCGCCCTGTCATTCACTGACACAGAACAGGAGTCTTCCTCACAAGGGAATGTCCTGTTCATAAACATTTAATATTCAGAGCTAAGGTCCTGAGCCCAATAGCTAGGCCCATATCTGACTCAGAGCACTCCTTCACTAAAGATTTTTGTGGGGGGAGGGGGCTTATAGCTCTTTTTGCTCACACACCGCTTCCATTCTGACAAGGAATGATTCCAGGACTGCTGACAACTGGTCCATAAGGACCGCAGGTGCAGGAAACATATGAACATGTTTAACTGTGCAGCACTGCCAGTTGCCCCAGGCAAGTGTGGAGAGCAGGTGTATCAGACTCCATAACACCACCCTCTGAGACCTTATACACTATACAGTGAATATACAGTCCACCCACTGGCTACGCTGAGGCTGAGGAGGGGATACCCGGAGGACCCACCAACCCTTAAGGACCGCTCAGTCTGTGAGGAGATTGTGAGGAGATTGTGAGGGGATTCGCGCCGCCGCTAGAATCGAAAATAAATGCGCAGCGGCCACAAGAAAATGGGCGCCGGCCGCAGCTACAACTGCGCCATTGAACGCCAAGATGGCCGCCGAGCGCAAAATTCAAAGCTCCCGCTAATGCGCGCGCTAACGGCGCACGCAATAATCACCTCACACACCAGAAAAAACTGCAGATATGAGCGCCCAGCCAGGCCAGAGTGACCCCCAAGCACCCCACAGCACAGCACCAGTACAGGGTGCAGAGAGCAGCATAACAGGGGGGAGACAGGGAGAACCCCCCCACACACAGAAACACAGCCAGTATGTACTCACCTTGCAGCAGGAGAGAATACTTACCCATCCCTAGAGGGACCCACTGGCTTGTTTCAGACAGACCTATCACAGGAGTCGTACTGCGTAGCTGTCGGCCCGGTCCACCGCGAAAGATACAGTAGGTACTGTTCAATCTTGAGGACCGCAGGAGCATGAAAGCAACCCGGCCACCCCTGGAGCCATGGGGTATGTCGTGAACTGAGTCTCACGCACACAAGGCGAGGATCAGCACGCTCGATGGTCGGACAGGGAAGACTACGAGGATACTAGTGTACCCAACCTGTTGCCCAGCCGACAGTTGATTGAAAGTCTCAAAAATAAAATAATAAAATTCCCAAAGGAATACAATTTTAAAGTAAAATCTTCCAGGAGACTGGCACGTCTTCTCCTTCTGCTAGGCAGAAAAAAAACTGAGGTCTGCTGACTGCAGGTGGGAGGGTAATGTCCGGAGGGACCGCCCCCCCTGGGCGGGGCTGTTCAGCTCTGGTTTGTTCTAGAATGTTTCTAACATCTAACATTCTGCCTAGATCTTCTCCTGCGAGCAGGGACATATACCCACGCGTTTACAGTATCCAGCTGTGTCAGTCCATGGACGATAAGAGAAAAAAAATAAATTATATAAATATATATATATAGATATATATATATCATAGAATCCCATACCAAACAGTTGATCCAGAGGAAGGCAAAAAAAAACAACAGCAAAGCATGTTCTAATTTGCAGGGGAAAAAAAAAATCCTTCCTGATCCTCTGATTGTATATTCCCTGGATCAACTTTAGCTATAAATGTTAGTCTCCAGTTATATTGTGTACATTTAAGAAATAATCCAGTTCTTTTTTTAAAGCAATCTACTGAGCTGGCCAGAACCAGCTCTTATATGCGCAAGCCGCAGTGCCCATGGCAAGGGACCTCTGTCTGTGGTATGTGGTCCTAGGCCTAAATTTCCAGAGTGTCTATAGTTGTTTGTCTGTGATGCGGGTTGCCCTTCCATGTGCACCTTGCTGCAAAGGCGAGTTAAAGGATTGGGGTGGTTGCCACTTTTTTGTACAGTTGGTTGAATTGGGTGCAGGATGCCATCGCTGGGTGTCATATGCATCCCCCGTCCCTTTAAGGAGGGATGGGCTTCCTCCAGGAATACCTGCTCTTGATCTATCCATTCTTATATATGCTCCTACTATGGAGGCTCTGGAAATTTGTTAAGCGTGAGCACTGCGGCTTATGCATATATTTGCAAATGTGTGCAAACAAAACAAATTTTTTATGTAAACTGTTAGGCAGGGTCAATTTGGTTGTTTTGCAGACTAGTTGGTAAGTGTGATGGGAAAACTTTTGTTTGTCTGGGATGTGCATTATTACCCAGAATGCAGACACCCAAAAACAGGAAATGTGTTAAATGCTGGCTCACTAGGTGAAATTAAGAAAAAAGCCAAAAAAGAAAACTAATGCAACCACATATAAGGGTTGGTAAGCTGCAATACAATACATTTTTGTTTTTGGGTTTATTGGCAATTTAAACCACTTGCTCAGTTAAATAATGGTAGTGCAAATGTGTGTGGTCTGTCTTTTTATATTTAACCACTTTCTGCCTATGCTATAGCCACAAGACGGCTACAGCGTAGGCTTCCAGTGCCGGGAGGGCATCTATAGACAATCCTCCTGTGTTCCCGCTGCTCGCGCGCCGCCTGCAGCGAGCTCTGTGGTCGTTGTGTCCTTTGGACTCGGTTAATCACAGATCAGGGTAGAGGGCCAATCACAGCGGCCCTTTACCACGTGATCAGCTGTCAGCCAATGACAGCTGATCACAGAAGTAAACAAAAGGCAGTTATTGGCTATTTTTTTCCTTACGCTGATAGCGTGAAAAGAACAAAGCCAGTAACCGTCTTCTGTTACAGGGAACATCTGCCCCAACATTGCCCACCAACTCTGCCAATCAGTGCTACCCATCATTACCGCCTTATCAGTGCCGCCTCATCAGTGCACATCAGTGAAGGAGAAAAATTACCGGTTTGCAAAATTTTATAACAAACTTTGAAAAAAAAAAAAAATTCTTCAAAAGTTTTTTTTTGGTTCCTTTAGCAAAAAATAAAAAACCCAGTTGTGATTAAATTCTACCAAAACAAAGCTTTATTTGTGTGAAAAAAATAGGATTTTTTACTCACCGTAAAATCCTTTTCTCTGAGTCCATGGACCGACACAGCTTCTCTATTGACAAAGTGGGTATTATCCGTTAATTAGGAGTGACTAGGCAGAAAAACTTGTAAAAAGTGTTGCATCACACCTTCTACAGTACCGCCCAGGGGGCGGACCCTCTGGGTATACCCTCTCAGTCTGCACATCGCAGATCAGTTCGTCAAAAAGCAGTACAAACTTAAAAGGAGGGGTGGGTGCTGTGTCGGTCCATGGACTCAGAGAAAAGGATTTTACGGTGAGTAAAAAATCCTATTTACTCTTTCGTCCATGGACCGACACAGCTTCTCTATTGACAAAGTGGGACGTCCCAAAGCAGTGTCAGAGAAAAAAACGAGGGGTGGTAACAGCATAAAAACAAACTTCACCCCAAAACACAAAACAGCACTCCTCCAACGGAGGAGTTGCAACTCTAAACAGCCGCCTGCAAAACCTTGCGGCCGAAAGAGGCATCCGAAGATGCACCTACATCAACTTTGTAGAATTTTGTGAAAGTGTGAGCGGACGACCAAGTCGCCGCTTTACATAGTTGGGAAACAGACGCTTGATGTCGGAAAGCCCAAGAGGCACCTATTGCCCTGGTCGAATGCGCCGTGACAGGAAAGGGGGGCGCCTGACCCTTTAAGGCGTAAGCCTGGATTACTATCTGTCGGATCCACCTAGAGATGGTGGCCGATGAGACTGCTTGGCCCTTCTTGGGACCAGCCACCGAAACAAACAGTGAGTCTGACTTCCGGAACAGGGAAGTAGCAGATATGTATACTCTCAAAGCTCGGACAACGTCCAAGGAATGCAACGCCGACTCCTTAGGATTCGACGGCTGAGGACACAAGGATGGAAGTACAATGTCTTCGTTGAGATGGAAAGCCGAAACGACCTTCGGAAGAAAGGAAGGCTGCGGCCGCAGCACCACCTTATCCTTGTGGAAAATCAAATAGGGAGCCTTGCAGGACAAGGCTGCCAGCTCAGAGACTCGTCTAACTGACGTAACAGCCACCAAAAAGACCACCTTCTGAGAAAGTGTCAACAGGGGAATATCTCTAATATTCTCAAACGGTGCCTTCTGAAGCACCGAGAGGACCAGGTTCAAGTCCCACGGAGGTAACGGGGGGCGGACCGGAGGGGCCACATGTCGAACCCCCTGCACAAATGTACTCACGAGAGAGTGAGTCGCCAGGGGTCGCTGAAAAAAGACAGCCAGGGCAGATATCTGTCCCTTACTCGTACTTAGGGCAAGCCTTTGGTCTACCCCATGCTGTAAAAACAGCAGGATTCTGGAAACCAAATAGGTACGCGGATGCCATTTCATTTCCTCACACATGGAGATGTAGGCCCTCCAAGTGCGGTGATAGACCTTCCTAGAGGACGGTTTCCGAGCACTTCTCATAGTAGAAATTACTGAGTCTGACAGGCCCCGGTCTCTCAGTACCTGGTTCTCAACAGCCATGCCGTTAAAGCCAATGACTGTAAAGCAGGATGGAATATGGGACCTTGCGACAGCAGGTCCTTCCGTAGTGGTAGGCGCCAGGGGACGTCTGCTACCAGACGTACTAGATCGGCGTACCAAGGACGCTGAGGCCAATCTGGAGCGATTAGGATCATTGGAATTCCCTCTGCCTCCACTCTGCGGAGCAGAAGAGGAAGAAGCCTTAAGGGAGGGAAGGCATAGATTAGCCGATACTGGCCCCACGATGCTACCAACGCGTCCGTTGCGTCTGCCCATGGGTCTCTTGACCGGGCCACAAACCTCAATACCTTCCGATTGAGTCGGGAAGCCAGAAGATCTACGTCTGGTGTGCCCCATCTTTGGCAGAGGAGTTGGAACACCTCCGGGTGTAAGGACCATTCTCCCTGGTCCAGCATCTGGCGGCTCAGGTAGTCCGCCTGCCAGTTTTCCACACCCGGAATGTACACGGCCGACAGTGCCGGTACGCTCCTCTCTGCCCACTTCAGGATGCGAGCGATCTCCGATGCTGCAGCTGAGCTTCTTGTTCCTCCTTGATGATTGACATATGCCACTGCTGTGGCGTTGTCTGACTGGATCCTGACTGGACGCCCTTGCAGTCTCTGAGACCATTTGAAGAGGCACAGCTTGATCGCCCGGATCTCCAGGACATTGATCGGCAGGAGGGCTTCCTCTGGGGTCCAGCGACCTTGCGCCGACTGGACACCCCAGACTCCCCCCCAACCTGTAAGGCTGGCGTCCGTCGTGATCACTATCCAGTAAACCGGAAGAAATGACTTCCCGGCCATTAGAGCCGGTGCTGTCAGCCACCATACCAGGGATCTCCTGACTAGGTGGCTCACTCGGATTTGATAATCCAGAGATGAAGGGCATCTGTTCCATCTGGACAGAACTTCCCTCTGTAACACTCGAGTGTGGTATTGAGCATATGGGACCGCCTCGAAGGAGGCTACCATGAGGTCCAACACTCGCATGCAAAAACGGAGTGACGACCAATTCCTGGAAGTCAGCTGCCGTACTGCAGCCCGGAGGGTCTGCAACTTCTCCACAGGGAGGAATACCTTTGCCTCTGAGGAATCCAGAATCAACCCCAGGTACACTAGGCGTTGAGTGGGCACCAATACTGACTTTTGCGTGTTTAGTATCCAACCACAGTCTCGAAGAGTCTGACAGGTAATGGACACGCTTACCTCTAATTCTGAGCTTGAAGGGCCCTTCAGCAGAAGGTCGTCCAAGTAACCTGTGATAGCGATACCCCGCTGTCTTAGAAGTGCCAGAATCGGAGCGAGCACCTTGGTGAACGTCCTGGGTGCTGAGGCAAGGCCAAACGGGAGGGCCACAAACTGGTAGTGGTTCTTCCCGATAGCAAATCGCAGAAACCTCTGGTGTCTGGAGTATATGGGGACATGCAGGTATGCGTCCTTGATGTCCAAGGAGGCCAGAAAGTCCCCCGGATGGAGAGCCGTGACTACAGATCGAACCGACTCCATCCGAAAACTTTGTACCTTCACAAAGCAATTGAGGGCTCTGAGATCCAAGCTTGGACGAACCCCCTCCTTCTTCGGCACAATAAACAGATTTGAGTAAAAACCCCGTTCCAGTTCTGGAACTGGAATAACTACCCCGCGTTCCAGTAGACCCTGGACCGCCCCATACAGGGCCTCCCGACGGGTCGGTAGTAGCTGGAGATTGGAGGTGTTGAATCTGTCCGGTGGACAAGAGAGAAACTATCTTGTAGCCTGAGGAGATTACTTCGCAAACACACCTGTCGGAGATTAGTGCTGTCCACTGAGTCGCGAATTTGCGAAGACGTCTCCCCACCCGAGAGCTGGGTGGGGGTGGACCTTCATGCGGACGCAAATTTGTCCGCAGGCTTATTGGGTATGCGGGACCAGGGACGCTTTTGTCCTTGGGCAGGCGCTTTATCGGCCTGGGGTCTTTTCCCTGTCGCCCTAGGGGGACGAAAAAACCACTTGTGTGCAGTAAAGGAGGGCCCTTGCCCTTGGCGTGGCCCCTTACCTTTGCTAATTTGGGGAAGCAAAGTGCTTTTACTTCCTGTGGCATCCTTGATGATGTCATCCAGAGAAGCCCCAAAAAGTCTGTCGCCCTTAAAAGGCAGATCCAACAGGGCTTTCTTGGAAGTCTGGTCCGCAGACCAGCCTTTTAGCCAGATCAGGTGGCGTATTGCTACTGCATAAACCGAAGTTTTAGACAGCAGGGGAATAGTATTCATGTCTGACTCGCAGACAAACCTAAGGCCCTGGACCAACAGGTCGGCCAATGTTATCTCATCAGGAGGAGCATCTCGCTCCTTAACCCCTGGAGTAGCAATCTTGCCCATTCAGTAAGTGTGTGAGACACTAGGGCCCCCGCCAATGCCGGGCGTACTGCCGAGCCTACCACTGAGTATAGGTAGCAAGCGAGTGCTTCAGCCTTCTTATCCACAGGGTCCTAGAAAACAGGAGCCCCTTCTACAGGAATTGTGGTGGCTCTATTAAGTCTGGACACCGGAGGGTCCACTATAGGGGGGAGAGGTCCATTTCTTCAGAAAACTCTCCTCAAAAAGGGGTACCGTACCGCAAACCTCTTTGGGGCTGTAAAGACCCTCAGTGGGTTCTCCCATTCCTTGTATAAGAGTTTATCAAAAGACACACAAGGGAACACCTTAGCAGTGCGGGCAGGTCTATGAAACCCAAGTGGACCGGAGTCTCTGCTGCTTCTGCAGTATTTTCCAATTTTAGCATATCCCGCACTGCAGTAATAAGGTCAGATACCAAAGCCGTCTCGCGTACTGACCTGGACTTTGAGTCATTCTCACTGTCCGGTCACGGTCTGCAGTCTCTGGTGCGTCAGAATCTGGGCCCCGAGCCATAGCTGGACCTGGTTCTGCACCAGAATTATCCCCAGAAGCTTGCAGGGGATGGGGCGTTTACTACCCCCTGTATTCCCGTGTGCTGCTTCCACCCTGGCAGCAAACGCCTCTAGGATTGCCGACATAGCGTCCATAGACACCTCAGGGACACCAGCTGCTAAATCTGGTGTTTCAGGGGAGAAGACATCTGGCTCAGATGCCATGCTGACCACACGCTGACACTCACAGGGCTCCAGGCAAGATATCAATAGGCCACCCTCCTGCGCTGCAGAGATGCTGGGTCACCCAGAGGACTCACCACCCTGGATAGGTACTGCTATGCTGCGCCTGTGATGCTGTCCCCTTGCTGCTGTGTCAGTCTGCTTCTTTTATCAGCACTTCCTGTGTGAATTTTCGCGCCAGTGTAATGCACCCTAGAGGCCGGAGGCTCTCGCAAAATGGTTGCCAAAACCGTCTGTATGGAAGATAATGTGGGCTCTAAGAAAATGGCCGCCGACAGAAGATAGAGGTCAGGCAGCCATAGCCCACAAAAAAGATGGCCGCCGAACGGCAATATCTGCATACAGGGTGGACAAACATGGCCGCCGATCACCTGATAGGGGCCAGTGGGTGTGGCCGAACTACAGGAAGATGGCCGCCAGGCAGTTACAAGAGGCCAAACTTGGCATGGACCACCTCAAAATGGCCGCCGACAGCATGGAGACACAGAAACACAGGTAAGCAAAAATGACATTTCTTTTAAATGTTAGTTACAGCCAGCCCCGCTCCAGTGGGACCCCCTAGGTGACCCCCAGCACCCAGCAACCTTTAGCTAGAAGCCCAGGGAGGAGGGAAAGGCAGGGAGAGAGGAAAGAAAGGGGCCACAACCACTTACTTGATCTCTCCAGGAATGTCCAGCTAAATCACCCAGCCGAGGCAGGGGAGTTTTACTTACCTATCCTGCATGTATTCTGCTGGAAGACATTCCAAACAGATCATCGTCCGCGCACGGAAGGTGACTGTTGGCCAGGCATGCTGTGATTGGACCCAGAAGGGACGATCATATGTATGCCCTGGAGCATGACGCTCACCGGACAGGCTGCTGCGACTCGGCCGTAAGGTCAGCCGAAGCTGAGCGGTCCGATGCAAGCCTTGGAGCGTAAGCTCACCGGCCAGGCTGCTGCGACTCGGCCGTAAGGTCAGCCGAAGCTGAGCGGTCCGATGCAGGCCCTGGAGCGTAGGCTCACCGGCCACCCGTGGAGCGACGGGCATGTCGTGGAAAACCCAGCGCGTAGCTAGGGTCGGCACACGCTCGATGGCCGAAACTGGGGAGACTACAAGGATCGAGGATCCAGCCTGTCACCCAGTCGGCAGTTGATCGAAGATCGCAGGAAACAACAAATGTAGCAAAAAAATAAAAATATATATATCTTTTTTCCCCGGACCAATGAGCCCGAAGGGAGCCATGTCCTACTCCTTGCTAGACAGAAAAAAACTGATCTGCGATGTGCAGACTGAGAGGGTATACCCAGAGGGTCCGCCCCCTGGGCGGTACTGTAGAAGGTGTGATGCAACACTTTTTACAAGTTTTTCTGCCTAGTCACTCCTAATTAACGGATAATACCCACTTTGTCAATAGAGAAGCTGTGTCGGTCCATGGACGAAAGAGTAAATTATAAAATGTTGTTTGGGTACAGTGTTGCATGACCGCGCAATTGTCATTCAAAGTGCTACAGCACTGAAAGCTGAAAATTGCCCTGTGCAGGAAGGGGGTATAAGTGCCCAGTAAGCAAGTGGTTAGGATCCAATTAATGTAAAATGTAGCAATAGCCTAAAGGGCTCAAATTATTTCTCACAGCCTTACAACACAGACTTGAGGATCATCTTCCAAGTAGAAAACAGAATCTGAAGGTTCCAGTACACACACTACAAGCACCATGTAGGGGAATGAGTGTAAAAAAATACTAATTTGTTTGTTTGTGTAAAGCCCGTACACACGGTCGGACTTTTTGCCAACAAACTTCATTTTGAGCAAGTTTGACAAAAAATCCGACCGTGTGTACGCTCCATCAGACAAACTTTTTTTGTTTTCATCGGACAAATGTTCAGTCTGCAAACCGACAAACTTTTCGCCAACAAAAGGCCGATGGAGCAAAGTCCAACCGTGTGTACAGAAAACCATCGGACTTTTGTCCGATGGACAAAACAAATAATGTTAAAATCAACCAACAATAGCAGAAGTTGACCAAAGGGTGGCAGTAAAGAGCAGAAAAACCATGTGATGTTGGAAAAAGTTTTGGGAAAGTTTGCAGAAAAGTCCTGTGGTGTGTATGCCATGGGTGTGCACAGCCAACTCCGTTCGGACAAAAATCTACGTAAAAGTCCGATGGAAGTCCGACCGTGTGTACGAGGCTTTATTTTTAATTTAAGTTACTATGCTTTGCAAACACCGGGCTTTATTATCACAGGTGATAAGTAGAAACTGGAAAATGTGAAATGACGTTGAAAGCTTTACCTGCTGGCTGTGTATGAAAGTCTGATATATTCATACGCAATATTTCACATTTAAATGGAAAACTGTAAAATGATCATTCTACTCCTGTTCCTAAATAAAGAAAATACAGAACCCCATCTTCTGCATGCTAGGGAGGTCAGTTTATAAAAAAAAAAGCAACATAAAACATGCCAATACCAAAAAAGTTTTCCAGCCTGAGCTTCTCCTCCTCTTATATAAGGAGTAATTTCTTTGGTGAAATTCCATTCTTCTTCTAAAAGGTTTTTCAGGCTATGTGAAGCTTGAGGTAACTGCTGCAACATCTGGATCCAACTACGCATGTAGTCAAAGTACACCTAAAAAAAAAAAAAAAAAAAAAAAAAAGACATAACTGTTTAGTTATAATTTGCAGGTAAGAAAATGTAATACAAATATATACCGACAGGCTTACTTCATCAGCTAGCACAATGACAAAATGGAAGGGTATTCAAACTACAGAATTTGTTTTCGACAGGAATATCTAGCATCAAATTGCAAATGTGTAGAATATTTAGGGTTAAAATCTAGAAGTGCAAAAACTCCTAGCCGCTTATCATATCGTATTTACAGTACTTAAAGCGGAGTTCCACCCACAAATGGAACTTCCGCTTTTCGGAACCCCCCCCCTCCGGTGACACATTTGGCACCTTTCAGGGGGGAGGGGGGTGAAGATACCTGTCTAAGGCAGGTATTTGCACCCACTTCTGGGCATAGACTCCTATGGGAGTCTACACGACTTCCTGTCTGTCCGTCCCCCGTCTCCTGGGAAACACACTGGTCCCAGGAGAGAGTGGGGACCAGTGACGGGTCGCCGCGCTACTCACGAATGCGCAGTAGGGAACTGGGCAGTGAAGCCGCAAGGCTTCACTTCCTGATTCCCTCACAGAGCATGGTGGCGGCGGCAGCATCCGAGGACCGAGCGATTGCTCAGCCTCGTCTGCTGACATTGCGGGCGCGCTGGACAGGTAAGTGTCCATTTTTTAAAAGTCAGCAGCTGCAGTATTTGTAGCTGCTGGCTTTTAAAAAAAAGAAAAAATTCAGGTGGACCTCCTCTTAAAGTGGCCTAAACTTTGCTTTATATAGAGTGCAGAAAGATTATAACCCTTGTTGGGTTTTTACCGCTATACTCAAGGGACGGCTAATTCAGGGATTTCTCCTCACTTGATTTTACAGTGACAATGTTTTTACTGGTCAGAAAATAGGGAAACAGAATTACTGACACAACTTAAATTGCCTTTTTGGCTCTTTTCAATAAAATGGAAGGTTTAAACCCCGTCAACTTTTTATTGCGGTCTGTGTTTCTGTTGGAGATCTTCCTTCATATCTTGTCTGGAAAAAAAAAAAAAAACACAGGTGCCGCAATAAGCAACAAGAGAACTCCCTAATGGAGTCCAGGATAGCATTAAAAACCCAACAGTAATTCTGATTCTTCCCCACACGTTTCAAAATGCAGAGAAAGAAAAAAAGCTTTTGCTGAATTTAAACTTAAAAATAAACTAATGAACGCTACATTTTAATTTGGCAGCTTTGGGTACTTGCACTTTGCTTTACGTTATGGATTAAGCCATAATGATTTTTGGCCGTCCAATTCATTTAAATCATGTCCTAATGTGCAAATGTTTTAGCTAATGCATGCATATCAGGGTTGCTGTCAAACAAGCTAAACAGGATTATCCAAAATGAAACAAGCTTCTGCAGTGAAAGTAAAACATATAATCAGTGAAATGGTTTAAGAGTCCAAGATAACAGTGCAAAATCTGCAAGACTGAAGGCAGGTTAACACCATATTCACTGAGCTGCATTTTTCTACACACTACCACACAAGTATGGTGTGAACAGGGTACATAGACAATGATTGTTTTCTATGTGCTCTGTTCATACTATACATCTTCAGTGGTGTGTAAAAAAATGCAGCTCAATGGAGATAATATCTCCCCCACTTGCTGTTCCCAGGAAGATTATTGGTTCACCTACTCCAGCATTACCTACCATTTCTGCAAATATAAGTTATATTTCATTATATATAATTAAACAAACTGTTCTATGACAAATCGTTATGGCTGCCAAAGAGTAATAAACTCTGCATTTAGGAGTATCACTGATAACTACCAGGGGTGTTGGCCTCAGTTGTTTTCATTTCTACTCATTAATGAGTAGGTGGCTGGAGTAAAAAAAAAAACTTCTGACAACCACAGCAATTTTAAAAACACATAAAATAAACTGTGCAAAAAAAACTTACCATTAACATTTTATGCAGATCTTCCTCAAAAGCATCAGTGTAACAATCAAGCTTTTGAAAGTCATCCAGCACCTCTCTCAACATAAACTGGTAGTATTGCTTCATCAGTAGTCCCCCTTTCAGCACTTCTTTGCACTCTCTTACTAACTATTTTCAGAAAACACAATTTTGCATTATTATTTAGCATAATATGGACACAGCATAATTCTAAAGCCATCACTTATAAACAGTTATCCAGTCAGTAGTAGATGTGGAGATTAAATTCCCTTGTTTTACACTCAAGAATAACAAATGTGTTTGTGTGTGTGTGAGTGTGGGGGGATAGGTGGGAGTGTGGTGGGCATGAGTAGCATTGGTTAGAGAATGGGTGTAGTTATTATGGAGAGTGCAGGCCAGGGGAGCATGAAGGTTGGGGGTTAGGAACAGGGATAGGGGTCAGTTAGTGTTGAGAAAATGGGTGTATTGATGCAGTAAGTCTTGAGAGAAGAGAGGTACAGGAATGATTGTGAGAGCAGGAAGAGGGTGTAAAAGGGAAGGTGGAGAGCGGGGGGGGGGGGCATGGTTGTGAGAGGAGGGAAAGACATACTGTAGTGAGGGTTGGGATTGAAGGCATTGGAGTATGTGCAGATGGGAGCAGGGAGTGAAAGTAGGAGGGTGGAGATAGGGGGGTGGGGTGAGGGCAAGAAGGTGCAAAGTGTGTGTGGGGTGCTTTGCGCAGATGTAGAGCGAGAGCTTGTTGGTAAAAAAAGAAGATGCATGCAGATATACAGTAGTAAAAGGGGGCATTCATGTGTGGTGATGAGAGCAGGAGAGAAGCCTGCAGGCATGGAGTGAGATCAGGGGGGAAAACTGAATTCAGGAGTGCTGGTGAGAGAAGGGGTGTGGAAAGGGTGGGGTGAGTTCAGTGGCCTCCATATCTACAGTGCCTGTGGCCCTATTCCAGGCTCCTTGCTGTGCCCAACGCATGTGTTATTCGAGCCACCACATTTACCGCTCTTTACTCCACACCTCTGGATCAGCAGTATGCGTGCGCAGCGCCTTCATTTCATGCTGACTGCAATTAAAAAAGCAAAATAGCTGCAAAGATCCCGTGCTTGCACAGTACTACCAGTACAGACTGTACATTACTGCACATGCGCATTTACCACCAGGTTTGACGTCACAATACAGAATTGGGACTATATGCAGTAGCGACCTTAGAAATATCACACTACTGCAAACGCACTATATACCAATGTCACACTGTGATGTCAGAAATATGGTGACAATATGGCAGCAAGATCTCGAACATGCGCAGTGGTGGACAATCTGTACTGGCACTACCGGGATCTTGTTGCCATTTTGCCAATATTAAACTTTAATCTGCATTTCCACGCAAAACTCAGGAGCAAATATTCCCCCCCCCACTTAATACCAACCTGTTTAATGCTTAGAAGTGATGGTTCCCCTGCAGGCCTCTGTTCCAATCTCAATTTGAGACACTCATGAATTACATTTAAAAGGACACGGCACAGGACCAAGAAGGCTGGTTCAAATGACGGTAAGTCCATGGCCCTCAGCTCTTCTAGTGACACAGGGTCGCATGAGGGTTCTGAGTTTTGCAGCGAAGTAGATGATTGCTTCAGCAAGTCAGGCAAGTAATCTGAACACAACATGAGGTCGGGAAATTCTGAAGACTAAACCCATATGGAGACAAAAATGTAATTACATTATAAACCTTTCAATAACTGTATTTAGAAAATTGGAATATATGATCAGTTTTATTTCAGTGGCAGCTGATTACAAACCCTAATTGGTTTTCCACCTTCAGCCTACCCCTCCCAGAAGTGGTTCAGTTATTTAGACCCAGCGCATCAGATCTTGCATGTGTAGCCTAAAGAACTGCATTAGGCATAATGAATGATATATATAAATGATCAAAAATACAAATATTCTAAAGCAAACAATCACCCTCCCCTTTCACTTTTCCAAACAGGTGATAGTTAAAGGTCTAGTTTAGAATATAATATACTGCAGGGATGCTTTGTCCTTTTCCTGCTGCTGACCTTCTGGCATGGTGGGGATTAACAGCTTCGGGTCTCTGTACTCAGCTTGCGCCAAGGATGATCTGACAAAGACACGCCCCTCCTGCCCTCTTCATCATTTTAGGCTCCAATCACACACTTGTGTGACTCCAATGTCATGCAATCTCCAGTGCGACTTTACATTGCGACTTCGATACAACTTTGGATGGGTGTGACATGGATACAATTTTGGCTGTTGCACAACTCTCGCATTGAAATTTGCATCAAAGTAGTGCAGGAACTTTTTTTAAATCACTACGACCTTAAGTCATCTAGATTTGAACAGCTGCCATTGAAATACATGGGCTGTGACTTGTCATGTGACTATGTGTCCAAAGTCGCATGACAAGTCACACAAGTGTGAATGAAGCCTTACGGATTACACTGCCTGCACAACCACCTTTGAATGTGGAGAGTCTGATCAGGCACAGGCTTCTCTCCCCCATTCACAGATCGTCTCACATGCAGAGAGATCAGTGAAAGACGTTTACTCCGTAGTGGAAAGGGCAAGAGGGGGCACGTCCCCATCAGATGATCTTTAGTAGAGCTGAGCCCAGAAACTGTTCACCCTCACAGCGGCAGAAGCTCAGCAGCAGGAAGAAGTCAGGGCAGTCCTGCAGAATCTGACAGCATGCACATCATGGGACATACAGTACTTCATTGCAGGCAGGTGATGTACCCAAGGGCTCCTTTCACATAGGCGCCTCTGCCAAGCAGAATCCACTTGCTCAGCAGGGGATATCGCCGCTGAGCAGGCGGATGACAGGTCTGTGTCCGCTGTGCTATGCAGAGTGAATACAGACACAGTCCCTGCTTTCCTCTATGGGCAATCAGATAGAAACGAACCGCCTGTCCGTTTCCATCTGATCCGATGGACAGATGGGGAATAGGACCACCAGCCATCTGTTTTTGTCGGATCACTCGCTGCTCCATAGAAGAGACAGGAAGGTTTTGATCAAGTCCGCCTGAAAAACTGACAGGCGGACTTGATCGGAAAGCCCGTGTGAAAGGGGCCTAAAGCTGTAGACAAAGAAAGTGCTTCCGAATCAAACTTTAAAATCTCAAATGTGGCTCGCTAGTTACTAACAAGGCTTCCTTCTAACACTAATAAATAAGCCTCAGTATCACGCTTTAACGCCGTTTTAACAGCAATTTTCTGCCGCTAGCGGGGCGCTTTTAACCCCCGCTAGCAGCCGAGGAAAGAGTTAAGAGAGCCCATGTAGCATTGCTGCCAAAGGCTTTGCAGGTGCTTCGGCAGAGGTGCCCATTCATTTCAATGGGCAGGAGCAGTGCATATACCGCTTCCCTACCGCTCCAAAGATGCTGCTTGCAGGATTTTTTTTAAGGTCCTGCCAGCGCAGCGTCCCAGTGTGAAAGCACTCGGGCTTTCACATTGGGGTGGCAGGGGTAGCGCTTTACAGGCACTATTTTTAGCCCCTGAAAAATGCCCCAATGTGAAAGGATTTAGTATTACAGAATTGTTTATCCACAGAAAAAGTACAGGCAGAAAGTTCCTACTGGTACAAACTGCTCTCCCTATCATTGTTTAGAAGTTACATTTTCTTACATTGTTCATAAGAAAGAAAATATTTGTTTGGCACTGCTAAAAACATACCAGAAACGGGAACACAAAGGGGTTTATCAATGAAAAACTTGCAGAGCTATTTGGTCCTTTGAAACTGTATGTCTGGAATAAATGAATGCTGAAGCACTAAAACGCATCTAGGATGTATGTACATTAAGCATTTTCTCCACCAAAAGCTCCTCTCCTGAGTGCAAGTGATGGTTTGTTTCCCCAGTTTCTAAACGCTCCTCTTCTAATACGCCTGTAAACGCCTATGTGTGCATGGCCACACAGACTAACAGGTGCATTTTCAGGCTAAAAGATAAAAAAACAGCACATTGAAGATGTCATCTTACTACCGGTAGTCAAGTTCAATGTTAGGCTAAAGGAGCCATGTGCAAGACAATAGAACCCTGGCTGGCTCCTAATTCTGACCCTTCCTCTCTCAGTCCCTGCTGCTGTGCAAAAAGTTACAGCAGGTTGTGATCTAGACAGATTCTGGTACATATGCTAATAGCATGCAACAATGAATTTATTGAACACGCAAGTGAATTAAATTGTAATTTACTAAATATTTGTCAACTTTTTAAAATAATTTATAAGAAAATAAAGAAAAAAAAATAATATCAACACTTAAAAGGGGTTGTAAAGGTTTGTTTTTTATTTTTTAAATAGGTTCATTTAAGCTAGTGCATTGTTGGTTCACTTACCTTTTTCTTTGATTTACCTTCTAAATGTTTTTTTTCTTTGTCTGAATTTCTCACTTCCTGTTTCTCCTCACTAAACTTCACACCATCATCCGAGTGGTGTGGAGTCAGCCAGAAAAGCTTACTGAACAGCTTACTGAGGAGGAACAGGAAGTGAGAAATTCAGACAAAGAAAACAAAGATTTTTTTTTTTTAGGGAAATCTAAGAAAAAGGTAAGTGAACCAACAATGCACTAGCTTAAAGGAACCTATTTAGAAAATAAAAAACAAACCTTTACAACCCCTTTAACAGGTAAATTATCATAGCTTGGCAACCACCCAAAGTAAAATTTCAGCAGTGCTCCAACAGTACTTGTATAAGTGGTAGGCTCATAACCAAAACACATAACAGTTTATCAGACTATCACAAATCAATTTGCTTTCTGCATTACAAACTTGTAAAAAAAAACAACAACATTTGAAGCCTGTACCCCCCCCCCCCCCCTCAAAACAGCCAGGGTCATTCCAGCAAAACTGGTCGGATGGCACTATGGTTTAGGGACTATTAATACAATAAGTATATGATTTGACTCTGTATTGCTGTGAACTTCTGCAAAACGCATTGAGGGGTTACATTGGCACAATGACAATTATTAATAATTTTTATTATTATTAAACAATGCCTATAAACGCAGTCTTACCCGTGGGCCTCGATGCGTATGACCAGTAAGCAGGGAGATACTGATCTTCTTAATCTAGCTCCTTTTACTGGCCAGGATGTAGTGAAAGACTTGTATAGCGCTACAAAGCGAAATTAATCGCCTCAACGCACTTTTTGCAGCCAGTGTCTTGCTGGCTGGTGCGGTCATTTACCCCGTAGGATCTTGACACACTTGGGACACATATGTATTACGTACACATATATGCTGGGCCAATTTTTGGACAATCCAATTAACCTACCAGCATGTCTTTGGAGTCAATGGCAAGCAAAATGCAGTGATTTGGTGCACTCACACCATCATGTTGGAGACTGCATAACACAGAATCACCTTCCACAGAAGAGTGCACTTATGATGCATAATATCCCACAACTTTTTGGAGTTGTGCTTACATAGAAAGTGCTGTATCCAGAGAGTGACTTATGGTCATCTATTTTTATCTGCTACGAGGCTGATTTTTTGCTTAGTTCAATGTGTGATACATTACTGGGCAGGTTGCTTGTGAATCAAGAACATATGCTGTATTTGGCATGGTTTATTTATTGATACAGTGGGGCAAAGACGCATTTAGTCAGCCACCAATTGTGCAAGTTCTCCCACTTAAAAAGATGGAAAGGCCTGCAATTGTCATCATAGGTATACCTGAACTATGAGAGACAAAATGTGGAAACAAATCCAGACAGACAATCACATTGTCTGATTTGGAAAGAATTTATTTGCAAATTATGGTGGAAAATAAGTATTTGGTCACCTACAAACAAGCAAGATTTCTGGCTCTCACAGAACTGTATCTTCTTCTTTAAGAGGCTCATCTGTCCTCCACTCATTACCTGTATTAATGGCACCTGTGTGAACTTGTTATCAGTATAAAAGACACCTGTCCACAACCTCTAACAGTCACACTCCAAACTCCACTATGGGGAAGACTAAAGAGCTGTCGAAGGACACCAGAAACAAAATTGTAGATCTGCACCAGGCTGGGAAGACTGAACCTGCAATAGGCAAGCAGCTTGGTGTGAAGAAATCAACTGTGGGAGCAATAATTAGAAAATGGAAGACATACAAGGCCACTGATAATCTCCCTCGATCTGGGGGTCCACGCAAGATCTCACCCCGTGGGGTCAAAATGATCACAAGAACGGTGAGCAAAAATCCCAGAACCACGCGGGGGACCTAGTGAATGACCTGCAGAGAGCTGGGACCAACGTAACAAAGGCTACCATCAGTACCACACTACGCCGCCAGGGACTCAGATCCTGCAGTGCCAGACGTGTCCCCTTGCTTAAGCCAGTACATGTCCGGGCCCATCTGAGGTTTGCTAGAGAGCATTTGGATGATCCAGAAGAGGATTGGGAGAATGTCATATGGTCAAATGAAACCAAAGTAGAACTGTTTGGTAGAAACACAACTCGTCGTATTTGGAAGAGAGAGAATGCTGAGTAGCAACCAAAGAACACCATACCTACTGTGAAGCATGGGGGTGGCATCATCATGCTTTGGGTCTGTTTCTCTGCAAAGGGAACAGGACGACTGATCCGTGTACATAAAAAAATGAAGGGCGCCATGTATCGTGAGATTTTGAGTGCAAACCTCCTCCCATCAGCAAGGGCATTGAAGATTAAACGTGGCTGGGTCTTTCAGCATGACAATGATACCAAACACACCGCCCGGGCAACGAAGGAGTGGCTTCGTAAAAAGCATTTCAAGGTCCTGGAGTGGCCTAGCCAGTCTCCAGATCTCAACCTCATAGAAAACCTTTGGAGGGAGTTGAAAGTACTTTTGATATTGACCAAATACTTATTTTCCACCATAATTTGCAAATAAATTCTTTCCAAATCAGACAATGTGATTGTCTGGATTTGTTTCCACATTTTGTCTCTCATAGTTGAGGTATACCTATGATGACAATTACAGGCCTCTCTCATCTTTTTACGTGGGAGAACTTGCACAATTGGTGGCTGACTAAATACTTTTTTGCCCCACTGTACATCTTATGTACAGTGGGGAAAATTATTTGATCCCCTGCAGATTTTGTAAGTTTGCCCATTTACAAAGAAATTAAAGCGGTGTTCCACCCAAAACTTAAATTTTGCTTTAAGGACCCCCGACGTGCCACATTTGGCTAGTCTTGACAGATACCCAGCTCCGACTTCCGCTCATGGCACCGAGCGGAAGTTCTCCTCCCCCCCCCTGCAATCTTCTGGGACACGTCACCAGATTGCCCGGCCTTTCAGAATGCGCAGCGCGACTCGCACATGCGCAGTGCGCACCCAGCTGTGAAGCCGCAAACTATCACAGCCGGGTGTCCAGACTTGCAATGCTAGCGCCGCAGAGAGGAAAAAGGAGAGAAGCGAGGCTTTGGGCGGCCGCATCGCTTGACTGTGGGACAGGTGAGTGTCTGTTCATTAAAAGTCAGCAGCTACACTTTATATTAGCACAGAAACGGCTGGAACTCCGCTTTAAGAGTCTAAATTTTTTATCATAGGTGTATTTTAAATGATAGACACAGAATACCAACCAAAAATCCCGGAAAAAAAAAAAACACGATACAAATGTTATAAATTAAAATTGCAGTTCAGTGAGTAAAATAAGTATTTGATCCCCAAGCAAAACATGACTTGGTACTTGGTGGAGAAACCATTGTTGGCAAGTAGAGGCAAGACATTTCTTGTAGTTGGTTACCAAGTTTGCACAAATCTCAGGAGGGATTTTGATCCACTTTTCTTTACAGATCTTCTCGAAATCCTTAAGGTTTCTTGGCTTTTGCTTGGCAACTCGAAGCTTCAGCTCTCTCCATAATTTTTTTTTTATAGGTCTGAAAACTGGCTAGGCCACTATGACCTTAATGCGCTTCTTGAGCCACTCCTTTGTTGCCTTGGTGGTATGTTTTGGGTCATTGTCATGCAGGAAGACCCATCCATGACCCATCTTCAGTGTTCTGGCTGAGGGGAGGAGGTTCTAGATTTTACACCGTATGGCCCTGTCCGTTTGCCCCTCAATGCGGCAAATTCAGCCTGTACCTTTAGCAGAGAAACATGCCCCAAAACAGAATGTTTCCACCTCCGTGCTTGACAGTAGGGATGGTGTTCTTAGGATAATAGCCAGAATTTTTCTTCCTCCAAACATTGTGAGTTGACTTAATGCCAAAGAGCTCAATTTTGGTCTCATCTGACCACAGCACTTTCTTCCAATCCTTCTCTGAATTGTTTAGATGTTCATTGGCAAACTTCAGTTGGGCCTGTACATGTTCCTTCTTAACCACTTGAGACCCGCGCTATAGACAAAAGACGTCTGCAGCGCGGCTCTCAAGTGCTGAGTGGACGTCCTCCTGTTTCTCTCCCCCCTGCGCGGCGCCGAAGGCGCGCGGCGGGGAACAGCTGTGCCCGCCGTGTTCACGTGATGCCGATGCGCGTGCCTGGCGGCCGCGATGTCCGCCAGGCACCCGCGATCGGCTGTGACAGAGGCAGGACGTGGATCTCTGTGTGTAAACACAGAGATCCATGTCCTGTCAGAGAGAGAGAGAGGAGACCGATGCTGTGTCCCTTGTACATAGGGACACAGATCGGACACCTCCCCCTGTCAGTCCCCTCCCCCCACACAGTAAGAATCACAAATAGGGAACATAGTTAACCCCTTCCTCGCCCCCTAGTGTTAACCCCTTCCCTGCCAGTCACATTTATACAGTAATCAGTGCATATTTATAGCACTGTTCGCTGTATAAATGTTAATGGTCCCAAAATAGTGTCAAAAGTGTCCGATATGTCCGCCGCAATATTGCAGGCCTGACAAAAATCGCAGATCGCTGCCATTACTAGTAAAAAAAAAATATATAATAAAAATGTCATAATTCTATCCCCTATTTTGTAGGCGCTATAACTTTTTCGCAAACCAATCGCTATACGCTTATTGCAATTTTTTTTACCAAAAAAATATAGAAGAATACGTATCAGCCTAAACTGAGAAAAAAAATAGTTTTTTTAAAAAAAAATTGGGATATTATTATAGCAAAAAGTAAATAAATTGTGTTTTTTTTCAAAATTTTCTGTCTTTTTTTGTTTATAGCGCAAAAAATAAAAACCGCAGAGGTGATCAAAAACCACCAAAAGAAAGCTCTATTTGTGGGGAAAAAATGATAAAAATATCATTTGGGTACAGCGTTGTATGACCGCGCAATTGTCATTCAAAATGTGTCAGCGCTGAAAGCTGAAAATTGTTCCGGGCACGAAGGGGGTTTAGTGCCCAGTTGTCAAGTGGTTAATGAGGGGGACCTTGTGGGTGCTGCAGGATTGGTGGCATATTGTGTTACCAATGGTTTGTTTGGTGACTGTGGTCCTAACTGCCTTGAGATCATTTGCAAGCTCCTCCCGTGTAGTTCTGGGCTTATGCCTCACTTTTCTCATGATAATTCTTACCTCATGAGGCAAAATCTTGCATGGAGCTCCAGACCGAGGGTGATTGATGGTTATTTTGCATTTCTTCCATTTGCAATTAATCGCTCCAACAGTTGTCCCCTTCTCACCAAACTTCTTACTAATAATCTTAGATCCCATTCCAGCCTTGTGCAGGTCTAACATTTTGTCCCTGACATCCTTTGACAGCTCTTTGGTCTTGCCCATGATGGCGAGGTTTGAATGGAAGAGATTCTGTGGACAGGTGCCTTTTATGCACATAACGAGTTCTCGTTAGGAGCACCTTCTTAAAATTGACAGGACTAATCTGTATACCACATGAGCACATACTGTAGCCAGTCTTTGAGGGCCAGAATTATTGTTGGTTGGTCATCAAATACTTATTTTACTAATTGAATTGCAACTCCATTAATAACAAATGTATTGTTTTTTCTGGATTTTTGGTTGATAAGCTGCCGCCATCATTTAAAAAAATACACCAATGATAATTATAGACTCTTCATTTCTTTGTAAGTGGGCAAACGTACAAAATCTGCAGGGCATCAAATAATTATTTTCCCCACTATATGTATTTGAAATGACCGGCTAACATTTATTTAATAGAAAGGACTGTGTCCAAAGTGGAGTTGAGGATCTAGGCATGATACAATCCAGCTGGGATACATGAATTACACATCAATGTATGGCTATTTAACCCCTTGCCGACCAGTGCACGACAATATACGTTGGCACAATGGTACGGCTGGGCAAATGGGCGTACCTGTGCGTCCACTTTAAATTGCGCCATAGTGGTAGCATGCGCGCCTGCCACGTGCTCCGTGAGCGTGCCCCGCAGGCTCGGTCCGCGATTGTGTCACGGAGCGGCAGAACCGGGAGATTCCTACGCAAACAAGGCTTTTCTGGTGATGCCCCTATTGAAGTACATTCGCACGAAACGCGTAGGGCTTGGATCACCACTCCACGATTGCCCCCCCTTTTTATTTGTTCATTTTGTGATCACTTTTTATTGCCTTGTTGGTTTTTATTCAAATAAACCCGCAATTGATCTGCACTATCGGAGCCCTATTTTCTTTTCTTTTCTCCATGCTTGGTGAATCGATTATTTTTGAAGCCTCGCTCCTGTGTGCCTTCTACAGTCCAGATAAGGTACTGATAGATCTGTTCCAGTTTTTCTTCATCTTTTGGAAGACCGTATGGATATCCAGTCCACCCGGAGTTTCTTCCTGATCCAGGACATCTCGAATTAAGATTGCCTACAGGTGTATTCTGGGTCCACGATTTCATCCATGGTTCCCCCCTACAGTGAGAGCCTTCAGACAAGCCGCATAGATCTGCCACTTGGATTTCCTACGCTCTACTGATCTGCTGTCGCTGACACGTAGATCCACCAGCTCTGATAAGAGTATTCTACCTCTCTTATTTCTTTGCAAGAAGGGCTACACGAGGGTCTATGTGGTTCCACGTCCAATTCCACTATTTATTGTTATTGTTTCTTGAATGGACAATTTTCACCAGCTATCACGTTTATGTGGACTCTAGTTTTATCATTATTGTCTACTTATTTCACATGGTGGGACGTAGTTTGGATATCTACAGTCCCTCTGAACACTTAGCGCTACATTTTTTAATCACCAGCCTATTTTGAATTTTAGTCACATTGTTTTTCAGCTGCTTTTTTGTTCATTTTTTTAAGACTAGCGCACATTTTCTGTTTTTCACAAGGCATTTCCTTGTTCTGCCTAGCAACATGACAGGGATCTACTGCTCCCTGTCATCGGGAGCGGTGATGTCTGTCATGTTCTAGTGAGACCATCCCCCCTGCAGTTAGAATCACTCCCTAAGACACACTTAACCCCTTGCTCGCCCCCTAGTGTTTAACCCTTTCCCTGTAATTGTCATTTACACAGTAATCAGTGCATATTTATAGCACTGATCGCTGTATAAATGACAATGGTCCCAAAATAGTGTCAAAAGTGTCCGATGTGTCCGCCATAATGTCGCAGTCACTATACAAATCGCAGATCGCCGCCATTACTAATTAAAAAAAATAATAATAAAAATGCCATAAATCTATCCCCTATTTTGTAGACGCTATAACTTTTCTGCAAACTAGGGATGCACCAAATGTTTTTTTTGGCGCCGAAACAGATACCGAAAACAAAACTTGATTGATCCCGAAAACCGAAACCGATACCGAAACCGCACCGAATATGCTTTTTTTAATATATTACCCCAAAAAATTATTGGATATACAAAATTGTGTTACATTCGTATTCGTTATATTGTTTACATTCAACTTAATCATTAATTTTAGGAAGAAAAGAATAGTACAATTCAGTAATGTCAAAAAGTACTTTATTAAAGTAATCCACATAAATTGGACAGTGGACACAGAAGATAAAAATAAAATAAGACTGCAGTCACTGCACATTGCACCACCATACCAAATAAAACGGGCATAAAAAATAAATAAAATAAATATATAATATTAATATAATAATATAAAAATGCCAAAGACTGACTTTTTTATATTTTATTAAATTTCCAACTTACATCAGAACTAGTAATTCAGTTCTCTCTCCCTAAGGTGTCAGCATGTGCGATAAGTGTATGTATGTAGCTGCGGGTTACATACATAGTCATACAGTAGACCGCACTGTGTTCCGGCCCCGGGTATGGGTGGAGACATCCTGGAACACAGACTAGTTTACAGCAGCGGTGCTCAGCCAATCACAGCATGCAATGTAGACTAGTCTGTGTTTATGGAAGTCTCCGTCCATACCCGGAACACAGTGCGGTATAATATAGTACTATAGTATGTAGACAGCCACAGATACAGAACATACAGTTTTGCACATGCAGCGGGCTGACAGCTTAAGAAGAGACAATGACATAGTTTGGCCCAACAACAGAACAAACTATGTATAACTTTTTAAAGAACAACTCTCTCAACTAACCAACCATAACAGAAAAATGGCAGAAGGTCGTTATTCTGTTTCACAGTTTCTGTAAATATAACATAGTAGTACAGTAGTACTATGCTATAATAAAAAAATGTATTTTCTCTTTCAACTTAAATGAGAACTAGTAGTTTATAACTTTTTAAAGAACAACTCTCTTGAGTCTCAACTAACCATAAACAGAAATATGTCAGATGGCCGTTATTCTGTTTCAGTTTCTGTAAATATAACATAGTACAGTGCTATGCTATAATAAAATGTTTATTTTATTATTTTCTTTCAACTTAAATGAGAACTAGTAGTTTTTTCCCCCAAGTTCTCTCCCTAAGGTGTCAGCGGCTGGATGTGTGATATAAAAGTGTATGTAATGTATCTGCGGGTTACATACATAGTCATACAGTAGACCGCACTGTGTTCCGGCCCTGGGTATGGGCGGAGACATCCTGGAACACAGACTAGTCTACAGCAGCGGTGCTCAGCCAATCACAGCAAGCAATGTAGACTAGTCTGTGTTTATGGAAGTCACCGCCCATAACCGGAACACAGTGCGGTATAATACTGTAGTATGTAGACAGCCACAGATACAGAACATACAGTTTTGCATTTGCACATGCAGCGGGCTGACAGCTTAGGGAGAGACATAGTTTGGCCCAACAGCAACAAAACTATGGTACAGTAGTTCAAAAGCTGGAGTTCTCTCTTAAATTGAAGACAAGTGCAAAAAACTGTAGAAGAACTAGAATGAACAACCAACAAATGGCACAACTAGACAATTGGAACATACTAGGTAGTCAGTCATACTATGTTGTATGTTCCAATTGTCCAATAGCACAGTCCAATACCAATTAATTTACTACGTTCAACGTGGTAAATGAATTGGTCTATGCTACGAATTTTTAAATCTATTTCAGTAAAAGTGACAGATTTTGCTTTAAGAACAAAAGTTGTTCAGCTTTCTCACAGGAGAGACGGTTTCTCTTCTCATCAAGAATATGAGATGCTAGACTGAATAGTCTCTCACACTGTACTGGTGCTTGGGGCAGATAAATATATGCGTGCAAGCAAGGGAAAACATTCTTTGTTGATGCGCCAGTACTCAAGGGGATTGTCGCTTCTGGTAATAGGCTGCTCAGCTAAATAAATGTCCAGCTGTTGGGTAGCTGCACTTGTTGTGGCACTGCTATGGATTGGGGTGCATCCGTGTAAAATTTGTTCAAACATATCAGATATGGAGGGAGTGTGTTCCTCTTCAGTATGCGACCGTTTCTCACTTTCCTCTGTGCGACACCTCGAAACTCCTTTACTAGATGCTTCCACCACCTCCATTTGTGCCTGTATCATTTCCCGTGCACGCTGCTTTTTCTCCACATTAAAGTAATGCTCTTTAAATCGAGGATCTAGAACTGCTGCAATGCAGTACAGAGGGTTGGACTCGGTGTCTTGAAACCGGTTGGTAACTGCCTCCAGTAGAGTGGTTTTTGCCGTTTTTACGCCATGGTCTGTTTCTACGTCTTTTCCAAGCAGACGCTTCAGTGCAGCAATCAAGGGGATAACTTCAGCAATGGAAGCATTTGTTGAGCTTATTTCTTTTGTTAACTGTTCAAATGGAGATAGAAGAGACAAACTGTTTTCAACTAACGTCCACTGATGTGCACTCAGTGTTGCTGGCAGCTCGTAATCTGCAATGTATGCAGCTAAAACACGCTTTTGTTCAAAAAGACTTTGTAGCATATAGTAGGTGCTGTTCCAACGAGTGGCTACATCTTGCTGCAGTCATTTCGGTGCCATTCCAAACTGCATCTGCAAAGCTTGTAATCTGGAATAAGCAAGCGGAGAATGCTTAAAAGTGACCCACAATTTTTCTTCCTTTTGATACGATATCAGATATGGTGCGCTGACTCAGCAATCCTTCATTCACAGCCAATTGTAGCGTGTGTGCCATGCACGGTAGGTATGCTTTGAAGTTCACTGTCCTCCATTGCCTTTGCCACATTCCGTGCATTATCTCGGACAATCAAATGCACTTTAGACTTCTCAATGTGCCAAGTGTCAAGCATGGTTTTTAAAGCATCAGATATTGCTGCTGCAGTATGTGATCCAACAAACTCACGTGTGTTAAGTAGGATGTTTTGCAATTGAAATTTGTCATCTATTCACTGCGCTGTCAGGCTGAGCATGCTCGTTGGACTGACATCTGAACTCCAAATGTCGGTAGTAAAACTTATTGCTATGATGTCGGTAGTCATGAGCTCCTGAACGTGTTTTCTAACACTGCTAAACAATTCATGTAGACTGGTATCTGCAAAGTAGCGTCTACCTGGTAGTGAGTAACGCGGTTCAATATGTTGCATGAGCCTACGGAATCCAATGTCCTCCACAACAGAGAATGGCTGGTCATCTAATGCATTAAATTCCATAACTTTAGCTGTAATGGCACGAGCTTTGGGACTGTCACTTGCATATTTTTTAACCTTTTCAAAGACTGTGGCCACAGATGGTGTTATGCCTGAGGCACTTTTTAAAAGTGGTGTTTTCTTGTAATCTGAATGCTGAACTGGATGACGTGTTTTCAGGTGGTGTATCAAACCTGTTGTTGAAAAATTCTTTGGCACTGTACCCCCTCTTGAAATTTCTGCTGAGCAAAGGAGTACAGATTGCAAATTTGGGGTCTTTATCAGAAACTTTAAAAAATGTCCACACTGCAGACATGGTCCACCTTTGCTGGTAACGTAGAATAATATCATAGAATGATTTATAGTGGGAGTGAAATCTGAAGGGGGGGGGGGGGGGACGAAATCAATTTAAAAGCTAAACCCCAGGAGGCAGCTTTAAAAAATTAAATAAAACAATCCTTTTTTCTTTGTTTTTATGGTGCTGCTCTTGGCATGCAAGGTTAGTTATGTCTGCACTGCAGTACATTTGACTTGTACCAAAAAAATATAATTGAACTGAATAAATTTGATTTGAAATGGAATGGATTGCTTGCAAATTGCAATTGCATGCCATTTTATTTTTTGGAGCTATTCTGTAGTATACTTCATGCACCTTGTTGTCATTGAATTGGTCACTATAGGGTTGATTTACTAAAACTGGAGAGAGTGAAAAATCTGGTACAGCTGTGCATGGTGGACAATCAGCTTCTAACTTCAGTTTGTTTAATTAAGCTTTGACAAAAAAAAACAAAAAAAACACGGAAGCCGATTGGTTTCGATACACAGCTGCACCAGATTTTGCACTCTCCAGTTTTAGTAAATCAACCCCTTTGTCTCAGCGTAGTATTATAAGTTATACAGTTATACAACACTGACATGACAGCAAGCGCATACATTTTTTAAACAAGACAGTACGCAATAAAATAATTAATATATATATATATATTATATATATGAAATATAATATATTATAGATTTATTGCATACTGTCATGTTTAAAAAATTCATGCGCTTGCTGTCATGTCAGTACTGTATAACTTATACTACGCTGTCAAAGTGACACATTCAATAACAGCAAGCGCATGAACTTTATACTGTATATTACAGAAATAGCTTGCAATTTATTCCATTCCAGTTGAAATCATATTTAATCACTCAGTTCAATTATATATTTTTTTTTGCTACAAGTCAGATCAGATGTACTGCAGTGCAGACACACAGTCATTGTAAATAGTCGGACACAGTACTAGTACTATATAATCAAGAAATAAAATTACTAGTTTGTTTCTGTCAGTTTAAGAAGGCAAAAGCAGCAATGCTCACCGGCGAATAGTAATGGTAGCCATCCAGGAGTGACAGTGCCCAGTCTTGTACTTGAGTATGCTATGTGCAGCCCTCTATGAAGCTGTCTCTCGCTTCCCAGTACCGTCTCTCGGGTCCCAGCAGCGTCTCAGAAGCACGAGAAGCGTCCGTGGGGAAGGTGCCAGCGTCTCAGCAGGGAACATGCTTACGAGTGCGGCGTCTTAACTGCGAGGAATGTGCACGCCGCACACACGAGTGACGTCACCCGCTGGTTTTGCCGTCTCTACTGCGCATGCGCGATTTTTTAGCGCCAGTATCGGCAAGAATTCTATTTCGGCTTTTTGACGAAAGGGCCATTATCGGCCGATATGTTTCGGTGGCCGAAATTTCGGTGCATCCCTAGTGCAAACCAATCAATATACGCTTATTGCGATTTTTTATTACCAAAATAATGTAGAAGAATACATATCGTCCTAGACTGAGAAAAATTATTATTTTTTATATATTTTTTGGGGATATTTACTATAGCAAAAAGTAAAAAATATTGCTTTTTTTTTTTCAAAATTGTCGCTCATTTTTTGTTTATAGCGCAAAAAAATTAAAAAACGGAGAGGTCATCAAATACCACCAAAAGAAAGCTATATTTGTGGGGAAAAAAGGACGTCAATTTTGTTTGGGTGCAACGTCGCACGACCGCACAATTGTCAGTTAAAGCGACGCAGTGCCGTATCACAAAAAATAGGATTTTTATAACAGCTTACCTGTAAAATCCTTTTCTTGGAGTACACCACGGGACACAGAGCTAGTCATTACATAATGGGTTAAGGGTCACCAGCGGTGATTGGACACTGGCACAACCAATGGAAGACAGTTCCCCTCCATATAACCCCTCCCATCAGGGAAGTACCTCAGTTTTGTAGCAAAGCAGTAAGGTTCCCATAAGAAGGGTGGGACCTCTGTGTCCCGTGGTGTACTCCAAGAAAAGGATTTTACAGGTAAGCTGTTATAAAAATCCTATTTTCTTTATCGTACACCACGGGACACAGAGCTAGTCATTACATAATGGGACGTCCCAGAGCAATGCTCATATGAAGGGGGGGAGACACAGATCAAACCGACCGCTTGCGGACCAGAAGCCCTATACTGCTGCCTGCAGCACACTTCGCCCGAAGGCGGAATCCTCATGTCCTTTCACATCTATTTGATAGAATTTGGAAAATGTATGGACTGAGGACCAAGTTGCAGCCTTACAGATCTGAGCCATCGAAGCCTGGTGGTGCACTGCCCATGAAGCACTTATCGCCCTGGTAGAGTGCGCCTTAACAGGAAAAGGAGGAGTCCTGTTCTTTAAACCATAAGCTTGAACAATTACTTGTCTAATCCACCTGGAAATGGTGGATTTTGATACCGCTTGGCCCTTCTTGGGACCATCTGGTAAAATAAACAAAACATCTGTTTTACGTATCTGAGCGGTTGCTTGCAGATACACCCTTACCGCTCTCACTAGATCTAGAGAGTGTAATAATTTTTCCCCCGCCGTCCGCGGGTTTGGAAAAAAGGAAGGCAGAACAATGTCTTGATTCAAGTGAAAAGCCGACACCACCTTAGGCAGAAAAGCCGGATGGGGTCGTAGTACGATCTTGTCCTTGTGACAAATTAGATAAGGCTCTTTACAAGAAAGAGCTGCTAGCTCTGATACTCTCCTAGCAGAAGCTATAGCAATCAGAAAGGCCAATTTCCTACTTAATATAATTAAAGGAATATGGCGAATAGGTTCAAAAGGTTGCTTTTGCAACACTGACAATACCAAATTCAAATCCCATGGACACAAGGGAGACCTGACTGGAGGATTTATCCTCAGTACCCCCTGAATGAATGTCCGAACTAGGGAGTGAGATGCCAATGGTCTCTGAAAGAAGACTGATAGAGCCGATATTTGCCCTTTGATGGTGCTAAGGGCTAATTTCATATCCACTCCTAACTGGCAAAAAGCAAGAATCCTACTTATTTCATATTTCAGAGGATTCCAACTTCTGGATTCACACCAGGAAACGTATGCTTTCCAGACTCTATGATAGATGAGTCTGGAGGCTGGCTTTCTAGCATTAATGAGCGTAGAAAGAACCAGGCCAGAGACCCCTCTCTTTTTCAAAATGTGGGTCTCACCAGCCAGGCCGTCAAATTTAGCCTTTGTAAGGAAGGGTGGAATACTGGACCCTGTGACAACAGGTCGTGTCGAAGTGGAAGCTTCCAGGGCCTTCCTATCGCCATTTTTACGATCTCGGCATACCAAGGCCTCCTGGGCCAGTTTGGGGCCACTAGGATTACTGGTATTCCCTCCTCCTTGATCCTGCGAAGCAGTCTTTGTAGAAGAGGGATCGGAGGGAATGCATAGATCAGTGAGAACTGATTCCATGGAGTTATTAGAGCGTCTGTCCCGTAGGCTAGAGGATCTCTCGTTCTGGACACAAAGTTGTCCAATTTCTTGTTGAACCTGGTGTCAGGGTCACCTGTGGCCAGGTGACAGATGCACACCGTAGGGGGACAGGAGTGCACCGCGAGGTAGTGAACCCTATGGCTGGCTTCTGTGGATAGGAAACTGGGTGGTTGTGGAAAGCGGGACCAGAGGAGCACAACCGGGATCCCAACGGAAGCGAGAGCCAAGATTCCCCAGGGCGCGGAGTCTAAGACCCAGCTGGTCTTCTCCAGGGCCTCTAGTGGTGAGGATGTTACGCTGCAGGCTGGGACCAGGTCGCGGCCCCTGGAGTTTCCTAGCTCACGCCCCGTAGGATAAGGGGAAGCAGCAGCACACGATAGAGAGAACCGAATAACAAGCCGAAGGTCAGGGGCCACAAGCAGACAAGGATAACGAAGAACGAGCCGAAGGTCAAGGGTCACGAGCAGACAGGGATGGTCGGGGACAAGCCAATAACGTAACAGAGAGACAGACGTAGCACACGGCAGGCAGGAACCCAAACACACAATGCCTAACAAACACGTTGATCAGCAAAGCAGGCTTGCAGTGCACAGGTTAATATAGTGTTCAGTGATAGGGCCTGGGGTGGAGTCAGGCTGGGAGGAGATTATAAAGGAAGCCAGGTGAAGGAGGTCTGGTCTCTAGATGAACACATGAGGAGGAAGGTAAGATGGCAGACAGACATTAATGCATATCCATGACAGTACCCTCCCTCTTACGAGGCCTCCCCCTTCCCCGCCTGGGCCCAGGTTTAGAGGGAAACTTCAGATGAAACTCCTTTAACAGACGAGGTGCAAAGACCTCAGATGCAGTGATCCAAGACCTCTCCTCAGGACCAAACCCTTTCCAATGAACGAGGTACTGAAGAACGCCTTTACAGAGTCGGGAGTCCAGAATTTGACTGATCTCGTACTCCTGATTATCCTCAGAGACAGGCGCCACGGTAGGAAGAGGACGAGAGAATTTATTGAGGACTAAAGGCTTTAGAAGAGCAACATGAAAGGAGTTAGTGATTTTAAGGCTCTTAGGAATCTGGAGTTTGAAACAAACCGGATTCAGTTTAGCAGTTACCGTGTATGGACCGATGAATCGTGGAGCAAACTTCAGAGAAGGAACTCGGAGCTTGATGTTCCTGGTAGAGAGCCAGACTTTGTCCCCTGGCTGAAGAGAAGGCGGTTTACGCCTGCGGCGGTCGGCAAAGCCTTTGAATTTTTCAGCAGCTGCCCGGAGGGAATCATGAACGTGACCCCAAACGGAATTGAGAGACTCCTGAACCGAAGCCAAAGCTGGAATGTCTGGAGAACAGATCATAGGAAGAGGAAGTTGAGGGTGTTTTCCATAAACTGTGAAAAAGGGTGTCTTCTGCGAACTGGTATTCACACGATTGTTATGGGAGAATTCTGCCCACGGGAGTAGAGAGGACCAATCGTCATGGTGAGAAGACACAAAGGTGCGAAGAAAGACCTCTAACTCCTGATTAACCCTCTCAGTCTGTCCATTGGATTGGGGATGGTAAGAAGAAGAAAAATCCAAGACAATATTGAGGGATTTCCAAAAGGCTCTCCAAAAACGAGACGTGAATTGGACTCCCCTGTCGGAAACAATATGAGAAGGGACCCCATGTAGGCGGAGAATTTCTCGAATGAAAATGGGAACCAAGGCAGGGGCAGAAGGAAGACCAGGAAGAGGAACAAAATGAGCCATCTTGGAGAATCGATCGATTACCACCCAAATGACTGTATTATTCTCAGACAGTGGGAGATCGGTGATAAAATCCATGGCAATATGGGCCCAGGGTTCCTTAGGAATAGGCAAGGGCATGAGGAGACCAGCAGGAGCTTGTGTGGAGGATTTGGACTGAGCACAGACATGACAAGCTTTAACGTAGTCTTTGACGTCTGAGCGGAGATTAGGCCACCAGTAGTGACGACTGATGAGTAGGAAGGATCGGAGGAATCCAGAATGCCCTGCCACCTTGGAATCATGTCCCCAACGAAGGATCTTAGCTCTTAGCCCAGTGGGGACAAAGGTCTTACCAGGCGGAATTTTAGACTTCAGGGTGGTAGAGTGGGCAACAATGCATGAGGTGGGAATGATCGGCTCAGGTTCAGGGGCGGACTCCTCGTCCAAAGTGTCAAATGACCTAGAGAGCGCATCAGCCCGACCGTTGCAGGAACCAGGTTTGTAGGTAATCGTGAAATTAAAACGGGCAAAGAAGAGACTCCACCTGGCCTGTCTAGGATTCAGACGTTTAGCATTCTGTAGATACTGTAAATTCTTGTGATCGGTAAAGATCGTTATGGAGTGAGGGGAACCCTCCAAGAGATGACGCCACTCCTCTAACGCCAATTTAATTGCGAGAAGTTCCCGATCACCGATGGCATAATTCCTCTCTGCCTGAGAATTTTTTTTGGAGAAGAACGCACATGGTTGGCGTCTCTTCTCAAAGATTTGAAGAAGCACAGCTCCCACCCCCATTGAGGAAGCGTCCACTTCAATAAAAAATGCATTCCCAGGATTTGGTCTCCTCAAGAGGGGGCCAGAAACAAAGGCCTGTTTCAGGTTGTGAAATGCAGAGACAGCTTCGGGAGGCCAGTCTCTGGCATTCACACCCTTCTTGGTCAAAGCGATAATAGGCGCGGCAATGGAAGAGTAATTCCTTATGAACTGCCTATAATAATTAGTGAAGCCAAGAAAGCGCTGTGTGGCCTTGAGGCTAGCAGGAAGAGGCCAGTTGGTGATAGCCAAGACCTTCCCAGGGTCCATACGAAGCCCCGAACATGAGACAAAGCACCCCAAAAACAGGACCTCAGAACATTCAAAGGAACATTTCTCCAGCTTGGCATAGAGATTGTTCTCTCTAAGACGTTGAAGTACAGTGCGGACATGGTTTCTGTGGACGAGCAGATTTTCAGAAAAGATCAGAATGTCATCCAGATAGATGACAACAAACTGGTACAGCAGATCTCTGAAGATTTCATTGACAAAGTTTTGAAACACGGCTGGAGCATTACACAGACCAAAAGGCATCACCAGATATTCGTAATGCCCGTCTCTAGTGTTAAATGCAGTCTTCCATTCGTCACCCTCCCGTATTCGAATGAGATTGTACGCGCCTCTGAGATCCAACTTGGTGAAAATGGAGGCACCCTTCAACCTATCGAATAGCTCAGATATTAAGGGTAAGGGGTATCGATTTTTAATAGTAACCGCATTTAAACCCCGATAATCGATGCAGGGTCTTAAGGTACCATCCTTTTTGGCAACAAAAAAGAACCCTGCCCCTGCAGGCGATGAGGATTTCCGGATGAACCCTCTCTCCAGATTCTCTGCTACATACTCCGACATGGCCTGGGTCTCTGGGATGGACAGAGGGTAGGTACGACCCCTGGGTAGAGTTGCTCCGGGGACAAGATCAATAGCACAGTCAAAAGACCTGTGGGGAGGAAGTACCTCAGCTGATTTTTTACAGAACACATCCCGGTAATCGCTGTATGCGGCGGGAAGATCAGAAGAAACAGAAGTGGCAGCAACCGGAAGACTCTCCTTGGGGGTCACCTTGAGAAGACACGACGAGAAACATGAGGAACCCCAGGCCAGGATCTGCCCAGAGACCCAGTCCACATGTGGAGAGTGGAGCTGTAGCCAAGGGAGGCCCAATACAACTGGGGTAGAGGCCTTGGGTAGAATAAGAAAGGATATCCACTCCTGGTGGAGAATCCCTACCGACATCCTAATGGGTAGCGTCTGGAAGCGAATAGGGCCCCCTGGGAGAACAGTGCCATCAATTGCCGAGACTACCAATGGGGTAGTGAGAGGTGAAAGGGTAAGCTTCATAGAAGAAGCAGTTCTCCAATCCATGAAATTGCCGGCAGCCCCGGAATCCAGGTATGCAAGGGTTGACTGAGGAGAAGTGCCTACATGAAGGGACACCGGCAAGAGCAGGCGAGAAGGTGATGTTTCTGGGTCCAATACTCCACCTTCCAAATGTATTAGACCCGAGCGTTTCCCGGACGAAGCGAGCAGGAGTCACGAAAATGACCCTTGCCCCCACAATAGAGGCACAAGCCCAGAGTTCTGCGCCTAGCACGTTCTTCGGGGGTTAGTCTGGTCCGGCCCAGCTGCATAGGTTCTTCAGCAGGTAGAGGATGCTCCACGGAATGAAGGGAGGGGAGCTCAGACTGGCTAGGACCCAGAGAGTGCTGGCGTCTTTTTTCTAAGGACCTCTCTTGAAAACGAATGTCGATCTGGTTGCATAATGAAATTACATCGTCCAGACCGACGGGAATGGCTCTTCCCGCTAATTCGTCTTTCACTCGGTCAGAGAGGCCATGTAAAAAGGTAGCGACCAGGGCCTCATTATTCCAGCTCAATTCAGCTGTGTGGATACGGAACTGAAGAGCATATTGCCCCACTGAACTAGATTCTTGGCGAAGACGTAAGACAGCACTAGCCGCTGAAGAAGCCCGAGCCGGCTCTTCGAAGATATTACGAAAGAGCTTCAAGAATTCGGACAGACTGGAAACCACCGGATCGTTCCTCTCCCACAGGGGGGCAGCCCAGGCCAAAGCTTCACCGGAGAGGAGGGAAATGATATAGGCTACCTTAGCCCGGTCAGATAGGAAGCTTTGAGGCTGAAGCTCAAAATGAATAGTGCATTGGCTGAGAAACCCCCTGCAGGCCTTGGAGTCCCCAGAGAAACGGAACGGAGCTGGCAATCTTAGTGAGTGTGAGGCTGCGACTGGTGCGATAGGTACAGCCGCTGGTTGTACTTGGGGTTGCGGATTCGGGGTTCCCAAGGAGACCTGAAGCTGCTCGAATCGAGAAGCCAGATCCTGGAGGAATCGCATCACCTGGGTCTGATTTGATTCCTGGGTCTCAAGTCTGCGAACTATGCCCTGCAATGGATCATCCGCGGGAAGCGGGATGTCAGCCGGGTTCATGGCTGATCAAACTGTCAGGGTCACCTGTGGCCAGGTGACAGATGCACACCGTAGGGGGACAGGAGTGCACCGCGAGGTAGTGAACCCTATGGCTGGCTTCTGTGGATAGGAAACTGGGTGGTTGTGGAAAGCGGGACCAGAGGAGCACAACCGGGATCCCAACGGAAGCGAGAGCCAAGATTCCCCAGGGCGCGGAGTCTAAGACCCAGCTGGTCTTCTCCAGGGCCTCTAGTGGTGAGGATGTTACGCTGCAGGCTGGGACCAGGTCGCGGCCCCTGGAGTTTCCTAGCTCACGCCCCGTAGGATAAGGGGAAGCAGCAGCACACGATAGAGAGAACCGAATAACAAGCCGAAGGTCAGGGGCCACAAGCAGACAAGGATAACGAAGAACGAGCCGAAGGTCAAGGGTCACGAGCAGACAGGGATGGTCGGGGACAAGCCAATAACGTAACAGAGAGACAGACGTAGCACACGGCAGGCAGGAACCCAAACACACAATGCCTAACAAACACGTTGATCAGCAAAGCAGGCTTGCAGTGCACAGGTTAATATAGTGTTCAGTGATAGGGCCTGGGGTGGAGTCAGGCTGGGAGGAGATTATAAAGGAAGCCAGGTGAAGGAGGTCTGGTCTCTAGATGAACACATGAGGAGGAAGGTAAGATGGCAGACAGACATTAATGCATATCCATGACACCTGGAAGCTAGCAGGTCTACATCTGGGTTTCCCCATCTCAGACATATGGCCTGAAAGATCTCTGGGTGAAGAGACCACTCTCCTGGTAGCAGCTGCTGACGACTCAGGTAGTCTGCTTGCCAGTTTTCTATCCCTGGAATGAAGATTGCAGAGATGCAAGGTACATGCTCTTCTGCCCATGCCAAGATCCGGTTCACCTCTCTTTGGGCTGCCCGACTGTGGGTGCCTCCTTGGTGATTGATGTAAGCTACTGCCGTAGCATTGTCGGATTGAACCCGAACTGGGTAGCCCTGTAACCTGTATGTCCAGGTTTTGAGGGCTAGATATACCGCCCGGATCTCTAGCACATTGATGGGCAGGATCCCCTGAGTCTTGGCCCAGGTTCCCTGGGTAGAAGCCTCCTCGAATACTGCACCCCAGCCCGATAGGCTGGCATCCGTAGATACCACCTTCCAGGCCACTGGGAGGAAGGGCTTTCCCTTCCGTAAATTCCTGGCTTCTAGCCACCAATTGAAGCTGTGGCGTACTTGTGAGGACAGGCGCATGGGTATATCCAGAGCTTGGCTCTTTCTGTTCCAGGAGGCTAAAATATTGCCTTGAAGTAGTCTCGAATGAAACTGGGCGTAAGGGACCGCCTCGAAGGAGGCTACCATCTTTCCCAATAGTCTCATGCAAAGGCGAATAGACGGCCTCTTGTTTGCTTTGACCTTGTGGATCAGGTCTTTCAGAGACTGTATCTTTGGCTCTGGCAGGTATACCCTGTTTTGGGCTGTATCTATGATCATGCCCAGGTACACTATCCTTCTTTGGGCCTGGAGAGAGGATTTTTGTAAGTTTATAATCCCATCCTAAATGCTCCAGGTATCCTACTGTAGTGTCTACAGCGTGATCCAATCCCTCCTTTGACTGATCTATTAATAGTAGATCGTCTAGATAGGCTGTTACCGCAATGCCCCGTGTTCTTAGGTTTGCTAACAGAGGAGCTAGCACCTTTGTGAATACTCTGGGCGCGGTGGCTACACCAAATGGCAGGGCCACAAATTGAAAGTGGCGATCTTCTACCGCAAACCTTAGGAATCTTTGGTGAGCGGGGAGGATTGGTATGTGTAGATATGCGTCTTTGATATCTATGGACGCAATGAATTCTCCGCCTTTTTAAAGTAGCGACCACGGATCGAATCGTTTCCATTCGAAAATGGCGAACGTTCAGAAACTGGTTTAGATTTTTTAGATCCAGGATGGGTCTGACTTCTCCGTTCGGTTTTGGAATCACAAAGAGGTTTGAGTAAAAACCTGAACCTTGCTCCTTTTGGGGTACCTCTGTAACCACACCTTGAGCTATTAAGTGATTCAAACCTTTGAAGAAGGATCCTCTTTTTTGTGGATCCTTGGAGAGTCTTGAACTTCGGAATTGAGAAGATGGGATCTCTCGAAATTCCAGTCTGTACCCTGAGGATATTGTGGATACCACCCATTTGTCCTGGGTTTCTGTCCGCCAAGTCGCTGAGAACTGACGAAGCCTTCCCCCCACTCGGCCGAGCGGGGGCGCCCCTTCAATGAGAGGTTTTGGGGGCTTGCTGATTAGCTCTTGAACCCCACGGCTTCTTGTTCTTCTGAGCCTGTTCTTTGGCTTTTTTGGGCGGCTGAAAAGGCCGTCGCCACTGGCTGGAGTCAGATTTCCCGGGAGCTGGGGAGAGAGTGTGTTTAAAACAAGGTCTCTTGTTTTTCTTTCTCTCAGGTAAAAGTGTCGTTTTACCACTTGATATCTTTTGGATATATCTTTCTAAATCTTCCCCAAAAAGGCGTTCGCCATGGAACGGGAAACTTGCCAACAACTTTTTGCATGGGGCTTCCGCTGACCAATGCTTAAGCCAAAGTACTCTGCGCATCTGTACCAGCTGGAGTGTAAGGCGTGATGCCTGTATGATAGAATCTCTCATGGCATCCACTGTGAAGCATAAGGCTTTAGGCAAATTCTCCCAATTTTTAGCCTGCTCTGAAGGCAGCTCCTTCAGCCCCTGCTTTACCTGTTGGCTGACGACCTGACACATACCGACTGCTGCTACTGCAGGTTGGATAATTGAGCCGGCCAAAAGGAAGGAGGATTTCAGTAAGGATTCCAACTTCTTCTCAGAAGGATCTTTAAACACTTGTACATTATCCACTGGACATGTCAGGTTTTTATTTACACAAGAAATAGCCGCATCTACCGTAGGCAGGCTCCATTTCTTTAAAAATTTTTCCTCCATAGGATAAAGAATGTTAAACTTTTTTGGAGGTGAAAAACGCTTATCTGGATGTTGCCAGTCTGCGTACAATAGATCCTCTAGTAACGGATGAACCGGGAAGGAGCATGCACCTTGCAGGGATCTTAATGATCCTAGGGAGGAGACAGGTGATTCTGTTACCTCCAAAGAGGGTAACCTAAATGCAGCTCGCACGGCTCCTGCATAGCATTGCACCTGTGACTTTAAAATCTGGGATACCGAAAAAGGCTCATCCGATATCCCTGATCCGTCTGACTCCTCATCCTCTGCTGATGTAGCCTCCTCCTCATCCTCCTCCTCCTCAGGTACTTCTGAAGGGAGGTCCAATACTGGAGGAGATCTGCTTCGCTTATTGTCCTTTTTAGAGGATTTAGCGATTAAAGTAGCAATTTTCTCCTCCAGATTATTTAGGGCAGCTGATAAAGTGTCCTCAGTGACATATGCAGGCCCAGGCTTCACTGGGGAAGCCGCCATACCTGACAGAGGTAATGGCTCATCCTGTACAGGTGCTTTTGGCAACACAGGAGAGGAAGGTACCGAGTCAGCACAGCTAGAGCCCCCTGTCTCAGGCGGCGGTGCTCTTTTATCTCTTTTTGTCCGCATTACTTCCCCTGGAAGACTTACTGTTTAGACAAAATACAAGGTACCTAAATGCATATACTACCGTGTTCAGTTTAGCAAATACATTAAGTATGCAACTTTTAACACATAACTATGCATAACATGGATGTCTTCTAGGAAGTACCCAATCCAACCACATGGAGTCTTACGTCCCTGTATAGCTGCTGTGTTTCTCTGCCAGGAACAAGAGAACTAACGAGCTTGCTTGCTGCTGCAGTGCTTTTTACACTGACAGTCTTTTAAATTTGGCGCCGTTTCTGTGCCTGCGCGCGCCACGTGCCCGCGCACGCCTCGGCCCCCCCCCCCTCCGATAAAGCGCGCTCCCGCGCGCCGCGCGCGCGCGGCCTTTAGCGCTATGGTGGTGGCCATAGTGAGAGAGGACTCTCATCAGCCCCTGTCCCCACTTACCTGCATCTGCAGGTGTCTGTATCGGCCACCGGAAGGAGGAGCGGGGTGCTCAAGCAAGCTCAGCAGCGGAGGTGACGAGCAGTGTACTTCGCCGAAGCCGACACTGAACAGAGTGAGGTGAGTATATTCAGCTCTTTACTCCCCCCAGTGGTGGAAAAAAAGAAGACATCCACTTTTTGAAAAAGGTCCCAACCTAGTTATGGACCTTCTAATCTCACCTTATCCACGCCGCAGGTTTTTCTGCTGAAAGTTTTCAGACAGATACCAAACTTCACCCTTCACGGTGGGCTATGTGTGCCAACCTTCAGGGATATGGGTTCCTATTTAAAGGATACCTCTCCCCTGGGCCTTGTACAAGACTCTTACCAGGACTTTATAGCGAAATAGCGAAAGTGCTGGATCTTAGAGCCCAGTCCTCCGAAGAGAGACATTACAGGCGACGCCTCATGGATGAGGCCCGGATCCCATCCAGATTCAGCTCATTTGTAGGCGTCTTGGATGGATCCGAAAGCATAGCTCTTTTACCCCCAGAGGGTCTCTTTGGTAGAGCTTTCCTTTAGCACCTCCTAACGCGTCCAACACCTTTCGACACTGGCGAAAAAACTGAGGTACTTCCCTGATGGGAGGGGTTATATGGAGGGGAACTGTCTTCCATTGGTTGTGCCAGTGTCCAATCACCGCTGGTGACCCTTAACCCATTATGTAATGACTAGCTCTGTGTCCCGTGGTGTACGATAAAGAAAGTGCTCTGGTCAGGAAGGGGGTAAATCCTTCCGGGCTGAAGTGGTTAACTTAGGACAGGGCTTGACAAATTTGCTTGGAATCTAGGAGCCAGCTAAGGTTAGGAGCCAGGTTTTTTTTTTTAATGACCGATGCGTACAGAAGAGAACGCATACGTGAGTAGCGCCTGCATATGAAAGCGGTGTTCAAACCACACATGTGAGGTATCGCCGTGATCGGTAGAGCGAGAGCAATAATTCTAGCCCTAGAAATCCTCTAACTCAAAACATGCAACCTGTAGCAAAGGAAAGGAGTAATTAGAACAACAACAAATCAATATATACACAATATGAAAAAACAACAACAAAAGACAATGCACAAATACTGGGCTGTTATTAGGAGTGCGCCAAATCAGGCAATCACGCAGGTCAGTTAAACAACCGATAAGAGACAAATCTGAACATTGGCGCACTCCTAACAACAGCCCAGTATTTGTGCATTGTCTTTTGTTGTTGTTTTTTCATATTATGTATATATTGATTTGTTGTTGTTCTAATTTCTCTTTTCCTTTGCTAGTTAAATATGCTATGCTTTTGAAGAAGCGTGTTCGCACGCGAAACATGTCAAGCCTCCTTTTCTGATCATTGCAACTTGTATATTCCCTGCTGCTGGTGTTCAGCCACTTTTCAGGACTTTTGATACTATGGAAAGACTACAGTTATCTTCCTAAGGTCCTGTCAATAGCGTGGTTATCCAAACAGCAAATGCACTAATTTGAATGTATTTATGCATATTTTTCCTGCATGTCAAAGTTTTTTAGAATTTAATCTATGTATTTATCTTAATAAATTTTGATATATTTTTCTAACTCAGTTTATTATTGTGCCTACAAAGTCCAAAGCCCCACAATTCTTTCCTTCTCTATATCTCTATATGAGGACCCGGCACGTGTTTTACATAAATGTATCCACAGTACCACTCTGTGTTATGATACATTAATCAATTATTTCAACGACCTAAAACATACATCCAAATCAACAAAGAAATGGCTTCACCAGAAGATTAAAGTTTTGAAATGGCCCAGCCAGAGTCCACACCTGAATTCCATTGAAGACCTGTGGGGTGATCTGAAGAGGGCTGTGCACAGGAGATGCTCTCGCAATCTGACAGATTTGTAGTGTTTTTGCAAAGAGTGGGCAAATATTGCCAAGTCAAGATGTGCCATGCTAATAGTCCCGTACCCAAAAAGACTGAGTGCTGTAAAAAAATCAAAAGGTGCTTCAACAAAGTATTAGTGTAAGGGTGTGCACACTTATGCAACCATATTTTAGTTTTTTAGTTTTACTTCCCTCCACCTAAAAGATTTCAGTTTGTTGTTCAACTGAGTTGTATAAATTATAGGTCACATTAAAAAGGTGGAAAAAAGTTCTGGGGAAAAAAAAACTAGGTACTCGCTCCCCCCTCCAAAAAAAGGATATGCCAAATGTGGCAGGTCAGGGGGTCACCATCACTTAAAGCGGAAGTTGCATTTTTGGGTGGAACTCCGCTTTAACTGTAAAATCCTTTTCTTAGCACTTGTTATGGGACACATGGTTACCTCCGTTGCAAGAGGTGTTATACTGTGATCTACAGGAGGTTGCACACTAGCAAAAAGAGCTGTTAGTCAGCCAGATATAACCCCTCCCATTCCCATCAAGCTACAGATTTTTTGCTGGTGTCTTAGGAGAATGGACATCTCTGGGAGAAGCAAAACAATCTACAAGAATTGTACTTCTATCAAGATTTCCTTAATCTGTATTCAGCAAGTCCCCTGCACCAATAGGTTGTTTAGGACTCTTCCCCAGACAGCCAGACTGGCATTCATTGCAAGAATCCTCCAGACCAAAGGAAGGAAGGAATTCCCCAAATACAGGGCTGGATTTGTGAGCCACCAGGCCAGGGATAACCTAATCAAAAGAGTCCACGACATATGATGGTCTAGTGATTACACCTTCTTGTCTCACACAGCAAGAATGTTGAGATGCAACAATCTGGAGTGGAACTGGGCATAAGACGACCACCAAGCCCAAAACGCTCATCAAAAACCAAGGGTTGGATGCTCTTGGACATAAAAGTCCAAACCTGAGTGCGCAGATTCAGGAGTTTGCCTTTGCGAAAGAGAAAACTTGGACTGAGATGCATTTATTAGGAGACCTAGATACTTCAAGCGATGAGTTGGATCAGTCCTGGTTTCTAAAGGTTTAGGGCACAGCCAGAACTGTGCAACGTCTGCCAAGTTTGATGAACATTGACAGAAAAGACCCATGTTGACTGTTCTCTCAGGAGAATGTAGTCTAGGTAGCATACTATGAGGATGCCCTGTGAACGAAGCAGAGCAAGTACAGGGGCTAGTACTTTGGTGTTGATCCTAGTTGCAGAGGCAAAAAATGGGTATTGTGGGGTGCTCACCACAAAACACAGGGAGAATTGATGCGCTGAAAAGTTAGCAACAAGCAGGCATCATGGATATCCACAAAGGTCAGAAGGTCTGCCGGATGAAGGGAAGCAATTGACCTGACAGATTTATGAAGAATTTTCGAGCCTAAATGAAGATTGAGAGCCTTTAGGTCTAGAATGGGACAAATACCCCTTTTTGCTTTGGAGACAGTGAAAAGGTTTGGATAGAAAGTGAAACCCTAAAGTCCTTCCTGTTTTTGGAACAATGGCAATATATCCCTGAGTGCAAAGTTTTGTCAAACCAGCATGTAGACGTGTTAAGTCTTTACAGAGATCAATAGTACAAATAACGCACCAAGCTTCCTTCAAGGGCAAGACTCTTAACTTACTGCAGCCGTGCTTTGGGATGTTGCCCTGCAGTCCACACAATGAGGATAAATTGGGGAGTGCTAGACAGAATCCAGGGAAACTTGCCCAATCCAGACAGTCTTCTCTCTCTCTGGTGGGCATACTCCAGGGACAAGATTCCACCAGCAGGTGTATTGTGGCTCTGGACCTGCAAAGCTCTCTGCAGCCAATTCACACAGTACACCGGGTGTCCTTAAAAGCACCCAAAGCAGAGCCCAATGCTTTGGGGGGAAATAACAGAACAGGCCGACTACACATGTTCAGCATGGTGGGGTCAAGGTATGACCTCCAAGATTATGCTGAGGATCAGCCTTGGAAAGTTGCATAAATGATCTCTCTGCAGTAATAGAATGATCTTGACTAAGAACAAGGAGATCTTGATAGTAGAAGTCTTGTAGAAAGGGTTTTGCTTCTTTCAGATAAAGAACAAATCCATTCTTTTAAGACACTAGCAAAAAAAAAATGGATCTTAAATGGGAGTGTTTGGGAATATATCTGACTGACTAAAAGCTTTATTTGCTGGAATCCCATCTCTAGTAGACAACAGTATAACACTCTTGTATCAGACCCTGTGTCCCCAAAAAAATAAAAAAAATAATGAAAGACCTTCTTTAGGATGCAGACTTCATACATAAGTTTTTGTTTTTATAAAATGATAATGTGTGGTAATCTGATAAACAGGTATATATTTTTGTTGACTTTCAATTTATAAAGTACCCACAACCTCATAATAGGTCAGCAATTTTGATCTTTTTGGGTTTTAAGCCCCCGGTCCCACCAAAGCCGACTTTGAAATCGCGCGACTTCACTTGCATTCGCACGTTTTTAAAGCCACATGTCAGTGGACTTTAGGCAAAAATAGTGCAGGAACTTCTTTTTCAAAATCAGTCGGGCACCGCAAAGTCGCCATCGCACTGGTTTGAATAGTTCCATTGCCGACAATACGGTGCGACTTGTCATGCGATTTGGATCTGTCATTTCGCATGACAAGTCGCACAGGTGTGACCAGGGGCTTAGAGCCTTAGTGCTGTATTATAAATGGTAGGCTGTGTATATTTCAGATGTTGTAAACAATTACTCAGTTTTTGTAGTAAGTCAAAGAAAAGTGCAATGTAGTGCAAAGTAACCAATCGGAAACTATTTTGAAAACTGCAATAAACTGAAATCCGATTATGTGTTCTTTGGACTTTATCAACTATGGCCAAATTATACTGCAAAAAATAGGATTTTTGTACTCACCGTAAAATCTGTTTCTCTGACGTCCATGGACTGACACAGCTCTAATACTGAAACACGTGGGTATATGTCCCTGCTCGCAGGAGACGATCTAGGCAGAATGTTAGATGTTAGAAACATACATTCTAGAACAAACCAGAGCTGAACAGCCCCGCCCAGGGGGGCGGTCCCTCCGGACAAAGCCCTCCTACCTGCAGCCAGCAGCCTCAGTTCGTAACAAAGCAGTACAAACCTTGAAAGAAGGGTGGGTGCTGTGTCAGTCGATGGACGTCAGAGAAACGGATTTTGCGGTGAGTACAAAAATCCTATTTTCTCTTGTCGTCCATGGACTGACACAGCTCCAATACTGAAACACGTGGGACGTCCCAAAGCAGTATCAGAAGAGGGTGGGAGCAGTAGTAAGGAAAAAAAAACAAAAACTTCACTCCAAACAAGCAGAGCTACTCAACGGAGGAGTTGCAACATTAAACAGCGGCCTGCAACACTTTGCGGCCGAAGGAAGCATCCGAAGATGCAGCCACATCAACCTTATAGAACTTAGAAAAGGCGTGCAACCGACGCTTGATGTCGGAAAGCCCAGGAAGCACCAATTGCCCTGGTGGAATGCGCCGTAACCAGAAAGGGAGGCGCCTGCCCCTTAAGGGCATAGGCCTGTATAACAGTCTGTCTGATCCACCTAGAAATGGTGGCAGACGACACCGATTGGCCCTGTTTTGGACCAGGGACAGACACAAACAGTGAGTCAGACTTCCGAATAGGAGCAGTAGCCACCAGGAACACCCGTAAGGCTCGCACCACATCTAAAAGTGTGAAGCGCAACCTCTCTGGGATGCGATGGGTAAGGGCACAAGGACGGAAGGACAATGTCCTCATTAAGGTGAAAAGCCGAAACCACCTTTGGAAGGAAAGATGGTCGCGGACGCAACACCGCCTTATCCTTATGGAGGACCAGGTAAGGCGACTTGCATGACAGGGCCCCCAACTCAGACACCCATCTAACAGAAGTAATGGCCACTAAGAAAGCCACCTTCTGAGACAAAGTTAAGAGGGGAATATCTCTGATATTTTCAAAGGGAGGTTCCCGGAGAACCGAGAGCACCAAATTCAGATCCCAAGGAGGGAGAGGAGGCTTGGCAGGGGGAATCACATGACGAACCCCCTGCACAAAAGTGCTAACTAAGGGATGACCTGCTAGCGGTCGTTGAAAGAAAACGGCCAAGGCCGAAATCTGACCCTTAATTGTGCTCAAAGCCAGCCTTTGGGCCACACCACGCTGCAAGAACCGCAGGATTCTGGGGACGGAATACGTCCGTGGACGCCAGTCTAGCTCTTCGCACATAGCGATGCAAGCTTTCCAGGTACGGTGATAGATCTTTCTAGAAGAAGACTTCCATGCCCTCAGCATGGTCGAAATGACCGAATCCGAAAGGCCTCGGTCCTTCAGAACCTGCCTCTCAATAGCCATGCTGTTAAAACCAGAGACTGTAAAGCAGGATGAAAGATAGGACCTTGAGACAGAAGGTCCTCCCTCATGGGCAGTCGCCAAGGGACGTCCGTGATGAGACTTACCAGATCGTCGTACAATGGCGCCGAGGCCAAGCCGGAGCAATGGAGGATCACCGGAATGCCCTCGGCCGCTACCCTGCGCAGCAGACGAGGAAGCAATTGCAGCGGAGGGTAAGCATATATCAAGCGATACTGACCCCACGGGGCAACCAACGCATCCGAGGCGTCCGCCCAGGGGTCCCTGGACCTGGCTACAAACCTCGACACCTTGCGATTGAGTCGAAAAGCCATCAAGTCCACATCCGGCGCGCCCCACCGCCGACAAAGGAGGTGAAAAACCTCCGGATGCAAGGACCACTCTCCCTGGTCCAGTAACTGGTGACTCAGATAGTCCGCCTGCCAGTTTTCTACGCCTGGAATGTAGACGGCCGACAGAGCCGGCAGGCTTCTTTCCGCCCACCTTAGGATGCGGGCGTCCTTGGATGCCGCAGCCGAGCTCCGAGTGCCCCCCTGATGGTTGACATACGCCACGGCCATGGCGTTGTCTGACTGGATTCTGACCGAGTGGCTCTGTAGCCTCTTCGACCACGCGGAGAGACACAGTCTGATCTCTCGCAACTCCAGGACGTTGATCGGTAGACGGGATTCGTCCAAAGCCCCTGAGCTGACAGGACTCCCCAAACTCCACCCCAGCCCGTCAAGCTGGCGTCCGTCGTGACCACCGTCCACTGGATGGGAAGGAACGACCTGCCGGACCGAAGAGCCAGGGATCTCAGCCACCACGTCAGGGACGCCCTAAAAGGGTGACTTCACCTGAACCTGAAGATCCAATGACAACGGGGATTAGTCCCAAATCGACAGAATTTACTTCTGCAATGCCCGAGTGTGTGATTGGGCATACGGAACCGCCTCGAAGGAGGCCACCATGAGTCCCAGTACTCTCATGCAGGAACGGATCGACGACCATTTTTCGGGACGTCAGGACCCGTACTGCCGACCGAAGTGTCTGCAACTTCTCCGAGGGTAGAAACACCTTCGCTGCCGAAGTGTCCAGGATCAGACCCAGATACTCTAAAACGCTGAGTCGGGACTAGGACCGACTTCTGCATATTCAGGAGCCACCCGAAGTTCCAGAGGGTCTGACTGACTATTGTCACATTTTCCTCCAACTCTGAGCCACTTTCTGCTCTTAGAAGGAGATCGTCCAGATAGCCCACGATAACAATTCCTCGCTGTCTCAGCAAAGCTAGAACCGGGGCAAGCAGCTTGGTGAAAACCTGTGGTGCCGATGCTAGGCCGAAGGGAAGAGCCACAAACTGATAGTGGACCTTGCCAATGGCAAAGCGCAGAAACTTCTGGTGACTTGCGCAGATCGGGACGTGCAAGAAGGCGTCCTTGATGTCCAAGGACGCCAGAAAATCCCCTTGGAGTGTAGCGATCACTGTGCGAATGGATTCCATCCGGAATTTTTGCACCTTCACATAGGCATTCAAGGCCTTGAGGTCCAGGATTGGCCGGACCCTGTCCTTCTTTGGAACAACAAACAGGTTCGAGTAAAACCCCTGAAACCTCTCCTGTAACGGAACCGGCACAACTACTCCGCACCCGAGCAAATCTTGTACAGCCCCCAAGAGGGCTGCCCGGCGGGCAGGAAGGAGAGGGAGATTTAAAGGAAAGAATCTGTTTGGGGGCCATGAGCGGAACTCTATCCTGTACCCCGAGGTGACCACCTCGCACACCCACCGGTCGGATCCAGGAGGTCCACCGAACAGTGAACCTGCGAAAACGTCCCCCCACCCCAGAGTCGGGCAGGGGCAAGACTTCATGCTGTGGTGGGCTTGGGAGCCGGCTTACGCACCCAGGGACGCTTCTGTCCCGCACTTTTTTCAGTCTGGGAGGGCTTACCCGCGGATTCTGACCGACGAAAAAACGTCTTCTTCGCTGGAAAGGAAGGGCCTGTCCTACGGTGGGGCTCCTTTCCCTTAGCAGACTGAGGAAGGAAAGTGCTCCTACCCCCTGTGGCATCCTTAATAATGTCATCCAGGGCGGCATCAGTCTACCGCCCTTAAAGAGCAAATCAGCCAGGAGCTTCTTGGAAGCTAGGTCGGCCGACCAGCATTTCAGCCAGACAAGGCGACGCAACACCACAGCAGAGATAGAGGCCCCAGATATTAAAGGGGCCGCGTCCAAAGTGGCATCGCACACAAACACTAAACCCTGCGCAAGTTGGTGAGCCAGGGCAATGGTCTCTGGAGGGAGATTATGCTCCTGCACCGTCTGGTGCAAAATCTTTGCCCATTCCGTGAGTGTCTGAGAGACAAGGGTCGCCGCCACGATAGGGCGTAAGGCAGACCCTAACAAGGCAAACATAGTTCTACTCACCACTTCTGACCTCCTGTCAGTGGGGTCCTTAAATGCCCCCTCCATCGGGAGCCTGGTAGCCTTATTCAAACGGGCGACCGGGGGGTCGACCACCGGGGGGAGAGACCATTTTTTAACCAGGGCCTCCTCAAATGGGTATCTTATGGCTAGACGCCGCGGGACCGTCAAAGTCTTCTGCGGCTTATCCCAGACTTGGTCAATGAATTTATCAAAAAAAAGGCACATATGGAAAGACCTTTTTTGAAGAAACGGTTTTAAAGGAACCAAAGCAAACAGCCTCCACCTGAGGTTCCTCAGCTGCAACATTCAGCTTGAGAGTGTCCCTCACAGCATCAATGAGTTCACTTACAAGCGCCCTGTCAGTTACTGGCTCAGAACAGTGGTCTTTCTCACAAGGAATGTCCTGTTCAAAAACATTAAAATCTTCAGAGCTAGGGTCCTGAGCAGCAGCAGCTAGGCCCATATCTGAATCAGAGCACTGCCCTACTGGAGAATGTGTGGGGAGAGGGCGCATTATAGCTCCCTTGCGCTTGCACACCGCTTCCATCCTGACAAGGAATGATTCCAGGACTGCCGACAACTGGTCCATAGGGACCGCAGGTGCAGGAGCACTGCCTGTTGCCTCTGAGAAGTGTGGGGAAGCAGGTGAACCAGACTCCATACTCGCCACCTCTGAGACCTTATACTCAAATAAGTGAACAGTCCACCCACTGGCTGCGCTGACTGAGGAGGGGATACCCAGGGAACTCACCAACCCTTTAGAGGACCGCTCAGCTCCGCTGTATGCACCGCACTGCCAGCGCGAGTGAAGCCTGAGGAGAGTGCGAGGAGATTCGCGCCGCAGCAGCGGCGATAGAGGCCAAAAACGAAGATGAAAGCGCCACGGCTACAAGAAAATGGCCGCCGGCCGCTATGTAAGCCGCGCCATTGATCCGCGGCAAGATGGCCGCTGAGCGCAGTAAAACACAGTCAAAGCACACTGACCCCACGCCTAATGGCGTCTCCAAACACTCCACGTTTCTCAGCACCAACACGCAGACATGAGCGCCCCCCACCCCCGCCAGGCCAGAGTGACACCCAGGTACCCCCACACAGCACAGCGCAAGATTAGGGTGCAGAGAGTAGCATAACAGGGGGGAGACAGGGAGAAACCCCCCATACAGAGAAAACACAGCCAGCATGTACTCACCTGAAGCAGGAGAGACTACTTACCCGTCCCAGAGGGACCCACTGGTGTGTTTCAGACAGACCTATCACAGAGTAGTACTGAGTAGCTGTCGGCCCGGTCCACCGCGAAAGATATAGCAAGTACTGTTAAATCCTGTGAGGCCCGCTGGAGCATAAAAGCCACCCGGCCACCCCTGGAGTCATGGGGCATGTCGTGAACTGAGTCTCACGCACACAAGGTGAGGATCAGCATGCTCGATGATCGGACAGGGAAGACTACGAGAATACTAGTGTACCCAACCTGTTGCCCAGCCAACAGTTGATTAAAGGTCTCAAAAATAAAATAAAGTTCCCAAAGGAATAAAAATAAAATCTTCCAGGAGACTGGCTCCTAAGAGAGCCACGACTTCTCCTTCTGCTAGGCAGAAAAAAACTTAGGCTGCTGGCTGCAGGTAGGAGGGTTATGTCCGGAGGGACCGCCCCCCGGGCGGGGCTGTTCAGCTCTTGTTTGTTCTAGAATGTATGTTTCTAACATCCAACATTCTGCCTAGATCTTCTCCTGTGAGCAGGGACATATACCCACGTGTTTCAGTATTAGAGCTGTGTCAGTCCATGGACGACAAGAGAAATAAATCAGATAAACCAGAGTCTGCATCTTTGCAAATAGCTTAGTAATGACAGCTCTCATAAACCTATCCTCTCAGGTTGATTATAAAGCCCAATTTCTGGGTTTGACCTCTGCCTCTCATTCATACTTCTTCCCCCATAAGTCCCCCTAGCATGTCATTTTGGCATTCTTTTTTGTATCCTGTATGCCTTTTACAGAAGTCTACTTCCTCTTATCCAGAGTGGTCCTTAGTACTACGGAAAGCAACAATGCCATGATAATGCCAGTGCTGCTCTCTGCATAGCATGGCATATATTATTAAATGTAAATTCTCAGTCTTTCAAGCTGAATGAGTGCTAGGCATCATTCAGTCAGGAAGGACATCTATTTGCAGAATGGAATTAATGTTAAAGGCTGCGCTGTTTTTTTTTTACTTGCTAAAGGACTATTAGCAAAAAGTGTTATTACCTGGAGTAGGGTTTAAGTAGGAAATACATTTTTCTATAAAAACATTACTGCTCAAAATTATTCCTACAAACGGCATCTAGTCAGAAAGGTGGAAGTTATCGCTGAATGTTGATTTTTTTGCCAGTACAACAAAATACCTTGAAATTCTTACCTCCAATTTTTGATCAGTCATTATCAATGCTATTCGAGCCCTCTGAAGTGAGCCATGCATTAATTTATGAAGCCTCAAAATTAGCTTCCGCAGCCCCATCTGCTTTAATGCTTTGTCCACAAAGGGTCTGTATATTGAAGTCAAACAGTGTCTGTTACAGCCAGTCTCATGGCTGCACTCTGGATTCCCCCAGCAAGAGTCATCCTCAGACACAAATCTATCCAGTTTTTGTGGGCAGTGGTCCTCCTTCATAAAGCGAACCTTTAATTTGCTGTTTTGGTTACTGTCAGTTTCATGCCTAGATTGTAGCATATTGTCTATGTCACCATTCTCGTCATCACTTTCTTCTGTACAAGTTCCGGAACCATCAGTGCTCATATTCCCCTCTTGTTCCATGTCATTGTCTTCCTCTGGACCATTTGATGGACGTGGTGAAGAAATTTCAAACACTGGCCAGCCAATGTCAGAAAGGTTTTTTATACCTAAAACAGTTCCCATAATCCTAAGCTTGTGGTTGAGGTCCTTAGTTATGTTGAGCCATAAGCAGAGTGCCTGCACTCGTGCTTGAAAGTCTTTTGCTGCATATTTTTCATAATCTCTTTGAAGAGCCTGCAAAGATGGGTAAAGTGCCTCAATGTACTCCAAGAGTTCCATAATCTGTTTTACTTGCTCAAAAGAAATTCTCTGTTTCTGAATATGGTCATGATAGCTTGAATAACCAAAATAATTAGCTTCATGAGGGCATGGATACTGACCCTCTGCAAAAGGTCCATTGAGATTGCCACCATTGCTGACAGCAGACAACCTCCCATAGTTTACCTTAAAAGTTAGAATTTCACTAATGATTTCAGGTATTGCCTGTCGAGCTGTATACAAGTACAAATCTTGCTCATTAATACTGCGGCCAGCATGCCAAGCCTGTAGCTCTAGCCAAAAGAGTTCATTAGACTGATTAAACCACATTGAAGCATTATTGTCTTGGCCTCTCTGTTCCCTTTCTTTTTTCTTTGAGACCGAAGTAAGCTTAAGCAAAAGACGAAGTGTCTCAAAAAACTTCAAGCGGTCAGCTGGACAGTCTGTTCTAGAGGTCTGTCGCGCAGTCCTAGCAATTGGAACAGGCACAGACACTGGTAGCTTGGTGTTGCTGCTGCAACCAAGGCTGAGGTAAGGCTTATTAAGATCAACATCTGGTATAGATTTTTTTGGCAAGGAGCTACAGGTAGGATCCAGCATAAATGAGCATTGCACATTTTTCTTCTGATCCCTCTCTGTTGTCCTGAGTGTTGCCCGATTCTTTTTATCTTGACGGTAGCTATGATCATCTACGTTCTCAAGGTTTTTACTTGCTTCCTTCTGTGGTGTCTGAGTCGGTGTGCTCATCTTTTCTGCAACGTAAAGAAACAATAAAATATGATTGAATTTGTCACTTTACGTAGACACAGGTTATGCATTTGGATAGATTGCATGCGGTAAATTAGGTCCAATTCACAAAAAATCTAACAAAAAAACAAAAAACATGATTATGTGGCATTTACCGGGGGGGGGGGGGGGGGGAATGCCAGTAAGCTCTGGAGTCCAATTCACAAACGAACCAGAGAGTAAAAAAAAGCATGCTATAACTAACACCAGGGTTTTGCTGGCAGTACCACATGCGATATTTACCAAAAAAAGTCTGGGGGCCGGGGGACCCCTAGGTTGTTTGACAAATAGCTGGTTGCTAAGGAGCGGGCCGGATAGCCGGCCGCTGCATCCTTAACAGAGGACTCATCAGCTGTCACATACCATGCCGGGAAAAAAAAAAACAGCATGGGGTCCCCTCCCCCAAAACTCATACCAGATCCTTATCCGAGAATGCAGCCCGGCAGGTCAGGAAGGGGGGCCTCTGCCCTGAACCACACTAGGCCACATGATGCAACCACCCCCTCCCCCAAAGCACCTTGTCCCCATGTTGACGGTCACAGTTGTGGGGGTCTGCGGGCAGGGGGCTTATCGGACTCTGGGGCCCCCAGATCCCTCCCCCCCTCCATGTGAATGAGTAGAGGGCACCCCTACCCATTCTCAAAAAAAAGTGTCAAAAAGTAATAAAAAATCCCGAGACAGTTTTTGACAAATCCTTTATTAAAATAATAAAAAAAAAAAAGTTGTCTCCTGATGTAAATCCATGGTCAATCACAATGCCCATGAACTGCCGAAACCACAAAAAAAGAAAGGATCTGCGCTTGCGAGGACGGCTGGCCCCTGAATGCCTCCTTCGCCGTTTGACAGTTCCAATATAGGTAAGGGTGGGGCCCCCTGGCGACGTCACCTGGTGGTCCTGTGCCCTTGTCACGTCACTGACCAAGCATGCACCCCTCCGTGACATTACGAGGGGGCGGTGCCACCAGGTGACATTGCCAGGTGGCCCCGCCCTTACCTATATAAGAACTGTCAAACGGCGAAGAAGGAGGCATTCGGCGGTCGGCCGTCAATGAAGGAGGAGCATTTTTTTTCTTTGTTCTTTTTCGGGTCGCGGTGGCATTATCGACAATGGATTTACATCGGGGGGCACCGTTTTTTAATAAAGGAATTGTCAAAGACATGTCTGTATTTCTTACTTTGACACTTTTTTTGGTGAATGGATAGGGGTACCATGTAGCCAATACTCATTCACACAGGAGGCAGGGCCTATGTGAGGCCCCCAGCCCGCAGAACCCAACAACAACCGGCCACGGTTGAAGGGATGAGGCCCTTGTCCCCATCAACATGTCTTCATGTCAATATACTCTTCATGTCAAACCTATTTGCTTAAAAAAATACGTTAACATTTTCTAGTGTCCAGATGTGCAAAGCTGTTACAAATCTATATCCAAAAGCTGCAATTGCTGCAAAAGGTGCATTCATGAAATAATGATTTAATGGGGATGTATGTACATGCAATTAGTTATTTTGTGTTTTCATTGCAATTTAACCAGTTCAGCTTTCACATCTGTATACCCCTCATGGATAGAGCAATTTTTAGATTTCTGCAATAGACCTACTGACTTATTGCATTTACCAAAGATAACAAAGAAATACATATGACTTTGAAAAACAATAAGCTTTGTTTCTACTTAGAATGTTATGATACTATTTTATAAATTATCTTGCTTACAATGAGTTTCTAGTATAAAAGTATCGCAATATTATTACAAATGAAATGTATTTATTTTTTCATTATTTTTTTTTTACTGTTTACAGGGTAAACTGATAGGACTCAAACTATTTCACAGCCATAAAAGGCTACAAGGGCAGTACAGCACAGGTATGAACCCTGAGTGAACAATGCAACACAATAAGGCTACTTTTACACTGGGGCGGGGGTCCGTTGGTGGTAAAGCACCGCTAGTTTTAGCGAAGAAAGGGTTGAAAGTGCCTGTGTTGCGGCGCTGCCGAAGCACTTTGCAGGTGCTTCGGCAGCGCTATTCATTAATTTCAATGGGCAGGGCGTTTTGGAAGCTGTGTATACACTGCCCCAAAGAACCAAAGATGCTGCTTGCTGGACTCTCGTCCCCCCCCCCCCCCCACGCAAGTGCGCCGCCCTGCCCCAGTGTGGAAGCACTCAGTATCTCACACTGGGGAGGCATGAGAGGTGCTATTTTTAGCGCTGAAATGCCTGAAAAGCTCCTCAGGGGTTCCCTGGATTAAAAACGTATTTCAAGGGCTCCTCTATGTTGAAAAGGTTGAGAAAGGCTGCCATAGCTCATAGCTTATCTAGCCCCTCTCCACTTATAACTTTTTATGCAGCACCTGGGGGGAGGGGGGATAATATAAAGTGTTACAGAATCTGCTGACATCAAATCCAAGATGGCAGTAGCCTTAGAGTTTTTGAAGGTCAAACACGTGGAAGGCTTTTATAGGTAAATAACATGAAATACATTAAATGCTTGTCTAATTTTATTGGAAGATTTCTGTTGAAATGATCTGGCAACAGGCTCTCCCTACGGAATAAGTGCACATTATAAGAAAGCCCCTTCCTTGACATAACCTACCTCAGATGCATAATAGCCTTAATCCAACAGGTACGGCCTCTGACATTTATTTACATTGTCTTTAGTACCCTGGCTGCGCCTGTGCATTAGAAACCCATAAACTTCTGAGGCAGGAGACATGGCTGTATCCAAGTTATTGAGGCTCTAATGTGCAGGTATGATCATCGGATCTAGGCAAGTATACATTTGGGGAAGGTTGGTTTGGTTAGGTAAGGGGAGCTAAAAATATAAGTGCACTTTGTTATAAAGAGCATTTAACCTTCAACTAAGGGAGAAGGTTAATAGGAACATCTTTAGTTACAAATGCAAGTTTAATTATTTTAAAAGCGTCAATAAAAAAAAAAAAAGGATTTTTATTACAGCTTACCTGTAAAATCCTTTTCTTGGAGTACATCATGGGACACAGAGGCTTAAGTAATTTACCTAATGGGTAATAGGCCTACCTTCAGGTGTTGACACTGGTAAACCCTAATTAAGGAAGTTTACTCCCTATATAACCCCTCCTCCTTCCAGGAGCACATCAGTTTTTGTAGCAAAGCAATATGTCTAAATCCCAAAAGAGGGGAGGGACCTCTGTGTCCCATGATGTACTCCAAGAAAAGGATTTTACAGGTAAGCTGTAATAAAAATCCTATTTTCTTTATCGTACATCAGGGGACACAGAGCCTTAAAGTGGAGGTCCACTCTAAAAAAATCAGTACACTAAAAATCCTAAAAAAAATAAAAAAAAAATGAATAGAATTTTTTTTTTTATACTCACCCTAAATGCCTGTTGCTATGCGGAAGTCCCCTAATCTGCCTCTAATGTTCCTCTTCTCTGTCCGCGGTGGGTCTCCTTCCGCTTCCTCTTCTTGTGAATGGGCCGCGCTGCCTTCTGGGAACTGTGTGTATCCCAGGAGGCAAGCCGCCCATTCACAAAGCGCCGTGCAAGTGGCGCATGCGCAGTAGGAAATGGGCAGTGAAGCCTTACGGCTTCACTGCCTGTTTCCCCTACTAAGGATGGAGGGGTCGGGAACCTACCAGCAGCGATCGATCGCCGTGGCAGGACCCACATCGCGGGCGAGTAGGACAGGTAAGTGTCCTTATTCAAAGTCAGCAGCTACACTGTTAGTAGCTGATGACTTTTTTTTTTTCCTGCACCTCCGCTTTAAGTAATTTACTTAATGGGACGTCCCATAGCAATGCCACTTGAGGGGTGGGAGAAACAACCCGCAGGGTACACCCAGAATTGAGGATCTACACTGCTGCTTGCAGCACACTGCGCCCGAAGGCGATATCCTCATACCTCCTTACATCCACCTGATAACATTTTGTGAATGTATGCACTGAAGACCAAGTTGCGGCCTTACAGATCTGAGCCATGGAGGCCTGATGACGCACTGCCCAAGAAGCACTAACCGACCTGGTAGAGTGCGCCTTAACTCGAAACGGGGGAATCTTGCCCCTTAAATCATAAGTTTGAACTATCACTTGCCGAATCCACTTAGCGACAGTGGATTTCGACGCTGCCTGTCTCTTCTTAGGACCCTCCGGCAGAATAAATAAGACATCAGTCTTACGAATCTGAGCAGTTTTCTTTAGATTTTCACTGCTCTCACCACATCAAGACGTGTAGTCACACATGTAGTGACTTTTCTTCCCTGGAACATGGTTTTGGAAAAAACGATGGCAGGACAATATCTTGGGTTCAGGTGAAAACCTGAAATTACTTTTGGCAAAAAAGCCTGGACGAGGGCGTAGTACCACTCTGTCCTCATGAAAAATTAAATACGGCTCTTTACAAGAAAGAGCAGCCAACTCTGATACCCTCCATGCTGAGGATATAGCAACCAAAAATACCAACTTCCTTGTCAGAAGGACTAGGGGAATATGTTGTATCGGTTCAAATGGCTGTTTTTGTAACACAGACAAAACTAAATTTAAGTCCCAGGGATTCAAGGGAGGTTTGACGGGCGGATTAAGCCGCGTTACTCCCTGTATAAAGCCCCGGACTAAAGAATGAGTAGCAAGTGGTCTCTGAAATAAGACCGATAAAGCTGAGACTTGGCCCTTAATAGTACTTAAGGCCAATTTCATCTCTACCCCTAATTGTAGAAAGGCAAGAATTCTGCCTATGATATATCTCCGAGGGTGCCAACCCTTGGATTCACACCAGGAAACATAAGCCTTCCAGACTCTATAATATATTGTTCTGGAAGCTGGCTTCCTGGCATTGATCAGGGTGGAGATAACTGACCCGGAAAGCCCACGTCTCTTTAGAATGTGGGTTTCAATAGCCAAGCCGTTAAATTTAGAGACCGTAAGGAAGGATGGAATAACGGTCCCTGAGAGAGCAGATCTGACCGTAGTGGGAGGGACCATGGGCCCTCCACTGCCATCTTTACGATTTCTGCATACCATGACCTTCTGGGCCATGCTGGTGCTACCAGAATAATCGGATTCCTTTCCAGCTTGATTCTGCAAAGAAGTCGAGGCAGCAACTGGATGGGGGGAAATGCATATATCAGTGAGAACTGATCCCATGGGGTCACCCGCATCCGTTCCGCATGCGAATGGATCCCTTGTTCTGGCCACAAAGTTGACTAACTTTGTGTTGAATCTGGATGCTAGGGGATCTACGTCCGGAGTCCCCCATCTTTGGCAAACAGCCCGAAATATGTCGGGGTGAAGCGACCATTCCCCTGGGAATAACTGCTGGCGACTTAAGTAGTCCGCCTGCCAATTCTCTACTCCGGGAATGAATATTGCAGAAAGGCAAGGAACATTCCTTTCTGCCCAAGTTAGAATATGGTTCACCTCTCTCTGCGCTGAGAGACTCTTGGTGCCCCCTTGGCGATTGATATAGGCCACAGCTGTGGCATTGTCGGATTGAATCCTGACAGGGTAATTCTATAGCCTGGAAGTCCAGGCCTTTAGAGCCAGACGTACTGCCCGAATCTCTAGGATATTGATGGGCAAGCCTCTTTCGGTCCTTGACCATTGTCCTTGGACAGTTGTCCTTTCTAGTACTGCTCCCCAGCCTGAGAGGCTGGCATCCGTCGTTACGACCTTCCAGATAACTGGTCTGAAGGATCTTCCTTTCAGCAGATTCTGGGTTAGTAACCACCAAGTGAGGCTTTGGGCCACTCTTGGGGACAGCCGCATTGGCGAGTCTAAGGCTTGAATTGTTTTGTTCCAAGCAGGCAGGATACTGTTTTGCAACAGTCTTCAATGGAACTGGGCAAAAGGAACTGCTTCGAATGAAGCCACCATGGTTCCTAGTAACCTCATGCAGAGGCGAATGGAGGGATTGCCATTTGACCTGACCCGCCGTACCAATTCTTTTATGGAGTTGATCTTTGCTAGAGGCAAGAACACCTTTCCCTGGGCTGTGTCTATGATCAGACCCAAGTACTCCAGTCTTTTTAGCGGTATTAAGGAAGATTTCTCCAGATTGAGAATCCAACCCAATGCTTTCAGATAGTCGGTTGTAGTGCGTACAGCTTGCTCCAAGTGAATCACTGATTGATCTATAAGTAATAGATCGTCTAGGTACGCTATGATTGTTATGCCCTGTGCCCTTAACCTGGCTAGAGGTGGGGCCAGCACCTTGGTGAACACCCGGGGTGCTGTGGCTAGCCCGAAGGGCAGGGCTACAAACTGGAAATGCTGTTCTAATTCGAACCGCAGAAATTTTTGATGAGCAGGGAATATAGGGATATGCAGATATGCATCCCTGATGTCGATTGACGAGAGAAGTTCTCCTCCTAGAAGGATAGAAACTACTGATCTGATTGTCTCCATGCGAAAGGAGCGGATCTTCAGGAATTGATTTAGCTTTCTTAGATCTAGAATGGGTCTGACGTCTCCATTTGGTTTTGGTACCATGAAAAGATTTGAATAAAACCCCAGACCTTGTTCCCTTGTGGGGATCTGTATGATCACCCCTTGAGATCTTAATTGGTCTAGTGCTTGAAAACAGATTGTTTCTTCTCTGGATCCTTGGGTACGCTTGATCTTAGGAAATGAGATGGTGGAAAGTTCCGGAATTCCAGCTTGTATCCCAGCGTTACCGTGGAGATGACCCATGTGTGATGAATTTCCTTTTTCCAGACTTCTGAAAAGTGCAGAAGTCTTCCCCCCACCTTGGTGAGGGGGGTTGCCTCTTCATGACGAGGCTTTAGGATTCTGTTTTGCAGATTTCCCACCCCAGGGCTTCTTTTGGGCCTGGGTCTGACTCTGAGGTCTTCCTCTAGAGTCTGACGGCGGAGGCCGTTGCCACTGCTTAGAGGCGGAAGCCCTTGGCGCAGGGGAAAGGGCCCGTTTAAATGAAGGGCGTTTGTATTTTCTTTTGATGGGTAAAAGCGTGCTTTTCCCACTAGAAATTGTCTTGATATATTTATCCAAGTCCTCTCCGAAAAGTCGCTCCCCATGGAAGGGAAACCCAGTTAGGAGGTTCTTACATGGTGTTTCAGCTGACCAATTCTTTAGCCACAGGATCCTGCGCATATGTACAAGCATAAGCGTAAGGCGGGGTGCCTGGTGAATGGAATCTTTAATGGCATCTATGGCAAAACATAATGCCTTAGGTAGTTCAGCCAAATCCCGAGCTTGTTGTGTAGGAAGTTCTCTAAGGGCCAATTTAAATTGGTCCTTTAGGGATTGGCAGACGCCTATTGCGGCGACTGCTGGCTGAGTGACGGCACCTGCTATGGAAAAGGCAGATTTTAGCAGGGATTCCAACTTCTAATCTGTTGGATCCTTAAGCATTTGTGCATTGTCTACAGGACAAGTCAAGTTATTATTCACATTGGAAATCGCAGCGTCAACTGCTGGTACTTTCCATCTTTTGGAGAATCTTTCCTCCAGAGGATAGCGATTTGCAAAACTCTTAGGAGGGAGAAAATGTTTATCCGGATGATCCCATTCCGGAAAAATAAGCTGTTTTAGCAATGCATGTGCTGGAAACGCATGCACAGCATGGGAAGGTTTCAAAGAACCTAAGGAAGAGGCCGGGTTTTCATGAGACTCTGTTAGAGGCAGCATGAAGGTGGAGCGAACCATTTCTGTAAGAGATTGTATCAGCAATTTCTCAGTTTGGGAAGCTGAAAAAGGTTCATCTACCGTTGTCTCCTCCAAGGAGGAATCATCGGTTTGTCTTTCTTCCTGATCAATTGAGGGTAACACCTCATGGTGAGTCCACTGTTCCCCTGGTAAAGCTAAAGTGGGGGAAGGGCTAGTACGTTTCTTATCACTCTGAATAGAGGATGCGATTAAAGCCGCTAATCTTTCTTCCATACCCTGGAGGGAGGAGGAGAGGGCATCTTCAGTCACATATCTAGGTGCTGAGATGTGAGAGGCAGTTGCACCATCAATTTGTTCCAATGGCTCACCCCGTGTTGCCATAATTGGTAATTCAGGCGAGAATGACAGCATGGAATTACAGCTAGAAGTCTCAATGCCTGGGGGTGAAATCTTTGCTTTTTTGGCTTTTGAGGTGTCTTTTTTGGTAGGCATAGTCCTAAGTACAAAAACAGAGGCGCTAGACAATTTGCACTAAATCGCTGAAAATAGTCATGACTTTAAAAGCCGCTATAAAGTTTCAGCCTAGTGCTGAAAAGAGTGTCTTTCCTGAATCAGGAATGCCAGTGCAACCCATACGTGTCTCACAGCTCGTGTGTCTCTGTGTATGCTTCCTCCTCAGCAGCGGAGGAGAGACTGACATGGCTATGTTTCCCATTTTCGCGGTACTGCGTTTAGGCTCCGCCCTCTCCGGGAAAAATTCCGTCCCCTTTTTCCATTTAAAAAAAAAAGTTTTTTGTTTTTTTTCTATGGATCCCTGACCAAACAAGAGAAGGGGAGGGGGAGGGGAGCAGAGACTGCAATGAGGCAGAGAAACAAAAAAACAGCCAGACAATCCTATCATGGTACATAGCGGGACCTCTGCGTCCCCCACGGCGGGGGGAGGGGGTAAGTAAGGGGGGTGCAGCGCTGCTGTCTCCCTAACCCACTGGTCCCATCAGAGGGGGGAAAAAAACTCTTTTAAAAGGCTTTATCTTACCTTGGTAAAAATATCCCCTCCACCTGCTGTACCAATCAAGCACGGACTGAGCTTAGTGAAGACGACAGAGTATGGTAAGTGCATATGCTCCCTCTAGTGGAGACTTTAAGGCATGCCAATCTCTTTTCCTTAATGGAAGAAATACATAGACATTGAAAATACCTAAATTTCTTCCTTACCTTATCATCGTCGCAGGATTTTTCTGAATTAACAGAAAAAATCCAGCTTTCACCCATCACGGTGGGCTGTGTTTAGCCAAACCTTCAAGGACGGGGGTCCCTGAAAAGGGATTTCCACTGCCTTGGGCCATGTATAGCACCCCATCAGGAAGCAAATAGGTAATGTAACAAGACCTAAGCCCTGGTTTCCAGGGGTCCAGCCCTACAAAGAGAGGCATTACAGGCAAAACCTTGTGCTTCGGATACGAGGTCCCAGGTACCATCCATTTAGGCCACAGTGGCACTGTGGTGGATCTGGCTTCTTTTTATGGAGGAATTTAAATCCAGCATGGATCCCTCCTGGAGTAAACTTCCTTAATTAGGGTTTACCAGTGTCAACACCTGAAGGTAAGCCTATTACCCATTAAGTAAATTACTTAAGGCTCTGTGTCCCATGATGTACGATAAAGAAATAGGATTTTTTTGTACTCACCGTAAAAAAATCCTTTTCTCTGACGTCCATGCTCATAGGAGAAGACTAGGCAGAATGTTAGAGGTTTTAACATACATTCCATTACCAGAGCTGAACAGCCCCGTCCAGGGGACGGTCCCTCCGGACATAACCCTCCTACCTGCAGCCAGCAGCCTCAGTTCGTATTAAAAGCAGTACAAACTCAACAAAGGAGGGTGAATATTCTGTGAAATCCGCGCTTTAGGAAATGGATAGGCTGCTGCCTCCCCTAAAGGCCCTGTTCCCAGGGACGGATATAAAATGTACTAATATTGGGGTGGGTGGCGCTGCCGAGGTGTAGAGTGATGGAAGGAGAACAGCGTGCTGTGTCCCCAATTGGAATTACCTTTGTGGTTGGAGTGAGTAAAAAGTAACACAGCACCAGTGATATCTAATCAATATTCTGTAATAAAGTGACTAAGTGCTTTGGAAGTTAATAACGGTGATGGGGGCCCCCTGTGACAGGAGCTGACCCAATATAAGTAGGTGCTAGGTCCAATAGTGGGATGTGCAACTGTGCTATTGTTACACGACCAAGGAAGGTCAATATTGGTAAAAGTTATATATATATAAAAAATTTTATCAGCATAAACCTTCACAAACCATATTCAAGTGCTGCCACCAGGGGCAGTATACAAGAATAATACTGATATATCCAAATATGCTTAGGCAATTGAATTAGTAAATAGTGCACATGTGTGAAGTATAACTGAGATGTAACTAGATTCCAGCACCAAGGGACAGTCACTAGAGCCCACTAATTGTGGGTTCTCAACTCCTATGTCAAAATGAATGTCCGCGGCAATATATTAATTAAGGTTAACAGTGCATAGATATCTTTTAGGCAATTCAAACATTAGTAGCGAACTTGAATAAGAAACTTTTGGCAAAACAGAGCTGGAAAATAGATAGGTGACTTCTGTGGATGTCCTTTTGATTCCCGGCAAATTTCAGGTGACACTTGTGCTCCCCCTCCAGGTTCCCCACTCACCAACAGTAGATACCCCTGCAGGGGTGACAGGCAAGTAGAGTGGGTGATCCTTATTCCTCGGATAGCCGTGGGTTCCCTGTCTCCTCCACCGCTCGGTTCCCGGGGATTCCTGTCCACTTTCCTGGGTTCTGTGTCAGCTGGTTGCAAGTATCCTCAAAGGACCAACAGAAAACAAGCTACCATAGCGTAATCCAGTTGATTTATTTATAAAACTTACATAAAAACAAAGTACCGCTTGTCCGCAAACATGCGGATAAGAAAAATAATGAATTAAAATTTTTAAAAAGTTTTGAAAATCCCGCACACGCTGCCTGGGATCAGCTGGTGCTGGAATCTAGTTACATCTCAGTTATACTTAAAGCGGAGCTCCACCCTAAAGTGGAACTTCCGCTCATCGGAACCCTCTCCCCCCCTCCAGTGTCACAATTGACACCTTTCAGGGGGGAGGGGGTGCAGATACCTGTCTAAGACAGGTATTTGCACCCACTTCCAGGAGTCCTCTCTGCGGGAAGTACGTCACTACCCGCAGAATACCCGTTGTGTTCTGGGAGACACTCGGCTCCCAGAACACACGGGGACCAGTCAGAACGGCGCAGCGCGACTCGCCGTAGGGAACCGGGCAGTGAAGCCGCAAGGCCGAGGATGGCGGTGGGGGCAGCAGAGTGACGAGCGATTGCTCGTCCTCTGCTGCGGACGGCGCTGGACTCCAGGACAGGTAAGTGACCCAATGTTCAAAGTCAGCAGCTGCAGTATTTGTAGCTGCTGGCTTTTAATATTTATTTATTTTTCGGCGGAGCTCCGCTTTAACACATGTGCACCATTTACTAATTCAATTGCCTAAGCATATTTGGATATATCAGTATTATTGTTGTATAATGCCCCTGGTGGCAGCACTTGAATATGGTTTGTGAAGGTTTATGCCGATTACATTTTTTTTTTTTTTTTTTTTTTTTTATAAATTGTTTTTATTGAATTTTCTAACACGTACAAAACATACAGCTTAAGCACCTACAGTCATAAAAAAGAACATGTACAGATGAGAATACAATTGCAATGTGAACCCAACGATACAATGCACAGCCATGGAAGGGTACAGCAGCACCGCCCAAATAGATCAAGTAGGGCACCCAATATGGTAAGACCCACTAGTCAATGAACACATATCAGAGGTCATCGGAGGAAGAGGGAGGTAGAAGAGCAAGGCAAAACCTTGACACGATGATCTGGTTCACCCCCAACTCCCTAGGCTGTTTCGGGCTCATCTAACCAATTGCGCCAGACCTTGTCATATTTCAGTGGGCAGCCCCGATTGGCATAGGTATCTTTGTATAAAGGAAGGCTGCCGTTTACCAAGTGTTTCCATTGCGCCAAAGTGGGGGGGGGGGTAGGCCTCTTCCACTGCATAGCAATATTCTTTCGGGCATAAAAGAGCAGCAAGGAAATTAGCGTGCGTTTGGCAGAGGATGGTACAATGGTCTCAATGAGCCCCAAAAGGCACACCTCCATTGCCAAAGGCACAGCGACTGAAGCAACTCTGTTAGTTAGATCCAGCACCATTTCCCAATACTGTTGGACCCCTGAACACCGCCAGAAGATATGGGAGAAGTCGCCTGGTGAGGCGCCGCATCTCCAACACCCCGAGGAGTGGGCCGGGTCCATCCTATGCAGTCTGTGTGGGGTAAAATAAGCTCTATGAACTATTTTGTACTGCACTAATCTGTCTCGCATGGAAACTAAGGAGTTGAAGGGGAGGTCCCACACGTCGTCCCAGTCATCCCTATCTAATGTGGGGATATCAGTCTGCCATTTATTCCAGAGTTTATCCAGAGGTGGAAGAGACACAAAGATCAAGAACGAATAAAGATGTGAGGTGGGTTTGTCTTCACAGCTAAATCTAAGTGTCCTCTCTAGTTCCGACTGGGCCACAATGCACGAAGATTGTGGAAATTGCGCCGTAAATGCGTGGGACAGTTGCAGATATCTAAATAGGAAATGGTCGGGTAAGTTGTATTGGAAGGAAAGGTGCGAGAAGGGGAGTAGGGAGTTTTGAGATATTATGTGAGACACAAGTTTGATGCCGTATTTTGTCCACGCGTAAGGGTCAGGGATCTTGTAGATGTGAGATAGACTAGGGTTCAGCCAGATAGGGGCATTGGGGGAGATTTCAGACTGTTTACATTTCTCAATAGCTAATCCTGTCCGCCATGCCCGCAGGGTGGTAAGCATAGAAGGGGTCAGAGGATACGGGGCACGAGGGCCCCTAAAAAGTAGTAATTGAAGAGCTTCCCACGAACCGACCACCGTTGCTTCCAGCACAGTCGATGAGTTCGTTCTGTCCGGCTGCAGCCACCACGCCGCAGTCACCAACTGCGCGGAGAGGTAATACTTATGACAGTCCGGGAATGCCATGCCACCCTGCGTTCGTGGCCTCATTAGAGTAGTCAACCTATATCTGGGAGGAGAGGGGCCCCAAAAGAAGGAAGAAAAGATGCAGTTTAATTTTTTTAAAAAGGACTTGGGCACCCATTGTGGGGAGTGGCGGAAAAGATATGTCAGTTTGGGAATAATCTTCATTTTTATGAGATTAACTCGCCCCCATAATGACAGGGGCAGATTACTCCAGGATTTGAGCTTCGCCTGGGACTCCAACAGTACCGGGGCTAGATTTAAGGATATATAATCTGAGGCTGAACCAGAGACATGTACCCCCAAGTATGTAAAGGAGTCTACCCACAGGAGGGGGCTATCAGGAGGGGATGTGGACCTAGCCGCTGGATCAATTGGGAACAGGAGGGATTTAGACCAATTTACCCTAAGACCGGTGACCTCTGCAAAGGTGTCCAAAATATTTAGCGCTCCCTGCAAGGACGGAGCGGCATCATTTAGGAATAGTAGCATGTCATCGGCGTACAGGGCCACCCTCTCCTCCAGCAACCCGAGTCGGAGACCCCTAATGTGCGGTGAGGTGCGAAGTGCCTCCGCCACCGGTTCGATAGCGAGGGCAAACAAAGCCGGCGAGAGAGGGCAGCCCTGCCTCGTTCCCCTGGTAAGCCCGAAAGGGGCCGATAGTCCACCCCCCAAGCGCACCGAGGAAGTGGGGCACTTGTAGATCACCTGGAGCCACCTGATAAACTGCAAAGGAAACCCCATCCTGCGCAAAGTTTCCCACAAGAAGGGCCACTCGACCGTATCAAAGGCCTTTTCCACGTCCAGAGAGGCCACAGTACGAGATCCCTTATTGAGGTGGTGAGCGTGTATGTTGGTGAATAGTCTTCTGAGATTCACATCCGTGGACCTACGGGGCATGAAACCTGTCTGGTCTGGGTCTATCACCGAGGGTAGCATGGGGTATAACCGAAGGGCCAGAAGCTTAGTCAGAATTTTAAAGTCAGAATTAAGCAATGCAATAGGACGATATGAAGCACAGGAAGTGGGGTCCTTGGGAGCCTTATATATCAGTGTCAAGTATGCGTGATACATTGAAACAGGCAGACTACCGTCTGCCAGGCATACAGTATACAGTTGTGCCAGCAGGGGTGCTAGAAGTTCCACATGAGCCCTATAAAAGTCTATTGGAAGCCCATCCGGCCCCGGCGCCTTGCCGGGGGGGGGGGGGGAGGATCGGATAGCCTTTACGACCTCCGAGACCGCAAAAGGTTGGACCAAAATCTCTCTTTCGTGGTCCGAGAGCCAGCCAAGCGCCAACGGGTCTAACAGACCATTCAGTGCCTCCGGCCGAAACTCTGAGGACAGACCGGACGAGTATAACTTGCCATAAAAGGAGTTAAACGTCTGTAGAATATCAGAGGGGGAGGACACCGTCCCGCCCCCCGGGGTCTGCAGGGTGGATACAAGTGTAAGGGGTTGGTCGTGTTGTGCCATCATGGCTAGTAGGCGGCCATTCCGGTCACCTTGTTCAAAGGCCCTCTGTTTACCTCTATACGACTCGAGTCGCGTGACCTCAGCCAGGTGCAACTGCAGTTCCCTCCGAGCCACCATTAGTAGGTCAAAGTGAACTGGGGTGGGGTCATTGCTATACTTAGCAGTGTGATCTTCAACAGCCTTCTGCAGCGCCAGCGCTGCAGCCGATTGTTGTTTTTTGATGCTAGCAATAGAAGAAATATACTGTCCCCTCGTGAAAGCTTTAAAGGCATCCCATACAATATCGGGAGAAGAGGAGTCTTTATTATTTTCCCAGAACTCAGACAGCAGGGGCGGCAGCTGGCCAGCGAGGTCAGGATGAGAGACCCATTGTGTGCCCAACCTCCAGAGCGAAGCGCTCCGGGAAGCCGGGGAGCGAAGCACCACCACTAAGGGATTATGATCGGACAGACTGCTAGGCAGATAGGACGTCTCCAGAACATCCGCTAACAGTGCAGGGTTGGAGAAGGCTAGGTCTATCCGCGACGCAGTCTTATATGATGCCGAAAAACATGAATAGGCCCTTGTGGTAGGGTGCTTCCACCTCCAGATCTCCACCAGCCCCACCGCCTGAGCCCAGGCAGAGAGGTCCATACACTGTTTCTTAGTCGGGGCAGGTCTATCTAGCTCAGGTGATAAGATGGCATTAAAGTCGCCCATTACCAGAACCTTCCCCGGGCAGAAAGGTGAAATTTTTTCTAGAACCTCATATAATAATGCGGAGGAAAACGGGGGAGGGATGTATACATTAAGAACAATATACCTGACAGACCATAGCGTGAACACCACTATCACAAATTTCCCCTGGGGATCAGTACGGATCTCCTCAATTACACAGGGGAAATTCTTATGGACAAGAACCGATACACCTCTGGCGTATGTAGAATAGGTGGCATGTATCGCTCGCTGTATCCACGGTTTCTTGAGAGTCAAAATCTTGCTGCCCGTGAGGTGAGTCTCCTGAAGGAGAATAATCTGGGGGGAGTGAGATTTTAAGTATTTGAATAAAAGGGCTCGCTTAAATTTGGAGTTAAGACCCCTGACATTCCAGGAGAGAACGGTGAAGGAGTCTACTACTTGACTAGCCATTGGATGAAGGGGAAAAACAATTAAGGAGATACTCTAGAGGGCATGTACCGGTGCACCCCACAGGCAGCAAGATCCCGGTCACACTGCATAAAATGCTGACAGTACTTAAGCGTAACACAAAACAAAAGCATACAGATAAGAAATATAAAACCATAAGAACAAGGGATGACTAAATCCCTAATCAACTTCCCAGGCACGGTGCCTATCCTACTATACCCAGCCTACCTCCTAACAGGGGGGGAAAGTCTGGGAACAGTTTTTACCCAAACGAAAAACTTTTATAAAGAGTGTTAGTGAACCCTTACACTGGGGGCCCTACACTTCTTGTAGCAGTTCATCCACTCTGTCGACAGACAGTGTCACATCCGTCACGTACGAACAAGAAGCAGAGGGACGTGGGATATCTATCCCATAAACCTGTATCCTCAAAGTCAGCGGAAAATAAAGTCCGTGCTCTAAGAGGAAAAACAAAAAACAAAACCAAAAGCGAAAACAAGGGCAATCTAAAGCCTCGTGGGGGTCTCGTGTAAAAGTACATTTGAAGTAACTCCGGTGGTTGAAGAAGGTGTAATAGGATATAGCGAACAAGGAAGTGGAAGATCCGTGCATCAAAGGTGACCGTGAGAAGATCTCATCAACGCAGGTTGGTCAGCCAGTCGTCAGCATCCGCTGGGTTATCAAAGAAGCGGACCGTCCCCTCATGTTGGACTCGTAGGCGGCTTGGGTAAAGCATGCCATATTTAATGTCCTTATCTCTAAGTCGTTTGCGGACATCGTTGAAGGTTTTCCTCCTTCTCTGCAAGTCCGCCGAAAAGTCAGGGAAGAGGAGGACAGAGGAGTTACAATATTTGAGCGTGGGATGTTGGCGGGCTTCCGACAGAATCTTGTCCCTGTCCCGATAGTTAAGAAAACGGACTAAGAAGGGCCTGGGGGGTTTCCCCGGGGTGGCTCGGCCCGCGGGCACCCGGTGGGCCCTCTCCACCACGTAGGTAGGGGGAACATCTGTAAGGCCCAGGAGATTTTTAAAGAACTCCTCCGCAAATATAGCAGGGTGGTCTCCCTCTTCTCCCTCAGGCAAACCTAGGACTCTGACATTATTGCGCCTCAGCCTGTTCTCGGCATCATCTGACTTTGCAACGAGGGACTGCACTGTGCGCTGCAGCTCGGTAATGGAGGCGGTATGGGAGGCCGTAAGATCTTCAGTGGTCGACACTCTGGATTCAGTTTCCGCCATTCTACCCCTCATTTTGTCAAGGTCGTTTCGTATGAGGTTACATTCTTCAGCGAGGTGGTCAATATGCACCAAAAGCGAGGTCCTACTCTGCTCGATCGCAGCGAGGATCACTGCTGTACCATCTTTAGCCAGTGGGGCTGGCCCCTCTGTCGGCGGAGCTTCAATGGGATCCATTTCTAAGCCAGCCAGCAAGGCCCGAAGCCGACCCAGAAGTATGGGATCAGGTTGTGGGGAAGATGGCGGTGGCAGCAGGAGTGGTACGTTGGTCTTTGCGGCTTTCGAGGACCTGTTCCCTTTTTTGGAGGAGGAGGACATCTGACAATTCGACAGGGGGGGCCCACTCTCAGGAGATTTGACGGTGTTCAGACGAGCACCCAGGAGGTAGGTAAGGGGCGACCCAGGCCACAGCAGGTGTCTCGGGAGGGATTATGTCAGGTGCCGCTGCAGGTACCAGGCAACGACAGCGGTCACCGGCCGCCCCCCACCCCACAGTAGACAAAGAAGTAGGGACAGGGTGATAAGGATGAGAAGCTGGGACCAGCGCAGCAAGGCTGAGGCAGAAGGGTGGCGGAGGACCGGAGAAGCTGGGCTCCAGGGGCAACGCAGCCGCTCCAAATTAGGCAAGTTCAGTGCCACAGCACCCCAGGCCTAGGCAGGGATGACAGGGCGTGAGAAGGCAGGCGATCCGCGCTGTTGCGCTCGGCGATGTCGGCCGCGGTGCACTTCCGGCGGGGCGGCGGTCTAGGAAAGACCGGTGCTTCGTAGGCCGCACTAGGCCGCACCGGGTCGCGGCCTCCACTGATCCCTTTTTCGGCCCAGCGGACCTCCGGATCGGGCCAGGAAGGTGGATGGGCAGGCAGATGTGGCCGGATGACAGTCCCTTACCTGCAGGCAAGCTGGGATCAGGTCCTTGCAGTGCAGCACCGTAGCGAGCCGGGAAGATGGCGGCGGCCTCAGGTGAGTGGAGGATTCAGGCGTGCAGGCGATCCGGGCAGAGAGTCTCCACAATTTTGTCCCAGGATGAGACAGGGGACACAGGGGAACAGGCTGGAGTGAGTTGTTTCTCTTTTAAATCGATGGAAATGCACGGATGGCAAAGGATTCATACAGGATAGCCGGAGCTCTTCAAAAACACGTCCTCTGGCTCTCACATCCGGACACGCCCCCCGCCGATTACATTTTTTATGTATATATAATTTTTACCAATATTGACCTTCCTTGGTCGTGTAACAATAGCACAGTTGCACATCCCACTATTGGACCTAGCACCTACTTATATTGGGTCAGCTCCTGTCACAGGGGGCCCCCCCATCACCGTTATTAACTTCCAAAGCACTTAGTCACTTTATTACAGAATATTGATTAGATATCACTGGTGCCGTGTTACTTTTTACCCACTCCAACCACCAAGGTAATTCCAATTGGGGACACAGCACGCTGTTCTCCTTCCATCACTCTACACCTCGGCAGCGCCACCCACCCCAACATTAGTACATTTCAACAAAGGAGGGGTGGGTGCTGTGTCAGTCCATGGACGTCAGAGAAAAGGATTTTACGACGAGTACAATAAAAATCCTATTTTCTCTTACCGTCCAGGGACTGACACAGCATCTTCAATCTTGACAAAGTGGGACGTCCCAAAGCAGTGTCAAAGAACGAGGGATGGGAACAGGATCAAGGAAAAAACCAAACTTCACCCCAAACAAGCAGAGCTTCTCAACGGAGGAGTTGCAACTTTAAACAGCCGCCTGCAAATCCTTGCGGCCGAAGGAAGCATCAGAAGATGCAGCCGCATCCACCTTATAGAACTTTGAAAAGGTATGTGCAGACGACCAGGTCGCTGCCTTGCACACTTGTGCAACCGACGCTTGATGTCGGAAAGCCCAGGAAGCACCAATTGCCCTGGTTGAATGCGCCGTAACCGGAAAGGGAGGCGCCCACCCCTTAAGGGCATAGGCCTGTATGACAGTCTGTCTGATCCACCTATGGTGGCAGACGAAACCGCTTGGCCCTGTGTTGGACCAGACAGACACAAACAGCGAGTCAGACTTCCGAAACGAAGCCGTAGCAGACAGGTACACCCGTAAAGCACGTACCACGTCGAACGTGTAAAGCGCAAACTCTCTGGGATGCGATGGACGAGGACAGAAAGACGGAAGCACAATGTCCTCATTAATGTGGAAGCCCGAGACCACCTTCGGGAGAAAAGAAGGCTGCGGGCGTAGCACCGCCTTATCCTTATGGAGAACCAAGTATGGCGGTTTGCAAGACAAGGCCGCCAATTCAGAAACCCTTCTGACAGAAGTAATGGCTACTAGAAAGGCCACCTTCGGAGATAAAAGTTAAGAGGAATCTCTCTGATGTCCTCAAAAGGAGGTTCCTGAAGAACCGAGAGCACCAAATTCAAATCCCAAGGAGGAAGAGGTGGTTTAATAGGGGGGAGCACATGGCGGACCCCCTGTATGAAGGTACTGATCAAAGAATGGCCCGCTAGTGGCCGCTGAAAGAAAATAGCCAAAGCCGAAATCTGACCCTTAATGGTGCTTAAGGCAAGCTTTTGGGTCACCGCACGCTGTAAAAACAGCAAGATCCTGGGAACGGAATATGTCCAAGGACGCCAATCCAGCTCCTCGCACATAGCGATGTAGGCCCTCCAGGTACGGTGGTATATCTTCCTGGAAGAAGATTTTCGTACCCTCAGCATGGTCGAGATGACCGAATCTGAGAGACCCCGGTCCTTCAGCACCTGGCTTTCAATAGCCATGCCGTTAAAGCCAGCGACTGTAAAGCAGGATGAAGTATGGGACCTTGAGACAGAAGGTCCTCCCGCATAGGCAGTCGCCATGGAACGTCCGCCACTAGGCGCACAAGATCGGCGTACCAAGGAAGCCAAGGCCAATCTGGAGCGATGAGGATCACCGAAATCCCCTCGGCCTCCACCCTGTGAAGAAGGCGAGGAAGCAACTTCAGTGGAGGATGGGCATAAATCAGCCAATACCAACCCCACGGAGCCACCAACGCGTCTGACGCGTCTGCCCAGGGATCCCTGGACCTGGCCACGAATCTCGACACCTTGCGATTGAGTCGAGAGGCCAATAGGTCCACATCCTGCGTGCCCCACCTCCGGCAAAGGAGGTGAAACACCTCCGGACGCAAGGACCATTCCCCCTGGTCCAACATCTGGCGGCTCAGATAATCCGCCTGCCAGTTGTCTACTCCTGGAATGTAAACGGCCGACAGAGCCGGCACGCTTCTTTCCGCCCACCTTAGGATGTGAGCGACCTCGGACGCCGCAGCTGAGCTCCGAGTTCCCCCCTGATGGTTGACATAAGCCACCGCCGTGGCGTTGTCCGATTGGATCCTGACCGAGCATCCCTGTAGTCTCCTTGACCACGAGGAGAGGCACAGTCTGATTGCCCAGAGTTCCAGGACATTGATCGGCAGACGGGACTCGTCCGGAGTACAGAGACCTTATGCTGACAGAACTCCCCAGACTCCGCCCCAGACCGAAAGGCTGGCGTCCGTTGTGATCACAGTCCACTGGACAGGAAGGAACGACTTCCCCGACCGAAGGGCCGGAGATTTCAGCCACCACGTCAGGGATGCCCTGACCAGGTGACTCACCTGGATCTGACAATCCAGTGTAAACGGAGACTTGTTCCAACAAGATAGGATCTCCTTTTGTAAGACTCGAGTGTGGAATTGGGCATACAGCACCGCCTCGAAGGAAGCCACCATGAGTCCCAGGACCCTCATGCAAAAAACGGAGTGACGACCATTTGCGGGACGTCAGCACCCGCACCGCAGATTGAAGAGTCTGTAAGTCTAAGGGTAGAAACACCCTCGCCTCCGAGGAGTCCAAGATCAATCCTAGGTACTCCAGATGCGGAGTCTGAACCAGGACCGACTTCTGAATGTTCAGCAGCCAGCCGAATTCTCGGAGGGCCTGACTGGCTATCACCACATTTTCCTTTAATTCTGAGCCAGAGTCTGCTCTAAGAAGAAGATCGTCTAGATAGCCCACGATAGCAATGCCTCACTGTCTCAGCAAAGCCAGAATCGGGGCAAGCATCTTGGTGAAAACCCGCGGTGCTGACGCCAAACCGAAGGGAAGAGCGACAAACTGATAGTGGTCTACGCCCATCTCGAAGCTCAGAAACTTCTGGTGACCCGTGCAGATTGGGATGTGCAAATAGGCGTCCTTGATGTCCAAGGATACCAGAAAATCCCCCGGGTGGAGCGCAGCAATCACAGAGCGAATGGATTCCATGCAGAATTTCCGAACCTTCACAAAGGCATTTAGGACCTTGAGGTCCAGAATCGGACGGACTCCGTCCTTCTTTGGGACCACAAACAGATTCGAATAAAATCCCTGAAACCTCTCCTTTGACGGTACCGGCACAATTACTCCGCACCTCAGCAAGTCCTGGACTGCCCCTAATAGGGCAGCCCGACACGCCGGAAGGAGAGAGAGATTTGAGGGAAAGAATCTGTCTGGTGGCCAGGAAAGGAACTCTATCCTGTACCCCGAGGTGACCACCTCGCATACCCACCGGTCGGAGATCCGGGAGGTCCACCGATCCGTGAACCTGCAAAGTCGTCCCCCCACCCCAGAGTCGGGCGGGGACAAGACTTAATGTGGTAGCGGGCTTGTTTGCCGGCTTGGTTGGCTTACGCACCCAGGGGCGCTTCTGTCCCCCAGCCGCACCCTTGTCAGTCCGGGAGAATTTTTCCGCGGGATTTGACTGACGAAAAAACCTCTTCTGAGTGGGAAGGGAAGGACCAGGCTTACGGCGTGGCTCCTTCGCCCTAGTAGGCTGAGGAAGAAGGGTGCTCTTACCCCCCATGACATTTTTAATAATGTCATCCAGTGAAGCACCAAATAGCCTTCCGCCCTTAAAAGGCAAATCCGTCAGGAGCTTCTTAGAGGCCAGGTCAGCAGACCAGCATTTTAACCAGATTAGGCGACGCAAAACCACTGCAGACACTGAGGCCCTAGAAATTAGGGGGGGGCAACGTCCATAGTGGCATCGCACACATACACCAGGCCCTGTACCATTTGGTCTGCCAGTGTAATGCATTCCGGAGGAAGATTATGCTCCTGCACAGTCTGGTGCATAATCTTTGCCCATTCTGTGAGCGTCTGAGTCACTAGGGTCGCCACAACAAGAGGACGCAGCGCGGATCCCAGCATGGTGAACATGGCTCTGCTCACCATTTCCGACTTCCTATCAGTAGGGTCCTTAAAAGCAGGGGTCTCCTCAACCGGTAGAGTTGTGGCTTTATTCAACCGGGCGACCGGGGGGGGGGGGGGGGTCGACCACAGGAGGAGAGGCCCATTTTTTAATCAGGCTGTCCTCAAAAGGGGTACCTAACCGCCAGACGCTGCGAGACCGCAAAGGTCTTCTGCGGTTTGTCCCAAACCTGGTCTATGAATCTGTCAAAAAAAGGTGTATAGGGAAAAATCTTTTTAGAATGCTTAGGTGAAAAAGAACCAAAGGAGACTGACTCCACCGGCTCCTCAGCATCCAGCTTGAGAGTATCCCTCACAGCATCAATAAGTTCACTAACAGGTGTCCTGTCATGTACTGACTAGAGGTCGCCCGATATGGGTTTTTCTCTGGCCGATGCCGATATTTAGAAATCGTGGTGGCCGATGGCCGATATATGATGCCGATTTTTTTTGGGCCGATATGTTAGGCCGATTTTTTTTCCCTTCATCTCATAAAATCTAACAGTTGGACCCCTTTCACACTGGGGTGTTTTTCAGGCACTTTTGGGCTAAAAATAGCACCTGTAAAAGTGGCTGCAAAACAGCTCCCCTGCAGTCTCACACTGAGGCGGTGCGCTGGCAGGACGTTAAAAAAAGTCCTGCAAGCAGCATCTTTGGAGCGGTGTATACCGCTCCTCCACCACTCCTGCCCATTGAAATGAATGGGCACGGCTGCCGAAGCGCCTGCCAAGCGCTTCTGCAGCGGTGCTACACGGGTGCATTTAACCTCTTCATCGGCCGCTAGCTGGGTTATAAGCGCCCCGCTAGCAGCCGAATAGCGCCGCTAAAATGATGGTAAAGCGCCGCTAAAACTAGCAGCGTTTTACCATCAACGCCTACCCGCTCCAGTGTAAAAGCAGAGTTCCGCCGAAATAAATAAATATTAAAAGTCAGCAGCTACAAATACTGCAGCTGCTGACTTTTAATTCTATGGACACTTACCTGTCCTGGGCGCCCGCGATGTCGGCACACAAAGCCGATCTCTCCCTCGGCTCTCGGGTGCTGCCGCCGCCAAATTCGGTAAGGCCCCTTTCACACTGAGGCGTTTTTCATGCGGTTTAGCGCTAATATTAGCGCCATTATACCGCATGAAAAATTCGTGGCTGTAGCCTTCAATGTGAAAGCCCGAAGGCTTTCACACTGAAGCGGTGCGCTAGCAGGACCGCTCCAAAAGTCCTGCTAGCCGCTTCTTTACAGCGGTGAAGGAGCGGTGTGTTCACCGCTCCTTTACCGCGGCTGCCCATTGAAATCAATGGGACAGGGCGGTATTAACCCTTTTTCGGCCGCTAGCGGGGGTTAAATTCACCCCCCTAGCGGCCGCATACCGCGGTAAGAACGACGGTATAGCAGCGCTGAAAATCACGCTGCTATACCGCCACCGCACCTGCCCGCCCCAGTGTGAAAGGGGCCTAAGGGAATCAGGCACAAAAACAGGTAATCAACATTTTTAGACGAAAAAATAAATAAAAACGGCTAACTTTACTGTTTAGTTTTATTTAAAATTCATTAAAGTGTATTTTTTCCCAAAAAATTGCGTTTGAAAGACCGCTGTGCAAATACCGTGTGACATAAAATATTGCAACAACCGCCATTTTATTCCCTAGGGTCTCTGCTAAAAAAAAAATATATAATGTTTGGGGGTTCCAAGTGATTTTCTAGCAGAAAATACAGGATTTTTACTTGTAAGCTACAAGTGTCAGAAAAGATTTTGTCTTTAAATGGTTAAACTGAGAACTTCAGTTCATTGATAAGAAAAAACATTGTATCTCTTTTCTCTCACTTGGCAGGCTGCCCAGAGACACATCGCTCCACCTCCATGGGAAACTTCAGGCAACTTGCATTGACTTCTATGAAAGAAGTTATTTGCAAGTTGCGCTGAAGTTTTTTAAATCTGCTTTTTTTTTCAGCACTATCTGCCGATGCCGATTAATTAAAAAGTGTAAAAAAAACGGCCGATATATCGGTCGACCTCTAGTACTGACCCAGATAAGGAGTCTTCCTCACAAGGAATGGCCTGGTCAAAAATATCCAAAAATTCAGAGCTAGGTTCCTGTGCCACAGCAATGCCCATATCTGAATCTCCTGGAGATGGTGTGGGGAGAGGGCGCTTTTTAGCCCCCTTGCGCTCGCACGCCGCTTCCATCCTGGCAACAAATGTTTCAAGGACTGCCGACAACTGGTCCACAGGGACCGCAGGTGCAGTGGCACTGCCAGTTGCCTCTGACATGAATGGGGAAGCAGGTGACACTGACTCCATGATACCACCACCCTCAGACATTGTCCATAATGAGAGACAAGCCCACCCTCCGGCTGCACTGACTGTGGGGGGTTACCCAGGGGACTCACCAACCTGGCTAGGACCGCTCAGTTCCGCTGCCTGTGTCAGCGCTCAGCGCGAGTGAACAGTGAGGAGACTGAGGAGAATCGCACCTTCCAGTCAGCGATAGAGACCAAACCCACATAAAAGGGCGCGCGGCTTCAAGAAAATGGCCGCCGCAATTACAAGTGCGCCACAAGGCGGCTACGGCAAGATGGCCGCCGATGCGGTTTTCGATGCAAAGTAAAACAAAGTAAAAAAACATGGCGCCAAATGGCGCGCAAGGCCCAGGCTGACACAGAAAGCATCCCACGCCGAAATGCAGACCCCTATGGACCCCCCACCAGGACAGAGTCCCCCAGTCAGCGCATCGCCAGTAGGTGACAGAGAAGTAGCAAAAAACAAGGGGGAGACAGGGAAAACCCCCCTACCATAGGAACACACAGCATGTACCTGCCTGCTGAGGCAGGGGAACAGTACTTACCCATCCAGCTAGGAGTAGCCGTCAGCCCGGTCCACCGTGAAAGATACAGCAAAACTGTTCAGTCGCATGAGGACCCTGGGGCAAAAAGCTCACTGGCCACCCCTGGAACCATGGGGTATGTCGTGGACTGATCTCACGCAGAGCGAGGATCAGCACGCTCGATGGTCGGACTGGGAAGACTACGAGGATAGCAACTAAACAACTTGTTGCCCAGCCGACAGTTGATAGTAGAATCACAAAAATAAAAGAATAAAACATTTCTTCGAGACTGGCTCCGAAGAGAGCCACGTCCTCTCTTCTGCTAGGCAGAAAAAAACTGAGGCTGTTGGCTGCAGGTAGGAGGGTTATGTCCGGAGGGACTGCCCCCCGGGTGGGGCTGTTCAGCTCTTGTAATGGAATGTATGTTAAAACATCTAACATTCTGCCTAGTCTTCTCCTATGAGCAGGAACATAACCCACTTTGTCAAGATTGAAGATGCTGTGTCAGTCCATGGACGGTAAGAGAAAACTATATTTTTAAATTTTTGCTATAGAAAATATCCCCACATTTTAATTTTTTTTAAAACAAATTTCTTCATCTGGTTAGGCCAATATATATTCTACATATTTTTGGTAAAAAAAAAAAAAAAATCGCAGTAAGCGTATATTGATTGATTTGCGCAAAAGTTATAGTGTCTACAAACTATGGGAACGATGTATGCCATTTTTTTTTCACTAGCAATGACGGTGATCTGCGATTTTTAGGGGTACTGTGACAGACAAAATCGGACACTTTTTTGGGACCATCGACATTTATACAGCGTGATATAGATAGATGTCTTGCGAGCTACCAATGAAGAGTGTCCAAAGAATGTTTTAAATGTAAGAGAACCAATCCACAGCCGCTAGGCATATTTACACTCCATAATCTGTGTATAAAAAATTCAAAACAAATGCAGCACTATGTGATATATCACTCACTCAGGTGAAAAGACACACATTATATATATATATATATATATATATATATATATATATATATATATATATATACACACACATACACACACACACTCACACAATATATATATTATATATAAAATGTCCCATAAAGTGACTCTGTGATGATGATCCAAGTAATATTAACCGTGACTTCACAAAAGTGCTCCCCCCCCATGTGACTGCGCTCACCTCTAATTGTGTGACCGCACAATTAGGTTTGGTCCACAACAGCAGCTGAACCACCTCTGGGCTCTATGTAGCAGGATTTACAGGCTCCCCCAGGTGTAATCCAAAGATGGTATTCTCAATTTAAAATACAAAAAAAGAGGCCAGATAGTGCATTATCATTTAAATATAGAAGATTATTGTAGGTAAACATCGGGTACTCACACTTTATACGTGCTTGCAGCGCACCAGGCTATAGAAAACATACAATGTTAAAATCCTCTCCAAATGGTTTGCAGGCTTGTGTGAATCAGCAGCTAGCTCAGAGAGCAAGTAAATGTCTCCTCCACTGTCTTGGCCCCTTCCCCCCACTTTTTTTTTCTAGTAATGGTGGTGATCTGCGATTTTTAGCGGTACTGCGACGAACAGATCAGACACTTTTGACACTTTTTTGGGACCATCGACATTTATACAGCGATCAGTGCTATAAAAATGCACAGATAACTGTGTAAATGTCACTGGCAGGGAAGGGGTTAACTGAGTGTTCCTTCAGCGTGTTCTAACTGTATGGGGATATGATTGACTAGGAGGAGACATATGGTTTTTCCTACTTGGTAGGAACAAACAATATGTCTCCTCTTCCCTGACAGCACAGTATTTGTGTGTTTACACACACAAAATCCATGTGCTGGCGCTCGTGCACGTGATCAGGTCCCCCTGCCGTGCGTCTAGTGGCCGCTAAAGGACAGTATTTCACCCAGGGGAGCCATTCTGCCATAGTAAATCTGCATGAACCAGCCAAGTTCTCACCATCTAGAACAGGGGGTAGGCAACCTTTTGAGCACAGTGTGGACTAATTACCATCCTGCACTCTCATGCCTTAGATCAGCCCCAATTCCTGTACCTCTAGTCCTCAGATCAGCCCCAACTCATGCACCTTCACACCTCAGATCACTGTCCCCCCTGAAAATTTGTCCCCTCACTGTACCACCCTGCTCTTCTGTCCCACCACTGTAACCCCCTTTCTCATCTACCCCAACAACGTACCCCCTTTCTCATCTGCTCCACCGCTATACCCCCATGCTCTTCTGTCTCACCGCTTAACCACCTTCTCACCTGTCCTAACACTGAACCCATCTGCTCATTTGTCCCACCAATGTACCTCCTTTCTCCTCTTCACCGCCACTGTAACCCCCTGCTCTTCAGGCCCCACCTCTGTAACCCCCTGCTCTTCGGCCCCACCTCTGTAACCCCCTGCTCTTCGGCCCCACTAATGCACCTCCCTTTCACATCTGCCCCAATCCTCCTTTTCTGGGGTTCCCCGCCAGTACTCCTAGCTCCTCCTTTCAAGTGCCCTCATAGCAAGCTGCTTGCTATGGGGCACTCGTGCTTTTCGGCAACACCCCCCTTTTCCCTCATCACTGAATTTGATTGACAGCAACAGGAGTCAATTGCGCCTGTTTTTAGTCCAGGGAGGGGGGACAGAGAGAGAGAGTAGTGCTGCTGCTCTCGGGCACAGTGTTGGATTGAGATCGGACTCTGCACATAAAAAAGGTTTTTTCACCTTAATGCAGAGAATGCATTATGGTAAGAAACCTTTAGCCTTTAACTATAAAGTAGTTAAAGTCCAACAAACATACATAGAACTCCCTATCTGGTGGCTGTTATCTCTAAGGCCTCACTCACACCAGCACAGTAGGATGTACAGGGGGAAGAATGCATGCGTTTATTAAAGCCAGGAGGCTCCTAAAAGCATCAGATGTTTGCACACAGCCACCTGTACAAATCAATGATAGGCTGCAGCTATTTGCATGTCACCACACATCTAAGCGTTTGCTTTTTGTATAGGGACAGATGAGTCGCCCTGTTTGCATCCAGGGCCGTTCAACTGTCCCCCGTGCCCGTGCAAACACTCGAATGTGTATTCTCCACTTGCCGACCACTTCACGAACATATACGTTGGCAGAATAGCTTGTGTGGGCAAAGCAACGTACCTGTACATTGCTTTGAAAATCCGGCCGTGCGGGCGCGTGCCCGCGGACTCGATGTCCGCCGGTGTCCCACGATCATGTCACGGAGCTGCAGAACAGAGAGATGCCTGTGTAAACAAGGCATTTCCCTGTTCTGCCTTGTGACAGGACACCGATCTACTGCTCCCTGTCATCGGGAGCAGTGATCAATGTCGTGTCACATGTAGCCCAGCCCCCACACAGTTAGAATCACTCCCTAGGGCACAGTTAACCTCTTCCTCGCCCCCTAGTGATTAACCCCTTCCCTGCCAGTGTCATTTTCACAGTAATCAGTGCATTTCTTTATCGTACACCACGGGACACAGAGCTAGTCATTACATAATGGGTTAAGGGTCACCAGCGGTGATTGGACACTGGCACAACCAATGGAAGACAGTTCCCCTCCATATAACCCCTCCCATCAGGGAAGTACCTCAGTTTTTTCGCCAGTGTCGAAAGGTGTTGGACGCGTTAGGAGGTGCTAAAGGAAAGCTCTACCAAAGAGACCCTCTGGGGGTAAAAGAGCTATGCTTTCGGATCCATCCAAGACGCCTACAAATGAGCTGAATCTGGATGGGATCCGGGCCTCATCCATGAGGCGTCGCCTGTAATGTCTCTCTTCGGAGGACTGGGCTCTAAGATCCAGCACTTTCGCTATTTCGCTATAAAGTCCTGGTAAGAGTCTTGTACAAGGCCCAGGGGAGAGGTATCCTTTAAATAGGAACCCATATCCCTGAAGGTTGGCACACATAGCCCACCGTGAAGGGTGAAGTTTGGTATCTGTCTGAAAACTTTCAGCAGAAAAACCTGCGGCGTGGATAAGGTGAGATTAGAAGGTCCATAACTAGGTTGGGACCTTTTTCAAAAAGTGGATGTCTTCTTTTTTTCCACCACTGGGGGGAGTAAAGAGCTGAATATACTCACCTCACTCTGTTCAGTGTCGGCTTCGGCGAAGTACACTGCTCGTCACCTCCGCTGCTGAGCTTGCTTGAGCACCCCGCTCCTCCTTCCGGTGGCCGATACAGACACCTGCAGATGCAGGTAAGTGGGGACAGGGGCTGATGAGAGTCCTCTCTCACTATGGCCACCACCATAGCGCTAAAGGCCGCGCGCGCGGGAGCGCGCTTTATCGGAGGGGGGGCCGAAGGCGTGCGCGGGCACGTGGCGCGCGCAGGCACAGAAACGGCGCCAAATTTAAAAGACTGTCAGTGTAAAAAGCACTGCAGCAGCAAGCAAGCTCGTTAGTTCTCTTGTTCCTGGCAGAGAAACACAGCAGCTATACAGGGACGTAAGACTCCATGTGGTTGGATTGGGTACTTCCTAGAAGACATCCATGTTATGCATAGTTATGTGTTAAAAGTTGCATACTTAATGTATTTGCTAAACTGAACACGGTAGTATATGCATTTAGGTACCTTGTATTTTGTCTAAACAGTAAGTCTTCCAGGGGAAGTAATGCGGACAAAAAGAGATAAAAGAGCACCGCCGCCTGAGACAGGGGGCTCTAGCTGTGCTGACTCGGTACCTTCCTCTCCTGTGTTGCCAAAAGCACCTGTACAGGATGAGCCATTACCTCTGTCAGGTATGGCGGCTTCCCCAGTGAAGCCTGGGCCTGCATATGTCACTGAGGACACTTTATCAGCTGCCCTAAATAATCTGGAGGAGAAAATTGCTACTTTAATCGCTAAATCCTCTAAAAAGGACAATAAGCGAAGCAGATCTCCTCCAGTATTGGACCTCCCTTCAGAAGTACCTGAGGAGGAGGAGGATGAGGAGGAGGCTACATCAGCAGAGGATGAGGAGTCAGACGGATCAGGGATATCGGATGAGCCTTTTTCGGTATCCCAGATTTTAAAGTCACAGGTGCAATGCTATGCAGGAGCCGTGCGAGCTGCATTTAGGTTACCCTCTTTGGAGGTAACAGAATCACCTGTCTCCTCCCTAGGATCATTAAGATCCCTGCAAGGTGCATGCTCCTTCCCGGTTCATCCGTTACTAGAGGATCTATTGTACGCAGACTGGCAACATCCAGATAAGCGTTTTTCACCTCCAAAAAAGTTTAACATTCTTTATCCTATGGAGGAAAAATTTTTAAAGAAATGGAGCCTGCCTACGGTAGATGCGGCTATTTCTTGTGTAAATAAAAACCTGACATGTCCAGTGGATAATGTACAAGTGTTTAAAGATCCTTCTGAGAAGAAGTTGGAATCCTTACTGAAATCCTCCTTCCTTTTGGCCGGCTCAATTATCCAACCTGCAGTAGCAGCAGTCGGTATGTGTCAGGTCGTCAGCCAACAGGTAAAGCAGGGGCTGAAGGAGCTGCCTTCAGAGCAGGCTAAAAATTGGGAGAATTTGCCTAAAGCCTTATGCTTCACAGTGGATGCCATGAGAGATTCTATCATACAGGCATCACGCCTTACACTCCAGCTGGTACAGATGCGCAGAGTACTTTGGCTTAAGCATTGGTCAGCGGAAGCCCCATGCAAAAAGTTGTTGGCAAGTTTCCCGTTCCATGGCGAACGCCTTTTTGGGGAAGATTTAGAAAGATATATCCAAAAGATATCAAGTGGTAAAACGACACTTTTACCTGAGAGAAAGAAAAACAAGAGACCTTGTTTTAAACACACTCTCTCCCCAGCTCCCGGGAAATCTGACTCCAGCCAGTGGCGACGGCCTTTTCAGCCGCCCAAAAAAGCCAAAGAACAGGCTCAGAAGAACAAGAAGCCGTGGGGTTCAAGAGCTAATCAGCAAGCCCCCAAAACCTCTCATTGAAGGGGCGCCCCCGCTCGGCCGAGTGGGGGGAAGGCTTCGTCAGTTCTCAGCGACTTGGCGGACAGAAACCCAGGACAAATGGGTGGTATCCACAATATCCTCAGGGTACAGACTGGAATTTCGAGAGATCCCATCTTCTCAATTCCGAAGTTCAAGACTCTCCAAGGATCCACAAAAAAGAGGATCCTTCTTCAAAGGTTTGAATCACTTAATAGCTCAAGGTGTGGTTACAGAGGTACCCCAAAAGGAGCAAGGTTCAGGTTTTTACTCAAACCTCTTTGTGATTCCAAAACCGAACGGAGAAGTCAGACCCATCCTGGATCTAAAAAATCTAAACCAGTTTCTGAACGTTCGCCATTTTCGAATGGAAACGATTCGATCCGTGGTCGCTACTTTAAAAAGGCGGAGAATTCATTGCGTCCATAGATATCAAAGACGCATATCTACACATACCAATCCTCCCCGCTCACCAAAGATTCCTAAGGTTTGCGGTAGAAGATCGCCACTTTCAATTTGTGGCCCTGCCATTTGGTGTAGCCACCGCGCCCAGAGTATTCACAAAGGTGCTAGCTCCTCTGTTAGCAAACCTAAGAACACGGGGCATTGCGGTAACAGCCTATCTAGACGATCTACTATTAATAGATCAGTCAAAGGAGGGATTGGATCACGCTGTAGACACTACAGTAGGATACCTGGAGCATTTAGGATGGGATTATAAACTTACAAAAATCCTCTCTCCAGGCCCAAAGAAGGATAGTGTACCTGGGCATGATCATAGATACAGCCCAAAACAGGGTATACCTGCCAGAGCCAAAGATACAGTCTCTGAAAGACCTGATCCACAAGGTCAAAGCAAACAAGAGGCCGTCTATTCGCCTTTGCATGAGACTATTGGGAAAGATGGTAGCCTCCTTCGAGGCGGTCCCTTACGCCCAGTTTCATTCGAGACTACTTCAAGGCAATATTTTAGCCTCCTGGAACAGAAAGAGCCAAGCTCTGGATATACCCATGCGCCTGTCCTCACAAGTACGCCACAGCTTCAATTGGTGGCTAGAAGCCAGGAATTTACGGAAGGGAAAGCCCTTCCTCCCAGTGGCCTGGAAGGTGGTATCTACGGATGCCAGCCTATCGGGCTGGGGTGCAGTATTCGAGGAGGCTTCTACCCAGGGAACCTGGGCCAAGACTCAGGGGATCCTGCCCATCAATGTGCTAGAGATCCGGGCGGTATATCTAGCCCTCAAAACCTGGACATACAGGTTACAGGGCTACCCAGTTCGGGTTCAATCCGACAATGCTACGGCAGTAGCTTACATCAATCACCAAGGAGGCACCCACAGTCGGGCAGCCCAAAGAGAGGTGAACCGGATCTTGGCATGGGCAGAAGAGCATGTACCTTGCATCTCTGCAATCTTCATTCCAGGGATAGAAAACTGGCAAGCAGACTACCTGAGTCGTCAGCAGCTGCTACCAGGAGAGTGGTCTCTTCACCCAGAGATCTTTCAGGCCATATGTCTGAAACTCCATGGAATCAGTTCTCACTGATCTATGCATTCCCTCCGATCCCTCTTCTACAAAGACTGCTTCGCAGGATCAAGGAGGAGGGAATACCAGTAATCCTAGTGGCCCCAAACTGGCCCAGGAGGCCTTGGTATGCCGAGATCGTAAAAATGGCGATAGGAAGGCCCTGGAAGCTTCCACTTCGACACGACCTGTTGTCACAGGGTCCAGTATTCCACCCTTCCTTACAAAGGCTAAATTTGACGGCCTGGCTGCTGAGACCCACATTTTGAAAAAGAGAGGGGTCTCTGGCCTGGCTCTTTCTACGCTCATTAATGCTAGAAAGCCAGCCTCCAGACTCATCTATCAGAGTCTGGAAAGCATACGTTTCCTGGTGTGAATCCAGAAGTTGGAATCCTCTGAAATATGAAATAAGTAGGATTCTTGCTTTTTGCCAGTTAGGAGTGGATATGAATTTAGCCCTTAGCACCATCAAAGGGCAAATATCGGCTCTATCAGTCTTCTTTCAGAGACCATTGGCATCTCACTCCCTAGTTCGAACATTCATTCAGGGGGTACTGAGGATAAATCCTCCAGTCAGGTCTCCCTTGTGTCCATGGGATTTGAATTTGGTATTGTCAGTGTTGCAAAAGCAACCTTTTGAACCTATTCGCCATATTCCTTTAATTATATTAAGTAGGAAATTGGCCTTTCTGATTGCTATAGCTTCTGCTAGGAGAGTATCAGAGCTAGCAGCTCTTTCTTGTAAAGAGCCTTATCTAATTTGTCACAAGGACAAGATCGTACTACGACCCCATCCGGCTTTTCTGCCTAAGGTGGTGTCGGCTTTTCACTTGAATCAAGACATTGTTCTGCCTTCCTTTTTTCCAAACCCGCGGACGGCGGGGGAAAAATTATTACACTCTCTAGATCTAGTGAGAGCGGTAAGGGTGTATCTGCAAGCAACCGCTCAGATACGCAAAACAGATGTTTTGTTTATTTTACCAGATGGTCCCAAGAAGGGCCAAGCGGTATCAAAATCCACCATTTCCAGGTGGATTAGACAAGTAATTGTTCAAGCTTATGGTTTAAAGAACAGGACTCCTCCTTTTCCTGTTAAGGCGCACTCTACCAGGGCGATAAGTGCTTCATGGGCAGTGCACCACCAGGCTTCGATGGCTCAGATCTGTAAGGCTGCAACTTGGTCCTCAGTCCATACATTTTCCAAATTCTATCAAATAGATGTGAAAGGACATGAGGATTCCGCCTTCGGGCGAAGTGTGCTGCAGGCAGCAGTATAGGGCTTCTGGTCTGCAAGCGGTCGGTTTGATCTGTGTCTCCCCCCCTTCATATGAGCATTGCTCTGGGACGTCCCATTATGTAATGACTAGCTCTATGTCCCGTGGTGTACGATAAAGAAAATAGGATTTTTATAACAGCTTACCTGTAAAATCCTTTTCTTGGAGTACACCACGGGACACAGAGGTCCCACCCTTCTTATGGGAACCTTACTGCTTTGCTACAAAACTGAGGTACTTCCCTGATGGGAGGGGTTATATGGAGGGGAACTGTCTTCCATTGGTTGTGCCAGTGTCCAATCACCGCTGGTGACCCTTAACCCATTATGTAATGACTAGCTCTGTGTCCCGTGGTGTACTCCAAGAAAAGGATTTTACAGGTAAGCTGTTATAAAAATCCTATTTTTTTGAGCACTGATCGCTGTATAAATGACAATGGTCCCAAAATAGCGTTAGAAGTATCCTATGTGTCCGCCATAATGTCGCAGTCACGATAAAAATTGCAGATCGCCGCCATTACTAGTAAAAAAAAAAAATATGACATAAAACTATCACCTATTTTGTAGGCGCTATAACTTTTGCACAAACCAATCAATATACGCTTATTGCAATTATTTTTTACCAAAAATATGTAGAAGAATACATATCGGCCTAAACTGAGAAAGAAATTATTTTTTATAATATATTTTTCGGGGATATTTATACAAGGTATACGGTTACTTTTTTTGTTTATAGCGCAAAAAATAAAAACCACAGAGGTGATCAAATACCACCAAAAGAAAGCTCAATTTGTGGGAAAAAAAAGGACGTCAATTTTGTTTGGTTACCACGTCGCAAAACCGCACAATTGTCAGTTAAAGCGACGCAGTGCCGAATTGCAAAAAGTGCTCTGGCCAGGAAGGGGGGGAAATTCTTCCGGGGCTGCAGTGGTTAACATACGTACAGCTGCAGGTTGTCATTGATTTGTACAAGAAGCTGTATGCAAAACACCTGTCACTCCTAGGGGCCTCCTGGTAGAACATGGGCCTTCTTTATGCTGTATGGCCTTCTTTACCTGTTTGAATGAGGTCTAAAAACACTGGACTGGAATTATACGGTTTTTTTTTGTTTGTTTTCTTTGAATTGCAAGAGCCGGTTCACACAAGGGCAACACGACTTTGTGCGCGACTTTGCGAGGCAACTTGGACACGACTTGAGCAAGAAGCACAGCGCGACCTGAAGTCGCCTTCAGGACAGGCTTCTTTGCCAGTACCTGCCCGCGAGAATGTGTTTCCAGCACGATCCCATTGCGCTGGTTCTCGGCGACAGGGTACTGTACACCTCACGCTCGCTGTCCCCTGTGTTTGGTATGAATCATGAGGGGGAACTCCACGCCAAATATTTAATAAAAACCGGCATGGGTTCCCCTCTAAGAGCATACCAGGCCCTTAGGTCTGGTATGGATTTCAAGGGGAACCCCCTACGCCGAAAAAACGGCGTGCCCCCCCCAAATCCATACCAGACCCTTATCCGAGCATGCAGCCCGGCAGGTCAGGAAGGGGGGTGGGGATGAGCGATCGCCCCCCCCTCCTAAACCGTACCAGGCCGCGTACCCTCAACATGGGGGGTGGGTGCTTTGGGGCAGGGGGGCGCCCTGCAGCCCCCCCACCCAAAAGCACTTTGTCCCCATGTTGATGAGGACAAGTGCCTCTTCCCAACAACCCTGCCCGTTGGTTGTCGGGGTCTGCGGGCGGGGGGCTTATCGGAATCTGGGAGCCCCTTTTAATAAGGGAGCCCCCAGATCCCGGCCCCCCACCCTATGTGAATGAGTATGGGGTACATCGTACCCCTACCCATTCATCTGGGGGAAGAGTATCAATAAAAAACAAACACACACTAGACAGCTTTTTAAAGTAATTAGGCAGCTCCGGGGGTCTTCTACTGACTTTGTGGGTCTTCTTCCGATTTTGTGGGTCTTCTTCCGACTTCTCCGCTCTCTCCGGTGCTTTCTGCCTTTTGTGACCATGCCCCATGCCTATATAAATCGTTGCGCACCGCACACACGGTATTACAGCGGCAGAGAGCGTCGAGTCAACATCGGAAGGAGAGAAGAGGGAAGAAGATGACGGTGAAGACCGGGCCACCGCTAGCAAAAGAGCTGGCAGAAGATAGCGGAGGAGCCCGGCAGAAGGCAGAAAGCACCGGAGAGCGGGAGAAGAGGCCGGAGAGAGCGGAGAAGTCGGAAAAGAGCCCCGAAGTCGGAAGAAGACCCCCAAAGCTGCCTAATAAATTACTTTAAAAAGCTGTCTAGTGTGTTTTTTTTTATTGACACCTTTTTCCCCCAGGTGAATGGGTAGGGGTACGATGTACCCCATACTCACATAGGGTGGGGGGCCGGGACCTGGGGGCCCCCTTATTAAAAGGGGCTTGCAGATTCTTATAAGCCCCCCGCCCGCAGACCCCGACAACCAACAGCCAGGGTTGTCGGGAAGAGGCCCTTGTCCTCATCAACATGGGGACAAGGTGCTTTGGGGAGGGGGGCCGCAGGAGTCGGTTAAATATTCATCATATGCTTTGTCCTCCAGTTAATGAATTAGAAATTCAAACAAAATATATTCTAAACATATGATTACATATTCAAGTTTTGATAACATGCTATGTTATATGGTCAGTTAAACTATTAATCATATATTTAAGCTGTACTATATGTAACCTACTGTCTCCCTCATCGGACTCAGTGGGATCATTTGTCATTTTTATATATTGAATACCAATCCCTTTTTAAACTAGTGAATTTTCTTTTTTATTGATTAAAATATAGGAACACTAGGATGCATGCCAGGGTCCATTGGTGCTTACTGGGTGGATGTGGAGGAGCGAGCAATTCGGGAGGACTTTTTGTGTTGCTGTGTGGCCGCCCGAGCGCTGCCATGCACTCCTGCAGGCAGCGCGTTGCCATTTCCGGTTGACAGATACTCCTGTTTTCCGTCACGGGGTGGCCGGTCTAGTTCACAGCCACTGCGGTTGCTGACGCACTATGTCCAAAATTCCATTTTCGGCGCATGCACGGGGCGCGCATGTGCACGGACCCCTTGGCCTTTCCGGATGACGTCACGCCGCGCCGTGCTATTGGTGCGGTGAATGACGAGGGAATGGGGCGTGTATTCAAATACTACGCAGAGTCAGCGTGTCTCATACGGAGCCGGCATTGTAGGACAGCGCAGCTGTTAGGAGGTTGCTACACGGGGGTTCTGGATCAGGTAAAAACACTCTGGCCATTACTTTTATTTCATTAAGTCTTGACGTTTAGACTCACGAAATTTGTTGCTTTTTGTTTTTTTCTTTTTAAATTACCCACCCAGGTTCACCTTCTGGCCCTGCTTCGTGACATAGCCCGTTGGCTGGTTCACACGTTGGCTGGTTCATATTTCGGACATGCCGAGGTCTTTATCCCCATGAAATTAAAGGGATATAGGCCTACCCCATGCACTGCTAATTGTGCTTAATATCTATCAACTTTATAAGTTCTGGATTCTATAACTGGGCAAGTCCACTTAATTGCTTGCATTATTAGGAGATTGCACAATGGCCCATACTCCTGTAGACAAATTTTCTCAACCGCGTTACTCCAAGTAATGGTTTCTCTACTGTTTATATATTTTAGGATTTAACTCCTTCTATACTCCCATGATACCAGCTCCTCCTTCACTCCTGTATGTATATTTACCTAAATATCTGCGGCTCTATTTCTAATTTAGGGGACATTGTTTTATTCCAAGTAAGTTGGGTTATATACATTTTTCTAGAGTTTGATTACTATATCAGTAACCGTAAACCTCGTATATTTATTCATTTACTATGGTTTAATTATGGCTACAGACACCTGTCTACATAAGGACTTTTTAGCCACTACAGGTGTCCACAAACATTACCTCATTACTTCCAATGGATCTTTAGATTAACCCTTTATATTAAATACTATATGCACGCCTCCATAGCATCCTTTGTCCTCCCATACTTGCTCTCTCTGCTATACCGCCAAGATTTGTACCGTGGTGCCCCTTTAGTTATGACATCTTCCAGGTCCCTCTGTGAAACTAATTTAATTATTCTGATGTATTTGTTAGAAACAAACTCATGTATTTTCTGTTTTAAATATTTTTTGTTTAGTTCACATTCTATGCTTCTGAAGAAGCGTGAGTGCACGCGGAACTTGTCGAGCGAGAGCGAAATTGTTACACCTTTATCTACAACCTCTACCGCTTCAACCATACCTTATTTATCCACTGGAATATGCTATTTTTGGAATAATGCTAATATTCTTATATGATTTCCACAAGAGCTATGGTGTTATATCATAACGGTATTGGTGTATCGACTCTCTAAGTGATTGTGAATGTTTTTAACGAAATTGTTTATATACTAGAAATTATGTGCAATAAATTTATATTTTTTTAAATTTTTTGTGTACTGTGCCTAAAAAGTCCAAGTCCCCATATATAGTTTTTCTTTATTATACCAACCCCCATGTTGCTGAGGGCATGCGGCCTGGTACAGTTCAAGGGGGGGGGGGGGGGCGCTCACTCGTCCCCACCCCCTTTCCTGACCGGCCGGGCTGCGTGCTCGGTTAAGAGTCTGGTATGGATTTGGGGGGGGCCCACGCCGTTTTTTCGGTGTAGGGGTTTCCCCTTGAAATCCATACCAGACCTAAGGGCCTGGTATGCTCTTGGAGGGGAACCAATGCCGGTTTTTTATTTAAAATTTGGCGTGGAGTTCCCCCTCATGATTCATACCAAATACCAGCTGTGTGGGAGGGAGGGGTTTGCCTTAGAGCCGGTTCACACAGGGGCAACTTTCTGTAAAGTTGCCTCACTATGAACGGGGAACAGACTTGGAGGCGACTTCCATTGAAATCAATGGGTACAAGTCGCCTAGAAGTCGGATTGAAGAAGTAGTACAGGAACCTTTTCTGAAGTTGGAGCGACTTCAGTAGTGTGCATTAAGACGGCTCTCATTCACTTACATTGATTTTATCATGTCGGGCGACTTCAAGTCGGATCCAAAGTCGCCCCTGTGTGAATGGGCACCAAGTGATTTTACTGAAGTCTTTAGTTAACATAACACTGAGTGCAATAGTATGTGCTAAAGCAGGGGTTTCTAAAAATTCAGTCAGTCAAGGAAAGGAAAAAAAATAAAAAATAAAAAAAGGACCCGAGAAGGGAATTCTAACCAAAATGTCAGCAAAACAGACTAGAAACAGTGGTGGAGAAAAAAAAAATAATCATATGCATTTCAATTTTAGTATAGCTTTTTTCCTCTTGTAAAACAGTAAAATGAAAAGCTAAAGTATTGCTAATAAGACATTAAATATACTTTATTAAATAAGTCTCCCAAGAATGCACTCTTGTCCTTCTCATGGCATTCAAGCTCCCAGCTATCCTGGATAGTAGCAGTGAGGCATAGATTCTGAGCTTTATGACAATAGAATTGCGAAAGACGTGGGGCACCTCCTGGAGAACTTGTAGTCACTGTGCTGCCTGCACAGTGTCACTCCACCCCTTGCTCAGACATGTAAACATTGTGGGGCGGCAGCAGGCCTGGATTCATATTTTTCTCCCCTAGGCCAGCTAAAAAAGGTCCACAGAGGCAGAATGTACTGACAATGCCAGAAGCAAAGCACAGGTTAACTTTAAAAAAAAAAACCCGCACATAAACTGCATGCATCAATTTGCATACCTTGCTCATAAAAGAGAGCTGAGAACTTGAATACTGTGAGAATCCAAAGCACTAGAGCACATTCTTGTGGGATTTTTAGCTCCCGGCTTTACCAGGAGGCAGTGGTTATGTTACTCACACCTTATGAAAACATAGGGAACTGGAAAGTACTTTTTTTAAACAGCTTTTTTAAAAAGTCATTTGCATTTTGGGGGTGGGGGGCTGTCAGCAAAGCAGGCCTTGCATGAAAATAAAAGGTCCACTTTAAGCAGTACAGAAGATTTTTTTATTTATTTTTTATTGTGAAGCAAACAAATAGGACAAAATAACAGAAAAAGTCAATGTGCATAACTATTCACCCCCCTAAAGTCAATACTTTGTAGAGCCACCTTTTGCGGCTATCACAGCTCCAAGTCGCTTTGGATAAGTCTCTATGAGCTTGCCACATCTTACCACTGGGATTTATGCACATTCCTCCTTGCAAAACTGCTCCAGCTCCTTCAAGTTGGATGGTTTGCGCTTGTGAACAGCAATAAGTCTGACCACAGATTTTCTATTGGATTGAGGTCTGGGCTTTGACTAGGCCATTCCAACATGTTTTCCCTTAAACCACTCAAGTTTTGCTTTAGCAGTGTGTTTGGGGTCATTGTCCTGCTATAAGGTGAACATCCAACCTAGCCTCAAATCACACACAGAGTGGTACAGGTTATGCTCAAGAATATCCCTGTAGTTAGCACCATCCATCTTTCCCTCAACTCTAACCAGTTTCTCGGTCCCGACTGCTGAAAAACATCCCCACAGCATGATGCTGCCACCACCATGTTTCACTGTGGGAATGGTGTTCTTTGGGTGATGCGATGTGTTGGGTTTGAACCAGACATAGCGTTTTCTTTGATGGCCAAAAAGTTTAATTTTAGACTCATCAGACCAGAGCACCTTCCTCCATACATTTTTGGAGTCTCCCGCATGCCTTTTCGCAAACTCAGAACGTGCTCTTTTGTTTTTTGCTGAAAGTAATGGCTTTCTTCTGGCCACTCTGCCATAAAGCCCAACTCTATGGAGCGTACGGTATATTGTTGTCCTATGTACAGATATTCCAGTCTCACCAGTCTCTGCAGCTCCTCCAGGGTTACCTTAGGTCTCTGTGCTGCCCTCTCTGATTAATGCCCTCCTTGCCCGGTCCGTGAGTTTTGGTGTGTGGCCGTCTCTTGGCAGGTTTGCTGTTGTGCCACGTTCTTTCCATTTGGTTATGATAGATTTGATGGTGCTCTAGGGATCATCAAAGATTTGGATATTTTTTTTTATAACCCGACCCTGACTTGTACTGCTCAACAACATTGTCCCTTACTTGTTTGGAGAGTTCCTTGGTCTTAATGGCAGTGTTTGGTTAGTGGTGCCTCTTGCTTAGGTGTTGCAGCCTCTGGGGCCTTTCAAAAAGGTGTGTATATGTAATGACAGATCATGTGACACTTAGATTACACACAGGTGGACATTTCACCAATTATGTGCCTTCTGAAGGTAATTGGTTGCGCCAGAGCTTTTTATGGGCTTCATAACAAAGGGGGTGAATACATACGCACATTCCAATCATCAGTTTTTTATTTCTGAAAAATAGTTTTATGTATATATTTTTCTAATTTTACTTCACCAACTTAGACTATTGTGTTCTGATCCATCACATATAATTCAGATTAAAAAAACATTGAACTAAAGGCTGTAAATGTAACAAAAAAGCCAGGGGGGGGGTGAAAACTTTTGCAAGGCACTCTATCGTTCAAGATTTCTGACAGCATAAAACTTAAAAAATCCTTCCTATGGCTAATAAAGCTAGAAAAATCAATCCACATCAGAACAAAAGCATTATAGTAGCTGCTAACAAATGTAATCATATTATTAAGAAATAGTTTATTCACGGTACCTAAAAACAGACCTCAGATGCAGTCACACAGGGGCGCCAACAGAGGTGCACATAGACAGCTGGCATTTACAGGCACTGTATGCCTTGAAGTCGGCACCATCACAAAATGCTAACCCTGCCCCAGCAGCATGAATATATTCATTACATATATTGACCCGTATTTTAAGAGCTCTTGCTCTAACATTAAGATGAAGACCCCTATCGGAAGGGATCTTTCCAATGATCCTTTGGAAACATTTACCATCTGTCTATAATTGTAATTAAAAACCGTTTTTGAATGCTTACATATTTATATACTTTTTCTGCAAATTTTTATGTGATCTTATATTAACATGTCATATTAGAGAAAACATTTAAATGGAAGATGCATCCAAGTTTGCAGTTGCAATAAGGCAGCCGAACAGTAGCTGCTCATTTCAGACCATCTCTCCCAGAGGCTACTTGCAGCTGAATGAACTTAAAGACAATGGGAGGGTGTCCTCCCCTGGCTTATGCAGCTGTGTGTGTTCCTAACAAAGATTAGCAGCATGGAATCAAATAATCTATTTATGCTATTTGCCCATGGAGAATACAAAATTATATTCCAAAATAGCAATATATCATACCATTTAAGGAATCCTTTTTATTTATTTTTTCCAGAACGAACTAAAGAAATCATGCACATGAACCATTTATGTACAGTTCCCTTAAAGTGGAAGTAAACCCTCCTATAATTTTCAGGCAAGGAAGCTGACATCTTGGCCTCTGTTTAATCTTCAACTGCCATGTTGCTGCACAGTTATCAGTTATGACACCAGCCATTGGATGATTTGACAGTTTGGTTGAGAGCATAACCAATGTGACAGTTGGCATTCCCGGCATGTCGGGAATGTAACTGCTTTTTGAAACTGTTAAATCGATGGGTTTACTTCCGCTTTAAAAAGTGGTAAACCATATATACAGAGATGTACTACACACGTGAAATATACTGGACTCGTTCCGTATATCTACAATGTAAACTGATAACTGACCTTTGCATAAGGAACGGCTAACCGACCTCCCAGAGCTGTACCGTTGATGTTTGCTTGACATGCGTTTCATCTGTCGGGGAGTGCTGGGAGGAGAGGTGCCATAGAAGGTTTCTGCATTGGCTTCATCTGAAAACTCATCAGCTTCACAGACCAAACTGTCTCCACCAGCATTTTCGGTTTTGCGCATGTGCCTGGAAAAACAGAAAATAGTGTAGCAGATTGTGCTAAAACATGTTTTCGTCCCAAACTTTGAAAAAACTAAAATTAACTAATTTAGGAATACAGAAAAATGTATGGTTCGAGCAATGAATCACACTACCTGTATATTCAAAAAACACAATGACATACATAACAAAAAAAATGTGTTTAGAAATGCACTATGTTTATAATTTGCAGTTGTTATGCCATCTTTCTCTCTCTCTCTCTCTCTCTCTATACATACATACACACACACACACACACACACACACACACACACACACACACACACACACACACACACACACACACACACACATACACACATACATACACACACAAATATATATTATATATATATATATAATTTATTTATTAGGCCTGTATGAAAATATGACAATGATGACTAAATATGGCAATTAACAGTAAAAGCCAGAACAACAGGCACTCTAACATTCCAAGCTCAACTTAAATATTTGAAATTCTCTCTTCAAAGAAGACTTCGGGGGAAAATATTACATAATACCAGGCTTGCAGTAGGTCTTTTGGTCAGATGAAACAATCCATGCAATGAGTGTATTAAATCCCTTAACATCAGTGCAGAATAATGTCCGTTAATCAAATGGAACAGTAGATGGGATCGGTGACGAATGGTCTAAATAGTAACTACGTTGTCCAGAATCCTCAGAAGCAGCACATTGCCTGAGACAAGCTCCAATACCCACGGCGGAAGGAAAGCTTTACAAAACAGAATTTCTTCTTCCCAAAAGTATATAAGAAAAACACGATGCTAACATATTATTTGGTTAAGAAAGCAAAAGGAAAGTTCTCATCAACCTTTCTACAACAAAACAAGACTAATGCTGGCCATACACTAGACGAAAAAAAATCGTCCGAAATTCGGTCATTTAGACAGTTCGTTTGTTTTTCGGACAGTTAGTGGGCACAAAATCGATAATCATTGGGACGTTTTTGAGCCGAAAAAAACAAAGGAAAAGTTTGGAAATTTTCTGCCGAACGAACGATAAATTGAAATGTTAATGTGTTTCCCGTCTAAACTGTCTGCACTAGGTATATGTAAAAAAACAAACAAAAAAGGATTCATTTATGTTCACTGAACGATTTATCAGTCATTACATGATGGCAACATAGTTTGCGCTCACGACCGAATGTTCGTTTTTAGAAAATGGGTTCGGACGATTTTTTATATAGTGTATGGCCAGCATAAAATACTAAGGGTCAGAATCGCCACATACAAACATCTTCCCCTACCACATATGTGATCTACCAACACCCCTTGGCTGGCTTGATGAAAAATGGGTAAAGACAAAATCACAAAAAAACACAAATTACAACAACCAACCACTTCCTGGGAAATGCATACCATTATAGGTGTTGATGTAAACACACTTTTGTGTAGGTACACAGGTCCCATAGAGCATTTCGATTGTCTTAAACCCCTTTCACACTGGGGCGTTTTTCAGACGCTTTTGGGCTAAAAATAGCACCTGTAAAGCGCCTGAAAAACGGCTCCCCTGCAGTCTCAATGTGAAAGCCCAAAGGGCTTTCACAATGAGGCGATGTGCTGGCAGGACGTTAAAAAAACTCCTGCAAGCGGCATCTTTGGAGCGGTGAAGGGAGCGGTGTACATGGGCAGCGCGTCTGAAACAGCGGTGCTTTGTGGGTGATTTTAACCCTTTTTCGGCCGCTAGCAGGGGTTAAAAGTGCCCCGCTAGTGGCCGAATACCTCTGCAAAAACAAATAGCGGTGCTTTACCACCGACACCGCCCGCGCCCCAGTGTGAAAAAAGCATTATAGAAACTATGCATATAACTTCATTTAGGGATTGGTACATTTTAAAATATACAAGAAAAATATATTATTTGCCATTTTATTAAAGCGGACTTTCAGTAATTTTTTCATCTTTCCATCTATTAAATCTTCTGCCCTTGTTGTTTTAACTTTGGATAGAAAAACGTTTTTTTTCTGCCAGTAAATACCTTATACAGCCCACTTCCCGTTTCTTGTCTGGCTATTAGCCTAGGCTTAGGACATCATGCACAGCTCTCTCTCTCACTCTCATCAGAGTTTGCCAGGAGGGGGGGGGGGGGGGGGGGTGAGTCATATGAGGGCCAATGAGAGCTGCAGAGCTGGAGTTGTGTCTGTGTAAAAAGGAAGTGAACAGGCAGCAGCTTCAGCTGCCCACAGTTAAAATGCTTGCAGTCAGACTCCGTGGAGGGATATTTCTGCAGCATATTTAGCAAGCACAGAATCACAGTATATATAAAATAATATGCAAAGTGGTTGGAGGGAAGCTTCAGAATGGTAAATGTGTTTTTATTACAAATTATGTGAGCAGACATACACATTGAAAGTGTTTAGGTTTGACCTTATGTTATATGGTTTTGGTTTAAAAAAAAAAAAAAAAAGGAAAATTGCATAACGTATGGCCAGCCTAAAACAAGTCTTTCCATGTGATGTCTAAATTAAAATCAGTCCCATGAATAAGACAGTAGCTAGATGAATGGATTCATAGTTACATAATTAGTCAGGTTGAAAGACACAAGCCCATCTAGTTCAACCAAAATATATATATATATATATATATATATATATATATATACACACACACACCCAGTGAAGTGAACAGCCTCAGATGATACACCGAGATAAGGCAAATCTCCCTACATAAGTTTTACATGAATATCTGCTGTCTGCTTACCTGTAGCGACCCCAGATATTTCCCATCATCGGCACATGCGCACTGAAGCAGTGGCTCGTTCATGCCGTTGATTCAGCTAGTGGGTCGTTAACGCGGCTGCCGCGTGCATGCACGGGAGCAACGTCATCGCGCCTCCGGCCAATCACCGTCCCGGAGCCCACAATACCCGGAAGCAACTCCGGGAGCGATGTCGCCGGCCGGAGCTGTGTACTGGGACCGCTGCGGGGGCTACGATCTAAGGTGAATATTTCCCAAAGAGCCGATATGCTATGTAAAACTAGCTCATCATGAAGCCTTGCAGGTTTTTTTTTTCTTTTGTGTAATTACTACCACTTTAAGCACTACCAATTCTAGTGTGTGTGGGTGTATGTGTGTATACTGTATTGCTGTTGGAGACTAAAGGCCTGTCCGTACACACGATACGAAAATCTGATGGAACAATTTGTACGACGGTTTTCGACAGCCGGTTTTGCTATGAATTATTTGTCGAATGTGAACTCAACGTCTGATTTTCGTACGAAAAAAAAATCGTAAGAGCAAGACTACACATGCTCAGAAATCAAAGAATACATAGAAAACTATACAACACATTACATCACTTCTGACGTTGTATTCTGTCATAAGAAAGTTTTTGTATCACTTTTCACATGAGACTAGCATGCCACAAAAAAATAAATAAAAAAAAAATAGGATTTTTGTACTCACCGTAAAATCCGTTTCTCTGACGTCCATGGACTGACAGCTGGATACTGTAAACGTGTGGGTATATGTCCCTGCTCGCAGGAGAAGATCTAGGCAGAATGTTAGATACATACATTCTAGAATCTAGAACAAACCAGAGCTGAACAGCCCCGCCCAGGGGGGCGGTCCCTCCAGACATTACCCTCCCACCTGCAGCTAGCAGCCTCAGTTCGTAACAAAGCAGTACAAACCTTAAAAGAAGGGTGGGTGCTGTGTCAGTCCATGGACGTCAGAGAAACGGATTTTACGGTGAGTACAAAAATCCTATTTTCTCTTGTCGTCCATGGACTGACACAGCTGGATACTGTAAACGTGTGGGACGTCCCAAAGCAGTATCAGAAGGGTGGGAGCAGTAGTAAAGGAACAACCAAAACTTCACTCCAAACAAGCAGAGCTCCTGAACGAAGGAGTTGCAACTCTAAACAGCGGCCTGCAACACTTTGCGGCCGAAGGAAGCATCCGAAGATGCAGCCACATCAACCTTATAGAACTTAGAAAAGGTATGAACGGACGACCAGGTCGCCGCCTTGCACACTTGTGCAACCGACTCTTGATGTCGGAAATCCCAGGAAGCACCAATTGCCCTAGTGGAATGCGCCGTAACCGGAAAGGGAGGCGCCCGCCCCTTAATGGCATAGGCCTGTGTAACGGTCTGTCTGATCCACCTAGAAATGGTGGCAGACGAAACCGCTTGGCACTGTTTTGGACCAGAGACAGACACAAACAGTGAGTCAGACTTCCGATTGGAAGCAGTAGCAGACAGGTACACCCGTAAGGCTCGTACCACATCCAAATTGTGAAGCGCAAACTCTCTAGGATGCGATGGATGAGGGCACAAGGACGGAAGGGCAATGTCCTCATTAAGGTGAAAAGCCGAAACCACCTTTGGAAGGAAAGACGGTCGCGGGCGCAACACCGCCTTATCCTTATGGAGGACCAGGTAAGACGACTTGCATGACAGAGCTGCCAACTCAGACACCCGTCTAACTAGTGGTGCAACTAATCAGTGGTGATCCAAACGGGTCACCCTGTTCGGATCGGATCACCACACGATCCGCGGAGCGCTCCGGAGTGGCCGCTGTAGTGACGTTTCGCCGCCATCTTGCTCCACCCCACACTCCTGCACAGTAATGATAGAGAAGGGGCCAAGCGGACATCTTGTTACACCCAACAGGGTTTTAGATTTCAACACAAAAACGGAGCTTATCAGCTTTAATACAATATTTGGAAATCCATCGGACTGTTTACATTTTAAAATTCAAAAGCAGCAGCAAACCTTACATGATTGCTAATGTGACGAAACACCTCTGATTTTCACATTTAACATTTAGTTAAAGTGGTTGTAAACCCGGTAAAAAATATTTTTTTTTTAAACCAACCTGGAAGAGAAAGGCATAATGAGCTAATATGACTAGCATAATAGCTCATTATGCATCACTTACCTTAGGTCGGGGCCCCCGAAGCCGTCCTCGTCTCCCTCTTCAGCCACATCCATCGCTGCGGCGATAGCCGGAAGGTTACTTCCGGGTATCGCCGCACCAGCCAATCACAGCGCCGCTCCGGCGCTGTGATTGGCCGGAGCGGCGGAGACGTCACTCTGCGCATGCGCGTGAGAGCCGTCACAATCGGCTACGCCCAACTATTGCTGGGAAGTAGCAGATTTTGTGAATGGGATTAACCCCATGAATGCGCCATTGTCTACGGCGCGCATGCGCCGTAGACAGCGGCGCCTGTAATTTTTAGTAAATATCTCCTAAACCGCGTAGGTTTAGGAGATATTTCTTGCACCTACAGGTAAGCCTTAATCTAGGCTTACCTGTAGGTGCAAGTTGAAAAAGTGGGTTTACAACCACTTTAAATGTGAAAATCAGAGGTGTTCTGTCACATTAGCAACCATGTAAGGTCAGCAGGTTTGCTGCTGCTTTTAAAATTTAACATGTAAAAAGAGTCCGTTGGATTTACAAATACTGTATTTAAGCATATAAGCTCCGTTTGGTGTTGAAAATAACTGAAATCGAAAATTCCGGTGGGTGTAACATTTTTTTTTTTTTTTTTGCCGATCCGAGAATGATCCGATCCGTGGCTCTGATCCGAGGATGGATCCGATCCGTGAGTTTTTTGATCCGTTGCACCCCTACGTCTAACAGAAATGATGGCCACTAAGAAAGCCACCTTCTGAGACGAGGTTAAAAGAGGAATATCTCTGATATTTTCAAAAGGAGGTTCCTGAAGAACCGAGAGCACCAAGTTCAGATCCCAAGGAGGGAGCGGAGGCTTGGCAGGGGGAACCACATGGTGAACCCCCTGCACAAAAGTGCCAACTAAAGAATGACCTGCTAGGGGTCGTTGACCGAAAACGGCCAAGGCCGAAATCTGACCCTTAATAGTGCTCAAAGCCAGCCTTTGGGCTACACCACGCTGCAAGAACCGCAGGATTCTGGGGACAGAGTACGTCCGTGGACGCCAGTCTAGCTCTTCGCACATAGCGATGTAAGCTCTCCAGGTACGGTGATAGATCTTTCTAGAAGAAGACTTCCGTGCCCTAAGCATGGTTAAAATCACTGAATCCGACAGGCCTCGGTCCTTCAGCACCTGCCTCTCAATAGCCATGCCGTTAAAACCAGAGACTGTAAAGCAGGATGAAAGATAGGACCTTGAGACAGAAGGTCCTCCCTCATGGGCAGTCACCAAGGGACATCCGCGATAAGACGTACCAGATCGGCGTACCAATGACGCCGAGGCCAATCCGGATCACCGGAATGCCTTCGGCCGCTACCCTGCGCAGCAGACGAGGAATCAACTGCAGTGGAGGGTAAGCGTATATCAAGCGATACTGACCCCACGGGGCCACCAACGCGTCCGAGGCATCCGCCCAGGGGTCCCTGGACCTGGCCACAAACCTCGACACCTTGCGATTGAGTCGAGACGCCATCAGGTCCACATCCGGTGTGCCCCACCGCCGACAAAGGAGTTGAAACACCTCCGGATGCAAGGACCACTCCCCCTGGTTCAAGGACTGGCGACTCAGATAGTCCGCCTGCCAGTTTTCTACGCCCGGAATGTAGACGGCCGACAGCGCCGGCACGCTTCTTTCCGCCCACCTTAGGATGTGGGCAACCTCGGATGCCGCAGCCGAGCTCCGAGTGCCCCCCTGATGGTTGACATACGCCACAGCCGTGGCGTTGTCTGACTGAATTCTGATCGAGCGGCCCTGTAGTCTCTTCGACCACGCGGAGAGACAGAGTCTGATCGCTCGCAATTCCAGAACGTTAATTGGGAGACGAGATTCGTCCGGAGTCCAGAGGCCTTGTGCTGACAGGACTCCCCAAACTCCTCCAGAGCCCGTCAGGCTGGCGTCCGTCGTGACCACCCTCCACTGGATGGGGAGGAACGACTTCCCGGCCCGAAGAGCTGGGGATCTCAGCCACCACGTCAGGGATGCCTTGACTGAGTGAGTCACTCGGATCTGAAGATCCAATGACAACGGGGAATTGTCCGAAATAGACAAAATTCCCTTCTGCAATACCCGTGTGTGTGATTGGGCATACAGGACCGCCTCGAAGGAGGCCACCATTAGTCCCAGGACCCTCATGCAGAAAGGATTGACGACCATTTTCGGGCCGCCAGGACCCGCACTGCCGACTGAAGTGTCAGTAACTTCTCCGCGGGTAGAAACACCTTTGCTGCGGAAGTGTCCAGGATCAGACCCAGATACTCCAAATCGGGACTAGTACTGACTTCTGCATGTTCAGAAGCCACCCGAAGTCCCGGAGGGTCTGGCTGACTATGGTCACATTTTCTTTCAATTCTGAGCCAGTTTCTGCTCTTAGAAGGAGGTCGTCCAGATAGCCCACGATAACAATTCCTCGCTGTCTCAGCAAAGCTAGAACCGGGGCAAGCACTTTGGTGAAAACCCGTGGTGCCGATGCCAGGCCGAAGGGAAGAGCCACGAACTGATAGTGGACTTCGCCTATGGCAAAGCGCAGAAACCTCTGGTGACTTGCACAGATTGGGACGTGCAAGTAAGCGTCCTTGATATCCAAGGACGCCAGGAAATCCCCTTGGTGGAGGGTTGCAATCACAGTGCGAATGGATTCCATCCGGAATTTTTGTACATTCACATAGGCATTTAAAGCCTTGAGGTCCAGGATTGGCCGTACCCCGTCCTTCGGGACAACAAACAGGTTCGAGTAAAACCCCTGAAAACCTCTCCTGTGACGGAACCGGCACAATCACTCCGCACCCGAGCAAATCCTGTACGGCCCCCAAGAGGGCCGCCCGGCGGGCAGAAGGGAGAGGGAGGTTTGAGGGGAAGAACCTGTTTGGGGGCCATGAGCGTAACTCTATACTGTATCCGGAGGTGACCACCTCACACACCCACCGGTCGGAGATCCGGGAGGTCCACCGAACCGTGAACCTGCGAAGACGTCCCCCCACCCCAGAGTCGGGCAGGTGCAAGACTTCATGCGGTGGCGGGCTTGGGAGCTTGCTTGGTAGGCTTAGACTAGACCCTGCACAAGTTGATGAGCCAGGGCAATGGTCTCAGGAGGGAGATTATGCTCCTGTACCGTCTGGTGCAAAATCTTTGCCCATCCTGTGAGTGTCTGAGACACAAGTGTCGCCGCCACTATAGGGCGTAAGGCAGCCCCCGATAAGGCAAACATAGTTCTACTCACCACCTCAGATCTCCTGTTAGTGGGATCCTTAAATGCAGGAGTCCCTTCCATTGGGAGCGTGGTAGCCTTATTCAAACGGGCGACCGGGTGGGTTGACCACTGGGGGGTGAGCCCACTTCTTAACCAGGTCCTCCTCAAAGGGGTACCTTATGGCTAGGCGCTGCGGGACCGTCAAAGTCTTCTGCGGCTTATCCCAGACTTGGTTAATGAATGTATTAAAAAAAGGCACATATGGAAAGACCTTTTTTGAAGAGACGGCTTTAAAAAGGAACCAAAGGAGACAGTTTCCACCTGGGGTTCCTCAGTCTCAACATTCAGCTTGAGAGTGTCCCTCAAGGCATCAATGAGTTCACTTACAAGCACCCTGTCAGTTACTGGTTCAGAACTGGAGTCTTCCTCACAAGGAATGTCCTGTCCAAAAACATCAAAATCCTCAGAGCTAGGGTCCTGAGCAGCAGTAGCTAGGCCCATATCTGAGACAGAGCACTCCCCTACAGGAGAATTTGTGGGGAGGGGGCGCTTTACAGAGATTGTTAGGAGATTTGCGCCGCAGCGCCGCCGCTAGAGGCCGAAACCGAAAGTAAAAGCGCCGCGGCTTCAAGAAAATGGCCGCCGGCCGCAGATATAACTGCGCCATTGAACCACGGCAAGATGGCCGCCGAGCGCATTATTAAAAAAAAAAAAACATCCAGCGCTAATGCGCGCACTAATGGCGTGCACTAATGGCGCACGCAATAAGTCCCCACCTCACACACCAGAACACTGCTCCTCTTTCCAGAGTCCACTAACAGACATGAGCGCCCCCAGCCAGGCCAGAGTGACCCCCAAGCACCCCCACAGCACAGCACCAGTACAGGGTGCAGAGAGCAGCATAACAGGGGGAAACCCACCCATATAAAGAAAAACAGCCAGCATGTACTCACCTGCAGCAGGAGAGACTACTTACCCGTCCCAGAGGGACCCACTGGCTTGTTTCAGACAGCCCGGTCCACCGCGAAAGATACAGTCAGTCAGGTACTGTTCAATCTTGAGAGGACCGCGGGAGTATTAAAGCAACCCGGACACCCCTGGAGTCATGGGGCATGTCGTGAACTGAGTCTCACGCACACAAGGCGAGGATCAGCACGCTCGATGGTCGGACAGGGAAGACTACGAGGATACCAGTGTACCCAACCTGTTGCCCAGCCGACAGTTGATTGAAGGTCTCAAAAATTTAATAATAAAATTCCCAAAAGGAATACATTTTAAAAGTAAAATCTTCCAGGAGACTGGCTTCTGAGAGAGCCACGTCTTCTCCTTCTGCTAGGCAGAAGAAAAAAAACTGAGGCTGCTGGCTGCAGGTGGGAGGGTTATGTCCGGAGGGACCGGCTCTGGTTTGTTCTAGAATGTATGTTTCTAACATCTAACATTCTGCCTAGATCTTCTCCTGCAAGCAGGGACATATACCCACACGTTTACAGTATCCAGCTGTGTCAGTCCATGGACGAGAAGAGAAAACACATTTTAAAATACCTGGTCTATACGGAGTGAACAGATAAAAAAATAAAAAATGGATCATACTGCCATATATTTTATTGCATACCGGTATTGGTCAGAGGATAACATCAGGACTACTGCTACAACAGACCAACCTTGAAACTTGGATTGAGAGACTGAAAAGAAGTTCATATCCAAGTCCTCTGGTATCATAGGAAGCCAAGAGTCCTCTTGTTTTTAGGCCTCATGCACACTGGGACATTATAAGAACGATATAAAAACGCCAGTAAGTTGAAAACCCCAGGAGCAGATGCTCCATCCTGGCTGGAAGAACAGTAATCCAACCACAAACCCAAACAACGACCTCTGATCAGGACCAGTACACTTAAAGGAGCACTAAAGCTTTTTTTTTTTTTTTGCTTAAAAATAACAAACATGTTATACTTACCTCCACTGTGCAGCTCGTTTTGCACACAGTGGCCCCGATCCTGGTCTTCTGGGGTCCCTCGGCGGCTGTCTTGGCTCCTCCCCGCAAGGACTCCACACCTTAATGCGAGTGAGCTCGCATGGTGTGGAGTGATTGCGGGCGCGCTCCCGTGATACAGCGGCGGCCATAGCCGCCGACTGTATCACTCGGCCCCGCCCCCCGGCGTGCCGCGTCATTGGATGTGATTGACAGCAGCGCCAGCCAATGGCTGCGCTGCTTTCAATCTATCCAGTGTAGCCAATCGGCGGCCAGGCAGAAAAACAAAGAGGATGACGGGGACGAGCATGGGACTTTCGAGGGGCCAGGTAAGAAAAACGGGGGCTCGGGGGGGGGGCGGTATTGTCGAATGTTTTTTCACCTTAATGCATAGGATGCATTAAGGTGAAAAAACATGTAACTTTACTACTCCTTTAATTGGAGAAGAGGGGCTGGGATCAAATGATTAATGCTAATGATTTGTATACAGACCACTTTTATTTTTTCCTTTTTAATACTCTAAAATGAAGTTATTAACAGTCAAACAAGACTTTACTATATATATATATATATATATATATATATATATATATATATATATATATATATATATATATATATATATATATATTGTGACAGCAGGAAGGTAAAGTCACCTGGTTGCATCCAGGGGGGTAGATATATTTCTCCCAGATTCAGGCTTTATGCCGACTTATACAACTAGGGAGGGAGTTGATGAAGCCCAGCTGAGGCTAGTGGGCTCATGGATGACTCATACCTCTAGGGAGAGGGCTGGGCGTCGTGCAGGCAGGGAGTTGATGAGACCAGCTGAAGCCTGTCAGTTCGTTTAAGGCCTCTATAAAAACTCCCAGATTCATTAGGTGTTTGCTCATGCCTGGAACCAGACCTGTGTGGACTGTCTAGGGAGAGTGAACCCCTGTGCGGTGAGAAAAAGCCTGTGTGGCTATTTGTTTGGACATTGACTAAACCAGGGACTTAGGGACTGGGACAGCACCAGGCTGATCCCAGTTGTTAGTTAGGAAACCTGCATGTTTAGTCAGAGGTCAAGCTGACCAGGATTTATTTTGTTTATGTTTCTTTTTGGCTTTGCTGTGTTTTTGTCACTGTACATAGAGAAATAAACCGCACCTTTTTGATTTTGAAAACCACAACCTCCGTCTGCTGGCCCTTTTTTTGTGTGGGGAGCCCAACCAGGGGGTCACACACACCCGCTACCGAGTTAACCCCCTCACAATATATATATATATATATATATATATATATATATATATATATATATATATATATATATATATAACGTTCATATCTGCTTCTTAACCACTTCCATACTATACTGGGCACTTATACACCTTCCTGCCCAGACCAATTTTCAGCTTTCTGCGCTGTTGCACTTTGAATGACAATTGCGCGGTCATGCTACACTGTACCCAAACTAAATTTTTATCATTTTGTTCCCACAAATAGAGCTTTCTTTTGGTGGTATTTGATCATCTCTGCGATTTTTATTTTCTGCTAAAAAATAAAAAAAAGACCGAAAATTTTGAAAAAAATAAGTTTATTTTGTTTGTTACAAAACTTTGTAAAGAAGTTAGTTTTCTCCTTCACTGATGGGCACTGATGGGGCTGCACTGACGGGCATGGATAAGGCGGCACGGATGGGCACCAATGAGGCGGCACAGATGGGCACCAATGAGGCGGCACAGATGGGCACCGATCGGCGGCACGGGTGGGCACCGATCGGCGCCACGGGTGGGCACCGATCGGCGCCACGGGTGGGCACCGATCGGCGCCACGGGTGGGCACCGATCGGCGCCACGGGTGGGCACAGATCGGCGCCACGGGTGGGCACAGATGGGCACGGATAGGCGGCATGGATGGGCACTGATAGGCAGCATGGATGGGCACTGATAGGCGGCATGGATGGGCACTGATAGGCGGCATGGATGGGCACTGATAGGCGGCATGGATGGGCACTGATAGGCGGCATGGATGGGCACTGATAGGCGGCACGGATGGGCACTGATTGGCGGCACGGATGGGCACTGATTGGCATCCATTTAGCATATAATTAGCATCCCTGGTGGTCTAGTGTGCAATACCTATAGGTGGGCTTCCCTGGTGGTCTAGTGGCATCCCTGGTGGTCCGGCTTTTCCTGTTTACATCGTGATCAGCCGTGATTGGATACGGCTGATCACATGGTAAAGAGTCTCCGTCGGAGACTCTTTACCTAGATCGGTGTTGCGGGGTGTCAGACTGACATCCCGCAGCAACGATCGCCGCGATGCGCGCCCCCGGGGGCGCGCAGCGGCTCAAAATCCTGAGGACGTCATATGACGTCCAGTCAGGATTTTGAAACCACTTTGCCGCCGTCAATCTGTTATAGGGCGGGCGGCAAGTGGTTAAAGGACTCTCATTTATGTATGTATGGCAAAGGCACTCGGTTTCTATAGTATGTAAAATTTGCTAGTAGCTTTGCAGTGAGTTTTTCAACGTTTTTGCAATAGAGTTTTTAGCGTTTTAGTTTTTATAGTTTTTAATCAATGGGATCAAAAAATGTTTAAAAACAAATGCAGGTGAACCGCGTTTTTGAGCGTTTGACGTTAGAGCGTTTTTACCGCAGAAAAACTCCTCTCAGAACTCACTAGTTTCGTTTTTTTTTTTTTTTTTTTTTACAGCCAAAAAACGCCCCAGCTAAAAAAAACAGTTGATAACGCCTATGTGTGCATGGACACAGGATAACACGCTGGAGAGTTTATTGACTGTAGAAAAAAACATCTGAAGCCAAAAACAGAAGCTGTAAAAACATCCAAAAACGTCCAGTGTGCATTAGGCCTAAAGAGGGGAGTAAATCAGGGCTTGACAAATTTGCTTGGAATCTAGGAGCCAGCTAAAAAAAGTTAGGAGCCAGGAACGCGCCCTGTCCCGTCGAGCTCGCGCGCAGAAGCGAACGCATACGTGAGTAGCGCCCGCATATGAAAGCAGTGTTCAAACCACACATGAGGTATCGCCGCGATCGGTTGAGCGAGAGCAATAATTCTAGCCCTAGACCTCCTCTGTAACTCAAAACATGCAACCTGTAGAATTTTTTAAACGTCGCCTATAGAGATTTTAAAGGGTAAAAGTTAGTCGCCATTCCACGAGCGGACGCAATTTTGAAGCGTGACATGTTGGGTATCAATTTACTCAGCGTAACATTATCTTTCACAATATAAAAAAAAATTGGGCTAACTTTACTGTTGTCTTATTTTTTTTTTTTTTTTTAAAAGTGTATTTTTTCCCAAAAAAGTGCGCTTGTAAAACCGCTGCGCAAATACGGTGCGACAGAAAGTATTGCAACGACCGCCATTTTATTCTCTAGGGTGTTAGAATAAAATATATATATAATGTTTGGGGGTTCTAATTAGAGGGAAGGAGATGGCAGGGAAAACAGACAGGGAAACTCCATTAGCATTTGCTGGTTGTCATACCAACTGCCACCACAATATGGCGCTAGTTCACAGAAGGAAGCATAGGCCTGCAGAAGGCCGCAAAGCCGCGGCCTCAATTACCGGCCGGCGCGATCCCGCGGCGCGGGGGGGCACGGGACACAGGATACCCCAGCTGTGCTGCGCCAGGTCGCTAATTTTAGTCGCAATGGCGACCTGGCGCCCGGGGTTTGTCGAGCCCTGGAGTAAATTATCCTCTTTCAGATTACATGGTTCATCTTTTCACAGTCACATTAACAGCTTGCCGACCCACCGCACGCCGATGTACATCGGCAGAATGGCACGGCTGGGCATATTGGCGTATAGGTACGTCCCCTTTAATATGCACAGCCGTGAGCGGCACGCTCGGGTACTCCTTGACCTCGGGACCCGATCGCTGCCAGTGTCCCGCGATCGGGTCACAGAGCTGAAGAACGGGGAGAGGTAAGTGTAAGCAAACCTCTCCCCGTGCTTCCTAGTGAGCCTGTCACTGATCGTCTGTTCCCTGTCATAGGGAACGACGATCAGTGACATCACACGCCAAGCCACGCCCCCCTACAGTAAGAATCACACATTAGGTCACACTTAACCCCTTTAGCGCCCCCTACAGGTTAACCCCTAAACTGCCAGTGTCATTTTCACAGTAATCAGTGCATTTTTATAGCACTGGTCGCTGTAAAAATGACAATGGTCCCAAAATAGTGTCAAAAGTGTCTGATGTGTCCGCCATAATGTCGCAGTCTCGATAAAAATCGCTGATCGCCACCATTACTAGTAAAAAAAATTTTTTATAAAAATTCCATAAAAACTATCCCCGATACGTATCGGCCTAAACCGAGGAAAAAAAAAAATAGGATTTTTGTACTCACCGTAAAATCTGTTTCTCTGACGTCCATGGACTGACACTGTTTACGTGTGGGTATATGTCCCTGCTTGCAGGAGAAGACCTAGGCAGAATGTTAGATGCATTCTAGAACAAAACCAGAGGTGAACAGCCCCGCCCAGGGGGCGGTCCCTCTGGACATTACCCTCCCACTTGCACCTAGCAGCCTCAGTTCGTAACAAAGCAGTACAAACCTTAAAAAGAAGGGTGGGTGCGGTGTCAGTCCATTGACGTCAGAGAAACGGATTTTACGGCAAGTACAAAAATCCTATTTTCTCTAATCGTCCATGGACTGACACAGCTCTCATACTGTTTACGTGTGGGATGTCCCAAAGCAGTATAAGAAAAGGGTGGGAGCAAATAGTAAAGGAACAACCAAAACTTCACTCCAAACCAGCAGAGCTCAACGGAGGAGTTGCAACATTAAGCAGCAGCCTGCAACACTGCTGCCGAAGGAAGCATCCGAAGATGCAGCCACATCAACCTTATATAATTTTGAAAAGGCATGAAAAGACGACCAGTGCAACCGACGCTTGATGTCGGAAAGCCCAGGAAGCACCAATTGCCCTGGTGGCATGCGCCGTAACCGGAAAAGGAAGGGCCACCCCCTTAATGGCATAGGCCTGTATAACAGTCTGTCTGATCCATCCAGAAAAGGTGGCAGACAACACCGCTTGGCCCTGTTTCGGACCAGAGACAGACACAACTAGTGAGTCATATCACGTACCACATAAAATGTGTGAAGCGCAAACCCTCTGGAATGCAATGGGTGAGGACACAAGGACGGGAGGACAATGTCCACATGTAGGTGAAAAGCCGAGACCACCCTTTGCAAAAGGAAGGTCGCGGACGCAACACCGCATTATCCTTATGGATGACCAAGTAAGGCGGTTTGCAAGACAATGCCGCCAACTCAGACAGCCGTCTGAAGAAGCAATGGCCACTAAGAAGGCCACCTCCTGAGACAAGGTCAAGAGGAGAATATCTCTATTTTCAAAATGAGGTTCCTGGAGAACCGAGAGCACCAAATTCAAATCCAGAGGAGGTTTAACAGGAGGGAGCACATGGCGAACCCCCTGCACAAGGGTGCTACCAAGGAATGACCCACTAGCGGTTGCTGAAGGAAGACGGCCAAGGCCGAAAACTGACCCCTAATGGCACTCAAAGCAAGCATTTGGGTCACACCACGCTGCAAGGACCGCAGGATACTTGGAGACGGAATACGTCCGTGGACGCTAGTCCAGCTCTTCGCACATAGCGATGTAAGCTTCCCAGGTACGGTGATATATTTTTCAAGCGGAAGACTTCCGTGCCCTGAACATGGTCGAAATGACCGAATCCGAGAGACCTCGGACTCTCAGCACCTGGCTTCCAATAGCTATGCCGTTAAGCCAGAGACTGTAAAACAGGATGAAAAATAGGACCCTGAAACAGAAGATCCTTCCTTATTGGCAACCGCCAAGGAACGTCCGCGATGAGACGTACCAGATCAGCGTACCAATGACGCCGAGACCCACCCGGCGCAAAGAGGATCACTGGAATCCCCTCGGCCACAACCCTGCGCAGCAGGCGAGAAAGCAGCTGCAGCCGAGGATAATGGATATCAGGTGATAATGACCCCATGGGGCCACCAACGGATCCGAGGCATCCGCCCAAGGATCCCTGGACCTGGCCACAAGCCTTGACACCTTACGATTGAGTCGCGAGGCCCTCAGGTCCACATCCGGCATGCCCACCCGCCGGCACAGATTTTGAAAAACCTCCAGGTGTAAGGACCACCTCTTCCTGGTCCAGCGTCTGACGACTCCGATAGTCCGCCTGCCAATTGTCTATGCTTGAATGTAGATGGCCGATAGAGACCACGTGGGGAGGCATAGTCTGATTGACTGTATTTCCAGAACATTGATTAACGGGCTTCGTCCAGAGTCCAAAGCCCTGGGGCTGACAGGACTCCCCAGACTCCACCCCAGCCTGTCAGGCTGGAGTCCGTCATGAACACCTCCCACTGGATGGGATGGAACGACTTCCCGGACCGAAGAGCCGGGGACCCCAACCCCATGCCAGGGACGCCCTGAGTGGGTGACTCATCTGGATCTGAAGATCCAAGGACAACAGGGATTTGTCCCAAGTGGACATGATTTCTTACTGTAATGCCGTGTGCGTGATTGGGCATACGGAACAGCCTTGAACGAGGCCCTCATGAGTCCCAGGACTCTCATGCAAAAAACGGGTTGACGACCATTTCCGAGACGTCAGGACCTGCACTACAGGCTGAAAAGTCAGTAACTTCTCCAGGGTTAGGAATACCTACGCCTCCATGGAGTCCAGGATCAGACCGAGATGCTCCAAATGCTGAGTCGGGACCAGGACCAACTTTTAATGTTCGGGAGCCACCCGAAGTCAATAAGGGTCTGACTGACAATAGTCACACTTCTTCTAATTTTGAGCCATTGTCTGCTCTTAGAAGAAGATCGCCCAGATAGCCCACGATAGCAATGCCTCGCTGTCTCAGCAAAGCTAGAACTGGAGCAAGCACCTTGGTAAAAAACCTTTGGTGCCGAGGCTAGACCGAAGGGAAGAGCCGCAAATTGATAGTGGACTTCGCCGATCGCAAAGCGCAGCAACTACTGGTGACTTGCGCAGATCGGAACATGCAAGTAGGCGTCCTTGATGTCCAAGGATGCCAGAACAAACCCCTTAATGGAGTGCGGAACTTTTGCCCCATTACCAAGGCATTCAGGCCTTAAGGCCCAGGATTGGCCGAACCCCGTCCCTCTTTTGGGACTACAAACAGATTCGAGCAGAAAACCTGAAAACTCTCCTGTGACGGAACCGGCACACAATCACTTCGGACCTGATCATCCTGTACGGCCCCCAAGAGGGCCGCCCGACGGGCAGGAAGGAGAGGGAGAATTGAGGGAAAGAATCTGTCTGGGGTCAGGAACGGGACTCTATCCTGTATCTTGAGGTGACCACCTCGCACACCCTCCGATCAAAGACCCGGGAGGTCCACTGAACCGTGAACCAGCAAGGACATCTCCCCTGCCCCAGAGTCGGGCCGGGGCAAGACTTCATGCGGCGGCGGCTTGGGAGCTAGCTTGGTAGGCTTACGCACCCAGGGCCCAGGGACGCTTATGTCTCCCAGCCGCACTTTTCTCAGTCTGGGCGGGCTTACCCATTTATTCTGACTGACGAAAAACTCCTTTGTCTTTGCCTATGGTGGGGCTCTTCTTCCGTAACAGACTGAGGAAGGAAGGTGCTCTTACCCCCTGTGACATCCACAATAATGTCATCCAGGGCGGCCCAAATAGTCTACCGCCCTTAAAGGGCAAGGTCAGCCAGGAGCTATTTGGAAGCTAGGTCGGCCGACCAGCATTTCAGCCAGATAAAGCGATGCAGCACCACAGCATAGATAGAGGCCCCAGATATTAAAGGGGCCACATCCACAGAGACTAAACCCCGCCGCAAGTTGGTGAGCCAGGGAAATGGTCTCAGGAGGGAAATTATGCACCTGTACTGTCTGGTGCAAAATCTTTGCTCAACCTGTGAGTGTCTGGAGACACAAGTATCGCCACCACTATAGGGCATAAGGCAGACCCCAATAAGGTTAACCTAGTTCTACTCACCACTTCTGACCTCCTGTCAGTGGGATCCTTAAATGCAGGAGTCCCTTCCATTGGGAGCGTAGTAGCCTTATTCAAACGGGTGACCGGGGGGTCGACCACTGGGGGGAGAGCCCACTTCTTAACCAGGTCCTCCTCAAGGGGTACCTCATGGCTAGGCGCCGCGGGTCGTCAGTCTTCTGCAGCTTATCCCAGACTTGGTCAATGAATGTATCAAAAAAAAAAAAGGCACATATGGAAAAACCTTTTTTGAATATACGGCTTTAAAGAAACCAAAGGAGACAGCCTCCATCTGAGGTTCCTCAGCCTCAACATTCAGCTTGACAGTGTCCTTCACAGCATCAATGAGTTCACTTACAAGCACCCTGTCAGTTATTCAGAACTGGGGTCTTCCTCACAGGGAATATCCTGTTCAAAAACATGAAAATCCTCAGAGCTAGGGTCCTGAGCAGCAGTAGCTAGGCCCATATCTGAGACAGAGCACTCCCCTACAGAAGAATGTGTGGGAAGGGGGCGCTTGCACTCTCACACCGCTTCCATCCTGACAAGGATGATTCCAGGACTGCCGACAACTAGTCGCTAGGGACCGCAGGTGCAGGAGCACTGCCAGTTGCCTCAGACAGTGTGGAGAAGCAGGTGAACCAGACTCCATACTGCCACCCTCTAAAACCCTTTACACCTATTACAGTGAATAGTACAGTCCACCCACTGGCTGCGCTGAGGCTGAAGTCCGGCCGCGGCCATGACGTCACTGCGGGGCTCCCTCCTCCTCCCTCCTTTGGCCGCCGGGCTAATAGGAGAGAGGAGCGGGCCTCGCGCATGCGCAGTAGGGTTCCCGGCGTGTAGCCGAAGGCTACACTGCCGGGTTCCCTTACCCGCAATGGCGATGGAAGCACCCAACAGCTGATGGGAAACATCAGCTGCGGTGCCGACATCGAGGGACTGCAGGACAGGCAAGTCTCCAATTATTAAAAGCCAGTAGCTGCAGTATGTGTAGCTGCTGGCTTTTAATTTTTTTTTCTCCCGTCACAGGCCGGAACACCCCTTTAAGTGGTTAAGGTATAATTCAAACGATAATCCAAAAAATAATAAAAAAAAAATTAAACAAAATTCAGTAATCATAGTACCTTAACCTCCCTGGCGGTATGATTATGTCAGATTTTAGGTGCTGAAAGTGGTACCATTATTTTGCATGGAAATTTTGAGTTTTATATCGTAGACCTGCAATTCTTAGTAATAACTCACTTAAATCTGTCCAAACAAGAGAGTCTAGTAGACATCCCGGGTATGATAAAGCTTGAAACACAAAATCATCAATAATATAATAAATAACTATAAAAAATAATAATAAAAATTATTCAATAATGTAATCAATTAAGTCAAAAACACTGAAATTTGCTCAGTTGCAGAATTGTCGCTGTCATTACTTTCAGTGTTTGATGACGAATTTCCTCACAAATCGCTATCGCTCAATTCTGCAAGTGATTCTAATTTATTATCGCTGTTTTCTAGCTGGTCTAAAAGCACTTTTGACGTAAAGGGACACTTTTTGGTTGCTATGGACAATCTCAAGTTTCCAGGCAGAAAAAAACTATTTATAATATAAAAGTGCATGCAGGGCACTGGACAGACCACTACAGACAAAGGGGATGTGTTATTATTTTATACAGTACTGTAATCTGTAGGATTACAGTGTACTGTATGTATTGTGCGTTTTAAATTTTTTGAATTTGGCGCCGTGCTCGGTCCCCGTGCGTCGCAACGCTCGCAGGGAACGGCACTCGGCACTGTGAATCGAGTGAGATGACAGCTCGCAGACACAGCGGGGAGACATCGCAGGATCCAGGGGATAAGTTAAGTAACTTTCCCTGGATACTGCGATGCGATCCCGAGTCTGGCTCAGGGTTAGCGATTTTGGTAGTAAAAACTCACCCCGAGCCAGACTCGGGAATACCGCCAGGGAGGTTAAAAGGAGAAATCCAGCCTGAGCTTTTTAGGCTGGGCTTCTCCACTGGGTCACAGGAGTGCAATTCGTTTTTGTACTCCTGTGACCAGTTTTCAGCGGAGAGCGGTCTGAAGTCCGCTCTCCGCTGACGTCACTAAAATCAGTCGGGGCAGCGCGTCATCCCGACTTCCAAGTCTGGATCCACCAGCTGCCTTGATTGATGGCCGTCTCAGCGAGCCACTGAGACGGCCGCTTCCCGCCCCTTCACTGCTCAGCGCTCCAATGAGCGTGGAGAAGTAGAGCAAAAGGGGAGGAGTGAGAACCGAGCCATCGCGGTGTTCGGTGGCTCTGTTCTCAGTGCAGAGACACCAGGGGACAGATGCAGCATCGGACTGATGCTGCATCCACCGAGGCAATTATGAATAGGTTTTTTTTTTTTAAATAACCCATACTTCTCTTTTAATGTTTCCCCAAACAATCCAAAATGGCATTTAGGCTGTCTGAAATGCAAAGTTACAGCAAAGAGATAACAGTAATTAAATTTCCCAAAGTTTCAGCTTTCCAAGGACTGGGATTCTCAATGATGATTCTGCAAGTCATTACTGAAACTAAGTAACTTTGTGAATACACAAACTATGACAATTATTTGTTAAACACTAACAGATTAATCTGTTATCGCATAGCAAGACCTGCAAAACAGTGCAAAGAGATGCAAATGTCAGGGAAACCCACCCTATATACTCACAAACCATTTCATTGTTTCATTAGACAAGTTTTTTTACATTTTGTTTAAGAAAAGGAGCGGGGGCTCACAAAGGTGATCTTTGCTTTTAGCCCACTTATGTCTCAAACAGTCCTGAACAAGCTGAAAGCAGATTGCAAATTATGAAATAACTATATATGTGCAGGTAAGTCCCCTTTCACACGGGACGGATCCGTGATGATCCGCCACGTGAACCTCCGCTTGCTCAGCAGGGATCGCTCAATTGATCCCTGCTGAGCCGGCGGATGACAGGGCGGTCCCCGCACACTGTGCAGGGACCGCCCTGTCAGATCTCCGCTCTCCCCTATGGGGGGATCGGATGAACACAGACCGCCTGTCCGTGTTCATCCGATCCGATCCGCTCTGCAGACGGATAGAAAAATAGGAATTTTTCTATCCAGAAAAACGGAGCATTGCGGACACGGATGAGATCGGGTGTCAGCGGATGTTTCACCCGCTGACACCCGCGATCTCATAGGGACCAATGTATGTCCCTTTTTCATCCGTAAACGTGTGAAAGGGGCCTAAAGCTATCAGACTCTCTGCAGATCAGTGAGAGAATGTTTCTGGCAGCACAAGGCACAGACTGAAATAGACAAGTTCATGTACATTGATAAGCACAGTGGTGTAGTGGGTAGCACTCTCGCCTAGCAGTAAAAAGGGTCGCCGGTTCGAGTCACAACCACAACACTACCTGCCTCGAGTTTACATGCTCTCTCTGTGCCTGCATGTGTTTTCTCCGGGTACTCCGGTTTCCTCCCACACTCCAAAGACATGCTGGTAGGTTAATTGGCTTCTGTCTAAATTGGCCCTAGTATATGAATGTGAGTTAGGGACTTTCGATTGTAAGCTCCTTGATGGCGGAGAGTGATGTGAATGTACAATGTATATGTAATGCTGCGTAAATTGACAGCGCTATACAAGTACCTTGAATAATAATAATAATGACCAAATCTAACAATGGTGGGTGGTCCCAACCAGGGCTGGACTGGGACCAAAATTTGGCCCTGGACTTCATCCAGACCGGCCCACTTTAATTCAATAAAATGCTGCCCCCCAAAAAATCACGCCCACTAAAAGGCCCCTATAGCCATCATTGTATATCATGAGAGGGGAATGAGGGAGAGAGAGATGAGGGAAAGGGGGGGGGAGTGAGAGAGGGGGGTGAGTGTAAGAGAGAGGGAGTGAGTGTAAAAGAGAGGGGGTGAGTGTAGGACCCCTTACACACAGGCGTTTTTCAGGCCCTTTTGGGCTAAAAATAGCGCCTGTAAAGCCCCTGAAAAACGCCTCCGCTGCAGTCCCAGTGTGAAAGTCCTCCAAGCAGCATCTTTGGGGCTCCTGCCCATTGAAAAGAATGGCTGAGAGACAGAGGGGGAAGCTGAGAGACAATGGGGAGGGAGCCGAGAGACAATGGGGAGGGAGCCGAGAGACAATGGGGGGGGAGCCGAGAGACAATGGGGGGGGAGCCGAGAGACAATGGGGGGGGAGCCGAGAGACAATGGGGGGGGAGCCGAGAGACAATGGGGGGGGAGCCGAGAGACAGCTGAGAGACAGTGGAGGGGAGCTGAGAGACAGTGGAGGGGAGCTGAGAGACAGTGGAGGGGAGCTGAGAGACAGTGGAGGGGAGCTGAGAGACAGTGGAGGGGAGCTGAGAGACAGTGGAGGGGAGCTGAGAGACAGTGGAGGGGAGCTGAGAGACAGTGGAGGGGAGCTGAGAGACAGTGGAGGGGAGCTGAGAGACAGTGGAGGGGAGCTGAGAGACAGTGGAGGGGAGCTGAGAGACAGTGGAGGGGAGCTGAGAGACAGTGAAGGGGAGCTGAGAGACAGTGGAGGGGAGCTGAGAGACAGTGGAGGGGAGCTGAGAGACAGTGGAGGGGAGCTGAGAGACAGTGGAGGGGAGCTGAGAGACAGTGGAGGGGAGCCGAGAGACAGTGGAGGGGAGCCGAGAGACAGTGGAGGGGAGCCGAGAGACAGTGGAGGAGAGCCGAGAGACCGAGGGGGAGAGCCGAGAGACCGAGGGGGAGAGCCGAGAGACCGAGGGGGAGAGCCGAGAGACAGAGGGGGAGAGCCGAGAGACAGAGGAGGAGAGCCGAGAGACAGAGGAGGAGAGCCGAGAGACAGTGGAGGAGAGCAGAGAGACAGTGGAGGAGAGCAGAGAGACAGTGGAGGAGAGCAGAGAGACAGTGGAGGGGAGCAGAGAGACAGTGGAGGGGAGCAGAGAGACAGTGGAGGGGAGCAGAGAGACAGTGGAGGGGAGCAGAGAGACAGTGGAGGGGAGCAGAGAGACAGTGGAGGGGAGCAGAGAGACAGTGGAGGGGAGCAGAGAGACAGTGGAGGGGAGCAGAGAGACAGTGGAGGGGAGCAGAGAGACAGTGGAGGGGAGCAGAGAGACAGTGGAGGGGAGCAGAGAGACAGTGGAGGGGAGCAGAGAGACAGTGGAGGGGAGCAGAGAGACAGTGGAGGGGAGCAGAGAGACAGTGGAGGGGAGCAGAGAGACAGAGGAGGGGAGCAGAGAGACTGAGGAGGGGAGCAGAGAGACTGAGGAGGGGAGCAGAGAGACAGAGGAGGGGAGCAGAGAGACAGAGGAGGGGAGCAGAGAGACAGAGGAGGAGAGCAGAGAGACAGAGGAGGGGAGCAGAGAGACAGAGGAGGGGAGCAGAGAGACAGAGGAGGGGAGCAGAGAGACAGAGGAGGGGAGAAGAGAGACAGAGGAGGGGAGCCGAGAGACAGAGGAGGAGAGCCGAGAGACAGAGGAGGAGAGCCGAGAGACAGAGGAGGAGAGCCGAGAGACAGAGGAGGAGAGCCGAGAGACAGAGGAGGAGAGCCGAGAGACAGAGGAGGAGAGCCGAGAGACCGAGGGGGAGAGCCGAGAGACCGAGGGGGAGAGCCGAGAGACCGAGGGGGAGAGCCGAGAGACAGAGGGGGAGAGCCGAGAGACAGAGGGGGAGAGCCGAGAGACAGAGGGGGAGAGCCGAGAGACAGAGGGGGAGAGCCGAGAGACAGAGGAGGAGAGCTGAGAGACAGAGGAGGGGTCTGAGAGACAGAGGAGGGGTCTGAGAGACAGAGGAGGGGTCTGAGAGACAGAGGAGGGGTCTGAGAGACAGAGGATGGGTCTGAGAGACAGAGGAGGGGTCTGAGAGACAGAGGGGGGTCTGAGAGATAGAGGGGAGATGAGAGACAGAGGAGGGGCTAAAAGAGGGGGGACTGAGAGACACGGGAACTGAGAGACAGAGGGAGGTCTAAGAGACAGGGGGTCCGAGAGACAGAGGGGGGGTCCGAGAGACAGAGGGGGGAGCTGAGAGACAGAGGGGGGACTGAGAGACAGAGGAGGGGTCTGAGAGACAGAGGAAGAAAGCTGAGAGACAGAGGAGGAGAGCTGAGAGACAGAGGGGAGCCGAGAGAGAGGAGGGGATAAAAGAGGGGGGGACTGAGAGACATGGGAACCGAGAGACAGAGGGGGGGTCCGAGAGACAGAGGGGGGGTCCGAGAGACAGAGGGGGGGTCCGAGAGACAGAGGGGGGGTCCGAGAGACAGAGGGGGGGTCCGAGAGACAGAGGGGGGAGCTGAGAGACAGAGGGGAGCTGAGAGACAGAGGGGAGCTGAGAGAGAGAAAGAGGAGGGGATAAAAGAGGGGGAGAGCTGAGAGACAGAGGGGGAGAGCTGAGAGACAGAGGGGGAGAGCTGAGAGACAGAGGGGGAGAGCTGAGAGACAGAGGGGGAGAGCTGAGAGACAGAGGGGGAGAGCTGAGAGACAGAGGGGGAGAGCTGAGAGACAGAGGGGGAGAGCTGAGAGACAGAGGGGGAGAGCTGAGAGACAGAGGGGGAGAGCTGAGAGACAGAGGGGGAGAGCTGAGAGACAGAGGGGGAGAGCTGAGAGACAGAGGGGGAGAGCTGAGAGACAGAGGGGGAGAGCTGAGAGACAGAGGGGGAGAGCTGAGAGACAGAGGGGGAGAGCTGAGAGACAGTGGAGGAGAGCAGAGAGACAGTGGAGGAGAGCAGAGAGACAGTGGAGGAGAGCAGAGAGACAGTGGAGGGGAGCAGAGAGACAGTGGAGGGGAGCAGAGAGACAGTGGAGGGGAGCAGAGAGACAGTGGAGGGGAGCAGAGAGACAGTGGAGGGGAGCAGAGAGACAGTGGAGGGGAGCAGAGAGACAGTGGAGGGGAGCAGAGAGACAGTGGAGGGGAGCAGAGAGACAGTGGAGGGGAGCAGAGAGACAGTGGAGGGGAGCAGAGAGACAGTGGAGGGGAGCAGAGAGACAGTGGAGGGGAGCAGAGAGACAGTGGAGGGGAGCAGAGAGACAGAGGAGGGGAGCAGAGAGACAGAGGAGGGGAGCAGAGAGACTGAGGAGGGGAGCAGAGAGACAGAGGAGGGGAGCAGAGAGACAGAGGAGGGGAGCAGAGAGACAGAGGAGGAGAGCAGAGAGACAGAGGAGGGGAGCAGAGAGACAGAGGAGGGGAGCAGAGAGACAGAGGAGGGGAGAAGAGAGACAGAGGAGGGGAGCCGAGAGACAGAGGAGGAGAGCCGAGAGACAGAGGAGGAGAGCCGAGAGACAGAGGAGGAGAGCCGAGAGACAGAGGAGGAGAGCCGAGAGACAGAGGAGGAGAGCCGAGAGACAGAGGGGGAGAGCCGAGAGACAGAGGGGGAGAGCCGAGAGACCGAGGGGGAGAGCCGAGAGACAGAGGGGGAGAGCCGAGAGACAGAGGGGGAGAGCCGAGAGACAGAGGGGGAGAGCCGAGAGACAGAGGGGGAGAGCCGAGAGACAGAGGAGGAGAGCTGAGAGACAGAGGAGGGGTCTGAGAGACAGAGGAGGGGTCTGAGAGACAGAGGATGGGTCTGAGAGACAGAGGAGGGGTCTGAGAGACAGAGGGGGGTCTGAGAGATAGAGGGGAGATGAGAGACAGAGGAGGGGCTAAAAGAGGGGGGACTGAGAGACACGGGAACTGAGAGACAGAGGGAGGTCTAAGAGACAGGGGGTCCGAGAGACAGAGGGGGGGTCCGAGAGACAGAGGGGGGAGCTGAGAGACAGAGGGGGGACTGAGAGACAGAGGAGGGGTCTGAGAGACAGAGGAAGAAATCTGAGAGACAGAGGAGGAGAGCTGAGAGACAGAGGGGGAGAGCTGAGAGACAGAGGGGGAGAGCTGAGAGACAGAGGGGGAGAGCTGAGAGACAGAGGGGGAGAGCTGAGAGACAGAGGGGGAGAGCTGAGAGACAGAGGGGGAGAGCTGAGAGACAGAGGGGGAGAGCTGAGAGACAGAGGGGGAGAGCTGAGAGACAGAGGGGGAGAGCTGAGAGACAGAGGGGGAGAGCTGAGAGACAGAGGGGGAGAGCTGAGAGACAGAGGGGGAGAGCTGAGAGACAGTGGAGGAGAGCAGAGAGACAGTGGAGGAGAGCAGAGAGACAGTGGAGGAGAGCCGAGAGACAGAGGAGGAGAGCTGAGAGACAGAGGAGGGGTCTGAGAGACAGAGGAGGGGTCTGAGAGACAGAGGATGGGTCTGAGAGACAGAGGAGGGGTCTGAGAGACAGAGGGGGGTCTGAGAGATAGAGGGGAGATGAGAGACAGAGGAGGGGCTAAAAGAGGGGGGACTGAGAGACACGGGAACTGAGAGACAGAGGGAGGTCTAAGAGACAGGGGGTCCGAGAGACAGAGGGGGGGTCCGAGAGACAGAGGGGGGAGCTGAGAGACAGAGGGGGGACTGAGAGACAGAGGAGGGGTCTGAGAGACAGAGGAAGAAATCTGAGAGACAGAGGAGGAGAGCTGAGAGACAGAGGGGGAGAGCTGAGAGACAGAGGGGGAGAGCTGAGAGACAGAGGGGGAGAGCTGAGAGACAGAGGGGGAGAGCTGAGAGACAGAGGGGGAGAGCTGAGAGACAGAGGGGGAGAGCTGAGAGACAGAGGGGGAGAGCTGAGAGACAGAGGGGGAGAGCTGAGAGACAGAGGGGGAGAGCTGAGAGACAGAGGGGGAGAGCTGAGAGACAGAGGGGGAGAGCTGAGAGACAGAGGGGGAGAGCTGAGAGACAGAGGGGGAGAGCTGAGAGACAGTGGAGGAGAGCAGAGAGACAGTGGAGGAGAGCAGAGAGACAGTGGAGGAGAGCAGAGAGACAGTGGAGGGGAGCAGAGAGACAGTGGAGGAGAGCAGAGAGACAGTGGAGGGGAGCAGAGAGACAGTGGAGGGGAGCAGAGAGACAGAGGAGGGGAGCAGAGAGACAGTGGAGGAGAGCCGAGAGACAGAGGAGGAGAGCCGAGAGACAGAGGAGGAGAGCCGAGAGACAGAGGAGGAGAGCCGAGAGACAGAGGAGGAGAGCCGAGAGACAGAGGGGGAGAGCCGAGAGACCGAGGGGGAGAGCCGAGAGACCGAGGGGGAGAGCCGAGAGACCGAGGGGGAGAGCCGAGAGACAGAGGGGGAGAGCCGAGAGACAGAGGGGGAGAGCCGAGAGACAGAGGGGGAGAGCCGAGAGACAGAGGGGGAGAGCCGAGAGACAGAGGGGGAGAGCCGAGAGACAGAGGAGGAGAGCTGAGAGACAGAGGAGGGGTCTGAGAGACAGAGGAGGGGTCTGAGAGACAGAGGATGGGTCTGAGAGACAGAGGAGGGGTCTGAGAGACAGAGGGGGGTCTGAGAGATAGAGGGGAGATGAGAGACAGAGGAGGGGCTAAAAGAGGGGGGACTGAGAGACACGGGAACTGAGAGACAGAGGGAGGTCTAAGAGACAGGGGGTCCGAGAGACAGAGGGGGGGTCCGAGAGACAGAGGGGGGAGCTGAGAGACAGAGGGGGGACTGAGAGACAGAGGAGGGGTCTGAGAGACAGAGGAAGAAATCTGAGAGACAGAGGAGGAGAGCTGAGAGACAGAGGGGAGCCGAGAGAGAGGAGGGGATAAAAGAGGGGGGGACTGAGAGACATGGGAACCGAGAGACAGAGGGGGGGTCCGAGAGACAGAGGGGGGGTCCGAGAGACAGAGGGGGGGTCCGAGAGACAGAGGGGGGGTCCGAGAGACAGAGGGGGGGTCCGAGAGACAGAGGGGGGGTCCGAGAGACAGAGGGGAGCTGAGAGACAGAGGGGAGCTGAGAGAGAGAAAGAGGAGGGGATAAAAGAGGGGGAGAGCTGAGAGACAGAGGGGGAGAGCTGAGAGACAGAGGGGGAGAGCTGAGAGACAGAGGGGGAGAGCTGAGAGACAGAGGGGGAGAGCTGAGAGACAGAGGGGGAGAGCTGAGAGACAGAGGGGGAGAGCTGAGAGACAGAGGGGGAGAGCTGAGAGACAGAGGGGGAGAGCTGAGAGACAGAGGGGGAGAGCTGAGAGACAGAGGGGGAGAGCTGAGAGACAGAGGGGGAGAGCTGAGAGACAGAGGGGGAGAGCTGAGAGACAGAGGGGGAGAGCTGAGAGACAGAGGGGGAGAGCTGAGAGACAGAGGGGGAGAGCTGAGAGACAGAGGGGGAGAGCTGAGAGACAGAGGGGGAGAGCTGAGAGACAGAGGGGGAGAGCTGAGAGACAGAGGGGGAGAGCTGAGAGACAGAGGGGGAGAGCTGAGAGACAGAGGGGGAGAGCTGAGAGACAGAGGGGGAGAGCTGAGAGACAGAGGGGGAGAGCTGAGAGACAGAGGGGGAGAGCTGAGAGACAGAGGGGGAGAGCTAAGAGACAGAGGGGGAGAGCTAAGAGACAGTGGAGGAGAGCAGAGAGACAGTGGAGGAGAGCAGAGAGACAGTGGAGGAGAGCAGAGAGACTGGAGGAGAGCAGAGAGACAGTGGAGGGGAGCAGAGAGACAGTGGAGGGGAGCAGAGAGACAGTGGAGGGGAGCAGAGAGACAGAGAGACAGAGGAGGAGAGCAGAGAGACAGAGGAGGAGAGCAGAGAGACAGAGGAGGGGAGCAGAGAGACAGAGGAGGGGAGCAGAGAGACAGAGGAGGGGAGCAGAGAGACAGAGGAGGGGAGCAGAGAGACAGAGGAGGGGAGCCGAGAGACAGAGGAGGGGAGCAGAGAGACAGAGGAGGGGAGCCGAGAGACAGAGGAGGAGAGCCGAGAGACAGAGGAGGAGAGCCGAGAGACAGAGGAGGAGAGCCGAGAGACAGAGGAGGAGAGCCGAGAGACAGAGGAGGAGAGCCGAGAGACAGAGGAGGAGAGACAGAGGAGGGGTTCTGAGAGACAGAGGAGGGGGTCTGAGAGACAGAGGAGGGGTCTGAGAGACAGAGGAGGGGTCTGAGAGACAGAGGAGGGGTCTGAGAGATAGTGGGGGGGCTGAGAGACAGCGGAGGGGGCTGAAAGAGGGGGGACTGAGAGACAGAGGGGGACTGAGAGACAGAGGGGGCAGAGAGACAGAGGGGAGGGCTGAGACAGACCACATAGCACTGTCCCTTTCTGCAGTCCCTCCTCTGCTCACCTCCCCGCTGTCTCAGTGTTCTGGCATGTTTGTGTAGGATGCCAGGTACCTGATGGCCATCAGCGGCAGCGCCGCGTCTCCCTCTTGATCCGGAGGGTGCTCACGCTGCTCTGCTCCTTACAGCGGCGCATGTTCTCTTCCTCCGGGCTCCCAGTCAGCCTGCCTTCCGGCCCAGCCCGCATGGTTCCTGGAGCAGAGAGGAGGTGGAGGAATCGAGGTTCTGGGAGCGCCGGGGTGGCCGTGCTCGCTACTGTCCGCCTCTTCGGTGCGCAGGGAGGGGGTGGAGCTCTTCTCCCTCGGAATTTTACATCCAACTGCCCTCCTCGATGGCCACCTTCCCCGAATCCCCTCCGCTGTTTGCTGCCACGCTCCCGCTGCCGCCTAACTGCATAAAAAAACGGGCCACAAATTATTTTTTTTGTGAGGGCTGCCGTTTGCTGCCACGCTCCCACTGCCGCAAAACTGCATAAAAAAATGGCCCACAAAAACTCCCGGTAGTCCCTATGGCCAGTCCATCCCTGGTCCCAACTGCCCATGAAAGTGATAGACTAGCAGTTGGGTTGCTAGCAGGTCAGCACGTGGGAGGTCAATTCTATAAAGGAAGCAGAATTGTAAGCTACAATATAATACATGTTTATTTTGGGTTTAAAGTGATTGTACAGAAATATATATTTTTAAAATAACAAACATGTTATACTTGCCTACTCCGTGCGTTGTGTTGCACAGAGCAGCCCTGGACAAGCCACTTGCAATGGGGGCATTTGTGCATGCTCTCTCCCAAGCCAGCTACATGTGTCCATAGACACACAGAACACGGCGTGACATATATTGCTTGTATCAAAAATTGGGCTCATGGCAAGTACGGGGGGCAGGGCCTGTCAGCTTCTAGGAATAACCCGCGTTTAGCCGCCTTTCGTTTATAGGTGTCTTGTTTTTGGCCATTAAAAAAAACGCTTCTAAAACGCAAACGAGGCAAAATGCCGCTAAACGCGGCATGTAAACACGGCAAAACGGACGTTTTAAACGTGAGTTACTATCTGTCAAGTTAAATCGTTCAGGAGAGGTTGTAAAAACGTCCCATCTACATGAAGCCTTAGAGAACCGTGACATGCTGTTTTGAAAATCGGGAAGGGAAAAAGATCGCGATTTCGAGTCTTCACGATTAATCGTGCAGCTCTAGCCTATACACAAGCTTATTTTTGGCAAAGAAATGTTGTGTACCTTTTCTGCAGATGAAGTTGCCCCAGCATGTGCAGATTAGATTTGCATTCAGGCATTTGTGGTAAATTACTGCTGTAAGAAAACCTATTAAATTTGAATGGACTGGCCACATGCCACTATGCAGGTTTTAACAAATGTGCCTTTTTCTCCCTTCAGCACACCACAAAGCACAAATGGTTTACAAAAGTCCATTGGGGTATGCCAAAATGTAAAAGTGTTGTGGTGTGCCTAAGGTACCAGTCGAAATGAAAAAACTGATAGGGGTTCTCAAAAAAAAAAAAAAGAAATGAACACTTTAATCTAACCACATACTGAGTAATGCAGAACCAGAATTAAGCAATTCAATCTCATAGAGGCGAGTGAGGAAAGAAACTGAGAAAGTGAGCTTGCATAATTATCTGCAACATACAAATAAAGGAATGGTATAGTCAATCACTGGCTTGGTCATACCATTGTATTAAAATAATTACAAGGTAGTGCAGCTTTATGTACCATAGAATGGGTGGAGTATACCTCTGTTCAGGACATTTTAAAATCAAATTACCACACAAAAACATATACACAATATTTTAAACTGCTGCCATTTTAAATCTGTCCAAAACTAAAATGCCTGCAATTTTACTTAAATGTATATGCATACTACCCTCGCCCTCTCCCCGATCTTATGATGCAGCAGGGAAAGTCCATTCATTCCAAGATCGGATGTTAAAAGCAATGAAATTATATTCATTATATCATCCGATGTAGTCATCCAATGTTCGTTCAAAAATCTACTAGTGTATGGCCAAGCCACGGGTTGCAGTAAAGAAATTCACAAGATTCCCCCATCAATACAGAGACAGTGTTGACAGGGGAATCCCTCCTGCTAAACAATTGTCTTCTCCTGGCGGGGGGATTATTAAGACAGTGATTATCGCTAGCGGCTATAGCAGCCATTTGTGATAATCGCAAGTGAATCCAGCAGGCTGGTTGTACCCAAGTTGATCAACAGATCAACCGACTTGGTACATGCAGCCTTGCCCATTAATTGTTCGAATCTCAGCTGGCTGCTGAACTGGCCGAGATTCGAACAGTGTATGGTTGGCCTTAGACTATAGCAGGTAGCCTGGATCTACAGGAGATCCCAAATGATATGAGAAGCCAGTGGGTTATTTAACCCAGGAATCTATTACCTGAATATCAACACTGGGTGGACTAGTGGTTTGAAAACCTTTGGACCGTGCAGATTCCTGGGCTCACCATAGATAAAATAAACTGGTTAAGACCGCTGGACACAACCTTAAACACCTATGTAGTAGAGCTGCACGATTAATCGTTAAGAAATTAGATGAGATCGCGGTTCTTTCCCCCTCACGATCTTAAAGCGTTTTCCAGATTCTATGCAGAGTTCTCTGCTCAAGCCGACAGCTGTCAAAAAAAAAAAAAAAAGGCAGCCTGCCAAGTTTCACAACATTCCTCAGTTGCTGGGCCAACTATAAACATTGTAACGTTTTGTTCTTTAGCTCAAAAGGAATAAACTTCGGTCTATAAATGAGGGAAGTTTAACCACTTAAAGACTAAACCTTTTCCCGACACTTGTTGGTTTCAAGTTAAAATCATTATTTTTTGCTAGAAAATTACTTAGAACCCTCAAACACATTATATATACATTATATATGGGCGGCACAGTGGTGTAGGGGGTAGCACTTTCGCCTAGCAGTAAAAAGGGTCACTGGTTTGAATCCCAACCACGACACTACCTGCCTGGAGTTTACATGTTCTCCCTGTGCCTGCGTGGGTTTCCTTCTGGTACTCCGGTTTCCTCCCACACTCCAAAGACATGCTGGAAGGTTAATTGGCTTCTGTCTAAAATTGGCCTTAGTATATGAATGAGTTAGGGACCTTAGATTGTAGGCTCCTTGAGGGTAGGGACCGGTGTGAACGTACAATGTATATGTAAAAAAGCGCTGCGTAAATTGACGACGCTATATGTACTAATAATAATTTATTACATGGCTTGACAAATTTGCTTGTAATCTAGGAGCCAGCTAAAAAAGTTAGGAGCCAAGAACGCGCCCCGTCCCGCCGAGCTCGCGTGCAGAAGCGAACGCATACGTGATTAGCGCCCGCATATGAAAGCGGTGTTCCAACCACATGTGAGGTATCGCCGCGATTGGTAGAGCGAGAGCAATAATTCTAGCGCTAGACCTCCTCTAACTCCAAACATGCAACCTGTAGAATTTTTTAAACTTCGCCTATGGAGATTTTAAAGGGTAAAAGTTTGTCGCCATTACACGAGCAGGCGCGATTTTGAAGCGTGACAAGTTGGGTATCAATTTACTTGGCGTAACATTATCTTTCACAATATAAAAAAAAAATTGGGCTTACTTTACTGTTGTCTTATTTTTTTATTTAAAAAAAAGTGTATTTTTTCCCCAAAAAGTGCACTTGTAAGACCTCTGCGCAAATACGGTGTGACAGAAAGTATTGCAATGACCACCATTTTATTCTCTAGGGCAGGGATATGCAATTAGCGGACCTCCAGCTGTTGACAAACTACAAGTCCCATCATGCCTCTGCCTCTGGTTGTCATGCTTGATGCTGTCAGAGTCTCGCTATGCCTCATGGGACTTGTAGTTTGGCAACAGCTGGAGGTCCGCTAATTGCATATCCCTGCTCTAGGGTGTTAGAATAAAAAATATATATAATGTTTGGGGGTTCTAATAAGAGGGAAGGAGATGGCAGTGAAAAGAGACAGGGGAAGATCCATTAGCATTGCTGGTTGTCTTGTCATACCAACGGCCACCACAAGATGGCGCCAGATCCCAGAAGGAAGCATAGGCCTCAATTACCGGCCGGCGCGGCGCAGCGCGGCCTGACATGATCGCACGGCGGGGGGGCACGGAGACACAGAATACCCCAGCTGTGCCGCGCCAGGTCACTAATAATGGCGACCGGGGTTTGTCTAACCCGGATTTATATATATATATATATATATATATATATATATATATTACACACACATATATATATATATATATATATATATATATATATATATATATATATATACACACAGTGCCTTGCGAAAGTATTCGGCCCCCTTGAACTTTTCATCCTTTTGCCACATTTCAGGCTTCAAACATAAAGATATAAAATTTTAATTTTTTGTGAAGAATCACCAACAAGTGGGACACAATTGTGAAGTGGAACGAAACCTATTGGATATTTTAAACTTTTTTAGCAAATAAAAAACTGAAAAGTGGTGCGTGCAAAATTATTCGGCCCCTTTACTTTCAGTGCAGCAAACTCACTCCAGAAGTTCAGCGAGGATCTCTTAATGATCCAATGTTGTCCTAAATGACTGATGGTGATAAATATAATCCACCTGTGTGTAATCAAGTCTCTGTATGAATGCACCTGCTCTGTGATAGTCTCAGGGTTCTGTTGAAAGCGCAGAGAGCATCATGAAGACCAAGGAACACACCAGGCAGGTCCGTAATACTGTTGTGGAGAAGTTTAAAGCCGGATTTGGATACAAAAAGATTTCCCAAGCTTTAAACATCCCAAGGAGCACTGTGCAAGCGATCATTTTGAAATGGAAGGAGTATCAGACCACTGCAAATCTACCAAGACCTGGCTGTCCCTCTAAACTTTCAGCTCAGACAAGGAGAAGACTGATCAGAGATGCAGCCAAGAGGCCCATGATCACTCTGGATGAACTGCAGAGAACTACAGCTGAGGTGGGAGAGTCTGTCCACAGGACAACAATCAGTCGTACACTGCACAAATCTGCCCTTTATGGAAGAGTGGCAAGAAGAAAGCCATTTCTCAAAGATATCCATAAAAAGTCTTGTCTAAAGTTTGCCACAAGCCACCTGGGAGACACACCAAACATGTGGAAGAAGGTGCTCTGGTCCGATGAAACCAAAATCGAACTTTTTGGCCACAATGCAAAACGATATGTTTGGCGTGAAAGCAACACAGCTCATCATCCTCAACACACTATCCCCACTGTCAAACATGGTGGTGGCAGCATCATGGTTTGGGCCTGCTTTTCTTCAGCAGGGACAGGGAAGATGGTTAAAATTGAGGGGAAGATGGATGCAGCCAAATACAGGACCATTCTGGATGAAAACCTGTTGGAGTCTGCAAAAGACCTGAGACTGGGACTGAGATTTATCTTCCAACAAGACAATGATCCCAAACATACAGCAAAATCTACAAAGGAATAGTTCACAAATAAACGTATCCAGGTGTTAGAATGGCCAAGTCAAAGTCCAGACCTGAATCCAATCGAGAATCTCTGGAAAGAGCTGAAAACTGCTGTTCACAAACGCTCTCCATCCAACCTCACTGAGCTCGAGCTGTTTTGCAAGGAAGAATGGGCAAGAATTTCAGTCTCTCGATGTGCAAAACTGATAGAGACATACCCCAAGCGACTTGCAGCTGTAATCGCAGCAAAAGGTGGCTCTACAAAGTATTAACGCAAGGGGGCCGAATAATTTTGCACGCCCCACTTTTCATTTTTTTCTTAGTTAAAAAAGTTTCAAAAATCCAATAGATTTCGTTCCACTTCACAATTGTGTCCAACTTGTTGGTGATTCTTCACAAAAAATTAAAATTTTATATCTTTATGTTTGAAGCCTGAAATGTGGCAAAAGGATGAAAAGTTCAAGGGGGCCGAATACTTTTGCAAGGCACTGTATATATATACACATATACATACACACACACACACACACATTTTTTTTTAACAGAGACCCTAGAAAATAAAATGGTGGTTGTTGCAATATTTTAGGTCACACTGTATTTGCGCAGCTGTCTTTCAAATGCAGTTTTTTGGGAAAACAAAATACACTTTAATGAAAAAAATAAACAGTAAAGTCAGCCCAATTTTTTTGTATAATGTGAAAGATTATGTTACGCCGGGAGAATTGCGATCTTTATTCTAAATGTAGTTATAAAGAAAAATTTGCGCTAGGTGCAAATTATTAAAGTGCAATAAATGAATAAATCCCTAAGGGCTCTTTCACACGGAGGTCCGTTCAGGTCCGCCTGTCAGTTTTTTAGGCGGACCTGAAATGGATCCTCCATGCACCCCTATGGAAGCACGGATGTCAGCAGAGACATGTCCGCTGACACCCGCTCCGCCAAAGTGTGACGGAGGAAAACCCTATTTTTCCTTCCGTCGGCGGAGCGGATCGGATGACAACGGACTCTACGGTCCGTCATCATCCGATTCCCCATAGGGGAGAGCGGCGCTCTGACAGGGTGGTCCCTGCACAGTGTGCGGGGACCTCCCAGTCATCCGTCGGCTCAGCGGGGATCAACGGAGCGATCCCCGCTGAGCAAGCGGAGCTTCACGGGGCGGATCTTCACGGATCCGCCCCGTGTGAAAGGACCCTTAAGGAAAACCTGCTGCTAAACACCAAAAAAAAACCTTGATATAAGGTACAACAAATATAAATATACAAAAAGGTGTAGCGCTGGATGAGCAAAACTGTGTATGGCTATACAGTGAAAAAAAATGGGAAAAAGTATCAAAAACATGAGTGAATACTACAAATAAACTATTTAAAGTTCATATGTGTCAGTAAAAAATATATGAAATCAACCAAGGTGAAGAATGAAGGCTTACCAGACAGCCTGCGACCACCCTTCTCAGGGGGGTCAAAACAGGCTCAGTAGAGTGATGTTTTACTCCATGGAAGGCAGAATGATTCTGCAGGAACGCTTCAGCCACAGTGGGAGAGTCTCCAGAGACGTTGATTGAACACCTGGCCAGAACTGGGAGTAGACACACTCTTGGCAGATCAGAGTGGATGTTCCTCAGTAAGTAGGATAAAATCCAAAAGAGAAAGAAAAACTTTCCATAGTGTAGCATTCATCCATAAAAAAGGGGGTTTATTTTTACAAAGTATGCAATACAGAACCTCAAAGAAACAAGTCCTGAGATATTAAAATGCTGGTTAAAAAACTCCTTGCAAGGAATAAGAGGTCTGTATTCTGTCAATCAAACGACCGTTCGAGCGTGCACGTGTCGCCCTACGTCGTTTCGTCAAATCTGACATCAGTGCCCCTGATGACGTCAGATTTGACGAAACGACGTAGGGCGACACGTGCACGCTCGAACGGTCGTTTGATTGACAGAATACGGACCTCTTATTCCTTGCAAGGAGTTTTTTAACCAGCATTTTAATATCTCAGGACTTGTTTTTTTTGGAGGTTCTGTATTGCATACTTTGTGAAAATAAACCCCTTTTTTATGGATGAACGCTACACTATGGAAAGTTTTTCTTTCTCTTTTGGATTTTATCCTACTTACTGAGGAACATCCACTTTGATCTGCAAAGAGTGTGTCTACTCCCAGTTCTGGCCAGGTGTTCAATCAACGTCTCTGGAGACTCTCCCACTGTGGATGAAGCGTTCCTGCAGAATCATTCTGCCTTCCATGGAGTAAAACATCACTCTACTGAGCCTGTTTTGACCCCCCTGAGAAGGGTGGTCGCAGGCTGTCTGGTAAGCCTTCATTCTTCACCTTGGTGGCGGGATCTTTACTAAGTGTTGGAGCATTTTGCCTACGATTTTCATCGGATACCTGCTAGAGCTGCACGATTCTGGCCAAAATAAGAATCACAATTTTTTTGCTTAGAATAAAGATCACGATTCTCACAGTGTAACATCTTCTTTCACATTATACAAAAAAATTGGGCTAATTTTACTGTTTATTTTTTATTTTTTTATTCTTTAAAGTGTATTTTTCCCCCAAAAAATTGTGTTTGAAAAACCACTGCGCAAATACAGTGTGACATAAAATATTGCAACAACCACCATTTTATTCTCTAGGGTCTCTGCTAAAAAAATATGTTGGAAGGCCAGCATGGTGGCCTGAATTTATGGGAGGAGCCCGGCGGCTATATAGCCAGCCCACTCTTCCACAAACCTTGTCGGTATTCCTGTGTGCACCACGTGGTTTCCGGAGCAACGTCACCCACCCTCCCATCCCCTATTAACGCATCCTCAGGAAACTATTTCTCTCCACAATATCTACCACTAATCTTGGGTATGCCCCCTTATTTTGGCATACCGTGCGTTAGGCCAGGGCACGCTTCAGGTCTATCTATGTTGTAAGTCCGCGTCAATGTATCTTACCCATATCCTACCGGCCATAGGGCTCCGACCATAAATATATATATATCATGTTTGGGTGTTCCAAGTAATTTTCTAGCAGAAAATAATGATTTTTACTTGTAAGCAACAAATGTCAGAAAAGGTTTGGTCTTTAAATGGTTAAACTTGCCTCATTTACACCCTGGTGTTCTTTCCTTTGATAAAAGAACAAAAATATACTTTGTTTCTACTTATTGTGGTGTTGTGATAAATCTTTGCAGGCTGCCTGGATTTTTTTTTCCCCAGCTGTGAGAAACTCTCTGCACTTGTTAGAAAGAATCGTAACATGCTGTTTTGAAGATCGGGAAGGGAAAAAGATTGCGATTTTGATTCTTAACGATTAATTGTGCAGCTCTAATACCTGCACTCTGTAGAACTCTTATCTTTAAATAGAGGAGAAGATTTCATATATTTTTCACTGACACATATGAACTTTAAATTGTTTATTTGTAGTATTCACTCATGTTTTTGATACTTTTTCCCATTTTTTTCACTGTATAGCCATACACAGTTTTGCTCATCCAGCGCTACACCTTTTTGATCTTTATGCCAAGCAAAAAAAATTGTGATTCTAATTTTTCCCATAATCGTGCAGCTCTACCATGTAGGTACGAAAAAAAAATCTAAAGAGTTTGTCCTAGTTGCATTGCTCCACACTACAGATTTCTATTATTAAAAAAACCTTCAACTTCTGCGGTTTTTGTACCACCAATGTGCATAACTTATATGCTGCAGCCTGAAGAAAATAGCTTTTACTACAGAACAGAGGGATAACAGTGTAAAGATCAGAGATCATGATACTGCTTTAATAGTAGTCTTGCCATGTAATACACACACAAAAATTAAATAAACATGTTCTAGAACTGGTAAATAATGTAAAGCGTGTGCATTTCTGGATTGAGGATCTCTACTGATCAAATGGTTTTAACTCATTTTATTGTCAAAATAATCAGCATTTAGTAATTATCAAAACTATTGCCCTGTAGTGATCTACCCTTATGAAAACTGTGCTTTGCCCTCAGCATGCTTAAGAATATCTGCAAACACCCACATAAAAAAAGGACGAATATTTTGCATGAATTCTTTACGAAATATTAAACATGTTTCACTTACCAACATACAATAGTCAGAATTACAGGCTACTTAACTTATTGTATACTTATTTCTGTGACTGTCATTAGGATAGAATTATTTTTTGCAAAAACATTTGTCCCCATAATAAAAAGTAAAAATTTCTAACAAAGATCATTTTCAGCAGGTACATCTAAAAATAGAATAATCAGTCAATACTGGTCATACACAGCTCAACCTTTGCAAGAAATTTTAAAAGAGAGCATATATCTTTGTCAGGTGAAAAGGTGACATGCAGCGTCAACTCATCAAAAGTGCTTGTTAATGCACAAATAGTATCAGACTTACTGGAAAATCTCTGCTACCTGGCACCATGATTTCCTTTTGTATGGAGAGTACATCAAATTCCAAAGCCATCAGCTAAACTGGAAAGAAACTTGCAGCAGGTTCTGGCAGTGCTGCATTGTGGTAGAGGATGGCCGGCTGTTTGATTGCCCATCAATCTCAGTGTGACATCTATTTAATAAAAGGGTTGCCTAAACCCTGTGCAGGGACAAAAAGGATTCACAATAATAAAACACACATCACCCCATGCACATTTAGGATTTCAAACTGATCCAATACAGCACACCATTTTAAAGACATCTGACAACACATACTCACCACACAACTTTCTATTGAAAATACATCTACTGTCGGTACACTCCATCAAAAATAAATAAATTCTAAATTAGTTTAAAAACAAAGTGTTTTAAATGCTCCAGATTCCAGAAACAGGACTTCAAACCAATCCCTGGATATTCAAAGTTCTGAATACTGAAGAAATTATTGCTGCATCTGAATAACTCAGTAGGAAACATCCGACATCTGAGTCACTCCACACTCCACCCTGATTACTTAAAACCTTGTCTAGAATATGAGGTCAACAATAAGCTGTAGCATCATACAAGCTTTCATAAAGTACAAATAAAGAGGTGGAAAAAATATCAGGGTTCAGAAAACAGTCCAATGCATTATTTTTTTTTCCTTTTTTGTCTAAAAGCCTACAAACAGAATCTTAAAGCGGTATTAAGCTCAAAACATTAACATATTGCAGCTTACTAATAATTATATGTGGTGGTTGCATTAGATTACTCTTTAAAAGGAGAAGTCCAGCCTGAGCTTTTTCAGCTGGACTTCTCCTCTGGGTCACAGGAGTGCAATTCGTTTTGCACTCCTCTGACCTGTTTTCAGCGGAGAGCGATCTGAAGTCCGCTGACGTCACTACCATCAGTCGGGGCAGCGCGTCATCACGACTTCCCAAGTCGGGATCCGCCAGCTGCCCTGATTGATGGCAGTCTCAGCGAGCTACTGAGACGCTGAGACAGCCTCTCCCCGCCCCTCCACGGCTCAGCGCTCCAATGAGCGTGGAGAAGCAGAAAAGAGGGCTTTCACACTGGAACGGTGCGCTTGCAGGATGCCAAAAAACAGTCCTGCTAGCAGCATCTTTGGAGCAATGAAGGAGCGGCGTGTATACCACTCCTCCATTGCTTCTGCCTATTGAAATCTATGGGCAGCGCAGCTATACCGCCGGCAAAGCGCTGCTGCAAAAGCGCTTTGCTGGTAGTTTTAACCCTTTTTCAGCCGCTAGCGGGGGTTAAAAGTGCCCGCTATCGGCCGAATACCCCCGTAAACGACGGTAAAGCTTCGCTAAAAATAGTGTCAATGAATGAGTTTACACTGGGGTGGTGCGCTTCTGTTGCTGTGAGAAAAATCCTGCTTGCAGCATCTTTGGGGAAGCTAAAAAACACAAAACGCACCTTCCCATTGAAAGCAAAGGAACACTCGGCAAAACCACGCCTGCGATGCGTTTGAGTCACATGTTCTTTAAAAACCACACGCATTAAATTTTGCCGCGGATCAGTGGGAACATGCCCTTATTGTATATTCACAAGAAACAGAAAAATAATCCCAAGCGCACTCCAACATATGACTAAAGAGGTTTTGTAGCCAGTGAGACCTAATAACAGGAAAAGAGTAAAGCTGGCAGATTCACCATCCTCACATTCGAGGTGGGGGAGGAATCATTCCCGCCTGAGCCATTGGGTTCTGACAGCAACAAGCTGGTGGCGCTGGTCGAGCAGCATTCATCCAACATGCTGGTTGTACAGAAGTTGATTGGTAGATTGGTCTCTGTTCAACCAAGGTGCCCGTACATGGAATGCGATTCGGCTGAACCAGCCAAACTTATACACATTTAAATTTTTATGCTTTAGGCTTCGATGCACACAACTGTATAGCATACCAAGCTTGCATTATCACTTTTCCAGGACCTGCGGCCATTGGCTCCTGCTACTCTCAATAAAATCCAGTGACAAGTGAAGGGGGGTGCAAGGCCAAGCCACACTGTGTGTGTCAATGGACACACCATGTGCAGCTGGTGATTGATCCCGCATGAGTGCCACCATAGCAATGATGGCACACGGAGAAGTAGAGGAGTCTAGAGCGCCAGCGGGGGACCCCAGAAGAGGAAGATCGGAGCTGCTCTGTGCAAAGCCATTGTGCAAAGCAGGCAAGTATGACAGGTTTGTTATTTAAAAATATAATAAATAACTTTACACTTACGGTACTTTAAAGAGGAGCGCAAAATTGCAATATTAAAATGATTTTAAACAACTATACAAAAACCTAAACATACAGTGGAAAAATCGGATTTGTTGATCCCCTGCAGATTTTGTGACAAGAAATTAAGGGTCTATAAATTTTATCATAGTTGTATTTTAAATTCACAGAAACAGAAAATCAATCAAAAATAAAGTAAAATAAGTATTTGATCCCCAAGCTAAACATGACTTAGTACTTGGTGGAGAAACCCTTGTTGCCAAGCACAGAGGTAAGACGTTTCTTGTAGGGTTTGCACACATCTCAGGAGGGATTTTTGGTCCACTCTTCTTTACAGATCTTCTCTAAATCCTTAAAGGGGTTGTAAAGGCTTGTTGTTTTTTCACCTTAAAGCGGAGCTCTGCCGGAAAAAAAAATATTAAAAGCCAGCAGCTACAGCTACAGCAGCTGCTGGCTTTTAATATTTGGACACTTACCTGTCCTGGAGTCCAGCGACGTCCGCAGCAGAGGACGAGCGACCGCTCGTCGCTCTGCTGCTCCCTCCGCCATCCTCGCTGAGGGAACCAGGAAGTGAAGCCCTGCGGCTTCATGCCTGGTTCCCTACGGCGCATGCGCGAGTCGCGCTGCGCCGTTCTGATTGGTGCTCCTGTGTTCTGGGAGCAGAGTGTCTCCCAGAACACCAAGGGAAGTCTGCAGGAAGTGACGTCACTCCCGCAGATTCCCGGACACAGGACTCCCGTATGTGGGTGAAAATACCTGTCTTAGACAGGTACCTTCACCCCCCTCCCCCCTGAAAGGTGTCAATTGTGACACCGGAGGGGGGGAGGGTTCCAAATAGCAAAAGTTGCTATTTAGGGTGGAGCTCCACTTTAATGCATCCTATGAAAAAACACCTGGCAGTCACCGGCCCCCCAGCCCCCCCATTTTGCTTACCTGAGCCCTGGAATTTCCCACGCCGGGGATGCGCTGTCCCTCTGCCCGGGGTTCTCGGCTCTTGATTGGATAAATTGATAGCAGCGCAGCCATTGGCTCCGGCTGCTGTCAATCAAATCCAATGACGCAGGGCCGAGTCCGGCATTCGTGTCTATGTTCACAAATGCTGGACTCGGAAACGCGCCCGCAAGGTAACCCCCGGTAGAGCGCTTCTCCTAGGGGGGTTATCTGATGCGGGGAGGAGCTGCAAGAGCCGCTGAGGGACCCCAGAAGACGGTGTTCGGGGCCACTCTGTGCAAACCAACCAAACGAAGGTGCGCACATCATTGGGGCGTGGGCGGAAACCAGCCACGCAGACTGCGTACACAACCGTGTAGGCATGATAGCATGCGAAAAAACAAATTGCACATGTTTATGCGGTGCATAGCGCTGAAAATGCGCACACCATTGAAGCGCAGGGGGAAAAACTGGGGCACCCGGATGAAACCCACGCAGACTGCATACGCATACCGTGTAGGTATGTTAGCATGTGAATAATCAAATCGCACAAGTTTAGGCTGTGCATAGCGACGAAAGCGCCCATACCATTGGAGTGTGGGAGGGAACCGGAGTACCCGGAGGAAACCCACCCAGACTGCATACACATACCGCGTAGGTATTATAGTGATAAACATATGGAACATGTTTAAACTGTGCAGAGAGCCAAAGGCGCACATACCGTCAGAGCGTGGGAGGAAACTGGAACACCCGGAAGAAACCCACGCAGACAGCACACAGATACCGTGTAGGAATGATAGCATGTGAATTAACATATTGCACATGTTTATGCTGTGCATTACCATTGGAGCGTGGGAGGAAACCGGAGTACCCGGAGGAAACCCACGCAGACAGCATACACATACTGTAGTTATTTATAGCATGTGCAATAAACATATTGAACATGTTTATACTGTGCAGAAAGCCAAAAACGCACATACCGTGAAAGCATGGGAGGACACCGGAGCACCCGGAGGAAACCCACGCCGACCCAGAGAGTATAATATATACATATACTGTGAATGTATTTAGAGTCGTGTATAAACATATTGTGTATGTTTATATCGTGTATGGCACTGAAGACACAGCATTGGAACGTGGGAGGAAACCCACGCAGACACAGAGACCAATAACACATACATACACTGTGAATGTATCCAGTGTAGAGTTATAAGATAAGTTTAAATTATGGTGCAGAGGCGCATAATCTTCTCTGTATCATTCCAACCCGCTTAAATGTGCTGCCGAAGTAGCATGCAGGTAAAGGGAAACCTCTGACACCTCAAACCGTGGTCCTGTCAGAGCTCAGAGCGTTCCCCAGGAAATGGCGGGAAACCACAGGTGCAGAGACCCTGTTGTTGCCTCAGAGACATCACACAGAAAGCTCTCACAGGGACTAGAGAAATAAATGAATAAAGTCCCCCCCCCCACCATGCTGCACCGACCGGGGGCACTGTGTACCACTGTATCATCCATGCTGCTCTCGACGCAGCGTGTGAGGAAACAGTGAGGAAGCTGTGTAAAAGAAAAGGTTGAAAAGAACCAAAGGAGACATTGTCCGCCTGAGGTACCTTAGCCACAGCATCCAGCTTGAGAGAGTGTCCCTCACAGCATCAATGAGTTCAGTTACAAGCGCCCTGTCATTTACTGACACAGAACTGGGGTCTTCCTCACAAGGAATGTCCCGTTCAAAAAACATCAAAATATTCAGAGCTAGGGTCCTGAGCAGCAGCAGCTAGGCCCATATCTGAATCAGAGCACTCCCCATGTGGAGATTGTGTGGGGAGAGGGCGCTTATAGCTCCCTTGCGCTCGCACACCGCTTCCATCCTGACAAGGAATGATTCCAGGACTAGAGTGGGGAAGCAGGTGAACCAGACTCCATACTTGCCACCCTCTGAGACCTTATGCACAATAAAGTGAATAAAAAGTCCACCCACTGGCTGCGCTGACTGAGGAGGGGATACCCGGAGGACTCACCAACCCTTTAGAGGACCGCTCAGCTCCGCTGTCTGCACCGCACTGCCAGCGCGAGTGAAGCCTGAGGAGAGTGTGAGGAGATTCGCGCCGCAGCAGCAGCGAGAGAGGCCAAAATGAAAGTGCACGCGGCTTCAAGAAAATGTCCGCCGGCCGCGTGTAACTGCGCCATTGATCCGCGGCAAGATGGCCGCCGAGCGCAGTAAAGTACAGCCAGTGTGCCTAATGGCGTCCCCCAAACACACCACGTTTCCTCAGCACCAGCAGACAGTCATGTGCGCCCCCCGCCAGGCCAGAGTGACCCCCAGGCACCCCCACACAGCACAGCGCCAGATTAGGATGCAGAGAGCAGCATAACAGGGGGGAGACAGGGGGAAAAAAAAACATAGAGAAACACAGCCAGCATGTACTCACCTGTATTCAGGAGAGACTACTTACCCGTCCCAGAGGGACCCACTGGTGTGTTTCTGACAGACCTATCACAGAGTAGTACTGAGTAGCTGTCGGCCCGGTCTACCACGAAAGATACAGCAGGTACTGTACAAACATTGAGAGGACCGCGGAGTATAAAAGCCCACCGGCCACCCCTGGAGTCGTGGGGCATGTCGTGAACTGAGTCTCACGCACACAAGACGAGGATCAGCACGCTCAATGGTCGGACAGGGAAGACTACGAGGATACCTTGTACCCAACCTGTTGCCCAGACGACAGTTGATTGAAGATCTCAAAAATAAAATAAAATTCTCAAAGGAATAAAAATAAAAATCTTCCAGGAGACTGGCTCCTGAGAGAGCCACGTCTTCTCCTTCTGCTAGGCAGTAAAAAACGGAGGCTGCTAGCTGCAGGTAGGAGGGTTATGTCCAGAGGGACCGCCCCCTGGGCGGGGCTGTTCAGCTCTGGTTTTTTAGAATGTATGTTGTAACATCTAACATTCTGCCTAGATCTTCTCCTGCGAGCAGAGACATATACCCACGTTTTTCAGTATTAGAAGCTGTGTCAGTCCATGGATGATAAGAGAAATGCTTTTTCCCAGTAGAGTAGGTGGAAGGCTAAACCCCCCCCCCCCCATCAGAATTGCACTGCCAACTGTCTGTGTTGCAGATTTCAGTTCCTGTCCAGTAAAACTTGTCCCAGATAGCAGTAAGACATGACTGAGGTTCTAATCCTTCTCCATTAAAAGAAAAAAAAAATTAGGCTGGACCTCAACAACAGTTAAAGCAGAACTTTACCCATAAGAACTTGAAAAAAACATAATTGTCTTTAGCAAGGAACATACATTCCACATTAATAATTATGCTACCAAAAACTAGTGTGTGCTGCAAATTGCCTCCAAATTGTTCCCGTTTCTCCTGGCTGGGGGTTGCCACTTTTCTGTAACCCCTGAGCAGCAGTAATTGTTTAGGCTGTCGGCAGATCGGCCTCTGCATTTTCAGCAAAATGCCAAAAAATAGAGCACAACTGAGAACGTGCAGAACAGGGTAAGACAGTGGATTGTACAGCTAGAACATAATGTGCACGCCCACCAGCAGCTCTGTGCTTGCCAGTGCAGAGGGACTGCGGTCACGTGAAAGGGAGAAATACCACAGAAGAAAAAAAAAAAAGCGTACAAAACCCAGCGATTTTTAACTTTTAGAGCATATCAGGAAGGGTACTGATTGCTTAGGGTTGCATTGGCTCTTTCAGGGAATTAAGGCTGTACAACCACTTTAATTTTAATTTGTTTTTAAGTTTTACAGAGCTACACCTGCAAAAGGGGCCAGCATGAAGTGATCTAGCAGGACTTAATTTTCTGACAAAAGTTCCACTTTAAATGTAATCTTCAAATTCTGGAAAGGAACTAGAAAAATAATATAAAAAATGGTAACCATGCTGACTACATTGGCAGTGTAGCTCTCCAACAGCAGGATTTAAATGGCCCTAGCAAATGACATTTTAACAGTGCATATTTAGAATTCAGTGTCAGAGAGAAGAAATGTATGTGCTTCAATTGCCAAAGTCTCTGTTCCAACAGGTTTAACACATGGTGCTACCGACAGCCGTAAAGGTGGTTTCCTTCAGACCAAATTAAGGTCAAATGATCTCCTCAAAGGAGAATTTGCACTGCCTGCAAAACGCAGGGTGTTAGAAGCATACCACAGTGCAAACATGTTCTGACAAGATATCATGCAGTAAAATTAGGAAGCGACTAATTCCATAAAAAAGGTAGCTGTAAGAACACTTCATAAGCATATTGTTTACAGAACATAAACACATTAGAAAAAGGTCCCTTTGGTTCTTATACATAATTCTCACAAGAACGTACATTGAAAAAAAACAATATATAATTTAACATAAAAAAGGTAATTCTGTCATTAAGATTCATGTAAACAGCAGCTGATGCAATTAAAATCTCATAATGGTTTACAAATCAGCTGAGTTTCAAGATCCAGTTGCATTGTTTCAGGTTTTCCTCAGGTTAAAGTGATTGTAAAGCCTAAAGATTTTTTACCTTAATGCATTCCTTAAAAAATGCTTAGGTATTAGCATCCCCCCTCTCCCCCATCCTTTTACTTACCTGAGCCCTCATTCGATCCAGCACCGTGCACGTCTGCAGTTCTTCTCTCCCGTCACTTCTGGGTCTCGCTGGCCTTGCTACAGGAGCCATTGGCTCCCAGTACAGTCAGTCAATCAAAGCCAGTGGCCGAGTCCCGCTATCTGTGTCAATGGACACAGCAGCGGGGCTCGGGAACCAGCACGCATGAGGGGCCCCGTGGGAAGCGGCTTCCCAGGCGGGCACTGAACAGAGGGGAGGGGTCAGGAGAGCCGGCACGGGACTCGAAAAAAAATAGGATTTTTATAACAGCTTACCTGTAAAATCCTTTTCTTGGAGTACACCACGGGACACAGAGCTAGTCATTACATAATGGGTTAAGGGTCACCAGCGGTGATTGGACACTGGCACAACCAATGGAAGACAGTTCCCCTCCATATAACCCCTCCCATCAGGGAAGTACCTCAGTTTTGTAGCAAAGCAGTAAGGTTCCCATAAGAAGGGTGGGACCTCTGTGTCCCGTGGTGTACTCCAAGAAAAGGATTTTACAGGTAAGCTGTTATAAAAATCCTATTTTCTTTATCGTACACCACGGGACACAGAGCTAGTCATTACATAATGGGACGTCCCAGAGCAATGCTCATATGAAGGGGGGGAGACGCAGATCAAAACAGGCCGCTTGCGGACCAGAAGCCCTATACTGCTGCCTGCAGCACACTTCGCCCAAAGGCGGAATCCTCATGTCCTTTCACATCTATTTGATAGAATTTGGAAAATGTATGGACTGAAGACCAAGTTGCAGCTTTACAGATCTGAGCCATCGAAGCCTGGTGGTGCACTGCCCATGAAGCACCTATCGCCCTGGTAGAGTGCGCCTTAACAGGAAAAGGAGGAGTCCTGTTCTTTAAACCATAAGCTTGAATAATTACTTGTCTAATCCACCTGGAAATGGTGGATTTTGATACCGCTTGGCCCTTCTTGGGCCCATCTGGTAAAATAAACAAAACATCTGTTTTACGTATCTGAGCGGTTGCTTGCAGATACACCTTTACCGCTCTCACTAGATCTAGAGAGTGTAATAATTTTTCCCCCGCCGTCCGCGGGTTTGGAAAAAAGGAAGGCAGAACAATGTCTTGATTCAAGTGAAAAGCCGACACCACCTTAGGTAGAAAAGCCGGATGGGGTCGTAGTACGATTTTGTCCTTGTGACAAATTAGATAAGGCTCTTTACAAGAAAGAGCTGCTAGCTCTGATACTCTCCTAGCAGAAGCTATAGCAATCAGAAAGGCCAACTTCCTACTTAATATAATTAAAGGAATATGGCGAATAGGTTCAAAAGGTTGCTTTTGCAACACTGACAATACCAAATTCAAATCCCATGGACACAAGGGAGTCCTAACTGGAGGATTTATCCTCAGTACCCCCTTAATGAATGTCCGAACTAGGGAGTGAGATGCCAATGGTCTCTGAAAGAAGACTGATAGAGCCGATATTTGCCCTTTGATGGTGCTAAGGGCTAAATTCATATCCACTCCTAACTGGCAAAAAGCAAGAATCCTACTTATTTCATACTTCTGAGGATTCCAACATCTGGATTCACACCAGGAAACGTATGCTCTCCAGACTCTCTGATAGATGAGTCTGGAGGCTGGCTTTCTAGCATTAATGAGCGTAGAAAGAGCCGGACCAGAGACCCCTCTCTTTTTAAAAATGTGGGTCTCAGCAGCCAGGCCGTCAACTTTAGCCTTTGTAAGGAAGGGTGGAATACTGGACCCTGTGACAGCAGGTCGTGTCGGAGTGGAAACTTCCAGGGCCTTCCTATCGCCGTTTTTACAATCTCGGCGTACCAAGGCCTCCTGGGCCAGTTTGGGGCCACTAGGATTACTGGTATTCCCTCCTCCTTGATCCTGCGAAGCAGTCTTTGTAGAAGAGGGATCGGAGGGAATGCCTAGATCAGTGAGAACTGATTCCATGGAGTTATTAGAGCGTCTGTATTATTAGAGCGTCTGTCCCGTAGGCTAGAGGATCTCTCGTTCTGGACACAAAGTTGTCCAATTTCTTGTTGAACCTGGCAGCTAGCAGGTCTACATCTGGGTTTCCCCATCTCAGACATATGGCCTGAAAGATCTCGGGGTGAAGAGACCACTCCCTGGTAGCAGCTGCTGACTCAGGTAGTCTGCTTGCCAATTTTCCATCCCTGGAATGAAGATTGCAGAAAGGCAAGGTACATGCTCTTCTGCCCATGCCAGGATCCGGCTCACCTCTCTTTGGGCTGCCCGACTGCGGGTGCCTCCTTGGTGATTGATGTAAGCTACTGCAGTAGCATTGTCGGATTGAACCCGAACTGGGTAGCCCTGTAACCTGTATGTCCAGGTTTTGAGGGCTAGATATACCGCCCGGATCTCTAGCACATTGATGGGCAGGATCCCCTGAGTCTTGGCCCAGGTTCCCTGGGTAGAAGCCTCCTCGAATACTGCACCCCAGTCCGATAGGCTGGTATCCCTAGATACCACCTTCCAGGCCACTGGGAGGAAGGACTTTCCCTTCCGTAAATTCCTGGCTTCTAGCCACCAATCGAAGCTGTGGCGTACTTGTGAGGACAGGCGCATGGGTATATCCAGAGCTTGGCTCTTCCTGTTCCAGGAAGCTAAAATATTGCCTTGAAGTAGTCTCGAATGAAACTGGGCGTAAGGGACCGCCTCGAAGGAGGCTACCATCTTTCCCAATAGTCCCATGCAAAGGCGAATAGACGGCCTCTTGTTTGCTTTGACCTTGTGGATCAGGTCTTTCAGAGACTGTATCTTCGGTTCTGGCAGGTATACCCCGTTTTGGGCTGTATCTATGATCATGCCCAGGTACCCTATCCGTCTTTGGGCCTGGAGAGAGGATTTTTGTAAATTTATAATCCATCCTAAATGCTCCAGGTATCCTACTGTAGTGTGTACAGCGTGACCCAATCCGTCCTTTGACTGATCTATTACTAGTAGATCGTCCAGATAGGCTGTTACCGCAATGCCCCGTGTTCTTAGGTTTGCTAACAGAGGAGCTAGCACCTTTGTGAATACTATGGGCGCGGTGGCTACACCAAACGGCAGAGCCACAAATTGAAAGTGGCGATCTTCTACCGCAAACCTTAGGAATCTTTGGTGAGCGGGGAGGATGGGTATGTGTAAATGTGCGTCCTTGATATCTATGGGCGCCATGAATTTTCCGCCCTTTAAAGTGGCGGCCACGGATCGGATCGTTTCCATTCGAAAATGGCGATCGTTCAGGAACCGATTTAGGGATTTTAGATCCAGGATGGGTCTGACATCTCCATTTAGCTTTGGAATCAAAAAGAGGTTTGAGTAAAAACCTGAACCTCGCTCTTTTTGGGGTACGTCTGTAACTACCCCTTGAGCCTTTAAGTGATTCAAACCTTTGAAGAAGGATTCTCTTTTTTGTGGATCCTTGGAGAGTCTTGAACCTCGGAATTGAGAAGATGGGATCTCACGAAATTCCAGTTTGTACCCTGAGGATATTGTGGATACTACCCAATTGTCCTGGATTTCTGACCACCAAGTCGCTCAGAACTGACAAAGCCTTCCTCCCACTCGGCCGAGCGGGGGCGCCCCTTCACTGAGAGGCTTTGGGGGCTTGCTTATTAGCTCTTGCACCCCACGGCTTCTTGTTCTTCTGAGCTTGCCCCTTGGCTTTTGTGGGCGGCTAAAACAGGCCGCCGCCACTGGTTGGAGTCAGATTTCCCGGGAGCTGGGGAGAGAGCGTTTAAAACAAGATCTCTTGTTTTTCTTTCTCTCAGGTAAAAGTCGTTTTACCACTTGATCTTCTGTATATATTTTTCTAAATCTTCCCCAAATAGGCGTTCGCCATGGAACGGGAACTTGCCAACAGCTTTTTGCATGGGGTCTCCGCTGACCAATGCTTAAGCCAAAGTACTCTGCGCATCTGTACCAGCTGGAGTGTAAGGCGTGATGCCTGTATGATAGAATCTCTCATGGCATCCACTGTGAAGCATAAGGCTTTAGGCAAATTTTTCCCAATTTCTAGCCTGCTCTGAAGGCAGTTCCTTCAGCCCCTGCTTTACCTGTTGGCTGATGACCTGACCCATACCGACTGCTGCTACTGCAGGTTGGGTAATTGAGCCGGCCAAAAGGAAGGAGGATTTCAACTTCCTCTCAGAAGGATCTTTTAAACCCTTGTACATTATCCACCGGACATGTCAGGTTTTTATTTACACAAGAAATAGCCGCAACTACCGCAGGCAGGCTCCATTTCTTTAAAAAAAAAAAAATTTCCCCCATAGGATAAAGAATGTTAAACCTTTTTGGAGGTGAGAAACGCTTATCTGGATGTTGCCAGTTTGCGTATATTAGATCCTCTAGTAACGGATGAACCGGGAAGGAGCATGCACCTTGCAGGGATCTTAATGACCCTAGGGAGGAGACAGATAATTCCGTTACCTCCGCAGAGGTTAACTTAAATGCACTGCTATAGCATTGTACCTGTGACCTTAAAATCTGGCTCCTCATCCTCTGCTGATGTAGCCTCCTCCTCCTCATCCTCCTCCCTCAGGTACTTCTGAAGGGAGGTCCAATACTGGAAGAGACCTGCTTCGCTTATTGTCCCTTTTTAGAGGACTTAGCGATTAAGGTAGCAATTTTTTCCTCCAGATTATTTAGGGCAGCTGATAAAGTGTCCTCAGTGACATATACAGGCCCAGGCTCCACTGGGGAAGCCGCCATACCTGACAGAGGTAATGGCTCATCCTGAACAGGTGCATTTAGCAACACAGGAGAGAAAGGTACCGAGTCAGCACAGTTAGAGCCTCCTCTCAGGCGGTGGTGCTATCTTATCTCTTTTTGTCCGTATTACTTCCCCTGGAAGGCTTACCGTTTAGACAAAATACAAGGTACCTAAATGCATATACTACCGTGTTCAGTTTAGCAAATACATTAAGTATGCAACTTTTAACACATAACTATGCATAACATGGATGTCTTCTAGGAAGTACCCAATCCAACCACATTTTGAAAAAGGTCCCAACCTAGTTATGGACCTTCTAATCTCACCTTATCCACGCCGCAGGTTTTTCTGCTGAAAGATTTCAGACAGATACCAAACTTCACCCTTCACGGTGGGCTATGTGTGCCAACCTTCAGGGATATGGGTTCCTATTTAAAGGATACCTCTCCCCTGGGCCTTGTACAAGACTCTTACCAGGACTTTATAGCGAAATAGCGAAAGTGCTGGATCTTAGAGCCCAGTCCTCCGAAGAGAGACATTACAGGCGACGCCTCATGGATGAGGCCCGGATCCCATCCAGATTCAGCTCATTTTTAGGCATCTTGGATGGATCCGAAAGCATAGCTCTTTTACCCCCAGAGGGTCTCTTTGGTAGAGCTTTCCTTTAGCACCTCCTAACGCGTCCAACACCTTTCGACACTGGCGAAAAAACTGAGGTACTTCCCTGATGGGAGGGGTTATATGGAGGGGAACTGTCTTCCATTGGTTGTGCCAGTGTCCAATCACCGCTGGTGACCCTTAACCCATTATGTAATGACTAGCTCTGTGTCCCGTGGTGTACGATAAAGAAATGAGGTTTGCAACAACTCTGTGCAATTCCAATGCCCAGAGCAGGCAAGTATAGACATATTGCTTATTTTTCTTTTTAAAAATGTTTACCTTTAGAGCCGGTTCACACTGGGGCAACATGACTTCCAGCGCGACTTTACAAGGCAACTTCGAGTTTCCTCCAGGACAGGCGACTTTGCCAGTAGCCAATCAAACAATAATCAGCTCTGTGGAAGGGAGGGATTTGCCTGAGAAAACAATTTTCTCTTCCTGTAAAGTTGCTTCAGTTAAGACACTGATCCGACTTTGGAGGCAACTTCCATTGAAATCAATGGGTACAAGTCGCCTAGAAGTCGTTTTCAAGTAGTACAGGAACCTTTTTTGAAGTCGGAGCGACTTCTGTAGTGTGCATAAAGACGGCTCCATAGACTAACATTACAGCGCGACTTGGGGCGTTTCGGGGCGACCTGAAGTCGGATCCTGAGTCGCCCTGGTGTGAACCGGCTCTTACAATCACTTTAACCACTTCAGCCTGGAAGGATTTACCACCTTTAATAATAAGGCCATTTTTTGTGATACGGCACTGCGTTACTTTAGCTGACAATTGCACGGTCGTGTGTCGCTGTACCCAAATAAAATTGATGTCCCCCCCCCACAAAATAGAGCTTTCTTTTGGTGGTATTTCATCACCTTTTATTTTTTGCGCTATAAACAAAAAAAGGCCAACAATTTTGAAAAAAAAAATAGGATTTTTGTACTCACCGTAAAATCCTTTTCTCTGACATCCATGGACTGACACGGCGTCTTTTATTCACTGTACACGCGGGGTTATGTCCCTGCTTGCAGGAGAAGACCTAGGCAGAATGTGACATGTTATACATACATTCTAAAAGCCAGAGTTGAACAGCCCCGCCAAGGGGGGGCGGTCCCTCTGGACATAACCCACCCCCTGCAGTCAGCAGACCTCAGTTCGTAACAAAGCAGTACAAACTTTAAAAAGGAAGTACAAACCTTATGATACTTAGAAAAGGTATGAACAGACGACCAGGTCGCCGCCTTGCACACTTGTGCAACCGACGCTTGATGTCGGAAAGCCCAGGAAGCGCCAATTGCCCTGGTGGAATGCTCCATGACCGGAAAGGGAGGCGCCCGCCCCTTGAGAGCATAGGCTTGAATGACGGTTTGTCTGATCCACCTAGAAATGGTGGCAGACGAAGCCGCTTGGCCCTGTTTTGGACCAGAGGCAGTTACAAACAGTGAGTCAGACTTCCGAATAGAAGCAGTAGCAGACAGGTACACCCGCAAGGCTCATACAACACCCAATGTGTGAAGCACAAACTCTCTAGGATGCGATGGGTGAGGACACAAGGACGGGAGGACAATGTCCTCATTTAGGTGAAAGGCCGAGACCACCTTTGGCAAAAAAGAAGGTCGCGGACGCAACACCGCCTTATCCTTATGGATGACCAAATATGGCGACTTGCAGGACAAGGCCGCCAACTCAGACACTCGTCTAACAGAAGTAATTGCCACTAAAAGGGCCACCTTCTGAGACAAAGTCAAGAGGGGAATTTTCCTGATATTCTCAAAGGGAGGTTCCTGGAGAACCGAGAGCACCAAATTCAGATCCCACGGGGGGAGAGGAGGCTTGACAGGAGGGAGCACCTGGAGAACCCCCTGTACAAAAGGTGCTAACCAAGGAATGACCCGCTAGTGGTTGCTGAAAGAAGACGGCCAAGGCCGAAATCTGACCCTTAATGGTACTCAAAGCGAGCTTTTGGGCCACTCCACGCTGCAGAAAACGCAGGATTCTAGGGACTGAATACGTCCGAGGACGCCAGTCCAGCTCTTCGCACATGGCGATGTAAGCTTTCCAGGCACGTGATAGATCATTCTGGAGGAAGACCTCCGTGCCCTTAACATGGTCGAAATGATCGAGTCCGAGAGACCTTGGTCTCTCAACACCTGGCTTTCAACAGCCATGCCGTTAAAACCAGAGACTGTAAAGCAGGATGAAATATAGGACCTTGAGACAGAAGGTCCTGCCTTATTGGCAACCGCCAGGGAACGCCCGCGACGAGACGTACCAGATCAGCGTACCAGTGACGCCGAAGCCAATGCGGAGCAATGAGGATCACCGGAATTCCCTCGGTCGCCACCCTGCGCAGCAGGCGAGGGAGCAACTGCAGCGGAGGATAAACGTATATCAGGTGATAATGACCCCACGGGGCCACCAACGCATCCAAGGCATCCGCCCAAGGATCCCTGGATCTGGCCACAAACCTCGACACCTTGCGATTGAGTCAAGAGGCCATCAGGTCCACATCTGGCGTGCCCCACCATCGGCAAAGGAGTTGAAATGCCCCTGGGTGCAAGGACCACTCTCCCTGGTCCAGCGTCTGGCGACTCAAATAGTCCGCCTGCCAATTGTCTATGCCCGGAATGTAAACGGCCGACAGAGCCGGCACGCTTCTTTTGGCCCACTTCAGGGTACGGGTGACCTCGGAAGCCGCAGCTGAGCTCCGAATCCCCCCTTGATGGTTGACATACGCCACCGCTGTGACGTTGTCCGACTGAATCCTGATGGAGCGATCCTGTAATCTCTCAGACCACGAGGAGAGGCACAGTCTGATGGCCTGTATTTCCAGAACATAGATCGGGAAACGGGCTTCGTCCGGAGTCCAAAGCCCTTGGGCCGACAGGACTACCCAGACTCCACCCCAGCCCGTCAGGCTGGCGTCCATCGTGAACACCGTCCAGTGGATGGGGAGGAACGACTTCCCAGACCGAAGAGCCGGGGACCCCAACCACCATGTCAGGGACGCCCTGACCAGGTGACTCACCTGGATCGGAAGATCCAAAGACAATAGGGATTTGTCCCAAGTGAGCAAGATCTCCTTCTGCAATGCCCTGGTGTGTGATTGGGCATACGGAACAGCCTCGAAGGAGGCCACCAGGAGTCCCAGGACTCTCATGCAAAAACGGATTGACGACCATTTTCTGGATGTCAGCACCCGCACTGCAGACTGAAGTGTCAGTAACTTCCCCTGAGGTAGGAATATCTTTGCCTCCAAGAAGTCCAGAATCAGACCTAGATACTCCAGACGCCGAGTCGGGACCAGGACTGACTTCTGAATGTTCAGGAGCCACCCGAAGTCCCTGAGGGTCTGACTGACAATAGTCACACTGTCTTCTAATTCTGAGCCACTTTCTGCTCTTAGAAGAAGATCGTCCAGATAGCCCACGACAGTGATGCCTCGCTGTCTCAGCAAAGCTAGAACCGGCGCAAGCACCTTGGTGAACACCCTCGTGCCGAGGCTAGGCCGAAAGGAAGAGCCACAAATTGATAGTGGACTTCGCCGATCGCAAGCGCAGAAACTTCTGGTGACTTGCACAGATCGGAACATGCAAGTAGGCGTCCTTGATGTCCAAGGCCGCCAGAAAATCCCCTTGACGGAGTGTATCGATCACCGTGCGAATGGATTCCATGCAGAATTTTTGCACCTTCACGAAGGCATTCAGGGCTTTGAGGTCCTGGATAGGCCGAACCCCGTCCTTTTTTTGAGACGACAAACGGATTCGAGTAGAATCCCTGAAACCTGTCCTGTGACGGAATCGGCACAATCACTCCGGACCTGATCAAATCCTGAACAGCCCCCATAGGGCTGCCCGACGGGCAGGAAGGAGAGGAAGATTCGAGGGAAGAATCTGTCTGGGGCCAGGAACGGAACTATATCCTGTAACCTGAGGTGACCACCTCGCACACCCACCGGTAGGAAATCCGGGAGGTCCACCGATCCGTGAACCTGCAAAGTCGTCCCCCCGACCCCAGAGTCGGGTGGGGGCAAGACTTCACGCGGAGGCGGGCTTGGAAGCCAGCTTGTTTGGCTTACGCACCCAGGGGTGCATGTGCCCACCAGCCGCACTGCTGTCAGTCTGGGAGGGCCTACCCGTGGACTGACTGACGAAAAAAAAAACTTTTTTGCTGGAAAGGAAGGACCCTGCTTACGGCGGGCCTCCTTACCATTGCTAGTCTGAGGAAGAAGAGTGCTTTTACCTCCTGTGACATCCTTGATGATGTCATCCAGCGCAGCACTGAAAAGCCTACCACCTTTAAATGGTAGATCCGTCAGAAGCTTCTTAGAGGCTAGGTCAGCAGACCAGCATTTCAACCAGATAAGACGACGCAATACCACCGCCGAGACAGAGGCCCCGGATATTAAGGGGCCGCGTCTAACGTGGCGTCGCACACATAAACCAGGCCCTGCACCATTTGGTGGGCCAGAGCAATAGTGTCTGGAGGAAGATTATGCTCCTGTACAGCTTGGCGCAAAATTTTTGCCCATCCCGTAAGTGTCTGAGACACAAGGGTCGCTGCTACCACAGGCCGTAGGGCGGATCCCAACAAGGGAAACATGGCTCTACTCACCACTTCTGACCTCCTGTTAGTGGGGTCCCTAAAATGCAGGAGTCCCCTCCATCGGGAGAGTGGTGGCCTTGTTCAACCGGGCGACTGGAGGGTCGACCACTGGGGGAGAAGCCCACTTTTTAAGTAGGGCATCTTCAAAGGGGTATCTGATAGACAAACGCCGCAGGACCCTAAAAGTCTTCTGCGGCTTTTTCCCAGACCTCATCAATGAGCTGGTCAAAGGGTACATATGGAAAAACCTTTTTAGAAGGCCCGGCCTTAAAAGAACCAAAAGAAGACTTTTTTTGAAACTGGACTATACTATGTGGTGTTTTCTCTCTCTCTCTCCTCATAACACCATCTTTGGAGAAAGCTTGAATATCTCTATGAAAAAGGACACACGCAGGAGGCATCTCTCGTTTGGATTTCCTTTTGGATTTCGTATGAGCCTGTTACCTTCTGATTTCTGGCGAGTGAAATCCCTATGGGGAGGTTTGAAACACCTGTTTGAAGTGATCTGGAGGAAGGTGCACATTCCGCAGACGTTATTGTGATCATTTTTACATTTGATAATTCGAACTTTGCCCTGAAGATTTGTTGCATACACCTGGTGTACCTTTAAACACTGTTGTCTTTGGGACAATAGTGAACCGTATCAATTTAACCACTTAACGACCGCTCACTGTATATATATACACGTCGGCAGAATGGCACGGACAGCCACAATCACGTACCTGTACGTGCCTGCCTTCGTATAGTTGGGGGGTCCCATCGGACCCCCCTTCTATGCAGTGAGCGGTCGGCATCGTTCCGGGAGCGATCCGTGATGAGGGGACGGCCATTCGTTTCCGGCCACCCCCTCGCGATCGCTCCCGGCGAATGAAAAGCTTCCTTTGCCTGTGTAATGTTTACACAGGCAGGAGGAAGTGATGTCATCTCTCATGCGGCGCTCACATATACCGAGCGCCGCATGAGAGAAGACAGAGGTTAGTGCACTAAACAGCACACTGACACCACACACATAGGCACACGATCGCCCCCCCCAGACACCCCCAGATCACCCCCCAGTCATTGATTGCAGTCACCATTTATTTACTGATCACTGCAATCAGTGACATTTGTGACTGTAAAAGTGTCAGGGCAGAGTGTTTTAGGTCCAGTGTAGCCCCCTAACCCCCCCTAATAAAGGTTTAACCCCTTGATCGCCCCCAGGTAACTCTTTCACCCCCTAGCACCGCTGTCACTAAGCAATCGTTTTCCTGATCGCTGTATTAGTGTCAGTGATGCCGATAGGTAGCCAGTTATTTTTTTTAGGTTCGCCGCAGGTTACGGGTGACGCTGGTTAGTTGGTTTGCTTTTTATAGTGTCAGGGCACCCGCCGTATATAAACCAATAAAGGTTTATTAACCCCCTGATCGCCCGGCGGGTAATATCAATTAGGTTTTAGCGTCAGAGAGGGTCTGCGTCGCCCCAGGCAGCGTCAGGTTAGTGCCAGTAACGCTAACACCCACACGTGAAGCATACACCTCCCTTAGTGGTATAGTATCTGAACAGATCAATATCTGATCAGATCTATACTAGCGTCTCCAGCAGTTTAGGGATCCCAAAAACGCAGTGTTAGCGGGATCAGCCCAGATACCTGCTAACACCTGCGTTTTGCCCCTCCGTCCAGCCCAGGCCACCCAAGTGCAGTATCGATCGATCACTGTCACTTACAAAACACAACACACATACCTGCAGCGTTCGCAGAGACAGGCCTAATCCCTGTGACTCCAGTGCTGTAGGAGGTGATTTCACCACCACAGTTAAAAAAAAAAAGGAGCATATATGCCGAAGCATGGGGGCAGCAGGGGCGGAGGAGCGATTTTGCTCCTAATGCCGCGTACATACGATCAAAATTCCGACGGAGGCATGCCCGTGGAAAAGTCCGACCATGTGTGTGCGGCATAACTTTTGCGGGAGGATGCCCCCATGCTTCGGCATATATAAATGGTGCATGTATGCCCATCATTAGAAGTGGGTGGATGAAGGGAGGTATTCTAATGGTGGGCATACCCACCGATCAATCCCTTTTTTTCGTTCAGCCAACAGGCTGCATGAAAAAAAAGATTACAATACATGTCCAACAAGGACCAGCAACGTACTGGTATGTTGCTGGACTTTGAATGGTTATACCAGCTTGATGCCTGCGGGTTTAGGTATCATCTTGGTATCATTCTTTTCAGCCAGCGGCCGACTTTCATGTAAAAGCAATCCTAGCGGCTAATTAGCCTCTGGACTGCTTTTACAAGCAGTGGGAGGGAATGCCCCCCCCGGATATAAAAAGCGCCATTGGGAAATTGGGAAAGCATTTTATCACACCGATCTTGGTGTGGTCAGATGCTTTGAGGGCAGAGGAAAGATCTAGGGTCCACTAGATCCCAGTTTAAAAAAAAAAAAAGAAGAGTACCTGTCACTACCTATTGCTATCATAGGGGATATTTACATTCCCTGAGATAACAAAAAAGATTAAAAAAAAAATATGGAAGGAATAGTTTAAAAATAAAATAAAAAAGCAAAATTAATAAAAAAAAAAAAAAAAAAAAAGCACCCCTGTCCCGCCCTGCTCTTGCGCAATGGCGAACGCAAGCGTCGGTCTGGCATCATATGTAAACAGAAATTGCATCATGCATGTGAGGTATCACCGCAAAGGTCAGATCGAGGGCAGTCATTTTAGCAGTAGACCTCCTCTGTAAATCTAACGTGGTAACCTGTAAAGGCTTTTAAAAATGTATGTAGTTTGTCGCCACTGCGCGTTTGTGCGAAATTTGAAAGCATGTCGTGTTTGGTATCTATGTACTCGGTCTAAGATCATCTTTTTTATTTCATCAAACATTTGGGCAATATAGTGTGTTTTAGTGCATTTAAATTAAAAAAAGTGTATTTTTTCCCCAAAAAATGTGTTTGAAAAATTGCTGCACAAATACTGTGTGGAAAAAAAAATGCAATACCCACCATTTTAATCTGTAGGGCCTTTGCTTTAAAAAATATATATAATGTTTGGGGGTTCAACATAATTTTCTTGCAAAAAAAATATGTTTTCATGTAAACAAAAAGTGTCAGAAAGGGCTTTGTCTTCAAGTGGTTAGAAGAGTGGATGTAAGCTTCCTAATGTTGTGTATAAAATGCCAGGACAATTCAAAACCCCCCCCCCCAAAATGACCCCATTTTGGAAAGTAGACACCCCAAGCTATATACTGAGAGGCATGTCGAGTCCATGGAATATTTTATATGTTGACACAAGTTGCGGAAAAAAGACAATTTATTTATTTATTTTGCACAAAGTTGTCACTAAATGATATATTGCTCAAACATGCCATGGGCATATGTGGAATTACACCCCAAAATACATTCTGTTGCTTCTCCTGAGTACGGGGATACCACATGTGTGAGACTTTTTGGGAGCCTAGCCGCGTACGGGACCCCAAAAACCAAGCACCGCCTTCAGGCTTTCTAAGGGTATACATTTTTGATTTCACTCCTCACTGCCTATCACAGTTTCGGAGGCCATGGAATGCCCAGAGGGTACAAACCCCCCCTCCCAAATGACCCCATTTTGGAAAGTAGACACCCCAAGCTATTTGCTGAGAGGTATGGTGAGTATTTTGCAGATCTCGCTTTTTGTCACAAAGTTTTGAAAATTGAAAAAAAAAAAAAAAAAAAAAAAACCTTTTCTTTCTTCATTTTCAAAAACAAATGAGAGCTGTAAAATACTCAGCATGCCTCTCAGCAAATAGCTTGGGGTGTCTACTTTCCAAAATGGGGTAATTTGGGGGGGTTTTGTGCTATTTTAGCATTTTATGGCCTTCGAAACTGTGATAGGTAGTGAGGAGTGAAATCAAAAATTTGTGCCCTTAGAAATCCTTAAGGTGGTGCTTGGTTTTCGGGGTCCCGTACGCGGCTAGGCTCCTAAAAAGTCCCACACATGTGGTATCCCCGTACTCAGGAGAAGCAGCAAAATGTATTTTGGGGTGCAATTCCACATATAACCATGGCATGTGTGAGCAATATATCATTTAGTGACAACTTTTTGTAATTTTTTTTTTTTGTCATTATTCAATCACTTGAGACAAAAAAAAAAATATTCAATGGGCTCAACATGCCTCTCAGCAATTTCCTTGGGGTGTCTTCTTTCAAAAATGGGGTCATTTGGGGGGGTTTTGTACTGCCCTGCCATTTTAGCACCTCAAGAATTGAGATAGGCAGTCATAAATTAAAAGCTGTGTAAATTTCAGAAAATGTACCCTAGTTTGTAGACGCTATAACTTTTGCGCAAACCAATAAATATACGCTTATTGACATTTTTTTTACTAAAGACATGTGGCTGAATACATTTTGGTATAAATGTATGACTAAAATTGAGTTTATTCGACTTTTCTTATAACAAAAAGTAGAAAATATCATATTTTTTCAAAATTTTCTGTCTTTTTCCATTTATATCGCAAAAAAAAAAAAAAAAAAAAAATCACAGAGGCAATCAAATACCATTAAAAGAAAGCTCTATTTGTGGGAAGAAAAGGACGCAAATTTAGTTTGGGTACAACATTGCATGTTCGCACAATTTCCAGTTAAAGCAGCGCAGTGGCAAATTCTGAAAACACCTCTGGTCCTTAACCTGCATAATGGTCCAGGGCTCAAGTGGTTAAATATTGATAGGAGCGCCGCATATGATAATTTAAATAATACCGCATGGTGTCATTTTCTATTTTGTAATTTTTTGGAATAAAAGGAGACTGTCCGCCTGAGGTTCTGAATCCGCAGCATTCAGCTTTAGAGTGTCCCTCACAGCATCAATTATTTCAATAACAAGCGCCCTGTCATTTACTGACTCAGAACTGGAGTCTTCCTTGCAAGGAATGTCCTGTTCAAAACCATCAAAATATTCAGAGCTAGTGTCCTGAGCGGTAGTGGCTATGCCCATATCTGAATCAGCGCACCCCTCCCCCCCCCTTCCCTTTTTTTTTGTGGAGATAAAGTGGGGAGAGGGGCTTTTTTGCTCCCTTGCACTCGCACACCGCTTCCCTCCTGGTCAGAAATGATTCCAGGACTGCCGACAACTGGTCCATAGGGACGGCAGGTGCTGGTGCACTGCCTGTTGCCTCAACAGGCAAGGGGAAGCTGAGACACCGACTCCATATTGCCCCTCTCAGACTCCTCAGATAAAAAAAAGTCCACCCACATGCTGTGCTGACTGAGGAGGGGGCGCCCAGGGGACTCACCAGACCGGACCAGGACTGCTCAGTTCCGCTGTCTGTACCGCGCTGTGTCAGCGCGAGTGAGCTGTGAGGAGATTTGCGCTGTTACAGCTGCGATAGAGGCCAAACTAGTGCTGAAAAGCGTGCGGGCTACAAGAAAATGACCTCCGCACTTCACTGAGGCGATCCGCGGCAAAATGGCCACCATGCGCAGTTAAAATTACAAACAGCACACACACAGCGCCAAACGGCGCCCGGGCCCCAAAATCACACAAAAGGCCCCCAGCGATATGAAGACCAGCATGAGCCCCCCCCCCCCAGGACAGTATGACCCCCCAGCACAGCGCCAGCAATGGTGACAGAGTGACAATAAAACACAGGGGGAGACAGGGAAAATCCCCCACAGAGAAACACACACAGCTTTGTACTCACCTGCAGGCAGGAGAGACTACTTAACTGTCCCGAGGGACCCACTGGTGAGTTTCTGACAGACCTATCACAGAGTAGTACTGCGTAGCTGTCGGCCCGGTCCATCGCGAGAGATACAGTCCGTCAGGTACTGTTCATTCTTGAGAGGACCGCGGGAGCATGAAAGCAACCCGGCCACCCCTGGAATCATGGGGCATGTCGTGAACCAAGTCTCACGCACACAAGGCGAGGATCAGCACGCTCGATGGTCGGACAGGGAAGACTACGAGGATACCAGTGTACCCAACCTGTTGCCCAGCCGTCAGTTGATTGAAGGTATCAAAAATAAAATAATACAATTCCCAAAGAAATAAAATTTAAAAGTAAAATCTTCCAGGAGACTGGCTCCTGAGAGAGCCACGTCTTCTCCTTCTGCTAGGCAGAAAAAAACTGAGGTCTGCTGACTGCAGGGGGTGGGTTATGTCCGGAGGGACCGCCCCCCTGGGCGGGGCTGTTCAACTCTGGCTTTTAGAATGTATGTATAACATCTCACATTCTGCCTAGGTCTTCTCCTGCAAGCAGGGACATAACCCCACGTGTACAGGGAAAAAGACGCAGTGTCAGTACATGGATGATAAGAGAAACAATATTTTTTATTTTCTGCTATAAAATATACTCCATAAAAAGAAAAATCTAAAATTTCTTCATCAATTTAGGCCAATATGTATACTGCTACATATTTTTGGGTATAAAAAATAAGCGTATATTGGTTTGCGCAAAAGTTATAGCATCTACAAAATAGGGCATAGATTTATGGAATTTATATTTTATTTTTTACTAGTAATGGCGGTGATCAGCGATTTTCAGTGGGACTGCGACATTGTGGCGGACAGATCGGACGCCGGACATTTTTGGGAACCAGTGACATTATTACAGTGATCAGTGCTAAAATATGCACCAACATTGTACTAATGACACTGGCAGGGAAGGGGTTAAATGTGTCCCCTCAGTGTGTTTACCAACTGTATGGGGGATGGGCTGCCTGGGACAACACACAGATCTGTCTTCCTGCATAGCAGGAAGACAGGATCTCTGTCATCCCCTGTCAGAACGGAGATCTGCCTTGTTTACTTTGGCAGATCCCCGTTATGTCTCTGTTGGGAACGATCGTGGGCAGGCCGGCGGATATCGAGTCCGTCGGACCCGCTGATTGGCTCCCAAATCGGTGCACGCACCCACAGAAAGTCGCATACGAGCCCGACGTACACCTAGGGCGATTCGTGCAGCCAAGCCAACCTGCCGCAGTTTAACTCCAGCAGCTGGTCGCCAAGCGATTAAGCAAAATAACATAAAATCACTCCCAGAGGAATTGCTAAAGCCCCTTTCACACGGGCGGATAGAATTCAGCTTTTAGCTGAGGATAGATCAAGTTATCTACCGCAGCTAAACTCAGACAATGCTTTCCTATGTCCCCATTCACACACTGCGTTTAGCAACGGTTTCATTACATGGGGTTTGGTGCGGATAGAAAAAAAAAAATAGGATTTTTGTACTCACCGTAAAATCAGTTTCTCTGACGTCCATGGACCGACACAGCTCTCATACTGATTACGTGTGGGTATATGTCCCTGCTTGCAGGAGAAGACCTAGGCAGATTGTTAGATGTTAAAACATTCTAGAACAAGCCAGAGCTGAACAGCCCCGCCCAGGGGGGCGGTCCCTCCGGACATTACCCTCCCACCTGCAGCTAGCAGCCTCAGTTCGTAACAAGCAGTACAAACTTAAAAGGAAGGGTGGGTGCTGTGTCGGTCCATGGACGTCAGAGAAATGGATTTTACGGTGAGTACAAAAATCCTATTTTCTCTTATCGTCCATGGACCGACACAGCGCTCATACTGATTACGTGTGGGACGTCCCAAAGCAGTATAAGAAAAGGGTGGGAGAAAAAAGTAAGGAACAACCAAAACTTCACTCCAAACCAGCAGAGCTCCTCAACGGAGGAGTTGCAACATTAAACAGCGGCCTGCAACACTTTGCGGCCGAAGGAAGCATCCGTAGATGCAGCCACATCAACTTTGTAGAACTTTGAAAAGGTATGAACGGATGACCAGGTCGCCGCCTTGCACACTTGTGCAACTGACGCTTGATGTCGGAAAGCCCAGGAAGCACCGCGTGCCCTGGTGTAATGCGCCGTGACCGGGAAGGGAGGCGCCCATCCCCTAATGGCATAGGCCTGTATAACAGTCTGTCTGATCCACCTAGAAATGGTGGCAGACGACACCGCTTGGCCCTGTTTCGGACCAGAGACACATACAAACAGCAAGTCAGACTTCCGAATAGAAGCAGTAGCCGTCAGGTATACCCGTTCGGCACGCACCACATCCAAATTGTGAAGCGGAACCTCTCTAGGATGCGATGGATGAGGGCACAAGGACGGAAGGGCAATGTCCTCATTAAGGTGAAAAAGCCGAAACCACCTTAGGAAGAAAAAGACGGTCGCGGTCGCAATACCACCTTATCCTTATGGAGGACCAGGTAAGGCGACTTGCATGACAGAGCCGCCAACTCAGACACCCGTCTAACAGAAGTGATGGCCACTAAAAAAGCCACCTTCTGGGACAAGGTTGAAAGAGGAATATCTCTTATATTCTCAAAAGGAGATTCCTGAAGAACCGAAAGCACCAAGTTCAGATCCCAAGGAGGGATTGGAGGCTTGGCAGGTGGAACCACATGGCGTACCCCCTGCAAAAAAGTGCTAACCAAGGAATGACCAGCTAGGGGTCTTTGAAAGAAAGCGGCCAAGGCCGAAATCTGACCCTTAATAGTGCTCAAAGTCAGCCTTTGAGCAACCCCACGCTGTAAGAACCTCAGGATTCTGGGGACAGAGTACGTCCGTGGACACCAGTCTAGTTCCTCGCACATTGCGATGTAAGCTCTCCAGGTACGGTGATAGATCTTCCTAGAAGAAGACTTCCGTGCCCTAAGCATGGTTGAAATTACCAAATCAGACAGGCCTCGGTCTTTCAGAACCTGGCTCTCAATAGCCATGTCGTTAAAGCCAGAGACTGTAAAGCAGGATGAAAGATAGGACCTTGAGATAGAAAGTCCTCCCTCAAGGGCAGGCGCCAAGGGACGTCTGCGATGAGACGTACCAGGACGCCGAGGCCAGTCCGGAGCAATGAGGATCACCAGAATGCCCTCGGCCGCTACCCTGCGCAGCAGACGAGGAAGCAACTGCAGCGGAGGGTAGACATACATCAAGCGATACTGACCCCACGGGGCCACCAACGCGTCCGAGGCGTCCGCCCAGGGGTACCTGGACCGGGCCACAAACCTCGACACCTTGCGATTGAGACGAGACGCCATCAGGTCCACATCTGGAGTGCCCCACCATCGACAAAGGAGTTGAAACACTTCCGGATGCAAGGACCACTCCCCCTAGTCCAGGGACTGGCAGCTCAGATAGTCAGCCGCCTGCCAATTTTCTACGCCCGGAATGTAGACGGCCGACAGTGCCGCCACGCTTCTTTCCGCCCACCTTAGGATATGGGCGACCTCGGACACCGCAGCCGAGCTCCGAGTGCCCCCCTGATGGTTGACATACGCCACGGCCGTGGCGTTGTCCAACTGGATTCTGATCCAGCTGCCCAGTACCCTGTTCGACCATGCCTGATCGCCCGCAATTCCAGGATGTTGATTGGGAGACGAGATTCGGCTGGAGTCCAGAGCCCCTGAGCTGACAGGACTCCCCACACTCCACTCCCCAACCCGTCAGGCTGGCGACCGTTGTGATCACCGTCCAGCGGATGGGGAGGAACGACTTCCCGGCCCGAAGAGCCGGGGACCTCAGTCACCACGTCAGGGATGCCTTGACAGAGTGACTCACCTGGATCTGAAGATCCAATGACAAGGGGGACTTGTCCCGAACCGACAGAATTCCCCTCTGCAATGCCCGAGTGTGTGATTGGGCATACGGAACCGCCTCAAAAGAGGCCACCATTAGTCCCAGGACTCTCATGCAGAAGCGAATTGACGACCATTTTCGGGACGTCAGAACCTGTACGGCCGACTGAAGTGCCAGTAACTTCTCTGAGGGTAGAAACACCTTCGCTGCCGAAGTGTTCAGGATCAGACTCAGATACTCCAAGCGCTGAGTCGGGACTAGAGCAGACTTCTGCGTGTTCAGAACCCATCCGAAGTCCCGGAGGGTCTGACTATCGTCACATTTTTCTCCAATTCTGAGCCATTTTCTGCTCTGAGAAGGAGATCGTCTAGATAGCCCACGATAACAATTCCTCGCTGTCTCAGCAAAGCTAGAACCGGGGCAAGCACCTTGGTGAAAACCCGTGGTGCCGATGCTAGGCCGAAGGGAAGGGCCACGAACTGATAGTGGACTTCGCCTATGGCAAAGCGCAGAAACCTCTGGTGGCCTGCGCAGATAGGGATGTGCAAGTAAGCGTCCTTGATATCCAAGGACGCCAGAAAATCCCCCTGGTGGAGTGTCGCGATCACCGTGCGAATGGATTCCATTCGGAATTTTAGTACCCTCACATAGGCATTCAGGGCCTTGAGGTCCAGGATTGGCCAAACCCTGTCCTTTTTCGGGACAACAAACAGGTTTGAGTAAAACCCCTGAAACCTCTCTTGTGACGGAACCGGCACAATGACTCTGCGCCCGAGCAAATCCTGTACGGCCCCCAAGAGGGCCACCCTGCGGGCCGGAAGGAGAGGGAGGTTCGAGGGAAAAAACCTGTTTGGGGGCCACGCACACGGTCGGAGATCCGGGAGGTCCACCGCACCGCGAACCTGCAAAGACGTCCCCCCACCCCAGAGTCGGGCAGGGGCAAGACTTCATGCTGTGGTGGACTTGGGAGCTTGCTTGGTAGGCTTACGCACCCAGGGACGTCTTTGTCCCCCAGCCGCACTTTTTTCAGTCTGGGTGGGCTTACCCGTGGAATCTGACTGACGAAAAAACTTCTTCTGGCCTGCAGTGGGGCTCCTTTCCCTTAATAGACTGGGGAAGGAAGGTGCTCTTACCTCCTGTGACGTTTTTAATAATGTCATCCAGGGCGGCCCCAAACAGTCTACCGCCCTTAAAGTGCAAGTCAGCCAGGAGCTTTTTGGAAGCTAGGTCGGCCGACCAGCATTTCAGCCAGATAAGGCGACGCATCACCACAGCAGAAATGGAGGCCCCCGTTATTAAAGGGGTCGCATCCACAGTGGCATCGCACACGAAGACCAAACCCTGCGCAAGTTGGTGAGCCAGGGCAATGGTTTCAGGAGGTAGATTATGCTCCCGAACCGTCTGGTGCAATATCCGTGCTCAGCCTGTGAGTGTCTGAGACACAAGTGTTGCCGCCACTATAGGGCGTAAGGCGGCCCCCAATAAGGTGAACATAGTTCTACACGCCACTTCTGACCTCCTGTCAGCGGGATCCTTAAATGCAGGAGTCCCTTCCATTGGGAGCATGGTGGCCTTATTCAAACGGGCGACCGGGGGGTCGACCACTGGGGGATGAGCCCACTTCTTAACTAGGTCCTCCTCAAAGGGGTACCTTAAGGGCTCTTTCACATGGAGGGTCCGTTCAGGTCCGCCTGTCAGTTTTTTAGGCGGACCTGAACGGACGCTCCATGTCCTCCTATGGTGCCACGGATGTCAGCGGTGACATGTCCGCTGACATCCGACCCGCAAAAGTGTGATGGAGGAAAACCCTATTTTTCCATCTGTCTGCGGATCGGATGACAACGGACTCTACGGTCCGTCATCATCCGATCCCCCCATAGGGGAGAGCGGCGCTCTGACAGGGCGGTCCCTGCACAGTGTGCGGGGACCGCCCAGTCATCCGCCGGCTCAGCGGGGATCAACAGAGCGATCCCCGCTGAGCAAGTGGAGCTTCACGGGGCGGATCATCACGTATCCATCCCGTGTGAAAGAGCCCTAAGGCTATGCGCCGCGGGGCCGTCAAAGTCTTCTGCGGCTTATCTCAGACCTGGTCAATGTATGTATGTATTAAAAAAAAGGCACATATGGTTCCTCAGCCTCAACATTCAGCTTGAGAGTGTCCCTCACAGCGTCAATGAGTTCACTTACAAGCACCCTGTCAGTATGTGTTTCAAGACAGGGGTCTTCCTCACAAGGAATGTCCTGTCCAAACACATCAAAATCCTCAGAACTAGGGTCCTCAGCAGCAGTAGCTAGGCCCATATCCAAGTCAGAGCACTCCCCATGTGGAGATTGTGTGGGGAGGGGGCGCTTTACAGCCCCCATGCGTTCGCACACCGCTTCCAGCTTGACAAGGAATGATTCCAGGACTGCCGACAACTGGTCCATAGGGACCGCAGGTGCAGGAGCACTGCCAGTTGCCTCTGACAAGTGAGGAGAAGCAGGTGAACCAGACTCCATATTGCCACCCTCTGAGACCCTATTCACTATTGCAGTGAATAGTACAGTCCACCCACTGGCTGTGCTGAGGCTGAGGAGGGGATACCCGGAGGACTCTCCACCCTTAGGGACCGCTCGGTTCCGCTGTACGAGCCGCGCTGCAGCGCGGGTGAAGCCTGAGGAGAGCGAAGAAACTGAGGAGAGAGGTATTTCGCGCCGTTCAGCAGCGCCGCTAGAGGCCGAAAACGAAACTAAAAGCGGAGCGGCTACAAGAAAATGGCCGCCGGGCGCCTGTATAACTGTGCTTGAGCCGCGGCAAATTTAAACACCGCGCCAATGGCGCACGCAAAAACCAATACACATTCCTCCAGAACACTTCCCAGGCCTCTAAACAGCCAGGGAGCGCCCCCCCCCCCAGGGCAGAACGACCCCCCCAGTATCCCCACACAGCACAGCACCAGCAGGGTGCAGAGAGCAGCATAACAGGGGGGAGACAGGGAGAACCCCACACACACAGAAACACAGCCAGTATGTACTTACCTTGCAGTAGGAGAGACTACTTACCCATCCCACAAGCACCTTGGAGAACACCCTTGGTGCCAATAGAGGGACCCACTGACTTGTTTCAGACAGAACAATCACAGAGTCGTACTGCGTAGCTGTCGGCCCGGTCCACCGCGAAAGATACAGTAGGTACTTTTCAATCTTGAGAAGACCGCAGGAGCATGAAAGCAACCCGGCCACCCCTGGAGCCATGGGGTTTGTCGTGAACTGAATCTCACGCACACAAGGCGAGGATCAGCACGCTCGATGGTCAGACAGGGAAGACTACGAGGATACTAGTGTACCCAACCTGTTGCCCAGCCGACAGTTGATTGAAGGTCTCAAAAATAAAATAAAATTCCCAAAGGAATAAAATATAAAAGTAAAAAATCTTCCAGGAGACTGGCTCCTGAGAGAGCCACGTCTTCTCCTTCTGCTAGGCAGAAAAAAACTGAGGCTGCTACCTGCAGGTGGGAGGGTAATGTCCGGAGGGACCGCGCCCCCCTGGGCGGGGCTGTTCAGTTCTGGCTTGTTCTAGAATGTTTTAACATCTAACATTCTGCCTAGGTCTTCTCCTGCAAGCAGGGACATATACCCACACATAATCAGTATGAGAGCTGTGTCGGTCCATGGACGATAAGAGAAATAAATTTGACTGCGTTTTGGAACGATTTATTGCAGCTATCAAGAGGCATCTGCAGGCAATCACAGTGTACCATTTCACCTGCAGATAGCAGTAGCAACAAGGAAAGAAGAACAACAGAATGCAATGGAACAGTGGAACAGAAATGGCAAGAATGTTCCAACGCGGATAAACGCAGCCGCACGTAAACGCAGCTAATCACAATGTACAACTGCAAGTGAACGCTGTGTCAGGATTCTCTGAATTTCAAAATAACAAAACATGCTTGTGAAAGGGGCCAAATTGTTTCAATTATTTTTTGTAAGTGAAATTCTAGCTTACACCTAACTAGCCTTAAAACGCCTCAAATGCACACTTTAATTAATTTTAGTGCACACAAACCAATTTTTTTTAACATATAAAAGATGTCACACCGAGTAAATAGATACCAAACATGTCACGCCTTAAAATTGTGCATGCAGAATGGCGACAAAACCTTTGCAGGATACCAGGCACTAAAATTACTGATCTCATTCTGACGTTCACAGCGATACCTCACGTGTGGTGCAATTGCCATTTTCAGCACTTGACTCCCAAGCCAATTCTGACACTTCTCTCCTACATGTAAAAATCATTTTTTTTTTATGCCAGAAAATTACTCGGGACCCCCAAAACACACACACACACACACACACACACACACACACACACTAAAAATCTCCATAGGCTACGCTTTAAAAATGTTTACAGGTTACCACTTTAGAGTTACAGAGGAGGTCTAGTGCTAGGAATATTGCTCTCATTCCAACGTTTGCAGCGATACCTCACGTGTGGTTTGAATTTTGTTTACATATGTGGGTGCAACCCAAGTATGCGTTCGCTTCTGTGTGCAAGCACACGGGTACAGGGGCCACTTTAAAAAATATATATATTTTATTTAAATTTTTACACTTTCCCTTAAATTTTTTGGTCACTTTTATTCCCATTACAGTGGAACCTGGGATTGCGAGTAACACTGTTAATGAGCGTTTCGCAATACGAGCACTGTATTTTTAAAAATTGTAACTCGGTTTGCGAGTGTTGTCTCGCAAAACAAGCAGGATTCAGGCCAAAAGAGGTGTGCAGTACCGCGTTTGGCCTGAGGTGGGGGGGGCGCCGGAGTCGAGCAGAGCCGAACGTCACCGATCGGAAATGTACGGAAAGGCCCGAGGACAGCACGGCTGACCTCGGCAAATCTCGGGAACAAAGCCTTTCCTAGGTTTGCCGAGGTGTCCTCGGGCCTTTTCGGCTGTTTCCGAGGCTATCTGGCGCCCGCCTCTGGCCGCATGCGGTATTGCATGCCATTGAAGTCAATGCGGTACTAATTATTTTCGTTTCCATTGACTTCAATAGGGAAACTCGCTTTAATATGCGAGTACTTTGGATTACGAGCATTCTCCTGGAACGGATTATGCTCGTAATCAAAGGTTCCACTGTACAAGAAATGTAAACATCCCTTGTAATAGGAATAGGGCATGACAGGTCCTCTTTATGGAGAGATGTGGGACCCCAAATATCTCCTCTAGGCTGGAAAGCCTGAGATAAAAAAAAGAAGGAATAAGTGTTTACAACTGCTAGGGCCGGACGTGACGTCATAACGTCGCACCCGGCCTCCAAGAGTCAGAGATGACTGGGGACGGGATGACTGGAGATGACTTTGCCGCCGGCGAGTCCATTCTCTGACTTGCCATTCGCACTTCGGGACCAGAGAAACGGCAGGAGGTGGGTGATGTCCTGTAGCTGCACACATCATTCCGATATCGCCACTTCAAGTCCCCACAGTCATACGACGTGAACCCGAGTGAAGCGGTTAAATATGCGTGCTGAACCTATCTGCACATTTGTGCATTAGCACGGGGAGACAGGGCCCTTTAAAAAGTTTTTTTTTACTTTTTCTCTGTAACACTACCTTTTAGTGGTACACCAAAATGAACATTTCTGGTGCCGAAAACGAAAATTCAGGATGCATTTGGCCAAAAACCGAAAAGGGACAATTTTATTTATTTTTTTACAATTTAAATATGGCTGGCGAGTTTGAATTTTTTTAATGAAGTCAATAGGACGCAGCATGCCATTATCAGCACCTTTTTTTCCAACAGCAAAATGCAGATAACCCTATTTTCGCCCAATAATTTTCAGCGGTCGATATATCGGTGCATTCCTAGTACCTTTAATTTATTTTATTTTTTTAACTTTGTCGCTATCACAATGGATGAACAACAACCCTTACGTTATCATGAGCTATGACAGGTCCTCTTCATGGATGCTCTCACAAGTCGGTAACGGCTTGTTTACATCAGACTGACACCAAAGTGACAAAATCCTTGTGGCTTCCAGTTTCTGATCTCACAGCGTCAGTTCCTCTCTGTGCAGTGCACTAGATGCCACTGGTCGGCCTCCCCGGTGGTGGCGACAGGAGGGGGGGAGGGGTTGGGGGAGTGATGGGGACCCCTTCTGACACCTGCAGAAGTGATTGAGTGGCTCTATAGCTGCACAAATCACTTCTACATTGAAGAAAATCGCCAGCTGAAAATTGTGATACAGTACTGATAAACACTTAAAGAGAAAGTAAACCCTGATGGGTTTTACTTCCTCTTTAGCCCGTTGCAAAGCCTGTAAATGAAAAGCATAATGGGCTAGTATGCATCGCATACTAGCCCATTATGTGCCACTTACCTGCAAAAGAATCCAGGCATGTCCCCAGAGTAGGCAGCATCCATCTTCTGGCCCCTCTTCCTTCCGGGACTTAGACTGTGATTCGCCGGAGCCGCGTGACGTCACTCCCGCGCAAGCGCACGGGAGTCACGATTCACGGCACAGGCTGGGGAAGAAACGGCACTTAGTTTCGTTTCTTCCCCACGCATGCGCCGTTGGTATTTACGGTGGACTAGAAGTGCAATATCTCCTAAACGATGCACGCAAGGCTTATTCTAGGCTTACCTATAGGTAGAAGTCCAACAAGTGGGTTTACAATCACTTTAAAAGTGGTTGTTAACCCACTCCAGCTAAATCATCTTATCCCCTCGGTACCATAAAAACAAGTGTGCCTGTGTAATGTATAAAATCTTCCACTCTGTACCTATATGAGCTCCGCTCCAGGCGCTCAGCTGACTTGTCAGCTCTTTTCACTCTCCGGCTCAAAGCTGCAGTGGGCGTGGCTGAGCAGTCCCGCTGACGTCCGCCGAAGAGGAGAGAGAGGCGCGTCAGCTGAGCGCCCAGAGTGGAACTTATATAGGTACAGAACGGAAGATTTTTTACATTACACAAGCACACTGGTAATGGCAGGGAGGGGGGAGGAGGGGAGGACAAAGGACACAGGAGAGCAGATAGCAGTCTGCGGATGACGGAATCAAGCACTGTGCTGTATAACATGCTTTAAAGCGGTTGTAAAGGCTTACCTGTAGGTTAAAAAAATATCTCCTAAACCTTTACGGTTTAGGAGATATTCCCCTCGCAATGCGCCGCTGACAGCAGCGGCGCATGCGCACAGGGGATTCTCGGGCTGAAGGCTCGGCAGACGCTGGACCTCGCCGGAACGAAGTCTCCCACGCGAATGCGCGGGAGTGAGACATCGCGGCTCCAGCCACTCACAGCGCTGGAGCCGCGATACCCGGAAGACACGCCGAGGCAACATGTCATCTCCCTCGGCGTGGACCAGGTGAGTCAACGATGCCTCGTTCTAAGGTAAGTATTTCATAATGAGCTATTATGCGGTGCTCATTATGCCTTTCCCTTGCAGGTGACTAGAAAAAAAAAAGTGGGTGACTTTACAACCGCTTTTAAGGAAACAGGATCTAGGGTTTTTTTGTTTGTTTTTTTTTTGAGAGGAGGGGTTGTTTACAAATGCTTTGAATCTGAGGATGTCATAGGACATTCAATGGTTGGGAAGTAGTTAAAGGGGTTGGAAAGGTTTGTTTTTTATTTTCTAAATAGGATCCTTTAACCACTTCAATACAGGGCTTTTTGTACCTATTCAATACCGGGCCTATTTTGGCACTTCTCTCCTACATGTACAAATCATCATTCTTTTGCTAGAAAATTACTCAGAACCCCCAAACATTATATATGTTTTTTTAGCAGACACCCTAGGGAATAAAATGACGGTCATTGCAACATTTTTTCTTGCACAATATTTGCGCAATAATTTTTCAAACGCCTTTTTTTTTTTTTTAAAAATGGTTTCATGAATTAAAAATTAACAAAACAGTAAAGTTAGCCCAATTTTTTGGGAACATATGAAAGATAATGTTACGCCGAGTAAATAGATACCCAACATGTCACGCTTTAAAATTGCGCACACTCATGGAATGGCGCCAAACTTCGGTACTTAAAAATCTCCATAGGCGACGCTTTAATTTTTTTTACAGGTTACCAGGTTAGAATTACAGAGGAGGTCTAGTGCTAGAATTGTTGCACACGCTCTAACGCACGCGGCGATACCTCACATGCGTGGTTTGAACGGCGTTTACATATGTGGGCGACTTACGTGTGCATTCGCTTCTGATCGCGAGCTACCGGGGACAGGGGCGTTTTATTTTTTTTTTATATTATTATTTATTTATTTATTTTACAATGGTTTTACTTTTTTTTTTTTTTTGATCACTTTTATTCCTATTACAAGGAATGTAAACATCCCTTGTAATAGGAATGTGTGTGACAGGTTCTCTTTATTAAAGAGATGCGGGGTCAATAAGAACCCACATCTCTCCTCCAGGCTGGAAAGCATGAGATCAGTGAAATTTTTTTCACTGATTTCATACTTACAGCCGCAATGGCGGCTTTGTTTACATTTGAGACCCGGGCGTGACGTCATCACATCGCGCCCGGGCCTCCGACGATCATAGAGATGACTGGTGACCATCTGGTCACCAGTCATCTCTATGCTCATCACGTGACTCCACCAACGATGCCGGAAGATTCGCTCCGGGTCCCCGATCGCACGGGGGAGCCCGGAGAAGCACCGGATGGTGGCGGGAGGGGGGGGGGGTGGGGTGTCCCCTCCCGCCGCCTATAAGAACGATCAAGCGGCGGAACCGCCGCTATGATCGTTCTTATGGTGCACAGAATCGCCGTCACTTCAAAAAGATATCTGAATGATGCCTCTAGCTGCAGGCATCATTCAGATATCCCCCTACAAAGCCGAGGATGTCATATGACGTCCACCCAGGATGGGAGATCCCATCTGTGGACGTCATTTGTCTATGGCTGGGTAGGGAAGTGGTTAAGCTAGTGCATTGTTGGTTCACTTAACTTTTCCTTTGATTTCCCTTCTAAATATTTTTTTTCTTTGTTTTCTTTGTCTGAATTTCTCACTTCCTGTTCCTCCTCAGTAAGCTGTTCAGTAAGCTGTTCTGGGGTGACTCCACACCACTCGGATGATGGTGTGAAGTTTAGTGAGGAGAAACAGGAAGTGAGAAATTCAGACAAAGAAAAAAAACATTTAGAAGGTAAATCAAAGGAAAAGGTAAGTGAACCAACAATGCACTAGCTTAAAGGAACCTATTTAGAAAATAAAAAACGAACCTTTACAACCCCTTTAAGGTAGGCAAGGAGAAGTTAGCTAGGATGGGCAATGCACCCTGTTGGAATTATGAGTTTAATTGCTGTGTAGGGTGTTCATGCAGTGTTTCCATAATCAGCAATAGAAGAGATAGAACTGCAGCAAAGCTTGTCTGCTTGTACTGAATATAAGCCACAAGGGTGCAGGGATAGATCAGTGTTATTCCACGGAAATATTTTCCAAGTTATTTCCTGGAAATAAACATTACTATGTGGACACACATTACAAGGATACCCTGTGGAGCAATGAAATCAAAACTGTATTGATCCAACTGAGCATGGACATCAATGTGTTTAATTACATTTGTTTTCAAAGCTCTTACACTATTAACAAGAGGCAGATTTACAAAAACTAGAGCAAAGAAAACTGGAGAAAAAGTATACTAGCTACACAAAACAGGTTGCATTCATCTGAAAGATGGCCGCTTACAATGGGAAACCTTTGCTACATTTGGCCCAGTTTTACCAAATAAGCCCACTGTTATTAAAGTATCCTATTGCTTAGCTCTACTACATGTAGATCACAAAAACATAACTGACTGTCCAGAAAACACAAAATGGCTTAACCGCTTGCCTACCGCTGCACAATGATACGGTATACGTCAGCAGAATAGCACGGCTGCACAAAAGGACGTACCTGTACGTCCCCTTTAAATCGCAGCATAGTGGGCGCCCGCTGCGGGCTCCATGACCGTGCCCGCGGGAGCGGCAGAACAGGGAGATGCCTATGTAAACAAGACATTTCCCTGTTTTGCCTAGCAACATGACAGATTTACTGCTCCCTGTCATCGGGAGCAGTGATCTGTGTCATGCTCTAGAGAGACCAACCCCCCCCCCACAGTTAGAATCATTCCCTAGGACAAACGTAACCCCTTGATCGCCCCTAGTGTTAAACCCCTTCCCTGCCAGTGTCATTTATACAGTAATCAGTGCATTTTTAGAGCACAGATCGCTGTATAAATGATAATGGTCCCAATATAGTGTCAAAAGTGTCCGATGTGTCCCCTCCTGGGGGGGGGGGGGGGGGGGGTGTCTGTCGGGTCCCCGCTGGCCAAGGGGCGGAATTGTGCCCCAGCACATTGCCTGAGAGCTATAGCGAGGTGCGGGCCCCTGCTGGGATCACTGGGGTGGCACTTTCAATATGCATTGCAATGATACCGTTCCCCCCCCCCCCCTCCCTCCCTCCCTCTCCCTCTCCCCATGCTTCCCCAGTTATGCTGGTTTTTGCTTTACTTCAACTCAAATGTTGTGATTTTACATGATTTAAAAACAAAAATATTAAAATACAGATTACATTAAAAAAAAAAAAAAAAAAAGGGTCCGATGTGTCCGCCATAATGTCGCAGTCACGATAAAAAAAAAAAAAAAAAAAAAAAAAATCGCAGATCGCCGCCATTACTAATTAAAAAAAAAAAAATCCCATAAATCTATCCCCTGTTTTGTAGACGCTATAACTTTTGCGCAAACCAATCAATATACGCTTATTGTGATTTTGTTTACCAAAAATATGTAGAAGAAGAATACATATCGGCCTAAACTGAGAAAGAAATTCGTTTTTTTATATATTTATTATAGCAAAAAGTTAAAAATATTGCTTTTTTTTTTTTTTAAATTGTCGCTCTTTTTGTTTCTAGCGCAAAAAATAAAAACCGCAGGTGACAAAATACCACCAAAAGAAGGCTCTTTTGGGGTGCAACGTCGCACAATTGTCAGGTAAAGCGAGGCAGTGCCGAAACGCAAAAAGTGCTCTGGCCAGGAAGGGGGTAAATTCTTCCGGGGTTGAAGTGGTTAACCACTTCAGCCCCGGACCATTTGGCAGGCCAAAGACCAGAGCACTTTTTGCGATTCGGCACTGCGTCGCTTTAACTGACAATTACGCGGTCGTGCGACGTGGCTCCCAAACAAAATTGGCGTTCTTTTTTTCCCACAAATAGAGCTTTCTTTTGGTGGTATTTGATCACCTCTGGGGTTTTTATTTTTTGCGCTATAAACAAAAATAGAGCGACAATTTTGAAAAAAAATTCAATATTTTTTGACTTTTTGCTATAATAAATATCCCCCAAAAATCTATCTATCTATCTATCTATCAAAAAAAAAATAGGATTTTTGTACTCACCGTAAAATCCATTTCTCTGACATCCATGGCCCGACACGGCGTGTCTTACACTTTACACGTGGGTATATGTCCCTGCTTGCAGGAGAAGACCTAGGCAGAATGTTAAATGTTAAAACATTCCAGAACAAACCAGAGTTGAACAGCCCCGCCCAGGGGGGCGGTCCCTCCGGACATTACCCTCACACCTGCAGCTAGCAGGCCTCAGTTCGTAACAAAGCAGCACAAACTTAAAAGGAAGGGTGGGTGCCGTGTCGGTCCATGGATGTCAGAGAAATGGATTTTACGGTGAGTACAAAAATCCTATTTTCTCTTATCATCCATGGACCGACACGGCGTGTCTTACACTTTACACGTGGGATGTCCCCAAAGCAGTGTCAAGAGGGATGGGAGCAGTATAAATGGAAAAAACCAAAAAAACTTCACTCCAAACAAGGCAGAGCTCCTCAACGGAGGAGTTGCCACTTTAAACAGCGGCCTGCAACCCCTTGCGGCCGAAGGAAGCATCCGGAGATGCAGCCACATCAACCCTATAAAACTTAGAAAGGGTATAAACAGACGACCAGGTCGCCGCCTTGCACACTTGTGCAACCGACGCTTGATGTCGGAAAACCCAGGAAGCACCAATTGCCCTGGTGGAATGCGCCGTAACCGGGAAGGGAGGCGCCTGCCCCATGAGAGCATAGGCTTGAAAGCCGGTTTGTCCGATCCACCTAGAAAAAGGTGGCAGACGAAGCCGCTTGACCCTGTTTCTGACCAGAGACAGTCAACCAGAGAGTAGACTTCCGAATAGAAGCAGCAGACAGGCACACCCGCAAGGCTCGTACCACATTCAAAGTGTGCCGCGCACACTCTCTGGGATGCGATGGGCGAGGACTCTAGGACGGGAGGACAATGTCCTCATTTTAGGTGAAAGGTCGAGATCACCCTTGACAAAAGAGAAAGTCGCGGATGCAACACCGCCTTATCCTTATGGATGACTAAACATGGCGACTTGCAGTACAAGGTCGCCAATTCAGATACTCGTCTAACAGAAGTGATTGCCACTAAAAGGGCCACCCTCTGAGACAAAGTGAAGAGGGGAATATCCCCGATATTCTCAAAAGGAGGTTCCTGGAGAACCAAGAGTACCAATTCCGATCCCACGGGGGGAGAGGAGACTTGACAGGAGGGAGCCCATGGCGAACCCCCTGCACAAGGGTGCCAACCAAGGAATGACCCGCTAGTGGTCACCGAAAGAAGACGGCCAAGGCCGAAACTGACCCTTAAATGATACTCAAAGCGAGCCTTTGGGCCACGCCATGCTGTGGGAAACGCAGGATTCTAAGGACGGAATACGTCCGAGGATGTCAGTCCAGCTCTTTGCACATGGCGATGTAAGCTTTTCCAGGTACAGAGATAGTTCTGGAGGAAGACTTCCGTGTCCTTAATATGGACGAAATGACCAAGTCCGAGAGACCTCGGTCTCTCAACACCTGGCTTTAAACAACCATGCCGTTAAGGCCAGAGACTGTAAAAGCAGGTGAAATATATGACTTGGAGACAGAAAGTACTCCCTTATTGACAACCATCAGGGAACGGCCGCGACGAGACGTACCAGATCGGCGTACCAGTGAAGCCGAGGTCAATCCGGAGCAATGAGGATCACCGGAATTCCCTCGGTTGCCACCCTGCGCAGCAGGCGAGGAAGCAACTGCAGCGGAGGATAAACGTGTATCAGGTGATCATGACCCCATGGGCCACTGACGCCTCTGAGGCATCCGCCCAAGGATCCCTGGATCTGGCCACAAATCTCGACAACTTGCAATTGAGTCGAGAGGCCATCGGGTCCACCTCCGGCGTGCCCCACCGTCTGTGTGGCAAAGGAGTTGAAATACCTCCGGGTGCAAGGACCACTCTCCCTGGTCCAACATCTGGCGACTCAATAGTCCGCCAGTTCTATGCCCGGGATGTAAGCGGCTGACAGAGCCGGCACGCTTCTTTTAGCCCCCTTCAGGGTACGGGGGACCTCGGAAGCCGCAGCTGAGCTCCGAGTCCTTCCTTTGATGGTCGACACACGCCATCACCGTGACTTGTCCGACAGGATCCTAATGGAACGATCCTGCAATCTCTCAGACCACGAGAATAGGCACAGTCTGATGGCCCATATTTCCAGAACATTGATCGGCAAACGGGCTTCGTCCGGAGTCCAAGCCCTTGGGCCAACAGGACTCCCCAGACTACACCCCAGCCCTTCAGGCTGGCGTCCGTAGTGAACACCGTCCATTGGACAGGGAGGAACGACTTCCCGGACCGAAGAGCCGGGGACCAAAACTCCATGTCAGGGACGCCCTGACCAGGTGGCTCACCTGGATCGGAAAATCCAAAGACAACGCGGATTTGTCCCAAGGGAACAAGATCTCCTTCTGCAATGCCCTGGTGTGTGATTGGGCATACGGAATGGCCTCGAAAGAGGTCAACATGAGTCCCAGGACTCCCATACAAAAACGGATTGACGACCATTCTTTGGGATGTCAGCATCCGCACTGCAGACTGAAGTGTCAGTAGCTTCCCCGGAGGTAGGAATACCCTTTGTCTCCAAGGAGTCCAGAATCAGACCGAGATTCCAGATAGCCCACGACAGCAATGCCTTGCTGTCTCAGCAAGCTAGAACCGGCACAAGCACCTTGGTGAACACCCTCGGTGCCGGGGCTAGGCCGAAAGGAAGAGCCACAAATTGATAGTGGACTTCGCCGATCACAAGCGCAGATCGGAACATACAAGTAGGCGTCCTTGATTTCCAATGTCGCCAGAAAAATCCCCTTGACGGAGTGTACTGACCACCATGCGAATGGATTCCATGCGGAACTTTTGCACCTTCACGAAGGCATTCAGGACCTGGAGGTCCAAGATAGACCGAACCCCGTCCCTTTATTGGGCCAACAAACAATTCAAGTAGAATCCCTGAAACCTCTCCTGTGACGGAACCGGCACAATCACTCCGGACCTCAAACCTGAATAGGCCCCATAGGGCCACCCGACGGGCAGGAAGGAGAGAAAGATTCGAGGGAAGAATCTGTCTGGAATTAGGAACGGAACCTATCCTGTAACCTGAGGTGATCACCTCGCACACCCACCAGTAGGAGATCCGGGAGGTCCATTGATCCGTGGACCTGCAAAGTCGTCCCCCCTACCCCAGAGTCGGGTGGGGGCAAAACCTCGCGCGGAGGCGGGCTAGGGAGCCGGCTTGTTCGGCATACGCACCCAGGGGCGCTCGTGTCCACCAGCCGTACCGCTGTCAGTCTGGGAGGGCCTCCCCGTTGATTGACGAAAAAAAAAAACTTTCTGGAAAGGAAGGACCCTGCTTATAGCGGCCTCCTTGCCAGCCTGAGGAAGAACAGTGCTTTTACCTCCCATGACATCCTTGATGATGTCATCCAGCGCAGCACCGGAAAGCCTAACACCTTTCAATGGTAAACCCTTCGGAGGCTTTTTAGAAGCTAGGTCAGCAGACCAGCATTTCAACCAGATCAGACAATGCAATACCCTGAGTTATAAGGGGCCCCGTCAAACGTGGCGTCGCCACATAAACCAGGCCCTGCACCATTTGTGGGCCAGAGCAATAGTGTCTGGAGGAAGATCATGCTCCTGTATTAGTTGCCCATCCCGCAAGTGTTGGAGACACAAGGGTCGCCGCTACCACAAGCCGTAGGGCGGACCCCAATAAGGCAAACATAGCTCTACTCACCACTTCTGACCTCCTGTGAGTGGGGTCCTTTAATGCAGGAGTCCCCTCCACCGGGAGAATGGTGGCCTTGTGCAACCGGGCGACTGGAGGGTCGACCACTGGGGGAGAAGCCCACGTTTTAAGTAGGGCATTTTCAAAGGGGTATCTATAGGCAAACGCTGCGGGACCATAAAAGTCTTCTGCGCCTTTTTCCCCAGACCTTGTCAGTGAGCTGGTCAAAGAAAGGTACATATTGAAAAAAAAATATACTTTTTAGAAGGCCCAGCCCTAAGGAACCAGAGGAGACCGTCCGCCTGAGGTTCTGCATCCGCAGCATTTAGCTTGCGAGTGTCCCTCACTGCATCAATGAGTTCACAAAACAAACACCCTGTCATTTACTGACACAGAACTGGAGTTTTCCTTGCAAGGAATGTCCTGTTCAAAACCATCAAATATATATTCAGAGCTAGGGTCCTGAGCGGTAGTGGCTAGGCCCATATCTAAAACAGCGCACACCCCCGCTTTTTTTTTTTTTTTTTTGTGGAAAAAAAGTGGGGATAGGGGCTTTTTTGCTCCCTTGCGCTCACACACTGCTTCCTCCCGGTCAGATTAATGATACCAGGACTGCCGACAACTGGTCCCTAAGGACCGCAGGTGCAGGAGCACTGCCAGTTGTCTCTAACAGTGTGAAGAAACAGGTGAACCAGACTCCAATATTGCCACGCTCTGAGACCTTATTCACAATTACAGTGAATAATACAGCCCACCCACAGGCCGTGCTGGGGCTGAGGAGGGGATACCTGGAGTACTCACCACCCCTAGGGACCGCTCGGTACCGCTGTATGAGCCGCGCTGTAGCGCTGTATAAGTCGCGCTGTAGCGCTGGTGCAGCCTGAGGTGAAGAATCTGTGAGGATGTGTGTATTTCGCGCCGTACAGCAGCGCTGCTAGAGGCCGAAAACTAAGGCGAAAGTGCCGCGGCTACAAGAAAATGGCCGCCGGGCACCAGTATAACTATGCATTAAGCCCCAGCCAAAATGGCCGCCAATGGCGCACTTTTAAAAAAAATAAAACACTGCGCCAATGGCGCACAGAAAACAACACAGCCAGTCCCCCAGAACACTTCCCAAACAAAATAACAGTCATGGAGCGGCCCCCCCAGGGCAGAGTGACCCCCCAAGCATCCCCACACAGCACAACAGGGTGCAGAGAGCAGCATAACAGGGGGAAGACAGGGAGAACCCCCCACACACAGAAACACAGCCAGCATGTACTCACCTTGCAGCAGGAGAGACTACTTACCCGTCCCGCAAGCACCTTGGAGAACACCCCGGTGCCCATAGAGGGACTCACTGGCTTGTTTCAGACAGGCCTATCACAGAGTCGTACTGCGTAGCTGTCGGCCCAGTCCACCGCGAAAGATACAGTCAGGTACTGTTCAATCTTGAGAGGACCGCGGGAGCATGAAAGCAACCCGGCCACCCCTGGAGCCATGGGGTATGTCGTGAACTGAGTCTCACGCACACAAGGCGAGGATCAGCACGCTCGATGGTCAGACAGGGAAGACTACGAGGATACCAGTGTACCCAACCTGTTGCCCAGCCGACAGTTGATTGAAGGTCTCAAAAATAAAAGAATAAAATTCCCAAAGGAATAAAAATGAAAAGTAAAATCTTCCAGGAGACTGGCTCCTGAGAGAGCCACGTCTTCTCCTGGCAGAAAAAAACTGAGGCCTGCTAGCTGCAGGTGTGAGGGTAATGTCCGGAGGGACCGCCCCCCTGGGCGGGGCTGTTCAACTCTGGTTTGTTCTGGAATGTTTTAACATTTAACATTCTGCCTAGGTCTTCTCCTGCAAGCAGGGACATATACCCACGTGTAAAGTGTAAGACACGCCGTGTCGGTCCATGGATGATAAGAGAAATAGGATTTTTGTACTCACCGTAAAATCAGTTTCTCTGATTTTCTCTTATCGTCCATGGACTGACACAGCTGTCATACTGATTACGTGTGGGACGTCCCAAAGCAGTATAAGAAAAGGGTGGGAGCAAATAGTAAAAAGGAACAACCAAAACTTCACTGCAAACCAGCAGAGCTCCTCAACGGAGGAGTTGCAACATTAAACAGCGGCCTGCAACACCTTGCGGCCGAAGGAAGCATCCGAAGATGCAGCCACATCAACCTTATAGAATTTTGAAAAGGCATGAACGGACGACCAGATCGCCGCCTTGCACACTTGTGCAACCGACGCTTGATGTCGGAAAGCCCAGGAAGCATCAATTGTCCTGTGGCATGCGCCGTAACCGGAAAGGGAGGGGCCACCCCCTTAATGGCATAGGCCTATATAACAGTCTGTCTGATCCATCTAGAAAAAGTGACAGACGACCCCGCTCGGCCCTGTTCGGGCCCGAGACAGACACCTAGTGAGTCATATCACGTTCCACATAAAATGTGTGAAGCGCAAACCCTCTGGAATGCGATGTGTGAGGACACAAGGACGGGAGGACAATGTCCACATGTAGGTGGAAAACCGAGGCCACCTTATGCAAAAAGGAAGGTCTTGGACGCAACACCACCTTATCCTTATGGATGACCAAATAGGGCGACTTGCAGGACAAGGCCGCCAACTCAGACACCCGTCTGACAGAAGTAATGGCCACTAAGAAGGCCATCTCCTGAGACAAGGTCAAGAGGGGAAAATCTCTGATATTTTCAAAGTGGAGGTTCCTGGAGAACCGAGAGCACCAAATTCAAATCCCTAGGAGGGAGAGGAGGTTTCAACAGGAGGGAGCACATGGCGAACCCCTGCACAAAGGTGCTACCAAGGAATGACCCGCTAGCGGTTGCTGAAGGAAGATGGCCAAGGCCGAAAACTGACCCCTAATGGTACTCAAAAGCAAGCATTTGGGTCACACCACGCTGCAAAGACCGCAGGATACTGGGGACGGAATACGTCCGTAGACGCTAGTCCAGCTCATTGCACATAGCGATGTAAGCTTCCCGGGTACGGTGATATATCTTTCAAGCGGAAGACTTCCGTGCCCTGAACATGGTCGAAATGACCGAATCCCAGAGACCTCGGACTCTCAGCACCTGGCTTCCAATAGCTATGCCGCTAAGTCAGAGACTGTAAAACAGGACCTTGAAACAGAAGGTCCTCCCTTATTGGCAACCGTCAAGGAACGTCCGCGATGAGACGTACCAGATCAGCGTACCAATGACGCCGAGACCCACCCGCGCAAGAGGATCACGGGAATCCCTTCGGCCACAACCCTGCGCAGCAGGCGAGGAAGCAGCTGCAGCGGAGGATAACAGATATCAGGTGATAATGACCCCATGGGGCCCACCAACGGATCCGAGGCATCCGCCCAAGGATCCCTGGACCCGGCCACAAACTGACACCTTACGATTGAGTCGAGAGGCCCTCAGGTCCACATCCGGTATGTCCAGGTGCAAGGACCACTTTCCTGGTCCAGCGTCTGGCGACACCGACAGTCCGCCTGCCAATTGTCTACGCTGAACGTAGATGGCCGATAGAGACCACGTGGGGAGTTATATTCTGATTACCGATCAATGTTCTGGAAATACGGGCAAACTGGCTTCGTCCGGAGTCCAAAGCCCTGGGGCTGACAGGACTCCCCCCGACTTCACCCCAGGCCATCAGGCTGGTGTCCGTCATGAACACCGTCCACTGGATGGGGAGGGACGACTTCCCGGACCGAAGAGCCGGGGACCCAAACCACTACGCCAGGGACGCCCGAGTGGGTGACTCATCTGGATCTGAAGATCCAAAGACAACAGGGATTTGTCCCAAGTGGACAGGATCTCTTACTGTAATGCCCGTGTGTGTGATTGGGCATACGGAACAGCCGCGAACGAGGCCCTCATGAGTCCCAGGTCTCTCATGCAAAAAACGGGTTGACGACCATTTCCGAGACGTCAGGACCCGCAATACAGACTGAAAAGTCAGTAAGTTCTCCAAGGTTAGGAATACCTACGCCTCCATGGAGTCCAGGATCAGACCGAGATACTACAAATGCTAAGCCGGGACCAGGACCGACTTCTGAATGTTCGGGTGCCACCCGAAGTCCCTAAGGTTCTGACTGACATAGTCACACTTCTTCTAATTCTGAGCCATTGTCTGCTCTTAGAAGAAGATCGTCCAGATAGCCCATAATAGCAGTGCCTCGCTGTCTCAGCAAGGCTAGAATCGGAGCAAGCACCTTGGTAAAAAACCTTTGGTGCCGAGGCTAGGCCGAAGGGAAGAGCCACAATTGATAGTGGTCTTCGCCGATCGCAAGCGCAGAAACTACTGTTGACGTGCGCAGATCGGAACATGCAAGTAGGCGGCCTTGATGTCCAAGGATGTCAGAAAATCCCCTTGATGGAGTGTAGCGAACACCGCGCGAATGGATTCCATGCAGAACTTTACACCACCAAAAAAGCATCCAGGCCTTGAGGCCCAGGGTTGGCCGAACCCCCGTCCACCTTTTAGGACTACAAACAGATTCGAGTAGAAACTCTGAACAACCTCTCGTGACGGAACCGGCACAATCCTCCGGACCTGATCAATCCTGTACGGCCCTTAAGAGGGCCGCCCGACGGGCAGGAAGGAGGGGGAGAATTGAGGGAAAGAATCTGTCTGGGGGCCAGGAACGGACTTCTATCCTGTATCCTGAGGTGACCACCTCGCACACCCACCGGTTGGAGATCCGGGAGGTCCACCAAACCGTGAACCTGTAAGGAAGTCCCCCCACCCCAGAGTCGGGCAGGGACAAGACTCCATGTGGAGGTGGGCTTGGGAGCTTGCTTGGTAGGCTTATGCACCCAGGGACGCTTATGTCCCCCAGCCGCACTTTTCCCAGTCTGGGAGGGCTTACCCGTGGATTCTGACTGACGAGAAGAAACTCATTCTCCTTTGCCGGAAAGGAAGGGCCCGGCCTACGGTGGGGCTCCTTTGTCCGTAACAGACTGAGGAAGGAAGGTGCTCTTACCCCTTGTGACATCCATAATAATGCCATCCAGGGCGGCCCCAAAGAGTCCACTGCCCTTAAAAGGGCAAGTCAGCCAGGAGCTATTTGAAAGCTAGGTCGGCCAACCAGCATTTCAGCCAGCCAAGGCGACGCAGCACCACAGCAGATAGAGGCCCCAGAAATTAAAGGGGCCACATCCAAAGTGGCATCGCACACCGAGACTAAACCCTGTGCCAGTTGGTGAGCCAGGGTAATGGTCTCAGGAGGGAGATTATGCTCCTGAACCGTCTGGTGCAAAATCTTCCTGTGAGTGTCTTGAGACACAAGTGTCGCCGCCCCTATAGGGCGCAAGGCAGACCCCAATAAGATAAACATAGTTTATAAATAAACAGCTTTAAAAGAAACAAAGGAGACAGCTTTTACCTGAGGTTCCTCAGCCTCAACATTCAGCTTAAGAGTGTTCCTTACAGCATCAATGAGTTCACTTACAAGCACCCTGTCAGTTTTTCAGAACTGGGGTCTTCCTCACAGGGAATATCCTGTTTAAAAAACATGAAAATCCTCAGAGCTAGGGTCCTGAGCAGCCATAGCTAGGCCCATATCTGAGACAGAGCACTCCCCTACAGGAGGATGTGTGGGGAGGGGGCGCTTTACAGCTCCCTTGCGCTCGCACACCGCTTCCATCCTGACAAGGATGATTCCAGGACTGCCGACAACTGGTCCACAGGGACCGCAGGTGCAGGAGCACTGCCAGTTGCCTCAGACAAGTGTGGAGAAGGTGAACTAGACTCCATACTGCCACCCTCTGACTGTTAAACACTATCATAGTGAGTAACCCAGTCCACCCACTGGCTATGCTGAAGCTGAGGAGGGGACATCCAGAGTACTCACCAACCCCTGTAAGGACCGCTCATTACGCTGTATGAAACCGCACTGCCGCGCGGGTGAAGCCTGGGGAGAGTGAGGAGACTGTGAGGAGACCGACTGAAGAGATTGGATATTCGCGCCGCAGCAGCGGCCGATAGAGACCGAAACCGTAAGCAAAAACACTGCGGCTTCAAGAAAATGGCCGCCGGCCGCATACAATACTGCGCCATCGATCCACGGCAAAATGGCCACCGAGCGCGTTTTTTTTAAAATTACCTCACACCGCTAATGGCGCACAAGTTTTGCGGTTGTTCACTAACCACAAGGCAGGAGGCTCCTGCCCTCACTGACTGTGGCACGGCAAGCGCTGGGGCGGCTGTTTGAACACAAACAGCCCCACTCAGGAACTAAACCTGTGAAGTTGTCACTCACACACCATAACACTGCCCCAGTGCCATTAAAACAGACATGAGCTCCCCCAGCCAGGCCAGAGTGACCCCCAAGCACCCCCACACAGCACAGCACCAGTACAGGGTGCAGAGAGCAGCATAACAGGGGTAGACAGGGAGAACCCCCCACATAAATAAACACAGCCAGTATGTACTCACCTGCAGCAGGAGAGACTACTTACCCATCCCTGGAGGGACCCACTGGCTTGTCTCAGACAGACCTATCACAGAGTAGTACTGCGTAGCTGTTGGCCCGGTCCACCGCGAAAGATACAGTCAGGTACTGTTCAATCTTGAGAGGACCGCGGGAGCATGAAAGCAACCCGGCCACCCCTGGAGCCATGGGGTATGTCGTGAACTGAGTCTCACACACACAAGGCGAGGATCAGCACGCTCGATGGTCAGACAGGGAAGACTACGAGGATACCAGTGTACCCAACCTGTTGCCCAGCCGACAGTTGATTGAAGGTCTCAAAAATAAAATAACAAAATTCCCAAAGGAATAAAATTTAAAAGTAAAATCTTCCAGGAGACTGGCTCCTGAGAGAGCCACGTCTTCTCCTTTTGCTAGGCAGGAAAAAACTGAGGTCTGCTAGCTACAGGTGGGAGGGTAATGTCCGGAGGGACCGCCCCCTGGGCGGGGCTGTTCAGCTCTTGTTTGTTCTAGAATGTTTTAACATCCAACATTCTGCCTAGGTCTTCTCCTGCAAGCAGGGACATATACCCACACGTAATCAGTATGACAGCTGTGTCAGTCCATGGACGATAAGAGAAAAAATAATATCCACAGTTTAGGTTGATACGTATTCTTCTACATATTTTTGGTAAAAAAAAAAAAAAAAAAACATAAGCGTATATTGATTGGTTTGCGTAAAAGTTATAGCGTTTACAAAATAGGGATAGTCTTATGGCATTTTTATTATAAATTTTTCTTTTACTTGTTATGGCGGCAATTTGCGATTTTTATCGTGACTGCCACATCGGACAATTTTGGCGCTATTTTGGGACCATTCACATTTATACAGCGATCAGTGCTATAAATATGCACTGGTTAGTGTATAAATGTGACTGGCAGTGAAGGGGTTAACCACTAGGGGGCGAGGAACGAGTTAAGTGTGTCCTAGGGAGTGATTCTAACTATTAGGGGGCGTGGCTACGAGCGACACGTTACTGACCGCTGCTCCCGATGAGGGAGCAGACGATCAGTGTCTTGTCACTAGGCAGAACAGGGAGATGCTTGTTTACACTTGCCTCTCCCCGTTCTGCAGCTCTGTGACCCGATCGCAGGACACCGGCGGACATCGAATCCGCAGGTCCCGCGGGCAGGGGCGCGCGCGAACCCGCACAGTGGGAATTTCAAAGTGACGCAGCCGTGCCATTCTGCCGACGTATATGTACAGGAGCTGGTCGGGAACCGGTTAAAGTTTGAGGCTGGGTTCACACTAGTGCGACACGACAGCCGTCCTACTTTGGATCCGACTTTGCCCCGCGACATGAAGCCGACATATGTCCGACTTTCAATGAACGGGGATCCGACTTGGATCCCCGCCAATAGCAGGCACTGCGTTTGGTATAAATCTTGAGGGGGGAACTCCAGGCCAAATTTTAAATAAAAAAAACGGCATGGGTTCCCCCTTCGGGAGCATACCAGGCCCTTGGTTCTGGTCTGGATTTGAAGGGGAACCCCTACGCTGAAAAAACGGCGTTGGGGTCCCCCCCAAGATCCAAACCAGACCCTTATCCGAGCACGCAACCTGGCAGGCCGCAGGGGAAGAGGGGGGGACGAGAGAACGGCCCCCCTCCCTCCTGAACCATACCAGGCCGCATGCCCTCAACATGGGGGGGTGGGTGTTAAAGGTGATTATTCCTGCGCTACCAAAAAAGGAAAGTGAAAGGGGTACTGGAAACTGTCGCAAACACCGAAAGGGTTAATCCTAACCCGAATAGGTAATGAAATAAAGTGGTGGTGTTGCGCTGTTTCTGCTATGAACATGTATTGGTGAATATATATAAAAAGGTGCACAGTGGCTAACTCAAACCAATAAATAAAATCAATACACAATCTAAAATAATAATGATGGATTAAAGTAATGAATATGTACTAGATCTAGATGGAGGGGGGTGGTGCTGCGCTGTTTCTAATATTACATATAATTATAATGATAAAATAATAGTGCACAATGGCTAATAAATATCAATAAATAAACAGGTTGTGGAATATGAATAATAAATACAACTGATCAATTATAGTGATGTATATCTCCGTCGGAGAGGCAGTCAGACAGACGGAGGCACACGAGCTCGCCGCTCGTCTAGGATACGTTTTTTTCTTAAAATTGTTTTATGTGAGTTCATGTAAGCAACATATGTATTACCTATGCAACAATAAAATACACACCTTTTTAAACGTACTTCACGATCGAGACCCCATTTTCTCTTTCTAACCCTGCCATCATTGGGAGATGTAAGCAACCCCTAAAGATCCAGTATAGGTTATTCCATATGTGAGGAACAGCAGCATTCTGTTACAAAGGTTTCCCCATTGGACGCCAGGATCGCGATAAAGGATTTACTGACCCCCATTATACAAAAGTGGTTACCTCATTACCGCAAGGTAAGAGGCCACCCATTACCTTAGTGTGTGACACCGGAAGTGAAGATCCACACACCCCATCACCACAGCACCACTTACATATATGAAGTTGCAGGATTGTCACCTATAAGAAATTGATCAGCACGGGCACCACTTACCATTGTTCTTCTCCTATGAACTTTTGGAGTTCAATTTGTGTTCCTTTGCTTATTGGACAATTTTTACCTTTCTTTATTTTACTGCTTCACTTTAGCACTGTACTGCACTTTGCCTATTAGCAGTCACATTTGTGCACTTATTATTATACTGCAATTTGCAGGCGTCTTGCTCATTTTCACATTGTCACAGCATATTTGCACAGCAACGTTCACCTTGGTATTTATTCACAGGTTGATTTATATATATTTATTTACTTTTACAGTTTATATATATTTATATTTTTACTACTGATTTTATGGTTCTAGTATTTATACATCACTATAATTGATCAGTTGTATTTATTATTCATATTCCACAACCTGTTTATTTATTGATATTTATTAGCCATTGTGCACTATTATTTTATCATTATAATTATATGTAATATTAGAAACAGCGCAGCACCACCCCCCTCCATCTAGATCTTTTACTTTATCAGGTTAGGATTAACCTGCTAGGTGCTTGCGATAGTTTCATTCACCCCTACACTCCTCCAGATTGGTAGCGCAGGAATACCCACTCCATAAATATGTACTAGAACCATAAAAACAATCAAATAAATAAATTGAAAGTGCAAAGTGCATAAATTGTATACAAAAAATTGATATAAAAGTGAACACTGCTGTGCAAATATGCTAAAAAGTGCAAAAACGAAATAGCCTGCAAAATTGCAGTGCAATGAACTGTGCACAAGTGAAACTGCTAATTGCAAAGTGCAATGAAGTGCTAAAGTGAAATGCAAAAATAACGTCCAATAAGCAATGGAACAGAAATAAAGATGTTGAACTCCAAAAGTTTATATGTGAAGAAATGGCAAAGTGGTGCCAGTGAAAAAAATATATATATGATTTCTTCAAAGTGACGGTCCTGGAACTTCGCGTGTACAGGTGATTCTATGGTGAGGAGATGTGTGAATTTCGACTTCCGGTGTCACACACTAGGGTAATAGATGGCCTCTTACCTTGCGGTAATGAGGTAACCGCATGTATTTAATTAGGGTCAATGGTTCCTCTGTTATGGTCCTAGCATCAATAGAAAGACCTTGTGCCGGACGCTGTGGTTCCTCGGATATATGGTGGACCTATATTGAATCCAGGGGATTGCTTTCACCTCCCAGTGATGGCGGGTTTAAAAGGAAAAAATAGGATCTCGATCGTGAAGTACGTTTTATTTCATGGGGGGGTGGGTGCTTCGGGGCAGGGGGGCGACCTGCGGCCCCCCCACCCCAAAGCACCCTGTCCCCATGTTGATGAGGACAGGGCCTCTTCCCGACAACCCTGGCCGTTGGTTGTCGGGGTCTGCGGGCGGGGGGCTTATCGGAATCCGGGAGCCCCCTTTAATAAGGGGGCCCCCAGATCCCAGCCCCCCACCCTATGTGAATGAGTATGGGGTACATTGTACCCCTACCCATTCACCTGGTGGAAAAAAATAGCAATAAAAACACAACACAGCTTTTTAAATTAATTTATTGCACAGCTCCGGGGGTCTCCGCGCTCTCCGGTTCTTTCTTCTGCCGGGCCTCCGCTATCTTCTTCCAGCTCTTTTGCTAGCAGGGCCCGGTCTTCTCCGTCGCCTTCTTCTTCTCCCGCTCTCCGGTTCTTCTCTCACTCTCCGGTTCTTTCTTCCGCCGGGCCTCCGCTATCTTCTTACAGCTCTTTTGCTAGCGGAGGCCCGGTCTTCCCGTCGTCTCGTCCGGCTCGCCGATGTCCTTCTGCCGGCCCCTCCACTATCTTCTTCCAGCTCTTTTGCTAGTGGAGGGGCCGGTCTTCTCCGTCGCCGTCTTCTTCTCTCTTCTCCTCCTCGAAGTTGACATGTCGCTTCCTCCCGCTCTAATGCTGGCTGTTGCGGTGCACGCCGATTGATATAGGCTTCTCATGACGTTACAGTCACATGCTCCCATGACGTCACAGTCACATGCTCCGGGGCCACCCGGAGCATGTGACTGACGTCATGAGAAGCCTATATCAATCGGCGCGCACCGCAACAGCCAGCATTAGAGCGGGAGGAAGCGACGTGTCAACATCGAGGAGGAAAAGAAGACGGCGACGGGAAGACCGGCCCCTCCACTAGCAAAAGAGCTGGAAGAAGATAGTGGAGGGGCCGGCAGAAGGACATCGGAGAGCCGGACGAGACGACGGGAAGACCGGGCCTCCGCTAGCAAAAGAGCTGTAAGAAGATAGCGGAGGGCCGGCGGAAGAAAGAACCGGAAAGCGGGAGAAGAAGAAGGCGACGGAGAAGACCGGGCCCCGCTAGCAAAAGAGCTGTAAGAAGATAGCGGAGGCCCGGCAGAAGAAAGAACCGGAGAGCGCGGAGACCCCCGGAGCTGTGCAATAAATTAATTTAAAAAGCTGCGTTGTGTTTTTATTGCTATTTTTTCCACCAGGTGAATGGGTAGGGGTACGATGTACCCCATACTCAGTCACATAGGGTGGGGGGCAGGGATCTGGGGGCCCCCTTATTAAAAGGGGGCTCCCGGATTCCGATAAGCCCCCCGCCCGCAGACCCCGACAACCAACGGCCAGGGTTGTCGGGAAGAGGCCCTGTCCTCATCAACATGGGGACAGGGTGCTTTGGGGTGGGGGGGCCACAGGTCGCCCCCCTGCCCCGAAGCACCCACCCCCCATGTTGAGGGCATGCGGCCTGGTACGGTTCAGGAGGGAGGGGGGGCCGCTCTCTCGTCCCCCCCTCTTCCCCTGCGGCCTGCCAGGTTACGTGCTTGGATAAGGGTCTGGTTTGGACTTTGGGGGGGACCCCCACGCCGTTTTTTCGGCGTAGGGGTTCCCCTTCAAATCCAGACCAGACCCAAGGGCCTGGTATGCTCCTGAAGGGGGAACCCATGCCGGTTTTTTTATTTAAAATTTGGCCTGGAGTTCCCCCTCAAGATCAGCACAGCACAAGTCGCATGCCAAAGTGGGATCATGCAAGACTGCGGTCCGACTTCAATGATAGTCAATGGGCTGAAGTCGGATCAAAGTCGGACCGAAGTAGTACAGGGAGCATTTTCAAAGTTGGACCGATATGTGTCGGACCAGTTAAGATGGCTCCCATAGGGAAACATTGATTTTCACACGTCATGCGACATGAGCTCCCAATGTCGGAGCGTTTGTCGCCCCAGTGTGAACCCGGCCTGAAGCTTCAAACTGCTCAACAACCAAAATCTCATGGGTTTCAGGTGAGCCTGTTCACACCTGAGTAGCATCGATTGAAGCTTGAAAAGTATGAGCAACGAGCTTGAAGGGTTTTCGACACTATTAAATTTCAAAGGAAACTTCTAAAAAAGAAAAAAAAAAAAGCCACAACACAAAAAAAATAAAAAACATGCGTTAAACGCATGTGTAGTAAATTTTTTCTCTCTCTAGGAACTAGCTTTGCATTGGTTAAAAATATTTAACATAAAAGCAAAAAACGACTGTACAAAACACAAAAAAAAGCCTATAAAAAGTGTGAATGCAGCCAAATGTAAAGGAACGCTAATCTAAGCATTTAAATAAACCTTTTGGAACTCTTGCAAAAAAAAAAATTAAGTTATTTTTTGATCTATAGCTCAGGGAATATAAAGCTGGCCATAGATGGGTCGAAATTCAGCAGGGACAGGCCAAATTTCTATCCCTGTGTGGGTGTGCCTGTTTGACAGAAGTCGATCAGGAATGTTGGAAACTTGTTGATCGGCGGCTGTCAGTGCATTCTGACAGGGAAGAGTCTGGTCCCACTGTCAGGATACAAACATTCTGGCAGAGAAGATTTCTTCACTACCTTTGTTTGTGTGGATCGAGGTATCTGTTCATTTTTCATTTAGCCTGCTGGCTGACTGGCTTATGCTGTGCCCTACCAGTGGTCTGCCTTGTTTGTACCATATCAGTTTATATACTTGACATCTGAGTAAACACATTTCACTCAAATGCCTTCTAAGTATAATATGCTATGGTACATACATACATTCCTTGGTGCATTTATTCGTCTATGGATTAATTCAAAATGAGCAATTCATGATTACTTCTGGAGATATGAGACTTTTGTACACCCCTGAAAAAGAGCAAGACATGTTAAATCCTCAAAACACTTTGGGTTCACCTTGCCCCACGGATTCATACGCTGTGAGGAACCACAGGGGGATTTTATGTGGGATAGTTATACATTTTATATGTAATAACATTTTGGAGAATCGTATCACTACTTTCACACTAAAAAAATATATTATATATATATATATATATATATATATATAATATATAATATATATACACACACACACACACACACACACACACACACACACACATATATACACACATATATATATTAGGGCTGGGCAATTTCCCCCCAAAAAAAAAATCTGTGATTTTTTTTATAAAAAACGCGATTTACGATTCGATTTTTTTTTTAATTATATTAATTGAAGTGCATCAACAAACAAAATTGCAAAGGCAAACCCTTTCTCTAACTGCAAAGTCAGTGTGCAACAAAGATTGTTAAACATCCAAATTATTAATACTGTATTTGGATTTAGCTAATAAAACAAAAAATCTTGAGGTTACTCTTAGTTGAATTGAACTGTGCCCGTGCCTCACTGTGCCCAGTGCCTCACTGTGCCCATGCTTCAATCACTGTGCCCGTACCTGATGCAGATTTTCATGGGATACGGATTTTACTGCTACACCGGCGGCCATTCCAGTATTCAAAAGCCGCGCCTCCTCCTCGTTTGTGATAGGCGGAACACTCAATTTCCCAGCATTCAGTGTTCCGCCTATCATGGACATCCGCTCATCCTCATAACACAGACGAGGATGAGAGGATGTCCGTGATAGGCTGAACACTGCCTGCTGTGAAATTGAGTGTTCCGCCTATCACAGACGACGAGGACTCGGGAGGCGCGGCTTTTGAACACTGCAATGGCCGCCGTCTGTCTGCATGACACGCTGATCAGTTAGGCAGACGGCGGCTTGCGGTTAGTTAGTGTTACATTACATCTACTCGCGGCGGCTGCGGCGAGTAGATGTAATTGGGGTAACGCCGCCCAGTGCCATTCCGGATACGCCCCCTGCAGTCCTGCTACGGAAACTTTGAAGGAAAAAAAAAAATCTAAAACACATTTTCCACATGGTGACACGGACAGCAGTACAAACCTGATAGAGCATTTAACCTTGATACCCCTTTTTATCCAAAACTTTAAAAAAAATAGGATTTTTTGTACTCACCGTAAAATCCTTTTCTCTGACATCCATGGACTGACACGGTGTCTCTTTACACTTTACACGTGGGTTATGTCCCTGCTTGCAGGAGAAGACCTAGGCAGAATGTAAGATGTTATACATACATTCTAAAAGCCAGAGCTGAACAGCCCCACCCAGGGGGCCGTCCCTCCGGACATAACCCTCCCACTACAGTCAGCAGACTTCAGTTTGTAACAAAGCAGTACAAACTTAAAAAGGAAGGGTGGGTGCCGTGTCAGTCCATGGATGTCAGAGAAAAGGATTTTACGGTGAGTACAAAAAATCCTATTTTCTCTTATCATCCATGGACTGACACGGTGTCTCTTTACACTTTACACGTGGGATGTCCCAAAGCAGTGTCAAGAGCAGTGTTTCTCAACCGGGGTTCCGCGGAACCCTAGGGTTCCGCGAGAGGTCCCCAGGGGTTCCGCATAACATTGTGGCAGATGTATATCCGTCCAATGTTGTTTTTAGTGTTCCCAATGCGCGCTGACAGTGAGAACAGTCAGCGCGCATTGATACCCGATGCCCTCTCTGTAGTTCCGGCTCAGAGAACTCAGAGGGCGGAGCCAGGTATCTCTGGTTGACACGGGGTCGCCGGGATGCAGGAGGAGGACTGCAGGCTGGAGGTGTATGAGGTGTAAGAAGCGGCTCGGGGATGGCTGGAATCATCAAGAGGCAAATCTTAAAACACTTATCAAGGTAGGAAGGTGTGGGAAGGTGGGGGACGGGCGGTGTGGAGAGTGCGGAGAGCAGGAATTGCTGCTCATTCACGCGATGAGGTCATTGGGAGAGAGAATTGGCTGCAGTGTGGGAGGGGGAGAGTTCTGTGGAAGATGCTATGGGTGGCTATGGAATGGAGAGCTCTACTCATAGAATCCAGCACTGGCCTGACCTTTATTAGTGTTCTGTCTGCTCATTATTATTTGAGGGATATTTATCAGCTTCCACTGTATCTGAGCTCATAGAGAGCCTCCACTAACAGTCCTTTGATTTATTTGCTGCCAGATTTCTCATGAAAAGCCCCCAGTACTGCCATGAGAAGCCCCTCCTCCCCCTTCTAAAAGCAGCAAAGCCAGCCAATCAAATTACAGGATACATTAAGGTAGCAGTAATGCACACTGTGGAGGGGGGGAGCAGAGAAAAGGAGCACATGGCTAGATTAGAAACTGAGTTCCTGTGTAGGTCAGGGGTCAATGCAGACTGCGGGGGGAGGGATGAGTAGAGAACAGGAAATGAGATCCTGTGTATAACAGCACTGATTGCAGACTGGGGGGGGCAGAGAGTTGAGGCACACAGGCTGAATGTAACAGGAGGCGAGATTATAATAGCTTTATTTTGCCATAATTGTACATAATCCTATTATGATTCAGTCTCATCCAGCCACAGGCCCCTGCAGTCTGCATTCAGTCACTACCATACACAGGATCTCGCCTCCTGCAAGATTCAGCCACGTGCTCCCTCTGTCAGCACTCCTCCTGGTACCACCCTCACAGGTTCAGAGGAGCTGGAACTATAGAGGAGGCACCAGGTATTAATGCGCATTGACAGTACTCGCTGTCAGTGCACATTGAAATCAACATTGGTATCATGTGCATATTTTTTCTGCACAGAAATATGCAACATGTATGCATTTTTCTGCAGAGAAAAATACTCAAATTATACCAACATTGTGGTGTGAACACGGCATATAGAAATCAGTTATTTTCTTTATGTCCTAGCAGAGACCTACGTTAGGAAAATGCAAGTCTCTGCACATGACGTGGACAAGACCAAAGTATTCTATGCAGGTCAAATCTGCACCATCTTCCATCAATTCTTATGCATGAATGTTGTGAACAAGTCCCAACTGTTCCCGTAGTCTGCTATCCTATTTATCAATCACAATATTTGGGAGTTTTGTTTAAGTTCAGTAAAGCCTCGTCCGTACACACGTTCGGACTTTTACCCAACAAACTTCATTTTGAGCAAGTTGGACCAACAATCCAACCGTGTGTACGCTCCATCAGACAAACTTTTTTTGCTTTTTTCTTGTTTTCATCGGACAAAAGTTGGGTCTGCAAACGGACAAACTTTTGCCCAACAAAAGTCCGATGGAGCAAAGTCCGACCGTGTGTACAGAAAACCATCGGACTTTTGTCCGATGGACAAAACAACTAATGTTAAAATCAACCAACAATAGCAGAAGTTGACCAAAGGGTAGCGGTAAAGAGCAGAAAAGAGCAGAAAAACCACGTGATGTTGCAAAAAGTTTTGGGAAAGTTTGCAGAAAAGTCAGAGTGTGTGTATGCTATGGGTGTTCCTGACCAACTCCGTTCGGACAAAAAACCACAGAAAAGTCTGATAGAAGTCTGACCGTGTGTACGGGGCTTAAGACCTCGTTCACGGCATATGTGCAAAAAATGGAAAATGTGTGCAAATTTGACTTGCTTAAAATATTTTGGGCTTGTTCTAACGCAGGTCTCTGCAGGGACATAAGGAAAACAATTGATTTCTATGTGCACTGTTCACACTATAATGTTGGTGTCAGGTGAGTTCTAATTTTTATTCCATTATTTAAAGCAATTTCTACAATAAACGTGGTTATATCTACAGCTTGCTGATCAGATCCGATGTTCCGAGAGCTGTAGATCTGAATTTTTTTTTAGGGGTTCCCCGAGATCTCAGACTTTTTGCCAAGGGTTCCTCCATGGTAAAAAGGTTGAGAAACACTGGTCAAGAGGGATGGGAGCAGTATAAATGGAAAAACCAAAAACTTCACTCCAAGAAGGCAGAGCTCCTCAACGGAGGAGTCGCAACTTTAAACAGCGGCCTGCAGCACCCTGCGGCCGAAGGAAGCATCCGAAGATGCAGCCACATTAACCTTATAAAACTTAAAAGGCATGAACAGACGACCAGGTCGCCGCCTTGCACACTTGTGCAACCGACGCTTGATGTCGGAACACCCAGGAAGCACCAATTGCCCTGGTGGAATGCGCCGTAACCGGAAAGGGAGGCGCCCGCCCTTTGAGAGCATAGGCTTGAATGACGGTTTGTCTGATTCCCCTAGAAATGATGGCAGACGAAACCGCTTGGCCCTGTTATGGACCAGAGACAGTCACAAACAGTGAGTCGGACTTCTGAATAGAAACAGTAGCAGACCGGTACACCCGTAAGGCTCGTACCACATCCAATATGTGCAGCGCAAACTCTCTGGGATGCGATGGTTGAGGACACAAGGACGGGAGGACAATGTCCTCATGTAGGTGAAAGGTCGACACCACCTTTGGCAAAAAGGAAGGTCGCGGATGCAACACTGCCTTATCCTTATGGATGACTAAATATGGCGACTTGCAGGACAAAGCCGCCAACTCAGACACCCGTCAAACAGAAGTGATTGCCACTAAAAGGCCACCTTCTGAGACAAGACAAGAGGGGAATATCCCAAAAGGAGGTTCCTGGAGGACCGAGAGCACCAAATTCAGATCCCACGGTGGGAGAGGAGGTTTGACAGGAGGGAGCACATGGCGAACCCCCAACACAAGGTGCTAACCAAGAAATGACCCGCTAGAGGTCGCTGAAAGAAGACGGCCAAGGCCGAAATCTGATCCTTGATGGTACTCAAAGCAAGCTTTTGGGTCACTCCACACTGTAGAGGACGCAGGATTCTGGGGACGGAATACGTCCGAGGACGCCAGTCCAGCGCTTCGCATATGGCGATATAAGCTTTCCAGGCACGGTGATAGATCTGCCTGGAGGAAGACTTCCGTGTCCTTAACATGGTCAAAATGACCGAGTCGGAGAGACCTCGGTCCCTCAACACCTGGCTTTTAACAGCCCTGCCGTTAAAGCCAGAGACTGTAAGCCGGATGAAACATAGGACCTTGAGACTGAAGGTCCTCCCTCAACGGCAACCGCCAGGGAACGTCCGCGACGAGACGTACCAGATCAGCATACCAGTGATGCTGAGGCCAATCCGGAACAATTAGGATCACCAGAGTTTATATCAGGCGATAAGGACCCTATGGGGCCACCAATGCATCCCAGGCATCGCCCAAGGATCCCTGGATCTGGCCACAACCTCGACCCTTGCGATTGAGTCGAGAGGCCATCAGGTCCACATCCGGCGTGCCCCACCGTCGGCAAAGGAGTTGAAATATGCAAGGACCATTCTTCTTGGTCCGGCGTCTGGCGATTGGCGACTCAGATAGTCCGCCTGCCCATTGTCTATGGCCAGAATGTAAATGGCCTACAGAGCCGGCACGTTTCTTTCCGGCCCACTTCAGGATACGGACTACCTCGGAAGCCGCAGCTGAGCTCCGAGTCCCCCCTTGATGGTTTACATACGCCACCGCCGTGGCGTTGTCCGACTGGCTCCTGATGGAGCGACCCCGTACTCTCTCCGACCTGAGGAGAGACACAGTCCGATGGCCCGTATTTCCAGAACAGTGATTGGTAAACGGGCTCGTCCGGAGTCCATGGCCTGAGCCGACAGGACTCCCCAGACTCCACCACAGCCCGTCAGGCTGGTGTCCGTCGTGAGTACTGTCCATTGGATGGGAGGGGGAACGACTTTCCAGGCCGAAGAGCCGAGGATCTCGGCCACCATGTCAGGGGCGCCCTGACCAGGTGAATCACCTGGATCTGAAGATCCAAGGACAACGGGGATTTGTCCCAGGTGGACAAGATCTCCTTCTGCAATGCCCTGGTGTGTGATTGGGCATACGGAACGGCCACGAAGGAGGCCACCACGAGTCCCGGGGACTCTCATGCAAAAAAACGGATTGACAACCATTTTCGGGATGTCAGCACCCGCACCGAAGACCGAAGTGTCAGCAACTTCTCCAGAGGTAGGATACCTTTGCCTCCAAGGAGTCCAGAATCAGAACTAGATACTCCAGACACTGAGTCGGGACCAGGACTGACTCCTGAATGTTCAGGAACCACCCGAGTCCCTGAGGGTCTAATTGACGATAGTCACCTTTCCTCTAAGTCTGAGCCACTTTCTGCTTTTAGCAGAAGATCGTCCAGATAGCCCACGACAGCAATACCTTGCTGTAACAGAAGGCTAGAACCGGAGCAAGCACCTTGGTGAACACCCTTGGTGCCGAGGCTAGGCCGAAAGGAAGAGCCACAATCGATAGTGGACTTCGCTGATCACAAAGCGCAGAAACTTCTGGTGACTTGCGCAGATCGGAACATGCAAGTAGGCGTCCTTGAAGTCCAAGGACGCCAGGAGAAAATCCCTTTGGTGGAGTGTAGCGATCACCGTGCGAATGGATTCCATGCGGAATTTCTGCACCTTCTTGAAGGCATTCAGGGCCTTGAGGTCCAGGATAGGTCGAACCACGTCCTATTTTTGGGACGACAAACAGATTCGAGTAGAATCCCTGAAAACTCTCCTGTGACGGAACCGGCACAATCACTCCGGACCTGATCAAATCCTGTACAGCCCCCAAGAGGGCTGCCCGACAGGTAGGAAGGAGAGGAAGATTCGAGGGAAAGAATCTGTCCGGGGGCCAGGATCGGAATACTATCCTGTATCCTGAGGTGACCACCTCGCACACCCACCAGTCGGAGATTCGGGAGGACCACCGATTCGTGACCTGCGAAGTCGTCCCCCCACCCAAGTCGGGCGGAGGCAAGACTTCACGCGGAGGCGGGCTTGGGAGCCGCTTGTTCGGCTTACGCACCCAGGGGCACTTGTGCCCACTAGCCGCACTGCCGTCAGTCTGAGAGGGCCTGCCCGTGGACTCTGACTGACGAAAAAACCCCGTTTTGCTGGAAAGGAAGGCCCCTGTTTGCGGCGGGCCTCCTCACCCATGCTAGTCTAAGGAAGAAGAGTGCTTTTACCTCCCGTGACATCCATGACGATGTCATCCAGAGCAGCACCGAAAGGTCTACCACCTTTAAATGGTAGATCCGTCAGGAGCTTCCTAAGGCTAGGTCAGCAGACCAGCATTTCAACCAGATAGGACGACGCAATACCACCGCCGAGACAGAGGCCCTGGATATTAAAGGGGCCGCGTCCAACGTGGCGTCGCACACATAAACCAGGCCCTGAACCAGTTGGTGGGCCAGAGCAACTGTGCCTGGAGGAAGATTATGCTCCTGTACAGCTAGGTGCAACATTTTTGCACAACCTGTAAGTGTTTAAGACACAAGGGTCGCCGCTACCACAGGCCGTAGGGCGGATCCCAACAAGGCAAACATGGCTCTGCTCACCACTTCTGACCTCCTGTCAGTGGGGTCCTCAAATGCAGGAGTCCCCTCCATCGGGAGAGTGATGGCCTTGTTCAACCGGGCGACTGGAGGGTCGACCACTGGGGGAGAAGCCCACTTTCTAAGTAGGGCATCTTCAAGGGGTATCTGATAGACAAACGCTGCGGGACCATAAAAAAATTCTTCTGCGGCTTTTCCCAGACCTTATCAATGAGCTGGTCAAAGAAAGTACATATGGAAAAACCTCTTTAGAAGGCCTGGCCTTAAAAGAACCAAAGGAGACTGTATTCGCCTGAGGTTCTGCATCCGCAGCATTTTAGCTTGAGAGTGACCCTCACCGCAGTCATGAGTACACCAACAAGCGCCCTGTCATTTACTGACTCAGAACTGGAGTTTTCCTCATAAGGAATGTCCTGTTCAAAACCATCCAATACATTCAGAACTAGGGTCCTGAGCGGTAGTGGCTAGGCCCATATCTGAATCAGCGCACTGCCCTCATGTAGTAAAGTGGGGAGAGGGTGCTTTTTTGCTCCATTGCGCTTGCACACAGCTCCCATCCTGGTCAGAAATGATTCCAGGACTGCCCACAACTGGTCCCTAGGGACCGCAGGTGCTGAAGCACTGCCTGTTGTCCACTGACATTTAGGGGAAGCTGGTGACAGAGACTCCATATTGCCCCCCTCTGAGACTCCTCAGATAAAAAGTCCACCCACAGGCTGTGCTGACTGAGGAGGGGGCGCCCAGGGGACTCACCAAACCGGACCAGGGACCGCTCAGTTCCGCTGTCTGTACCGCGCTGTGTCAGCGCTGGTGAGCTGTGAGGAGATTCGTGCTGTTACAGCAGCGTTAGAGGCCAAAACTAGTGCTGAAGAGCGCGCGGGCTACAAGAAAATGGCCGCCGCACTTCACTGAGGCGATCCGCGGCAAGATGGCCGCCATGACGCAGCTAAAGTGAAAAAACAGCACACACACAGCGCCACTCGGCGCTCAGGCCCCAAAACACACAAAAAAAGGCCCCAAGCATATCTGCAGACCAGCATGAGCCCCTCCAAGAACAGTGTGACCCCCAGGCACCCCACACAGCACAGCGCCAGCAATGGTGACAGAGAGTGACAATGAAATACAGGGGGAGACCGGGAAAATCCCCCACAGAGAAACACACAGCTTTTTGTACTCACCTGCAGGCAGGAGAGACTACTTACCAGTCCCCTGAGGGACCCACTGGTGTGTTTCTGACAGGACTATCACAGTGCAGTACTGAGTAGCTGTCGGCCCGGTCCACCGCAAAAGATACAGTCAGTCAGGAACTGTTCAGTCTTGAGAGGACCGTGGGAGCATGAAAGCAAACCCGGCCACCCCTGGAGTCATGGGGCCTGTCGTGAACTGAGTCTCACGCACACAAGGCGAGGATCAGCACGCTCGATGGTCGGACAAGGAAGACTATGAGGATATCTTGTACCCAACCTGTTGCCCAGCCGACAGTTGATAGAAGATTCTCAAAAATAAAATAAAAAAGAATTCCAGAAAAGGAATAAAAATAGGTCAGGAGACTGGCTCCTGAGAGAGCTACGTCTTCTCCTTCTGCTAGGCAGAAAAAAAACTGAAGTCTGCTGACTGTAGTGGGAGGGTTATGTCAGGAGGGACCGCCCCCTGGGTGGGGCTGTTCAGCTCTGGCTTTTAATATGTATAACATCTCACATTCTGCCTAGGTCTTCTCCTGCAAGCAGGGACATAACCCACGTGTAAAGAGACACCGTGTCAGTCCATGGATGATAAGAGAAATAAAACTTTTCTTGAGTACAGAAAGCGTTGGGAAATCAATTTTTTTTTTGAGTCAACGCCCAACTACCTTCACATACACTTTAAAAAAAGGTAGAAATAGTAATACATAACAGGACAAATATGCAACTGTTACTATACAGGTGATACTCAAAAAATTTGAATATCGTGCAAAAGTTCATTTATTTCACTAATGCAACTTAAAAGGTGAAACTAATATATGAGATAGACACATTACATGCAAAGCAAGATAGTTCAAGCCGTGATTTGTCATAATTGTGGTGATTATGGCTTACAGCTCATGAAAACCCCAAATCCACAATCTCAGAAAATTTGAATATTACATGCAATCAAAAAAACAAGGATTGTACATAGAACAATATCGGACCTCTGAAAAGTAGAAGCATGCATACAGTATGAACTCAGTACTTGGTTTGGGCCCCTTTTGCAGCAATTACTGCCTCAATGCGGCGTGGCATGGAAGCTATCAGCCTGTGGCACAGCTGAGGTTTTATGGAAGACCAGGATGCTTCAATAGCGGCCTTCAGCTCTTCTGCATTGTTCAGTCTCATGTCTCTCATCTTTCTCTTGGCAATGCCCCATAGATTCTCTATGGGGTTCAGGTCAGGCGAGTTTGCTGGCCAATCAAGCACAATAATCCCACGGTCATTGAACCAGGTTTTGGTGCTTTTGGCAGTGTGGGCAGGTGCCATGTCCTGCTGGAAAATGAAGTCAGCATCCCCATAGAGCTCGTCTGCAGAAGGAAGCATGAAGTGCTCCAAAATCTCCTGGTAGACGGCTGCGTTGACCCTGGACTTAATGAATCACAGTGGACCAACACCAGCAGATGACATGGCTCCCTAAATCAATACAGACTGTGGAAACTTCACACTGGACTTCAAGCATCTTTCAGTGTGTGCCTCTCCATTCTTCCTCCATACTATGGGTCCTTGGTTTCCAAGTGAGATTCAAAATTTGCTCTCATCAGAAAAAAGAGGACTTTGGACCACTGAGCAACAGACCAGGCCTGTTTTTCTTTAGCCCAGGTAAGACGCTTCTGATGTTGTTTGTTGTTCAGGAGTGGCTTGACAAGAGGAATACGACATTTGAAGCCCATGTCCAGGATCCGTCTGTGTGTGGTGGCTCTTGATGCACTGACTCCAGCCTCAGTCCACTCCTTGTGAAAGTCCCTAACACTTTTGAATGGCCTTTTCCTGACAATCCTCTCCAGGCTGCGGTCATCCCAACTGCTTGTGCACCTTTTTCTTCCACATAACTTTCTATTAATGTGCTTTGATACAGCACTTTGGGAACATCCAACTTCTTTTCCAATTACCTTTTGAGGCTTTCCTTCCTTATGGAGGGTGCCAATGATGGTTTTCTGCACAACTGTCAGGTCAGCAGTCTGGGACACTTTGAGCCTAGAATATTGCACCTTTTCTCAATATTCTAATTTTCAGAGATTGTGGATTTGAGGTTTTCATGAGCTGCAAGCCATAATCATCACAATTATGACAAATCACAGCTTGAACTATCTCATATTAGTTTCACCTTTTAAGTTGCATTAGTGAAATAAATTATCTTTTGCACGATATTCTAATTTTTCGAGTATCACCTGTAAAAGGGTTTCCCTGAACACCAATTTGCAATTATGTCAGACTGTAGAAATTCATTAGAATATGCAAAAAACTTGGCAGTAAACTTAATTTCCTTTTAACTATAACATAAAAGTCACTATTCAAATAAATATTAACAGTAGGGTAAATGTTTAGAGTAACACCCAGACCTCGGCACTTCCAGTTGCTGGGAACAATTTTCCAGTCATGAATACACACCCACCAGCCACTGCCGTCAGGTGTTATGACAAGCCAACCTACATCCAAAAGGTCAATGCTGAATCAAACAGGAACTGGAAAGCTGTTAAGCAATGAAAAATGATAAGGTAGGTTTAGAAATAGTCAACACAATTGTGCTACAAGGAAACACACCGGAAACAGTATCTTAATAATTCACAATCAGACTGCAGCAATTTTGAGTCTGCCCAATATATGTATATAAATAGCTCATGCAAACACGTGTTTCCTACCACAAAAAGAAAGAAGAAAAAAAAAACAAAAAAAAAAACACACTTTGAAATAGGTTTGTATTTTCTGATTCCTCTAAAGGGGAGTACAGAACCATCAGACAACTTGCAAATCTATGTGAATTAAAAATATATCAGTTACAATCAACCTTAAAAAGGCAAATATATGAAGCAAATAGATTAACAAGCTTTACTATATTTTTTTCACAAAAAGGGAACCTGAGAGAACAGAATCATGGAAGATGTAATTCTCTAAATTATCTAGGACAAGCATGTTGTCAGTAAAAGGCACAACTCTTCTGTATGCTTGGTCCAGGTGAATGACTTGGGCTAGGTTCACATTAGTGCAGTGCAATTTTGATCCGATTTTCAAGCAATTTTTAGAGCAGCTGCAGTGTGTTTTTGCTACTCTTTCTAATGCGTATTTTACTAATGTGACTCATCCCTACTGTGAGCAGCAGGGATGAGCCATAAGTTGCTAAGGAGCCAGCACAAGCCAGAATCCTAGCAACGATGAGTCATTGCACAAAAATGCATAAAAAAACACAAGTAGGAGATTTTAATGAGTTTCCATTGAGGTCTATGGATCACAAATTTGCACCAAAGTAGCACAGGACGCTTCCCCAAAGTTGCAAAGCAGCTGCGCTATATTGATATGAATGGACCTAATTGGAAGCAATGTTATTTTCACTTTCCTGCAATTCAGTGCAACCCAAGCTGCATCTGAAATCCATCAGTGTGATGTGAACCAGGCCTTAATCAGGTAAGGATACCATAATCTAAATGGCAGCCCCAGAGCCTGTACTGTTCAAAGAAAATAAGTAACTGCAGCTCTCATATTTCTAAGCTTAGTGTGTCACATTACAGAAATCAGGAGTGCTGTATGCACAGGATCCATGATGATGTACACCAAGGATTTGCATGATTGACAGCAAAGGCTCACAGAATTTTGCTGAATGATGCCGTCTATCATTCAGCCAGGAATGAGCGGTAAATGGCTGCGAAACCTGTAAGAAAATCAGCTGCAGAGGTGATCACTGGAGTATAAAGAGGGTGAATTGTCCAGCGACAACCTGTGGTTGCAGGATTTTTTTTTTTTTTAAATCAATGGCCTGTCCAGGCATTTGCTCAGCTCCTCTAAACGCCTCTTCTCCCAAAAGGAGAAAAGCTGCTTACAAAACACCTTAAAAAAGGAGCTGCAACCCGTCAGAAGGATGCATTAAGGTAAAAAAACTTCTGTCACTGACGGGCCCCCCAACCTGAGTCCTGTAATTCTCACGCCAGAGACGTGCTCTTCCCCTCTGCCTGTTGTCTCGGCTCTTGATTGGATAGATTGATAGCTTGGTGGATGGGTTCTGTGGAGCAGGTACATGGTTGTGACAGGTACCCACTCCCACTTCTGCTCAGATCAACTAGGTGATCCAAGCAGAAGTTCTCCTCTCCCCCTCCCTCCTTGCAGTCTGCTGGGACACATACAGGTCCCAGAAGACGCAGGACCATATACAACACGCAGCACAGCTCGCACATGCGCAGTGGGCACCCAGCTGTGAAGCTACAAGCCGTCACAGCCGGGTGCTCACAGTTGAGATGCCGGTGCCAGAGACAGAGCAGCAAGAGTAGGTACGACTCGGGTGAACACGCCGCTGGATCCTGGGACAGGTGAGTGTCTGTTTATTAAAAGTCAGCATCTACAGTTTTTATAGTTGCTGATTAAAACATGTTTGTTATTTTTAAAAATTATAAAAAATAAAAAAAAACAACACTTTACAATCATCAAAATCACAAAAGTGCACATAACCTCATTCTTCCTATCTTTACTAAAGTCATCTTTCAAAAGAACGGCTTATATAATATTTGTCTTGTAATGGAGTGAGTAGACAAATTAAACTGTAAAAATGGACACCAAATTCTCTACATGAAAAAGCAAAGCCTGATTATAAACAAAGCCAGGGGCTACACATTACAATAAGTTATTTGCAGCATTTGCTGTCAGCCAGATGGTATGTCTGAGTAAATTAACATGTACAGACACTTTTCACAATAACATACAGGCATAATCTGTGCAAGCTGGCAGTCAAACCAATACAAGAAACACAGTACAGTTTTCTATTACCATTTCATTATGCTCTTTGATAATGTCCGATGTATCTATCCATAAAATTCTGTACAAAATAAAAAAAGCCGATACAAACACGTGAAAGGATCAGTCCACCCAGAAGTAATATTTTAGTAGGTTGGGCCTGGTGAACCGAGTCAGTACCATACTCCTCCTAAAAGCTTCCTGGCATAATCCCTTTGCAAAATGTAATTATCAGTAGACTGACCCTTAAAGCAGAACTAATGTCTGTGGGTGAGGGCAGTATGCATAGCATAGTTCATATTCAGGCATACTAACCTATAGGAGTGCCCTCCTCCAGTATTGCCTAATTCAAGCTCTGAATTGCTGCGCCATCCTTTGCCATCTTTTCTGATGCTTCTTCCAGATTCCCCCCTGGCTCCTCTTCACAAAACCCAACTCGGCTGGAATGAGCTGTGAGTGTATGCTGTAAAGCACCTGCCATGGCAGATTTCTAGTAGACCAGCAAAAAACTTTTTTCTCCCCATTTTGGATAGTGTAGTGAAGGATTAGAAGCCCTGTTAGGGTGTCCTGGATAGCAGTAAAACCTAAGGGCTCTTTCACACGGAGGTCCGTTCAGGTCCGCCTGTCAGTTTTTTAGGCGGACCTGAAACGGATCCTCCATGTAGCCCTATGGAAGCACGGATGTCAGCGGAGACATGTCCGCTGACATCCGCTCCGCTCCGCCAAAGTGTGACGGAGGAAAACCCTATTTTTCCTTCCGTCGGCGGAGCGGATCGGACGACAACGGACTCTACGGTCCGTCGTCATCCGATTCCCCATAGGGGAGAGCGGCGCTCTGACAGGGCGGTCCCTGCACAGTGTGCGGGGACCGCCCAGTCATCCGTCGGCTCAGCAGGGATCAACGGAGCGATCCCCGCTGAGCAAGCGGAGCTTCACGGGGCGGATCTGCACGGATCCGCCACGTGTGAAAGGACCCTTAGGCCTCTTTCACACGGGGCGGATCCGTGAAGATCCGCCCCGTGAAGCTCCGCTTGCTCAGCGGGGATCGCTCCGTTGATCCCCGCTGAGCCGACGGATGACTGGGCGGTCCCCGCACACTGTGCAGGGACCGCCCTGTCAGAGCGCCGCTCTCCCCTATGGGGAATCGGATGACGACGGACCGTAGAGTCAGTCGTCATCCGATCCGCTCCACCAACGGAAGGAAAAATAGGGTTTTCCTCCGTCACACTTTGGCGGAGCGGAGCGGGTCGGATGTCAGCGGACATGTCTCCGCTGACATCCGTGCCTCCATAGGGGTACATGGAGGATCCGTTTCAGGTCCGCCTAAAAAACTGACAGGCGGATCTGAACGGACCTCCGTGTGAAAGGGGCCTTAGAGAGATTTCCCTTCACTTTTTCTACTGCTGACCATGACTTCAAGAGACAGGAAGTAAAACCACAGGGACATAAAAAAACAAAAACAAAACAAACAACAAAACAATGCAAAGCTGACAGTGGTTCTAAACACTACCAATTCTAGTGTGTGTGGGTGTATGTGTGTATACTGTATTGCTGTTGGAGACTAAAGGCCCGTCCGTACACGCGATACGAAAATCTGATGGAACAATTTGTACGACGGTTTTCGGATTACTACAGTGCTTTCGACAGCCGGTTTTGCTATGAATTATTTGTCGAATGTGAACTCAACGTCTGATTTTCGTATGAAAAAAAAAAATCGTAAGAGCAAGACTACACATGCTCAGAAATGAAAGAATAAATAGAAAACTATACAACACATTACATCACTTCTGATGTTGTATTCTGTCATAAGAAAGTTTTTGTATTTGTATCACTTTTCACATGAGACTAGCATGCCACAAAAAAAAAAAAATAGGATTTTTGTACTCACCGTAAAATCCGTTTCTCTGACGTCCACGGACTGACACAGCTGGATACTGTAAACGTGTGGGTATATGTCCCTGCTCGCAGAAGATCTAGGCATGTTTATACTGTGCATAGCGCTGAAAATGCGCACACCATTGGAGTGCGGGGGAGAAACCGGAGCACCCGGATGAAACCCACGCAGACTGCATACGCATACCGTGTAGGTATTATAGTATGTGTGCTAAACAATTTGCACAAGCATATGTGCGCATAACACCGAAGGCGCGCACACCGTTGGCGTGTGGGAGGAACCAAAATACCCCACACATACCCAGAGAATGCAATACCTACAACTACTGAAAATGTATTTAGTGTTGTGTATAAACATAATGTGTATGTTTACACCGTGTATTGCACCAAAGGGACGCATGTTATGTAGCGTGGGCGGAAACCCAAAGGGAACGCACGCAGACTGCACAGACATACCAGGTAGGTATGTTAGTATGTGGATATCCAATCGCACAAATTTAGGCTGTGCATAGCGCCGAAGCGCCCATACCAATGGAGTGTGGGAGGTAACCAGAGTACCCGGAGGAAACCCACACAGACTGCATACACATACCGTGTAGGTATTATAGCATGCGTGATAAACATTGAACATGTTTAACTGTGCAGAGGGCCAAAAGGCACACATACCGTCAGCGCGTGGGAGGAAACCGGAACACCCGGAAGAACCCCACGCAGACAGCACACAGATACCGTGTAGGAATGATAGCATGTGAATAAACATATTGCACATGTTTATGCTGTGCATTTCCATTGGAGCGTGGGAGGAAACCGGAGTACCCGGAGGAACCCCACGCAAACAGTACACCCATACTGTAAATATATATAGTATGCGCAATAAACATATTGAACATGTCTATACTGTGTAGCGCCGAAGCGCACATACCATGAGAGCGCGGGAGGACACCGGAGCCCCCGGCAGAAACCCGCGCCGACCCAGAGAGTATAATACATACATATACTGTGAATGTATCTAGAGTCGTGCATAAACATATTTTGTACGTTTATATCATCATGTATGGCACCGAAACACAGCATTGGAACGTGGGGGGACACTCACGCAGACACAGAGACCAATAACACGTACATACACTGTGAATGTATGCAGTGTAGAGGTATAAATTATGGCGCAGATGCGCATAATCTTCTCTGTATCATTCCAACCTGCTTGACTGTGCTGCCGAAGCAGCATGCAGGTAACAGGTAACCTCTGATCCTCAGACCGTGGTCCTGTCACAGCTCAGAGAGTTCCCCAGGAAATGGCGGGAAAACACAGGTGCAGAGACCCTGTTGTTGCCTCAGGACATCACACAGAAGGCTCATAGGGACTAGAGACATAAATGAATAAAGTCCCCCCCACCATGCTGCACCAACCAGGGGGAGGGAAACACTGTGTACCACTGTATCATGCATGCTGCTCTCGACACAGCGTGTGAGGAAAACAGTGAGGAAGCTGTGTCCTAAACAGCCTCCCCACAGCCACAGCACCCAGCTTGAGAGTGTTCCTCACATCATCAATGAGTTCACTTACAAGCGCCCTGTCATTCACTGACACAGAACTGGAATCTTCCTCACAAGGGAATGTCCTGTTCATAAACATTAAAATATTCAGAGCTAGGGTCCTGAGCACAGTAGCTAGGCCCATATCTGAATCAGAGCACTCCTTCACTAAAGATTTTTGTAGGGAGAGGTGGCTTATAGCTCCCTTGCGCTCGCACACCGCTTCTATTCTGACAAGGAATGATTCCAGGACTGCCGACAACTGGTCCATAAGGACCGCAGGTGCAGGAAACATATGAACATGTTTAACTGTGCAGCACTGCCAGTTGCCCCAGGCAAATGTGGAGAAGGTGTATCAGACTCCATATCGCCACCCTCTGAGACCTTATACACTATACAGTGAATATACAGTCCACCCACTGGCTACGCTGAGGCTGAGGAGGGGATACCCGGGAGGACTCACCAACCCTTAAGGACCGCTCAGTCCTGCTGAAGAAACCGCGCTGTGAGCCTGAGGAGAGTGAAGAATATGTGAGGAGATTGTGAGGAGATTCGCGCCGCAGCGCCGCCGCTAGAGGCCGAAACCGAAAGTAAATGCGCGGCGGCTACAAGAAAATGGCCGACGGCCGCAGCTATAACTGCGCCATTGAACCACGCCAAGATGGCCGCCGAGCGCGAAATTCAAAGGCAAACAGAGCTAATGCGCCCGCTAATGGCGCACGCAATAATCACCTCACACACCAGGAAAACTGCCCCTCACCCCAGAGCCCACTACAGACATGAGCGCCCAGCCAGGCCAGAGTGACCCCCAAGCACCCCCCCAGCACAGCACCAGTACAGGGTGCAGAGAGCAGCATAACAGGGGGGAGACAGGGAGAAACCCCCCATATAAAGAAACACAGCCAGCATGTACTCACCTGCAGTAGGAGAGACTACTTACCCGTCCCTTTCAGGGACCCACTGGCTTGTTTCAGTCAGACCTATCACAGAGCAGTATTGCGAAGCTGTCGGCGCGGTCCACCGCGAGAGATACAGTCAGTCAGGTACTGTTCAATCTTGAGAGGACCGCTGGAGCTAAAAGCAACCCGGCCACCCCTGGAGTCATGGGGCATGTCGTGAACTGAGTCTCACGCACACGAGGCGAGGATCAGCGCGCTCGATGGTCGGACAGGGAAGACTACGAGGATACCAGTGTACCCAACCTGTTGCCCAGCCGACAGTTGATTGAAGGTCTCAAAAATAAAATTCCTAAAAGGAATAAAATTTAAAAGTAAAATCTTCCAGGAGACTGGCTCCTGAGAGAGCCACGTCTTCTCCTTCTGCTAGGCAGAAAAAAACTGAGGCTGCTAGCTGCAGGTGGAAGGGTAATGTCCGGAGGGACCGCCCCCCTGGGCGGGGCTGTTCAGCTCTGTTTTTTTCTAGAATGTATGTATGTATCCAACATTCTGCCTAGATCTTCTCCTGCGAGCAGGGACATATACCCACACGTTTACAGTATCCAGCTGTGTCAGTCCATGGACGGTAAGAGAAAACGGACGTTTGGTCGTCCGAAAATCTAAGCGTGTGTACGAGGCTTTACTCCCACTTCCTGTCTGGTGAACTTGCCGTCACTTTGAGTGTAAGAGCCCTTTTAAACCATCAGCACGGGGGCATCGGCGCTTTATCAACGTTTTAGAAGCGCTTTTCGACCGCTTTTAACTCCTGCTAGCGGCCGAATAAAAGGGTTAAAAGCGCAGCTGCCAAGGCACTGCCCAATGATTTCAATGGGAAGGGGCGCTTTAGGGGCGGTGTATACACCGCTCCTAAAGCACCTCAAAGAAGCTGCTTGCAGGACTTTGATGTCCTGCCCTCGGGATTTCACACTGGGGATTGCAGACGAGGCATTTTTCAGGCGCTTTACAGGCGTTATTTTAAGCGCTAAAGCGCCAGAAAAACACCTCCAGTGTGAAAGGGGTCTAAGTGAGGGGAAAACTCAAATGGATCCTTAGATAGCTAAAAAAAAAAAAAAAAAAAAAATTGTCTGAACATACACTTTAAATCAGTATTAGCCCAGGTTCACACTGGGGCTGCGGCAGTGAAGCCGTGCGAGTTCAGCTGAACTTGCACGATTTCACTCTCGCTGGCAGTCCCGATTTCAGCCATGATTACAAAGACATCTGTGCGGGTTTCTGCACAGATGTCAATGTAAATCGCGGCCCGAAATCGCAAAAAGTAGTACAGAAACTACTTTTTGAAATCGGTGCAGCACCGCAGATTAGGACGGTGCCATTGCCCGCAATTTGCGGCAAATATCGCCAATTTGACATGTCAAATCGTATGTCAAATCGCACCAGTGTGAACCAGGGCTTAAACCCAGAAGCAAAAATTATAATTGCAATTCTTAGATGTGATGGCTGTATAAAATTTCCTTTTTTAGGCTTTCTTCTGTTTTCGTCTGGTGATCCAACCAGAAAGTCTGATTTTCACAGCACAAACGTTCAAGCAGAATGTATCAGACAAACCACTGAACACAGACAGGGGTGATTAAAATGATCAGCTTTTATTTATTCAAGCAAAACCTTTATCCCAAAGTGGAAGAAAACTATTTGCTGTAACTAATTATAAAGTGTGAGCTGAAGTTCGGCTTCAGTTTGTTAGTGGTTCTAAATCTGCTAATAAATCTAACACTACTAACCCCCCCCCCCCCCCCCCAGATCATCAGGTGAACCAGAGGGGAAAAAAGCCAAAGAAAAGAAAACTGTTGCAGCAAGGGTGGATAAAAAAAAAGAAATCAAATGATTTAAAAAAAAAAAAAAAAAAAATAGGATTTTTTGTACTCACCGTAAAATCCTTTTCTCTGACATCCATGGACTGACACGGTGTCTCTTTACACTTTACACGTGGGTTATGTCCCTGCTTGCAGGAGAAGACCTAGGCAGAATGTGAGATGTTATACATACATTCTAAAAGCCAGAGCTGAACAGCCCCACCCAGGGGGCGGTCCCTCCGGGCATAACCATCCCACTACAGTCAGCAGACTTCAGTTTGTAACAAAGCAGTACAAACTTAAAAGGAAGGGTGGGTGCCGTGTCAGTCCATGGATGTCAGAGAAAAGGATTTTACGGTGAGTACAAAAAATCCTATTTTCTCTTATCATCCATGGACTGACACGGTGTCTCTTTACACGTTACACGTGGGATGTCCCAAAGCAGTGTCAAGAGGGATGGGAGCAGTATAAATGGAAAAACCAAAACTTTCACTCCAAGAAGGCAGATCTCCTCAACGGAGGAGTCGCAACTTTAAACAGCGGCCTGCAGCACCCTGCGGCCGAAGGAAGCATCCGAAGATGCAGCCACATCAACCTTATAAAAAACTTAAAAGGCATGAACAGACGACCAGGTCGCCGCCTTGCACACTTGTGCAACCGACGCTTGATGTCGGAAAACCCAGGAAGCACCAATTGCCCTGGTGGAATGCGCCGTGACCGGAAAGGGAGGCGCCCGCCCTTTGAGAGCATAGGCTTGAATGACGGTTTGTCTGATTCCCCTAAAAATGATGGCAGACGAAACCGCTTGGCCCTGTTATGGACCAGGGACAGTCACAAACAGTGAGTCGGACTTCCGAATAGAAGCAGTAGCAGACAGGTACACCCGTAAGGCTCGTACCACATCCAATATGTGCAGCGTAAACTCTCTGGGATGCGATGGGTGAGGACACAAGGACGGGAGGACAATGTCCTCATGTAGGTGAAAGGTAGACACCACCTTTGGCAAAAAGGAAGGTCGCGGATGCAACACCGCCTTATCCTTATGGATGACTAAATATGGCTACTTGCAGGACAAAGCCGCCAACTCAGACACTCGTCAAACAGAAGTGATTGCCACTAAAAGGCCACCTTCTGAGACAAGACAAGAGAGGAATATCCCGGATATTCCCAAAAAGGAGGTTCCTGGAGGACCGAGAGCACCAAATTCAGATCCCACGGTGGGAGAGAAGGCTTGACAGGAGGGAGCACATGGCGAACCCCCAACACAAGGTGCTAACCAAGAAATGACCCGCTAGAGGTCGCTGAAAGAAGACGGCCAAGGCCGAAATCTGATCCTTGATGGTACTCAAAGCAAGCTTTTGGGTCACTCCAAACTGCAGAGGACGCAGGATTCTGGGGACGGAATACGTCCGAGGACGCCAGTCCAGCGCTTTGCATATGGCGATATAAGCTTTCCAGGCACGGTGATAGATCTGCCTGGAGGAGGACTTCCGTGTCCTTAACATGGTCAAAATGACAGAGTCCGAGAGACCTCGGTCCCTCAACACCTGGCTTTTAACAGCTCTGCCGTTAAAGCCAGAGACTGTAAGCCGGATGAAACATAGGACCTTGAGACTGAAGGTCCTCCCTCATCGGCAACCGCCAGGGAACGTCCGCAACGAGACGTACCAGATCAGCGTACCAGTGACGCTGAGGCCAATCCAGGACAATTAGGATCACCGGAGTTTATATCAGGCGATAAGGACCTTATGGGGCCACCAACGCATCCGAGGCATCGCCCAAGGATCCCTGGATCCGGCCACAACCTCGACCCTTGCGACTGAGTCGAGAGGCCATCAGGTCCACATACGACGTGCCCCACCGTCGGCAAAGAAGTTTAAATATGCAAGGACCACTCTTCCTGGTCCGGCGTCTGGCGACTCAGATAGTCCGCCCCTACAGAGCCGGCACGTTTCTTCCGGCCCACTTCAGGATACGGACTACCTCGGAAGCCGCAGCTGAGCTCCGAGTCCCCCCGTGATGGTTTACATATGCCACCGCCGTGGCGTTGTCCGACTGGCTCCTGATGGAGCGACCCCGTACTCTCTCCGACCTGAGGAGAGACACAGTCTGATGGCCCGTATTTCCAGAACAGTGATTGGTAAACGGGCTCGTCCGGAGTCCAAGGCCTTGAGCCGACAGGACTCCCCAGACTCCACCCCAGCCCATCAGGCTGGTGTCCGTCGTGAGTACCGTCCATTGGATGGGAGGGGAACGACTTTCCGGACCGAAGAGCCGAGGGTCCCAACCACCATGTCAGGGACGCCCTGACCAGGTGAATCACCTGGATCCGAAGATCCAAGGACAACGGGGATTTGTCCCAGGTGGACAAGATCTCCTTCTGCAATGCCCTGGTGTGTGATTGGGCATACGGAATGGCCGCGAAGGACGCCACCAGGAGTCCCGGGACTCTCATGCAAACAACGGATTGACAACCATTTTCGGGATGTCAGCACCCGCACCGCAGACTGAAGTGTCAGCAACTTCTCCAGAGGTAGGATACCTTTGCCTCCAAGGAGTCCAGAACCAGAACTAGATACTCCAGACACTGAGTCGGGACCAGGACTGACTCCTGAATGTTCAGGAACCACCCGAAGTCCCTGAGGGTCTAATTGACGATAGTCACCTTTCCTCTAAGTCTGAGCCACTTTCTGCTCATAGCAGAAGACCGTCCAGATAGCCCACGACAGCAATACCTCGCTGTAACAGAAGGCTAGAACCGGAGCAAGCACCTTGGTGAACACCCTTGGTGCCGAGGCTAGGCCGAAAGGAAGAGCCACAATCGATAGTGGACTTCGCTGATCGCAAGGCGCAGAAACTTCTGGTGACTTGCGCAGATCGGAACATGCAAGTAGGCGTCCTTGAAGTCCAAGGACGCCAGAAGAAAATCCCCTTGGTGGAGTGTAGCGATCACCGTGCGAATGGATCCCATGCGGAATTTCTGCACCTTCTCGAAGGCATTCAGGGCCTTGAGGTCCAGGATAGGTCGAACCACGTCCTATTTTTGGGACGACAAACAGATTCAAGTAGAATCCCTGAAAACTCTCCTGTGACGGAACCGGCACAATCACTCCGGACCCGATCAAATCCTGTACAGCCCCCAAGAGGGCTGCCCGACAGGTAGGAAGGAGAGGAAGATTCAAGGGAAAGAATCTGTGTGGGGGCCAGGATCGGAATACTATCCTATATCCTGAGGTGACCACCTCGCACACCCACCAGTCGGAGATTCAGGAGGTCCACCGATCCGTGAACCTGCAAAGTCGTCCCCCCACCCCAGAGTCGGGCGGAGGCAAGACTTTACGCGGAGGCGGGCTTGGGAGCCGCTTGTTTGGCTTACGCACCCAGGGGCACTTGTGCCCACCAGCCGCACTGCCGTCAGTCTGAGAGGGCCTACCTGTGGACTCTGACTGACGAAAAAACCCTGTTTTGCTGGAAAGGAAGGCCCCTGTTTGCGGCGGGCCTCCTCACCCTTGCTAGTCTAAGGAAGAAGAGTGCGTTTACCTCCCGTGACATCCATGACGATGTCATCCAGAGCAGCACCGAATGGTCTACCGCCTTTAAATAGTAGATCCGTCAGGAGCTTCCTAAGGCTAGGTCAGCAGACCAGCATTTCAACCAGATAAGACGAGGCAATACCACCGCCGAGACAGAGGCTCTGGATATTAAAGGGGCCGCGTTCAGCGTGGCGTCGCACACAGAAACCAGGCCCTGAACCAGTTGGTGGGCCAGAGCAACTGTGTCTGGAGGAAGAATATGCTCCTGTACAGCTAGGGGCAACATTTTTGCCCAACCTGTAAGTGTTTCTTTTTCGTACATCACGGGACACAGAGCGACTTAGTCATTACTAATGGGTTATATATATACACCTTCAGGTGCTGACACTGGCAACTTCCAAAACCGGAAGTACCCTCCCCTATATAAGCCCCTCCCATCCGGGAGCACCTCAGTTTTTTGCCAGTGTCTAAGGTGTTGGCCAAAGAGTAACATGTGTTTTCACTGGGCTTGCGTACAGGTTCTTTTACGGGCCTTAGTAAGCTGTTCCGGATCAGACCAAAAAAGCTTCATAGCTAAACGGTCGGTACCCAGGCCTTGCAACAGAAGAGCAAGGTTTTGCCTGTAATGCCTCTCTTAGGAGGGCTGGACCCTGGGATCCAGAGCTCTGGTCATACCCACGACCAAGATGTTGTCTGTGCAGGGTGCTATACAGGTCCAGGGGAGTGGAATCCTTGGGACCCCGGTCCCTGAAGGTTTAATTACAATGCCTGCCGTGATAGGTGAAGTTTGGGCTTCTGTGGACCAAACAAAGTCCTGCGGCGGGGAACAGGTAAGTGGGGGCCCCCAGGAACTTGGTTCTATTGGGGGACCCCCAAGCCTAATTTGTCTGTCTGTTACCTAACGGTATTCCCGCTGATATCTGTGTATGCCTGTAACTACTGGAAAATGTAAAATTTTAAATAGTAGTCAAGCAAAAAAAAAAGGAAGAAGACCGAGGTACCTGTGTTAAACACTAGAGGCCGCTGTGGTCCATTTTTCTTGTCATGTGGATCTTTGGCTTTTTCAAGTCAAAAGATCCAGGCAGTTGCTAAGTTTCTCTGTGGGAATCCACTTCCTCTGCCCTGTTGCTGCGCTCATCCACCGCACAGGCCCTCCGGCAAAAAGGGCCCTGGCTCCTAGTCCCTGCTTGTTTTCAAAAAAGGCGCCGAAGGCGCACGGGCGCGCACGCGCCTCCTATGAAAGGAAAGGGGCGGGGCGGGTGGATGACGCTCGATGCGCGCCGCGGCGCTTCTGCGCATGTGCAGGCTTCCCAGCATGGATAAAAGACACAGTACAAGTGTCAGCTGGATGCAAGCAGAGCTAGCAACAAAACGGTGGCACACAGAGGCGGTTGATGCAGGCATCGCCATAGAAAGACACTTTAGTGGACACCAGCTGGTATATAGCAGCAACTGTGTTAGACTATTACCAGCAAAATTGGTGTATGACGACGGGAATACCTCAGCTTTGTGCTTAAAGGATATGTCGTCCAGACGCTCTGGAAATAAGTCTTCCAAGAAGCGAAAGGGGTCTCCATCGGGCTCTGAGGATTTTGGGCATGCTTGTACTGCACCAATCTCCCCTGAAATTTCAGAGGTCAGTAGCCGTAGGAACCCCGCAGGAGTACCTGGTGCTGCGGCTGTCCCCAGTCCTCCTGCTCCTGTGTATATAACAAAGGAGGTTTTTTCCTCAACTCTGGGAGGATTGGAAGAGAGATTAACAGCATTGATCGCTGCTTTCCTGTCACAGGGAAAGCGCGTCCGATCTCCGTCTCCTCCTTCAGAGTGCCTGTTAGTGGAGGAACAGTCCCACACAGAGATCGACCTACCTGAAGGGGATCAGGATGAGGTTGATTCGGTTATAGAGGAATCAACAGTGGAAGAACCTTTTCTCAGCATCTCAGGCTGAAAGATTATGGGTTCAGTCCCTGACTAACATGGTCCGATCAGCATTTAAAATGCCTCTGGCGGAACCATCAACCACTACTGTTTCCTCGCTGGGGTCGCTGAAAGCTCCCCAGACTGTCTGTTCCTTCCCAATCCACCCTTTATTGGAAGGGCTTATTTACCAGGATTGGGAGCATCCTGATAAAATATTTACTCCCCCAAGAGATTTCCAGTGATCTATCCCATGGAGGATAAGTTCATTAAAAAAAAATGGAGGGTCCCTACAGTGGACGAAGCCATCTCTTGTGTGAATAAATCACTGACATGTCCAGTAGATAATGTTCCAATGTTCAAAGACCCAATAGATAAAAAATTGGAGTCTTTACTAAAATCTGCTTTCTCTACAGCAAGCATGGTGACACAACCTGCAGTAGCAGCGATTGGAGTCTGCCAAGCAGTGAAAGATCAGTTGAAACAAGTCTTAAGGGACTTACCAGATCAGCAGGATCTTGCCCTAGCTGACCTACCTAGAGCCTTGTGTTTTGCGGTGGACGCCACAAAGGATACAATCCATCAGGCCTCCCGCTTTACGCTGTCTGTAGTACATTTGCGTAGGCTTCTATGGCTCAAAAACTGGTCTGCTGAAGCTCCCTGTAAGAAATTGCTGATTAGCTTCCCATTTCATGGAGAACGCTTATTTGGAGAAGATCTGGACAAGTATATCCAGAAAATTTCTGCCGGTAAAAGTACACTCTTGCCGGTTAAGAACAAGGGTAGAAGTCCTTCTTTTAAGAGGCCTACTTCTCCAGTCCCTGGCACGTCGGCTGTAAAACAGTTCCGACGGCCTCCGCGGTCAAATCCAGGAGGCAGAAATCAGGGACAATCACAGGGTAACAAGAAACCCTGGGTCAAGAGAGGTACAAAACCTCCCCCCAAGTCATGAGGGGTTGCCCCCGCTCAATCGGGTGGGGGGAAGACTTCAGTTGTTCACAGAGACCTGGCGGGACACCATCAGAGACAGATGGGTGATCTCCGCAGTAAGTCTGGGATACAGGCTGGAGTTAAAAGACATTCCTCCTGCCCATTTTATGAGGTCAAACGTGCCAAGCGATTCCCAGAAGAGAGGATCCCTCCTTCTGGCACTAGAACAACTATTGCTCCAAGGTGTAATCATGAAGGTTTCCTTGGAAGAAAGCGGGTTCGGGTTTTACTCGAACCTTTTCACAGTCCCCAAACCAAATGGGGACGTGAGGCCCATATTAAATCTAAAAGGGCTAAACAAGTTCCTACATATCAGGACTTTTCGGATGGAGTCGATCCGATCGGTGGCCACCGCCCTATAAGGGCAGGAATGGTTAGCCTCGATCGACATAAGGGATGCTTATCTGTATATTCCCATCTTTCCGGCCCACCAGAAATTTCTACGCTGTGCAGTAGAAGGGCGCCATTTTCAGTTCAGAGCCTTACCTTTCGGTCTGGCCACAGCACCACGAGTGTTCACAAAAATTCTGGCACCACTATTGGCCAATCTAAGAACACAAGGTGTAACGATAATGGCATATCTAGACGACTTGTTGCTGATAGACCACTCAGTGAAAAAACTAGAAGTGGTCGTTCACAAGACAATCAAGTATCTGGAATCTCACGGTTGGATTATCAACCGAGACAAGTCAGCCCTAAAACCAGTCAAAAGTCTGGAATACTTGGGGCTAAGGCTGGATTCAAATCAGAGAAAGATTTTCTTACCTCCAGAGAAGGTGTCGTCTTTGAAAGATTTGACCCACTTAGTGGGTACGAAAAGAAAACCATCCATACGCCTGTGCATGAGGCTGCTGGGAAAAATGGTGGCATCATTCGAAGCAGTACCCTACGATCAATTCCATTCAAGGAACTTGCAGAGGGCCATACTGTCAGCCTGGAACAAAAAAGTTCAGGCTTTAGACTTACCAATGTCCCTGTCCCCTTCCGTTCGCAAGAGCCTCCATTGGTGGTTGGTGCCCCAGAATCTGGAAAAAGGGAAACCCTTCAGTCCGGTTTCTTGGAAGGTGGTCACTACAGATGCCAGCCTCATAGGCTGGGGGGCAGTACTGGAGCAATGGTCTCTCCAGGGCAAGTGGTCAGAAGCAGAGAAGGCCCTGCCCATCAATCTCTTAGAGATACGAGCAGCCCGGTATGCCCTAGTAGCATGGACATCCAAACTCCAAGGGTCCCCTGTCAGAATTCAATCAGACAATGCCACAGCAGTGGCATATATCAATCACCAGGGTGGCACCAGGAGTCGTGCAGCCCAGAGGGAAGCGAATTGCATCCTGGAATGGGCAGAAAGATATGTCCCAGCCATATCCGCGGTTTTCATCCCAGGAGTGGAAAATTGGAGAGCGGACTTTTTAAGTCGCCAGCAATTATGCCCGGGGGAATGGTCTCTTCACCCCGAGGTTTTTCCAGGCAATATGCCAGCGGTGGGGAACACCGGATGTAGATCTGCTAGCATCCAGATTCAACGCAAAGGTGGACAGATTTGTGTCTCGCACAAGGGATCCCCTAGCTTGCGGCTCGGATGCCCTAGTGTTCCCTTGGGATCAGTTCAAGCTGATATATGCATTCCCACCGCCACAATTGTTACCGCGATTAATCCGCAGAATCCGGGTAGAAAAGAAACCGGTGATTCTGGTGGCTCCAGCATGGCCCCGAAGGGCATGGTACGCGGAGATTGTAAAAATGTCAGTGGGGAGTCATTGGTCTCTCCCACATCGTCCGGACCTGCTTTCGCAAGGACCGATATACCACCCTTCCTTACCAGCCCTAGGTTTGACGGCCTGGCTATTGAAGCCCACATTCTAAAAAAGAGAGGTCTCTCTAATCCTGTGGTATCTACCATGATCAATGCCAGGAAGCCGGTATCCAGGCAGATCTATTATAGGATCTGGAAGGCGTACATCGCGTGGTGTGAGGCCAAGAAATGGCATCCACGTAAGTACGTAATAGGTAGGATTCTGGACTTCCTACAGTGGGCTGTGGATAGGAAGCTTGCCTTGAGTACTATCAAGGGTCAGATTTCGGCCTTGTCAATATTTTTTCAAAGGCCCTTGGCTTCGCATTCACTAGTCAAAGCTTTCATACAAGGAGTGATGCGTATTAGCCCTCCGGTTAGTATTCCCATATGTCCATGGGACTTAAACCTGGTTCTGTTGGTTCTACAGAAACAACCATTTGAACCATTGCAGCACATTTCTTTGGTTCTTCTCACCAGGAAATTGATTTTCTTAGTAGCCATTTGTTCGGCTAAAAGAGTATCGGAATTAGCCGCCTTGTCCTGTAAGGAGCCATATCTGGTTGTCCATAAGGACAGAGTAGTATTACGTCCTCATCCAGCCTTTCTTCCTAAGGTGGTATCGAGGTTTCATTTGAACCAAGATGTGGTTCTTCCTTCCTTTTTCCCCAAAGCTAGTTCGGTAGAGGAAAAGTTATTGCATTCTTTGGATGTAGTAAGAGCAGTTAAAGCTTATCTAAAAGCCACTGCTCAGATTCGTAGAACGGATACTTTGTTTGTTCTGCCGGAAGGCCCCAGAAAGGGTCAGGCAGCATCAAAATCTACTTTAGCCAAGTGGATTCGACAGGTCATAATACAAGCCTATGGCTTGAGAAGGAGACCGCCTCCGTTCAAAGTTAGGGCGCACTCCACAAGAGCAGTTGGAACTTCATGGGCAGTGCATCACCAGGCCTCCCTGGCTCAAGTCTGTAAGGCCGCAACATGGTCTTCAGTACACACGTTTACTAGATTCTACCAGGTAGACGTTAGAAATCAGGAGGATGTCGCCTTTGGGCGCAGTGTGTTGCAGGCCGCAAAAGATCCTCATGCCTGATAGCGCCCAGCTTATGTATAGTGTATCCCTCCCCTCATTTGGCATTGCTTTGGGACGTCCCATTAGTAATGACTAAGTCGCTCTGTGTCCCGTGATGTACGAAAAAGAAAAAGGGATTTTTATAACAGCTTACCTGTAAAATCCTTTTCTTGGAGTACATCACGGGACACAGAGCTCCCACCCCTCTTTTTGGGACACTTATTGCTTTGCTACAAAACTGAGGTGCTCCCGGATGGGAGGGGCTTATATAGGGGAGGGTACTTCCTGGTTTTGGAAGTTGCTAGTGCCAGCACCTGAAGGTATCTATATAACCCATTAGTAATGACTAAGTCGCTCTGTGTCCCGTGATGTACTCCAAGAAAAGGATTTTACAGGTAAGCTGTTATAAAAATCCCTTTTTTAGACACAAGGGTCGCCGCTACCACAGGTCGTAGGGCGGATCCCAACAAGGCAAACATGGTTCTGCTCACCACTTCTGACCTCCTGTCAGTGGGGTCCTCAAATGCAGGAGTCCCCTCCATCGGGAGAGTGATGGCCTTGTTCAACCGGGCGACTGGAGGGTCGACCACTGGGGGAGAAGCCCACTTTTTAAGTAGGGCATCTTCAAGGGGTATCTGATAGACAAACGCCGCGGGACCATAAAAAAATTCTTCTGCGGCTTTTCCCAGACCTTATCAATGAGCTGGTCAAAGAAAGTACAATGGAAAAAACCCCTTTAGAAGGCCTGGCCTTAAAAGAACCAAAGGAGACAGTATCCGCCTGAGGTTCTGCATCCGCAGCATTTGAGCTTGAGAGTGTCCCTCACCGCAGTCATGAGCACACTAACAAGCGCCCTGTCATTTACTGACTCAGAACTGGAGTTTCCCTCATAAGGAATGTCCTGTTCAAAACCATCCATACATTCAGAACTAGGGTCCTGAGCGATAGTGGCTAGGCCCATATCTGAATCAGCGCACTGCCCTCGAGTAGATAAAGTGGGGAGAGGGCGCCTTTTTTGCACCTTGCGCTTGCACACAGCTCCCATCCTGGTCAGAAATTGATTCCAGGGCTGCCCACAACAGGTCCATAGGGACCGCAGTGCTGAAGCACTGCCTGTTGCCACTGACATTTTTAGGGGAAGCTGGTGACACAGACTCCATATTGTCCCTCTCTGAGACTCTCAGATAAAAAGTCCACCCACAGGCTGTGCTGACTGAGGAGGGGGCGCCCAGGGGACTCACCAAACCGGACCAGGGACCGCTTAGTTCCGCTGTCTGTACCGCGCTGTGTCAGCGCTGGTGAGCTGTGAGGAGACTGTGAGGAGATTCGCGCTGCTACAGCAGCGCTACAGGCCAAACTAGTGCTGAAAAGCGCGCGGGCTACAAGAAAATGGCCGCCGTACTTCACTGAGGCGATCCGCGGCAAGATGGCCGCCATGACGCAGTTAAAATCAAACAGCGCACACGCACAGCGCCACTCGGCGCTCAGGCCCCAAAAAAAAAAAACCACACAAAAAAGCCCCAAGGCATACATTGCAGACCAGCATGAGCCCCCCAAGAACAGTGTGACCCCCAAGCACCCCACACAGCCAGCGCCAGTAATGGTGACAGAGAGCGACAATAAAATACAGGGGGAGACAGGGAAAATCCCCCACAGAGAAACACACAGCCCTTTGTACTCACCTGCAGGCAGGAGAGACTACTTACCCGTCCCCTGAGGGACACACTGGTGTGTTTCTGACAGGACTATCACAGTGCAGTACTGAGTAGCTGTCGGCCCGGTCCACCGCTAAAGATACAGTCAGTCAGGAGCTGTTCAGTCTTGAGAGGACCGTGGGAGCATGAAAGCAAACCCGGCCACCCCTGGAGTCATGGGGCCTGTCGTGAACTGAGTCTCACGCACAGAAGGCGAGGATCAGCACGCTCGATGGTCGGACAGGGAAGACTACGAGGATATCTTGTACCCAACCTGTTGCCCAGCCGACAGTTGATAGAAGATTCTCAAAAATAAAATAAAAAAGAATTCCAAAAAGGAATAAAATAGGTCAGGAGACTGGCTCCTGAGAGAGCTACGTCTTCTCCTTCTGCTAGGCAGAAAAAAAACTGAAGTCTGCTGACTGTAGTGGGAGGGTTATGTCAGGAGGGACCGCCCCCTGGGTGGGGCTGTTCAGCTCTGGCTTTTAGAATGTATGTATAACATCTCACATTCTGCCTAGGTCTTCTCCTGCAAGCAGGGACATAACCCACGTGTAAAGTGTAAAGAGACACCGTGTCAGTCCATGGATGATAAGAGAAAAAAATATTGCTTATAATCTTATCACATTTATTTTAATAAAATGCTTTTAGAGTAAAAATCTATCTAAAAGATAGTTAACTATTTAAGATACATTAATAATTTAGTTTATTCAACATGAAATGGAGCTTAGTATATTCTGCAATATTTAAATTTTTGGTAAACTCAATCAATAAATCCTCTGCAGCTGAAACAAGCTCTGCAAGCTGAAACAACATGCACTATTGATGCATTCACACAATTTCACAGTAACCATGAGATAAAACAAAGTTCAGAAATGTTACTTTATCCCATTGTTTTGCAAATCTATGTACACTACAAAACTGTATGATTGAATCGATTCTAATATCGCCGATTTACTAATCTGACCGCTTATTATTCTAAATAGGAATCTTTAAATTTTGTTTGTAAACATTAAAGATTCTAACTACCAGCAAGAATAAGGCCCCTTTCACACTGGGGCAGGGAGGTGCGCTGACGGTATAGCGGCGCTATTTTAAGCGCCGCTATACCGTTGTTTTTACCGCGATATAGGCCGATAGCGGGGTGATTTTAACCCCCACTAGCGGCCGAAAAAGAGTTAATACCGCCCGCAATGGTCTCCCATTGCTTTCAATGGGCAGCAGCGGTAAAGGAGCGGTGAACACACCGCTCCTTCACCGCTGTAAAGATGCGGCTAGCAGGACTTTTGGAGCGGTCCTGCTAGCGCACCGCTTCAGTGTGAAAGCCTTTGGGCTTTCACACTGAAGACTGCAGGGCACGATTTTTTCAGGCGGTATAGCAGCGCTATTATTATCGTTAAACCGCCTGAAAAAAGGTCAGTGTGAAAGGGGCCTAAGTCCTTTGAAGAGCACCTGTCATTTCAGATCCATCATGGCAGTGCCTGTAATGCCTTGTACACACGATCGGAATTTCCGACGGGCTAAACTCCGACGGAATTCCGTTCAAGCTGTCTTGCATACACAGTCATGCCAAATTCCGACCGTCTAAAATGCGGTGACGTACAACACGTACGACGGCACTATAAAAAGGGGAAGTTCAAATCCAACGGCGCCACCCTTTGGGCTGCTTTTGCTGATTTCGTGTTACCGCGTGTTAGTAAAAGTTTGGGGAGAGCCGCGCTTTTCAGCCTTGTGCTTTTCAGTCCGTTACAGCGTGATGAATGTGCCATCTCCATTATGAACGCTAGTATTACCAGAACGAGCACTCCCGTCTCCTAATTTATTCTGAGCATGCGTGGTTTCTTCTCCGTCGGAGTTCCACACAGACATTAGGAATTTCCGATAGAACATGTTCTATTTTTTTCCGATGGAAAATAATTCTATTTCTAAACGCTGATGGAAAAAAGTCAGATGGAGCCCACACACGAATATCCGTTGTAAAAATTCTGTCTGATTTTTTTCAACGGAAATTCTGATCGTGTGTACAAGGCATTAGCGGGCATCCACTCACCTGCTGCAGCATCACCAGCCATCCCATTAAAGTGAATAGGACTGTCGGTGAGTCAACAGCAAGGCAGAGGAGGAGCTACTGCGGGACAGAGATAACAGTTGCTCCTTAAAAATTATGAATTAAAGCGGAGGTCCGCCCTTAAAAAAAGGCTCCAAAAATTTCAAAACAAAAAAACAGAAATGGCTGTTGCTAGGCAGATCGTCCTAACCTGCCACTTCCTATTCCGCTGTGATCTTCTCTCTTCTCCTCCTCGCGTTGCCTCCTGGGAAATGGACTCGCATTTGCGCATGCGCAGTAGTAAACGGGCAGTCAAGCCGCAAGGCTTCACTGCCTGTTTCCCTTAGGGAGGATGGCGGCGCCGGCTCACGATCTGAAGGACGGATGCGCCTCGGGCGGCCGACATCGCGGGCACCCTGGACAGGCAAGTGTGCTTATTAAAAGTCAGCAGCTACAGTGTTTGTAGCTGCTGACTTTGAATTTTTTTTTTTTTTTTTTTACACAGCTGGACCTCCGCTTTAAAATTGAGTTGATTTAAATCAAGCATTTTTACTAGTGATTTAAAGTAACCCCCTCCGAAAAAACGGGATAAAATAAGACCCTGCAAGAGAAAGGCATAATGAGCATACTAGCTCATTATGTGGCACTTACCTGATATCGAAGCCCCCAAAGTCCTCCTCGTTCCCCTTCGCCATGGCCCCGATTGGCCGGAGCAGCGTTGACTTCACACGCATGCGCGGGGCCGGCATTCGCCCATTCAGAAAACCTGCGATTCAGGCACGTCCCATTCATTATCCCGGGACGCTCAGCGCGCATGCGCCGTAGACATCGGTGCAGTGTTATCTGCAAATATCTCCTTAACCGTATAGGTTAAGGAGATATTTCATGCACCTACAGGTAAGCCTTAATCTAGGCTTACCTATAAGTCCAAGTTGTCAAAGTGGGTTTACACCCACTTTAAATCCACCCTGGTTGCAGCCACCACATATAATGATTTGTAAGCTGCAATATAATAATACATAAGAGTCCGTATGCAGCGCTAAAAGTGGAAGGTAGATGAAGAAACGGTGGATACAGGCGAACGAAGGAGTTGAAAGCCTCACACCAGCTTCAGTGTATAATCAAAACACACCACCGTGCCCACATCTATTCTTCTTACCAGAAAGCAAGCATATGGGCATATGGCACAGCCAATATTTCATAAAGGCAGCGTCATCAACTTTCTCAACAATATCAGCACAGAAACACTTAAGCCTCATACACACGATCGGACTTCCAACCAACTTTTCCTTGGATTTCTGTCCAAAGGGCGTTGGTCGTGGACTTGGTATGTGTTGTAATATGTGGACTATATACCAGATCACTACAGTATGCATACACACGGCAGGACTTTCTCTTGTCATCCATGGACTGACACAGCGTGTCTTATACACCTTTACACGTGGGTTATGTCCCTGTTTGCAGGAGAAGACCTAGGCAGAATGTGAGATGTTATACATACATTCTAAACAGCCAGAGCTGAACAGCCCCGCCCAGGGGGGCGGTCCCTCCGGACATAACCCTCCCACTGCAGTCAGCAGACCTCAGTTTTTTTCTGCCTAGCAGAAGAAGACGTGGCTCTCTCAGGAGCCAGTCTCCTGACCTATTTTTATTCTTTTGGGAATTTTTTTTTTTTTTTTTTTTGAGATCTTCTATCAACTGTCGGCTGGGCAACAGGTTGGGTACAAGATATCCTCGTAGTCTTCCCTGTCCGACCATCGAGCGTGCTGATCCTTGCCTTGTGTGCGTGAGACTCAGTTCACGACATGCCCCACGACTCCAGGGGTGGCCGGTGGGCTTCCAGCTCCGCGGTCCTCTCAAGATAGAACAGTCCGGCTGTATCTTTCGCGGTGGACCGGGCCGATAGCTACTCAGTACCGCACTGTGATAGTTCTGTCAGAAACACACCAGCGGGTCCCTCAGGGGACGGGTAAGTAGTCTCTCCTGGCTGCAGGTGAGTACATGCTGTGTGTTTCTTGTGTGGGGGGGGGATTTCCCTGTCTCCCCCTGTGTTTTTAATGTCACTCTCTGTTCACTAGTGCTGGCGCTGTACTATGGGGGGTGCCTGGGGGCCATACTGTCCTGGGGGGGGGCTCATGCTGCTCTGCATTCGCTGGGGCTGTTTTGTTTTTGGAGGTGAGGGGCCTGGGCGCCGTTCGGCGCCATGTTTTGTGTGTGTGCTGATTTTTACATTGGCGGCCATCTTGCCGGGGCCCGCCGAAGCACATTGCGGAGGCCATTTTCTTGTAGCCGCACGTCTTTTCTGGCACTAGTTTGGCCTCTAGTGCCGCTGGGAACGGCGCGAATCTCCTCACACTCTCTCCTCTCAGCTCACTCACGCTGAGCAGCACGGCGCAGTGAGACAGAGCGGCGGAACCGAGCGGTCCTGGTCAGGTTGGTGGGTTCCCTGGGCATTCCCCTACTTCAGTCAGCACGGCCTGTGGGTGGTCTGAGAGGGACATTATGGAGTCAGAGTCACCAGCTTCCCCTAACATGCCAGAGGCAGCAGCCAGTGCTCCAGCACCTGCGGTCCCTATGGACCAGTTGTCGGCAGTCCTGGAATCATTTCTGACCAGGATGGAAGCTGTGTGTGAGCACAAGGGAGCAAAAAAGCGCCCTCTCCCCACTTTATCTCCACAAGGGGAGTGCTCTGCTTCAGATATGGGCCTAGTTATTGCTGCTCAGGACCCTAGCTCTGAATATTTGGATGGTTTTGAACAGGACATTCCTTGTGAGGAAGACTCCAGTTCTGAGTCAGTAAATGACAGGGCGCTTGTTAGTGAACTCATTGATGCTGTGAGGGACACTCTCAAGCTAAATGCTGCGACCGCAGAACCTCAGGCGGATACAGTCTCCTTTGGTTCTTTTAAGACCAAGCCTTCTAAAAAGGTTTTTCCATATGTACCTTTCTTTGACCAGCTCATTGACCAGGTCTGGGAAAAGCCACAGAAGACTTTTATGGTCCCGCGGCGTTTGTCTATTAGATACCCCTTTGAAGACGCCCTGCTTAAAAAGTGGGCTTCTCCCCCGGTGGTCGACCCTCCAGTCGCCTGTTTAAACAAGGCCACCACTCTCCCGATGGAGGGGACTCCTGCGTTTAAGGACCCCACTGACAGGAGGTCAGAAGTGGTGAGTAGAGCCATGTTCGCCTTGTTGGGATCCACACTACGGCCCGTAGTAGCGGCAACCCTTGTGTCTCAGACACTCACGGAATGGGCAAAAATTTTGCACCAAACTGTGCAGGAGTATAACCTTCCTCCAGACACTATTGCTCTGGCCCACCAGATGGTGCAGGGTCTGATATATGTGTGCGACGCCACGTTGGACGCGGCCCCTTTAATATCCAGGGCCTCTGTCTCGGTGGTGGTATTGCGTCGTCTCATCTGGTTGAAATGCTGGTCTGCTGACCTAGCCTCTAAGAAGCTCCTGACGGATCTACCTTTTAAGGGTGGTAGACTTTTTGGTGCTGCTCTGGATGACATCATCAAGGATGTCACGGGAGGTAAAAGCACTCTCCTTCCTCAAACTATCAAGGGTAAGGGAGGCCCGACGTAAACCGGGTCCTTCCTTTCCAGCAAAAAAGGGTTTTTTTCGTCCGTCAGAGTCCACGGGTAAGCCATCCCAGACTGACAACAGTGCGGCTGGCGGGCACAAGCGCCCCTGGGTGCGTAAGCCGAACAAGCGGCTCCCAAGCCCGCCTCCGCGTGAAGTCTTGCCCCCGCCCGTCTCTGGGGTGGGGGGACGACTTCGCAGGTTCACGGATCGGTGGACCTCCCGGATCTCCGACCGGTGGGTGTGCGAGGTGGTCACCTCAGGATACAGAATAGAGTTCCGCTCCTGGCCCCCAGACAGATTCTTTCCCTCAAATCTCCCTCTCCTTCCTGCCCGTCGGGCAGCCCTCTTGGGGGCTGTACAGGATTTGATCGGGTCCGGAGTAATTGTGCCGGTTCCGTCCCAGGAGAGGTTTCAGGGGTTCTACTCGAATCTGTTTGTTGTTCCAAAAAAGGACGGGGTTCGGCCGATCCTGGACCTCAAGGCCCTGAATGCCTTCGTGAAGGTGCAAAAATTCCGCATGGAATCCATTCGCACGGTGGTCGCTACACTCCGTCAGGGGGATTTTCTGGCATCCTTGGACATCAAGGACGCCTACTTGCATGTTCCGATCTGCGCAAGCCACCAGAAGTTTCTGCGCTTTGCGGTCGGCGAAGTCCAATATCAATTTGTGGCTCTTCCCTTCGGCCTGGCCTCGGCACCGAGGGTGTTCACCAAGGTGCTTGCTCCGGTCCTAGCTTTGCTGAGACAGCGAGGCATTGCTATCGTGGGCTATCTGGACAATTTCCTTCTAAGAGCAGACAGTGGCTCAGAATTGGAAGAAAGTGTGACTATCGTCAGTCAGACCCTCAGGGAGTTTGGGTGGCTCCTGAACGTTCAGAAGTCGGTTCTAGTCCCGACTCAGCGTCTGGAGTATCTAGGTCTGATTCTGGACTCCTTGGAAGCAAGAGTCTTCCTACCTCCAGACAAACTACTGACACTTCAGTCTGCAGTACGGGTGCTAACGTCCCGAAAATGGTCGTCAATCCGCTTTTGCATGAGAGTCCTGGGACTCATGGTGGCCTCCTTCGAGGCCGTTCCTTATGCCCAAGCGCACACCAGGGCCTTACAGAAAGAGATCTTGTCCACTTGGGACAAATCCCAGTTGTCCTTGGATCTTCAGATCCAGGTGAGTCACCTGGTCAGGGCGTCCCTGACGTGGTGGTTGAGGTCCCCGGCTCTTCGGTCCGGGAAGTCGTTCCTCCCCATCCAATGGACGGTGATCACGACGGACGCCAGCCTGACGGGCTGGGGGGGAGTCTGGGGAGTCCTGTCGGCCCAAGGGCTTTGGACTCCGGACGAAGCCCTCTTACCGATCAATGTGCTGGAGATACGGGCAATCAGACTGTGCCTCTCCTCATAGTCGGAGAAACTACAGGGTCACTCCATCAGGATACAATCGGACAACGCCACAGCAGTGGCATATGTCAACCATCAAGGGGGGACTCGGAGCTCAGCTGCGGCTTCCGAGGTCGCCCGCATCCTGAGGTGGGCCGAAAGAAGCGTGCCGGCTCTGTCGGCCGTCTACATTCCGGGCGTAGACAATTGGCAGGCGGACTATCTAAGTCGCCAGACGCTGGACCAGGGGGAGTGGTCCTTGCACCCGGAGGTCTTTCAACTCCTTTGCAGACGGTGGGGCACGCCGGATGTGGACCTGATGGCTTCTCGACTCAATCGCAAGGTGTCGAGGTTTGTGGCCAGATCCAGGGATCCCTGGGCGGATGCCTCGGATGCGTTGGTGGCCCCATGGGGTCAGTATCGCCTGATATACGTTTATCCTCCGCTGCAGTTGCTCCCTCGCCTGCTCCGCAGGGTAGCGACCGAGGGAATTCCGGTGATCCTCATTGCTCCGGATTGGCCTCGGCGTTACTGGTACGCCGATCTGGTACGTCTCGTCGCAGACGTTCCCTGGCGGTTACCGATACGGGGGGACCTTCTGTCTCAAGGTCCTATATTTCATCCTGCTTTACAGTCTCTGGTTTTAACGGCATGGTTATTGAAAGCCAGGTGCTGAGAGACCGAGGTCTCTCGGATTCGGTCATTTCGACCATGTTAAGGGCACGGAAGTCTTCCTCCAGAAGGATCTATCACCGTACTTGGAGAGCTTACATCGCCATGTGCGAAGAGCTGGACTGGCGCCCACGAACGTATTCCGTTCCCAGAATCCTGCATTTTCTGCAGCGTGGCGTGACCCAAAAGCTCGCTTTGAGTACCATTAAGGGTCAGATTTCGGCCTTGGCCATCTTCTTTCAGCGACCGCTGGCGGGTCATCCCTTGGTTAGCACCTTTGTGCAGGGGGTTCGCCATGTGCTCCCCCCTGTCAAGCCTCCTCTCCCCCCGTGGGATCTGAATTTGGTGCTCTCGGTCCTCCAGGAACCTCCCTTTGAAAATATTAGAGATATTCCCCTCTTGACTTTGTCTCAGAAGGTGGCCTTCTTGGTGGCCATTACTTCCATTAGACGAGTGTCTGAATTGGCGGCCTTGTCCTGCAAGTCGCCCTTTTTGATCATCCATAAGGATAAGGCGGTGTTACGTCCGCGACCTTCCTTTCTGCCAAAGGTGGTCTCGGCCTTCCACTTAAACGAGGACATTGTCCTCCCGTCCTTGTGTCCTCACCCATCGCATCCCAGAGAGTTTGCGCTACACACTTTGGATGTGGTACGAGCCTTGCGGGTGTACCTGTCTGCTACTGCTTCTATTCGGAAGTCTGACTCACTATTTGTGGCTGTCTCTGGTCCAAAACAGGGCCAAGCGGTTTCGTCTGCCACCATTTCTAGGTGGATCAGACAAACCGTCATTCAAGCTTATGCTCTCAAGGGGCGGGCGCCTCCCTTTCCGGTTACGGCACATTCCACCAGGGCAATTGGTGCTTCCTGGGCTTTCCGACATCAAGCGTCGGTTGCACAAGTGTGCAAGGCGGCGACCTGGTCGTCTGTTCATACCTTTTCTAAGTTTTATAAGGTTGATGTGGCTGCATCTTCGGATGCTTCCTTCGGCCGCAAGGTGTTGCAGGCCGCTGTTTGATGTTGCAACTCCTCCGTTGAGGAGCTCTGCCTTGTTTGGAGTGAAGTTTTTGGTTTTCCATTTATACTGCTCCCATCCCTCTTGACACTGCTTTGGGACATCCCACGTGTAAAGGTGTATAAGACACGCTGTGTCAGTCCATGGATGACAAGAGAAAATAGGATTTTTGTACTCACCGTAAAATCCGTTTCTCTGGCATCCATGGACTGACACAGCACCCACCCTTCTTTTTAAGTTTGTACTGCTTTGTTACGAACTGAGGTCTGCTGACTGCAGTGGGAGGGTTATGTCCGGAGGGACATATGCCAGATAAACGGATTTTACGGTGAGTACAAAATCCTATTTTTTCAGCCAACAAACACGAACGTAGTGACACAATTGGCATACTACGTGGTTTTTCTGCTCTTTAGTGCCACCCTTTGGGCAACTTCTGCCATTGCAGGTTGATCTTTAGCATTGGTTCTGAGCATGCGTGTTTGTACTTTGGACTTGTGTATACAGGATCGGATTTTGCACCATCTGACTTTTGTTGCCGGAAAGTTTGTCTGTTTGCACAGCGAACATTTGTCTGATGAAAACCCAAAAAAACTTTGTCCGATGGAGCGTACACACAGTCGGATTTTCCGCAAAAACAGATCCGTCTGAGGTTTGTTGTCAAAAAGTCAGATTGTGTGTATGGGCCTTAAGAGGCAAAGGATCCTCAGCAACCTCCAATATCCGATAATATAGCATCAACTCAAATGGCATTCAGTGAGAAGGATGCACTCCATAAAAGTAATGAAGAGGTGCATAGTGAAGCCCATACAGACAATACCTCAATTTATTTAAAAAGGGGGTACTCAAACAGATGATAAAACTAGCATTGAGAATAAATTGGAAAGAATCACAGTTGTAGCATGCTGGCGTCCTCACGGCATCACCTAATACATATTGGGTTTTGGGTTTACTACCACTTTAAATTTAACCACTTCAGCCCCGGAAGAATTGGCTGCTCAATGACCAGGCCATTTTTTGTGATACGGCACTGCGTAGCTTTACCTGACAATTGCACGGTCGTGCGACACTGTATCCAAACAAAAAATTGATGTCCTTTTTATCCCCACAAATAGAGCTTTCCTTTGGTGGTAATTGATCACCTCCGCTTTTTTTTTTTTTTTGCGCTATAAACAAAAAGAGTGACAATTTTGAAGTTCTTGCTGTAATAAATAGCCCCAATTTTTTCCTCAGTTTAGGCCGATATGTATTCTACATATTTTTGGTAATAAAAAACTTAGTTAGACTTACCGGTGACGGTATTTCTAAGAGCCTTTCAGGACAACCTTGGAGAGAGCGTAGCTCCGCCTCTTTAACAGGAAACACTTTCAGCCTTTAAATCCCTCCTCTTCCACCATGGCCTCAGTTATTGTGGTTTCCGACAAACTGGAAGAAAAAAGCACAGAACAACCACAACGACCATGATAGACACTTAATCAATACTTCTAAGATATATTAGGGAGGGAAATAGCGGTTGTCCTGAAAGGCTCTTAGAAATACCGTCACCGGTAAGTCTAACTAAGTTTTTCTCAAATCGCCTTTCAGGACAACCTTGGAGAGGATAACCGAGTAACTTACCCTAGGGTGGGACTACTGCCTGCAGTACCTTCCTGCCGAAGGCTTGATCTGCGGCAGACAGCAAATCCAACCTATAGTGCCGGAGAAAAGTTGAGTAGTTGGACCAAGTGGCAGCCTTGCAAATCTGATCAGGCGTAGCACCGGCCCTCTCGGCCCAGGAAACTGCTGTTGACCTTGTTGAATGAGCAGCAATACCTGAGGGAGGTATTTCTCCTTTAGCTTGGTAAGCTTCTGTAATTGCTTGTCTAAGCCATCTGCCTAATGTACTTTTGGAAGCTTTCTCCCCTTTGCGGGGACCTGAAAATACTACAAAGAGGGCATTTGTTTTTCTAAACTCTTTGGTAACTGCTAGAAACTGGAGCAGACATCTTCTCACATCCAGCGTATGGAAAGCTTCCTCTCCTGCATTGTTAGGGACTGAGGAAAAGGTAGGCAGGGTTATCTCTTGTGACCTATGGAAGGTTGAAGATACTTTTGGTAGGAAGGCTGGATCCGTCTGAAGGATCACTCGGTCTGGAAAGACCCTCAAAAAAGGTTCTGTAACCGCCAGAGCCTGGAGTTCACTGACTCTCCTTGCCGATGTAATGGCAACTAAAAAATTTTTGGAAAACTAAACTTCTTAAGGAAGTCTCTTGAAGGGGTTCAAACAGAGCTCCCGTGAGACCCTGTAAAACAACAGATAGATCCCGACTGGGAAAAACTTTAAGGACTATGGGTCTGTTCCGAGCCAAGGCCCTAAAAAATCTGGAAATTAAAGTTTCTTTGGACAAAGCTTTTTCAAAGTAAACTGAAAGAGCCGCAACTTGGGTTTTCAAGGTGCTGGCTGCCAATCCTTTCTCCATTCCTTCATGGAGAAACTCTAAAACTGAAACGACACTCTTGACTATAAAGTTCCTGGAAGAATACCAAGAATTGAATTTTTTCCATACTTTAAGGTAGATGGCCCTAGTTACCTCCTTTCTACTTGGACAGTAGGGTCCTTACTACCTAATCTGAAAGTCCTTTGGCTTTTAGGAGGTCTTCTTCAGAAGCCAAGCAGTCAGATGTAGTCTGTCTGCTTCCGGATGGTTCACAGAACCCTGTGATAGTAAGTCCTTCCTGAGTGGTAGCCTCCAAGGAGGATTTGCGGCTAGGTTTAGAAGTGTCGCAAACCAAGGTCTTTTTGGCCAATATGGAGCAATCAGGATAAGACTGGTGTTCTCTTCCCTGAACTTTCTTAATACCAATGGGATTAGGGGAAATGGGGGAAAGGCGTAACACAGCTGGTAATGCCATGGGTGTGCTAGAGCATCTATTCCAACTGCCTGATCCCCTCTGTGGAGAGAAAAGAATTCTCGGACTTTCGTGTTTTGCTGGTTGGCAAATAGATCTACCTGGGGTTTCCCCCACTCTTTGGAGATCATGGAGAAAATCTCCTGGCTCAGACTCCATTCTGCTTCCACCACACTCCTTCTGCTTAGCAGATCTGCCAACAGATTCTGGGATCCCTTTAAATGAACCGCTGATAAGGAGGTCACGTTTAGCTCTGCCCAGGACAACAACTGACTGGCTAACTCCATGAGACCTGGGCTCCTGGTTCCCCCTTGCTTTTGTACATAAGCTATCGCTGTTGTGTTGTCTGACAGAATTTGAACATGACGTCCTTTGACTGTCTGCTGAAAGGTAAGGAGGCCCAGAAATATGGCTTTTAACTCCCGCCAATTTGATGACTTCTTTGCTTCCCACTTGGACCAAGTTCCTTGAGCGGTTTGCCCTTCCAGATGAGCTCCCCAACCCCAAGCACTTGCGTCTGTTGTCAGACGTTTGTCCAGTGGAAACACCCACGAGAGACCCTTTGTCAGGTTGTTTGGGTTTCTCCACCACCAGAGTGCTCTTTTTACGTTTGATTTTAGTTTGAAGCACTTTTCCAGTGACTCCTGGTGTGACCAAACTTGTAGAATGTTCCTCTGGAGGGGTCTGGAGTGTAGCCTTGCCCATTGTACGGCTGGGATTGAGGCCGTGAGGAGGCCTAATACTGCCATAGCCAATCGGACAGATGTTGGGAGATTTGTCTGAAACTGACCCACTGCAGAGTAAATCTTCTCTATCTTTTCTTGGGGGAGAAAGACCTTTTGAAGAACTGAGTTTATGGTGTAGCCCAGAAACCTCATCTCCTGAGTTGGATCTAAGTTTGATTTGTCCAGATTTAGGAGCCAACCTAAATTCTTGAGATGAGTCCGTGACACTTGCAGGTTTGTCACAAGCTGATCCCTGGAATCTGCAAAAAACAGTAGGTCGTCCAAATATGGAATGACCGAGATCCCCCTCAGTTTCAGAGGCTCTAGGGCTTCTGCCATGACTTTTGTGAAAATCTTGGGCGAGGATGAAAGCCCGAATGGTAGGGCTGTGAATTGGAGATGCCATATTGACGTCCCCAGATCGATGGCTAGGCGGAGAAATCTTTGGGAAGCCAGAGCTATCGGCACATGTAGATAGGCGTCCCTCAAGTCCAGGGACGCCATGAAGCAACCTGGAGTCAACAGCTTTGTAATGGAGTGGATTGTGTCCATACGAAAGTGCTTGTACCTTACTGATTTGTTTAAGATCTTCAGATTCAGAATCAGTCGGTACTTGCCTGAAGGTTTTTTTTTTTTTTTTTTTTTTTACCAAGAATATATGGGAATAAAACCCCTGGCCCTCCTGATGTTTTGGGACTGGAACAATCACTTCCTGTTGTATCAGATCCTGTAAGAGGGTCATCATAGCGGAAGCTTTTTCCTGATCCCGTGGTAGGGCTGTGACATAAAACCTGCTTGGGGGGCATTCTGAGAATTCTAGACTGTATCCCTGTGAAATTATGTTCCTCACAAAGGGACTTTTGGATACTTGGTTCCATTGAGGGAAAAAAGCTGACAGTCTTCCCCCCACTGGAGTAATGCTGTCATTTGTTTTTAGAAGCTTTGCTGAACAGAACGAAAATTCTTTTTAAACGGTTGCTTCTTTTTAGAAGGGAAAGCCTTCTTCTTGTCAGCTGTTCTATCCAGCACAGTTTCTAGCTCTGGACCAAACAGCAAATCCCCCGAGAAGGGTAGGCCACAGAGTTTAATTTTTGAGGCAGTGTCACCCGACCATGTCTTTAGCCAGACTGCACGCCTAACTGAATTCACTAATGCTGCTGATCTAGCAGCCATTTTGCATGTATTTTACCGCTTTCAAAATTAGAGGGAAGGATTCCAACAGGTCTTTCCTTGGAGTACCTGCCTCTACTTTTGAGGGTCTTTGATAGGAAGGGACCTTTTTCAGGGTCCTTCCATTCCTTTTTGATAGTGTCCGATATGACCCTATGGACTGGGAACACTCTTTGCTTGGAATCATCCAGACCCTGGTACATTTTATCATGTACTGAAAGATGTACCTTTTCCTCCTGAATATCCAGGGTAGTGTAGATTGCTTTTAAGAGATCATCCACATCTTCCAAAGATAATTTATATCTGGAGGTTTTGCCGTCATCTTCCTCTTCCTCCTCATCTGAGTCCTTGAGAGAGGGGAGAGTACTTGCCCCTTCGTCCCCAGAGTCCACACTCTCTGCTGGTCTAGAGGTGGAGGCTCTTGGGCTGGACGGTGGTTGCTGGGGTTCAGTTAAGACTGCTGGACTTAGCAGAGATTTAACCGAACCAAGAGAACTTGTAAGCTCTCTTACTGAGGAAAATAAATCCTTGAATTGCTGGGATGTTTCCTCTTCCACTAAGTCCTTAATGCAAGACCTGCACATAGCTTTTTGCCATGAATCCCTTAAAGGATTTTTGCAGGAGGGACACTTCCTCTGGCTTGGTGGGTTTACATGTTTGGTTTTTGCTACAGCTTTCTCTTTAACGAGATAAACAATAGAAATTCACCTAATGTCCTAGCCACACCTAACCAATTAGTGTCATTTAGGCCACCACCAAAGATAGAAAAGAAGTGTCCCAGTGAAAACAACCACCAATGTCCAAGCTGTAGCAGGTCAGAGAGAAGTAACCACCGACCGTACAGCAGCAGGCTCCCTTAAGGGAGGAAACAAACAAAACAACACAGCAAAAAAGACTCATTTGGATAAGAATAAAAGGCACCATTGTACCCCTCTTACCTGAGCCTGACCGGAGCTTAGGGCGCCTGCTTCCGCCATCGCTGTCTGTCTCTCTTCCATCTTGTCGAGAGCGCAGCTGGGTTATACACACAGTGTGTGTTTTAAATTTTCCCGGTTCCCGCGTCATCCACGTAGGCCGGAAACGGAAGCGCCGGTCGATAGACCCGCCCCCTAGTCTCTGCGTTCCAAGCGCTGGGAACCACTAGCGCCACACCCCCACAGGAAACCGCATCGCCGGAACTGACGTCACCCGCCAGCCAGGACCCGGAACCGTCATGCGATTCGCGCCGCTGACCTGCAGCGGCAACCGCTCGGCTCCTGGAGCCTTACCGCGGATTCCGGGCACAAGATGCTGCGTCTCCTGTGGGTCCTTTACTCCCCTGAGCAGGCGAGACTGGGGACTCCGGAACACCCCCCGCTTGCGGTGGAGGGGGTGCTGGGATGGTCACTGGTACAAGTACCAAATAAAAGCTGCACACCAGGCAGAAAAAAAGAAAGGTAAGCCTTACTGCTTCCCCCTTGGAAAGAGCGTAGCACCCTGGTTCCCACCTGTTGCTTCCACCATGGCGGAGGAAACACAATAACTGAGGCCATGGTGGAAGAGGAGGGATTTAAAGGCTGAAAGTGTTTCCTGTTAAAGAGGCGGAGCTACGCTCTCTCCAAGGTTGTCCTGAAAGGCGATTTGAGAAAATTGCAATAAGTGTATATTGATTTGCGCAAAAGTTATAGCGTGTACAAAAATAGGGGGAATAGATTTATGGCATTTTTATTATTATTTTTTTTACTAGTAATGGTGGCGATGTTTATTGGGACTGCGACATTGCGGCGGACATATCGGACACTTGACACATTTTGGGGACCATTGACATCTATACAGCGATCAGTGCTATAAAAATGCACTAATTACTATGTAAATGTCACTTGCAGGGAAGGGGTTAACACTAGGGGGCTCAAGGGGGTTAACTCTGTTCCCTAGTGTGTGTTCTAACTGTGGGGGATGGGATTGACTATAGAAGATGAGAGATCGTGGTTCCCAGTTTACACACACACACACACACGCACGCACGTCCCTGTTCTGCCTCTCGATCGCCAGCCATGAGCATCGGCACCCCCGCTGTGCAGCAGACGCACCTGCTATCCCGCTTAAAAGGGACCAACTTACAGCTATGACGGTTTGCGGGATTGTGCCGACCTGTCGCAATATGAGGGCAGCTGGTCGGCAAGCGGTTAAAAAAATCAGCAAGATAAGACAAGTTAAGATCCCACCACATGGCCGTCCACCAGCGAAAATCTGAAACTCCTACTGTTGAAGAAACTAGCTGCATGCATGCATGCAATGGGGTTGATTTACTAAAATGGGGGTGTGCAAAATCTGGTGAAGCTCTGCATAGAAACAAATCAGATTTTTTTTTTTTGATGTTTTTTGTCAAAGCTTATGTAGCGCTACCCCAAGTTAAGAGAGCTGCTGAGTTTTGTGTCGGGCCCTGTATACAGCACCACCAATCTCCGGCAATCTACTCAACCCACACTGGCACAGTTAGTCTAGGGATTGTTACCTCGTAACGGTCTATACCTGATTATACACAATCTGGCAGTATTGATAGATAACTACTATCTGCAAAGATGACACTAATACCAAAGTGATAAAATATAACTGGATTTACTTAGGTATAAGGATTTAAAGTTAAACACATCACATAGTATACATGCAGAGCCCTGCAGCAATAAACACATTCATCAACGATAGTGCAGAGTGATCACCCGCCACAAGCAACTATCTTCTTTCCCTATGCGCAATAAGGCGCAGCAACAAAGTTTTAACCCCCACCCTGGTCAGGCCTGACCCAGATTAAAACTCAGTCCCTGATGAGAACAATTCTTCGCATGCAACTTGAACGGTGGTGCACTTTCAGGAAACAATATTTGTAATCCAAGGGGTAGTAAATAACAGGGTGGGCCAAGGCAGTCACTAGGCCCAACAAAGTAAAAGGATAATGAAGTGAGCAAGTGCTCGCTCACCACTCCGGACGCGATCCCAGTCCGGGCTTCCACCACTGTGTATCCACACACAGTGTCTCCAACGGCCGGGTCTCCGGTCCAGCTGACGTCAGCAAACTCGAGCAGGAACGGATGCCACCCAGGCTCCGCAGTGGGGTGGAAGGCTCTTTTGTTCGGTATGCAAGGCCCAGGCTTCAGGCCTTACACAGCAGCAGATCGGAACAGGGAGTCCTATGGCTTGCAGCACAGTGTCCAAAGAGGCCGAGCCTAGCCTCGCCCTCTTCTTATATAGCCCCACCCATGAGTCTCTGCAGCGGCCCAATGCACCCTGGGTGACAAACAGGGTTCTGGGTAACGTAGTCCAGGGGCCTTAAAGGAGACCCCGCTACACTTACTTGAACAAGCTAAAGTTAGAAGCAGATTTGTTTTCTGCAGCTGTGCATGGTAGCCACAGCAAGACCAGTCACCCTGTACAAGAAGAGAACAGTGCCTGGTTTTTATTACAGGAGACTCCTTGCATATCAATTCTCAAGTAAGAACATGCATGCCTCATGTATTTAAGCAATAGTTGCTTATTCCAGCATTCAAATACTAAAGTATAACTAAGAGCCAGTTCACACTGGGGCGGCACGACTTTGGGGGCGACTCGGCAAGGCGATCTCAAGACGACTTAAGAGGCAACTTGTAAAATGACTTCTGTATTGAAGTCAATGCAAGTCACCCCCAAAGTCGTACAAGAACCTTTTCCTAAGTCGGAGCGACTTGCGTCGCTCCTATTAGAACGGTTCCATTGAATAGAGCGGAACGCGACTTGTCAGCCGGCTGAGTCGCCTGACGAGTCGCCCCAGTGTGAACCGGCTCTAAAGGCAAATGTATTTATTTATTTTTTTAGTTTTGGATAGAGTGTGGATGGATTAGAACCCCTGTCAGGGAGATTCAATCTCTCTATTTGTTCTGTGTACCATTATCATTGAAAGTGAAAGTAAAAGAAAAAAAAAGAAAAATTTTGGGTTGTCCCCAGAAAAATAATAGGGGGGGAAAAATATTCCAATGGGGACACTGGTTCCGGTGACCTGGGGGTCCTCAAGGATTTCCCGTAATTTGCAGGGATTTTCTATCACTTCCTGTTTGGTTATGGGACAGAAATTGAAGGGAAATCTACACAATGGGACACAAATGGCGTAAAAAGCAAACACACACCACCACACAACTGACAGGGCATTGTAACCCGCTCTTGCTCTATCCAAAATGAATGAAAAAAAAAATAATTATGTGTTTTGCCTATCATTTTTTTTTTTTAACCACTTCAATACAGGACACTTATACACCCTTCCTGCCCAGACCAAGTTTTTAGCTTTCAGCGAGCTCACAATTTCAATGCCAATTACTCATTCATGCAACACTGTACCCAAAAAGTTTTATAATTTTTTCACACACACAAATAGAGCTTTCTTATTTTTTGGGACATAAGTGAAAAAAAAAAAGGAGCGAAAATTTAGAAAAAATAAAAACACTTTTTTTAATTTCTATGATAAAATTTTGCAAATAAAATTTTGGCCCAAATATATGAACAAAAATTACTTAACTGCTACATATCTTTGGTAAAAAAAAGACTCAAATACAGTGGGTACGTAAAGTATTCAGACCCCCTTAATTTTTTCACTCTTTGTTATATTGCAGCCATTTGCTAAAATCATTTAAGTTTGTTCAGTATTTAGTAGAAGCACCCTTTTTGATCTAATACAGCCATGAGTCTTTTTGGGAAAGATGCAACAAGTTTTTCAAGCCTGGATTTGGGGATCCTCTGCCATTCCTCCTTGCAGATACTCTCCAGTTCTATCAGGTTGGATGGTAAACGTTGGTGGACGGCCATTTTTAGGTCTCTCCAGAGATGTTCAATTGGGTTTAAGTCAGGGCTCTGGCTGGGCCATTCAAGAACAGTCACAGAGTTGTTGTGAAGCCACTCCATTGTTATTTTAGCTGTGTGCTTAGGGTCATTGTCTTGTTGGAAGATAAACCTTCGGCCCAGTCCGAGGTCCTGAGCACTCTGGAGAAGGTATTCGTCCAGGATATCCCTGTACATAGCCGCATTCATCTTTCCCTCGATTGCAACCAGTCGTCCTGTTCCTGCAGCTGAAAAACACCCCACAGCATGATGCTGCCACCACCATGCTTCACTGTTGGGACTGTACTGGACAGGTGATGAGCAGTGCCTGGTTTCCTCCACACATACCGCTTAGGCCCCTTTCACACTGGGGCGGTTTGCAGGCGCTATTTTGCTAAAAATAGCGCCTGCAAGCCGAGCCTAAACAGCGGCTGCTGTCTCTCCAATGTGAAAGCCCCGAGGGCTTTCACACTGGAGCGGTGCGCTAGCAGGACGTGAAAAAAAGTCCTGCCAGCCGCAACTTTGGAGCGGTTTGTTTACCGCTCCTCCACCACTCCTTCCCATTGAAATGAATGGGACACCACGGTAATACCGCTGTAGCCGCGGTTTGCGGGTGATATTAACCCTTTTTCGGACACTATCGGGGGTTAAAACCGCACCGCTAGCGGCCGAATACCTCAGCAATCCCGACGGTATAGCGCTGCTAAAAATAGCGGCGCTATACCGCCACCGCACCCACCACCCCAGTGTGAAACCGGCCTTAGAATTAAGGCCAAAAAGTTCTATCTTGGTCTCATCAGACCAGAGAATCTTATTTTTCACCATCTCGGAGTCCTTCAGGTGTTTTTTTAGAAAACTCCATGCGGGCTTTTATGTGTCTTGCACTGAGGAGAGGCTTCCGTCAGGCCACTCTGCCATAAAGCCCCGACTGGTGGAGGGCTGCAGTGATGGTTGACTTTCTACAACTTTCTCCCATCTCCCGACTGCATCTCTGGAGCTCAGCCACAGTGATCTTTGGGTTCTTCTTTACCTCGCTCACCAAGGCTCTTCTCCCCCGATAGCTAAGTTTGGCCGGACGGCCAGCTCTAGGAAGGGTTCCAGTCGTCCCAAACATCTTCCATTTAAGGATTATGGAGGCCACTGTGCTCTTAGGAACCTTAAGTGCAGCAGAAATTTTTTTGTAACCTTGGTCAGATCTTTGCCTTGCCACAATTCTGTCTCTGAGCTCTTCAGGCAGTTCCTTTGACCTCACGATTCTCATTTGCCCTGACATGCACTGTGAGCTGCAAGCTCTTATATAGACAGGTGTGTGGCTTTCCTAATCAAGTCCAATCAGTATAATCAAACACAGCTGGACTCAAATGAAGGTGTAGAACCATCTCAAGGATGATCAGAAGAAATGGACAGCACCCGAGTTAAATATATGAGTGTCACAGCAAAGGGTCTGAATACTTAGGACCATGTGATATTTCAGTTTTACTTTAATAAATCTGCAAAAATTTCAACAAGTCTGTGTTTTTCTGTCAATATGGGGTGCTGTGTGTACATTAATGAGAAAAAAAATTAACTTAAAATGATTTTAGCAAATGGCTGCGATATAACAGAGTGAAAAATGTAAGGGGGTCTGAATACTTTACGTACCCACTGTAAGTGTATATTATTTAGTCTGTGTGAAAGTTATAGAGTCTACAAGCTATGGTGCCAATCATTGAAAATTAATCACACCTGATATACTGACGGCCTATCTCATCTCTTGAGCCCCTGAAATGTCAGGACAGTACAAATACCCCCAAATGACCCCTTTTTGGAAAGTAGATAGTCCAATGTATTTAGCAAGAGGCATGGTGAGGTTTTTGAAGTTGTAATTTTTTCCCACAATCCTTGGGAAAATTAAGAAATTATTATTATTTGTTTTGTTTTTGTATACACAAAATGGTCATAACAAGTTATTTCTCACACACAGCATATGCATGCTTCAAATTACACCCCAAAATAAATTCTGCTATTTGTCCCGAGTATGGCGATACCACATATGTGAGACTCACAGCCTGGCCACATACAGAGGCCCAACATGCAGGGAGCACCGTCAGGCGTTCTAGGAGCATAAATTGCACGCAAAATTTCCTAACGACCTATCACACTTTTAAAAGGCCCAGGAGCACCAAGAAGATTGAATTGCCCACAAAATGACCCAATTTTTTTTAAACTTTGGAGCAGTTAATTTTTTTTCCAAAAGTCTTTGAAAGACATGGTAAGAAAATAAAAACGTATTTATTTTTTACACAAAGTTGTCAATTTATATGATATTTCTAACATATAGCATGTACATAGCAAAAATTACACCCCAAAATACATTCTGCTACTCCTGAGTATGGCGATACCACGTGTGACACTTTTACACAGCTTGGCCACATACAGAGGTCCAACATTGAAGTAGTACCTTCAGACGTTCTAGGAGCATAATTTTAGTCCTTCCTAGCACATTTTGAAGGTCCTGAAGCACCAGGACAGTGGAATTACCCACAAAATGACCCCATTTTGGAAAGTAAACACCTCAAGGTATATTCTATGAGGCATGGGCTACAGATAAATACTCGGATAATCTCATGGGCTGAAGACAGGTACTCACTCTGATGGGCTGGTGACAGGTATTCTTTATTGGGGGGGGGGGGGGAATCAGTGTGATTGGGTGTACACTGTAAGCGGTAACGAGCTGTTTACCACACTGACCTTGCAGCATTAGGGTCCTTGATTCAAATCCCCACCAGGATAGTATCTGCATGGAGGTTGCATGAGAGCTGTGCAATGTGTTTTTACCATATTGCACTGCTTGTTTTTTTTGTTTGTTTTTTACTTTGTATTTGAAGTGCATGCCATCCAGTGAGCTGTGGAAAAATGCAGACCTTCTGTACTGCACAACGATTTTGCCATGTTTCAGATGTGTTTCCTGTGAGTTTTCGGGTTTGCCTGCACCTGTGAAAAATGGACATGCAACTCAAAAACACAGCAAAAAACGCAATGCGGTTTTACCGCAATTTCGATGAGTTTCCCATTCATTTCAATGGGGAGCTGCGCGCCTGCAGGACTTTTCAAAACGCACCACACCTGTAAACGCAGTGGTGTGAAGAGCCCCATAGGATTTAAAGGGAAACATTTTTCTTGCAAGGTAAAAACAACTTCAGTGTGAAAGGCCATGCACACACTAAGGGCAGAAAAAAACCTCTAGACCCTCTGAAATAAAAAGCGGCTTAAAAACGCTCATAGTGGCTCATATTGCACAAGAGTTTATGAGAAACTACGGGCATTTGCTTTTACAAGTGTTTTATTTTATTTTTCTAAAACATTCCCCTCTGCTTTTTTCAATGCATATATAAAAGGCGGCAACTCAAAAGGAGTCAAACATTGAAAATCTTTATGGGCTACAGCTACACAAGTACATTCAGTAAAACAATTCTAACATGTTTCGGCCGCTGTGGCCTTACTCATAGCTACGAGTAAGGCCATAGCAGCAAAAATGCTTTTGATTTGTTTTACTGGATGTACTTGTGTAGCCAATAAAGATTTTCAACGTTTGACTCCACTGAGTTGCCGGCTTAGATCTATGAACGTTAAGGCCCCGTTCACACCTATGCGAATTGGTTGCGGATTAAACCGCATCCAATTCACATAACATTATAAAATACATTGATTTTAATGAGGCTGGTTCACATATGTGCAATGCATTCGCACTGCGCATTGCCCAAAAAACGTGTGCGTTTTCTAGGCATTACGGTGCGGCTCAGGTGCGAATTCAGGCCCATTATTTTCTATGGGCACGCATCTGATTCGCATATGCATTGCGTTCTGAACAGGCATTTTTTCCCTCTCTCCCTGCTCATCTAATTCTCACCTACAACGCAGAGGAATGCGCTGAACTAGAGATGTAAAATTTCCGGAAATTAGCACATTTTTGTCTTTTTAAGATTGAAAGTCATTCTGTTAGGAGAACGTTGAGAAAAACTATGTGCATTGTCATTAGAGGTCGACCGATATGTGTTTTTCTCTGGCCGATGCCGATATTTAGAAATCGCGGCGGCCGATGGCCGATATATGATGCCGATTTTTTTTGGGCGGATTAGTTAGGCCGATTTATTTTTTTCCCCCCTTCATCTCATAAAATCTAACAGTTAGACCCCTTTGTGTGCTTTCACACTGATGCGTTGCGCTGGCAGGATGTAAAAAAAAAAGTCCTGCAAGCAGCATCTTTGGAGCGGTGTATACCACTCCTCCACCACTCCTGCCCATTGAAATGAACTGGCATCGCTGCCGAAGCGCCTGCAAAGCACTTCTGCAGTGGCGCTACATTGGAGCATTTAACCCCTTCATCGGCCGCTAGCTGGGATATAAGCTCCCCGCTAGCAGGCAAATAGCGCCGCTAGAATGAAGGTCCAGTGTGAAAGCAGCGGAGTTCCGCGAAAAAAAAAAGTCAGCAGCTACAAATACTGCAGCTGTTGACTTTTAATATATGGACACTTACCTGTCCTGGGTGCCCACGATGTCGGCACCCAAAGCCGATCTCTCCCTCGGGTTCCTGCGCCGCCATCTTCGGTAAGGGAAACAGGAAGTGAAGCCTTGCGACTTCACTTCCTGGTTCCCTACTGTGCATGCGCGAGTCGCGCTGCGTGATCCCACTGGTCCCTTTTGTCTTCTGGGACCTGTGTATCTCCCAGAAGACAGCAGGGGGGGGCAGAGTGGGCGCCAGATGTGGCGTAGGTCACCGCAGTGATCTATGCCCGGAAGACGGAACAAATACCTGGATTATACAGGTATCTGCTCCCTCCTCCCCCTGAAAGGTGCCAAATGTGACACCAGAAGGGGGAGGGGGAATCCAAAAAGCAGAAGTTCCATTATTACTCCGCTAAGTAATACAGAAAATGTCTTAAGAAAGACACAAATCAGTGCACTTATATGTATAATTTAGATTAAAAAATATATTCTTAAATACACAAAAACAGGCAATCAAAACTTTTGGACGAAAAAAAAAATATGGGCTAACTTTACTGTTTAGTTTTTGTTTTTTTTAATTCGTTAAAGTGTATTTTTTCCCCAAAAAATTGCGTTTGAAAGACCGCTGCACAAATACCGTGTGAAATAAAATATTGCAACAATCGCTATTTTATTTCCTAGGGTCTCTGCTATAAAAAAAATATATATAATGTTTGGGGGTTCTAAGTGATTTTCTAGCAGAAAATACAGGATTTTTACTTGTAAGCAACAAGTGTCAAAAAAGATTTAGTCTTTAAATGGTTAAACTGAGAACTTCTACACACAGAGTTCAGTCCATTGAAGTTTTAAACATTGTATTCTTTTGTCAAACTTGGCAGGCTGCCCAGGAGGGAGAAGTCTCTTCATGGAGAAACTTCTCAGGCAACCTGCATTGACTTCTAGTACAAGTCATGCTGAAGTTTAGGCCCCTTTCACACTGGGGCAGGCAGGTGCGGTGGCGGTATAGCAGCGCGATTTTCAGCGCTGCTATACTGTCGTTCTTACCGCGGTATGCGGTCGCTAGGGGGTAAATTTAACCCCCGCTAGCGGCCGAAAAAGGGTTAATACCGCCCGCAAACCGTGGCTATTGCCGCGGTTTGCGGGCGGTATTACCGCGCTGTCCCATTGATTTCAATGGGAGACCGCGGTAAAGGGAGCGGTGAACACACCGCTCCTTTACCGCTGTAAAGAAGCGGCTAGCAGGACTTTTGGAGCGGTCCTGCTAGAGCACCGCTTCAGTGTGAAAGCCTTCGGGCTTTCACATTGAAGGCACAGGGCAGGATTTTTTCATGCGGTATAACAGCGCTATTATTAGCACTAAACCGCATGAAAAACGCCCCAGTGTGAAAGGGGCCTAAAATCGGCTTTTTTTTTTTAAACAACCGGGCCGATTAATTAAAAAACGCCAAATATCGGCCGGCCGATATATCGGTCGACCTCTAATTGTCATCATTGTTGTTCTCTTCACTTTGATCCATGAAGAATTTTTTAATATCTACAGGACACTTGTTACATACAAGAATGTGTTTTGACATCCTGGTAGCATTTGGAAATGCATATTTCATCTGACAATATTTGCAAATCACATTTTTATTTTCAGAAGAACTTGTAATGTGAAAATGCCTCCATATGCTAGATGTTGGTCTCCCCATTTTTCTGAGGGGAGTAGGAACTAAAAACAAGAAAAAATGACTACTTTGCAAGAAGACACTAATCTATGGTTGTGTGTGGGGGTGGGGGAAGAACCAGATTACTGGTAATTAATTATTTACACAAAAGTTTATAAAAGATAAAACTAATGTAGCTAAATTATTCAGTTTTCTGGATTCAGAATCAGATAAATGTAAACTCTTACCCTTTTTAATTAAGTATATACTTTCAGGTCCTTTTTGTTGCTCTGTATTTTCTTCCAATGCTTTTGAGGCCTAGTGAAGAGGACAGAACACACCAAACACACCCACTAACATGCAAAAGCAAAACTGAAACCTTTTTCTTGTTACAATAGCAGCACAGCACCTCCTAAAGGAAGAAATGCATACTGTTCTTGCATTGGAGGGTTCAGTTTGTTACCTAGGACTTGCTTGTCCTCACTCAGTGCACAGTAATTAGAATAATCTGATATCATACATTTTTTTTTTAGAAATGATTTGGAAAATATTTGAACACCCTGTCTTAAAATATTTTATTCATCATGTTAAAATAAAATATTCCACAATTTTTTTTTCTTTTTTCTAATTTTTGGGAAAACAAAATAGCCTTCAGGAAAAAAAAAAAAACGTTTTTTCCCCCGAATTTTTCAGTTTTTTTTCCCAGGCCTTCACATCTCTACGCTGAACAGCTGCTTCTTCTCTTCGCACAGAGAGCGGAGCTGGAATTCGCACCGGACTGGTGTGAACCCAGCCTAAATGTATTGAGGGACTGCACATCCCAGCCATAAGCACTTCAGCCTTGGATGGCAACACCAGCAGTATTTCAATGTACACTTGAAACCTCCTAAATGTGATTCTGACAGGATTTTCTTTCTGCCTCTAAAACGCTCCTGAAAATTTGCATGTAAACTCCCTAACTGTACATGACGCAGACTAACAGATAGGCTGAAGGAATAAAAAAAATAAAAAAACACCACCAAAAGCCTGTATACACATGCCCAGTGTGCATGGACCCTGAAAAAGTGCAGGTACTTCTTTGGCCCCATAGACTTGAATGAGAGCGAATGTTACATGCGCAAGAAGTTTTAATACATTTTTGGCCGAGTTTGGTGAATAAAACCCAGCCTCTTCCTACGACAAAAAAACCCATCAGCATGAAAAACGTGTAGTGCTGCATTACCAAAACACGCAATGTCGCACTGCAAAACGCACTGAAAAATGCATCATCCTACAGCAACTCTAGTGTGAGCCACAGCTAAAAATCGCCCACAGTGCAAATGAGCCCTGAGTTAAAAATGCTTCCAAAATCAAACACCATACACCAAACACAAGCGGTAAATGTAGCACACAGAAAGTGCCAAGAAAACAGAGCTCCAGCCTTCAAGACAACTCACTGCAAATAACTAAAACCCACAAATATAAAGGAGCTACGCTATCAGTTACAGGCCAGAGGTCACAAAAGCAGATTAAAGGGAAAGCCACAAAACCAGAGAGGGCACACTGCACCCTAGCATGCACACAGGTTATTGTTGCCTGACAATAGCTTAGCCAACAACTGTGTGCGTAGGTCAGCTCCGGCCAATGCAAGCCTCTGGTGCATACACACACTATATAAGAAGCCTGTGGTGCGCGCGCGCACACTAACTATACAAGAAGCCTGTGGTGTGTATTTGTGTGTGTGTGTATATATATATATATATATATATATATATATATATATATATATATACACACATACACATACACATATACACACACATACATACACATTACACACACGAAGCCTATGGTACACACACACTGTGAGGGGGTTAACTCGGTAGCGGGTGTGTGTGACCCCCTGGTTGGGCTCCCCACACAAAAACAGGGCCAGCAGACGAAGGTTGTGGTTTTCAAAATCAAAAGGTGCGGTTTATTTCTCTATGTACAGTGACAAAAACACAGCAAAGCCAAAAAGAAACATAAACAAAATAAATCCTGGTCAGCTTGACCTCTGACTAAACATGCAGGTTTCCTAAACTAACAACTGGGATCAGCCTGGTGCTGTCCTAGTCCCTAAGTCCCTGGTTTAGTAAAAGTCCAAACAAATAGCCACACAGGCTTTGCCTCACCGCACAGGGGTTCACTCTCCCTAGACAGTCCACACAGGTCTGGTTCCAGGCATGAGCAAACACCTAATGAAGCTGGGAGTTTTTATAGAGGCCTTAAACGAGCTGACAAGCTTCAGCTGGTCTCATCAACTCCCTGCCTGCACGACGCCCAGCACTCTCCCTAGAGGTATGAGTCATCCATGAGCCCACTAGCCTCAGCTGGGCTTCATCAACTCCCTCCCTAGTTGTATAAGTCGGCATAAAGCCTGAATCTGGGAGAAATATATCTACCCCCCTGGATGCAACCAGGTGACTTTACCTTCCTGCTGTCACAACACACACACACACACACAATACAAGAAGCCTATGGCACACACGCACAATACAAGAAGCCTGTGGCACACACACACGATACAATAAGCCTGTGGTGCGCACACACTATACAATAAGCCTGTGGTGCGCACACACTATACAATAAGCCTGTGGTGCACACACACTATACAATAAGCCTGTGGTGCACACACACACTACAAGAAGCCTATGGTACACACACACACTACAAGAAGCCTATGGTACACACACACTATACAAGAAGCCTGTGGTGCACGCACGCACGCGCACACACACACACTATATAAGAAGCCTGTGGTGCGCACACACACACTATATAAGAAACCTGTGGTGCCCACACACACACACTATATAAGAAGCCTGTGGTACCCACACACAAACACTATATTAGAAGCCTGTGGTGCCCCCACACACACACTATATTAGAAGCCTGTTGTGCCCACACACACTATACACACTATATAAGAAGCCTGTGGTGCCCCCACACACACACACACACACTATATAAGAAGCCTGTGGTGCCCACACACACACTATATAAGAAGCCTGTGGTGCCCACACACACTATATAAGAAGCCTGTGGTGCCCACACACACACACTTTATAAGAAGCCTGTGGTGCCCCCCCCCCCACACACACACTATATAAGAAGCCTGTGGTGCCCACACACACTATATAAGAAGCCTGTGGTGCCCCCCCACACACACACACACTATATAAGAAGCCTGTGGTGCCCCCCCCCACACACACACACACTATATATAAGAAACCTGTGGTGCACACACACTATATAAGAAGCCTGTGGTGCCCACACACACACACACACTATATATAAGAAGCCTGTGGTGCCCACACACACACACACTATATAAGAAGCCTGTGGTGCCCACACACACACTATATAAGAAGCCTGTGGTGCCCACACACACACACACTATATAAGAAGCCTGTGGTGCCCACACACACACACACTATATAAGAAGCCTGTGGTGCCCACACACACACACTATATAAGAAGCCTGTGGTGCCCACACACACACACTATATAAGAAGCCTGTGGTGCCCACACACACACACACACACACACTATATAAGAAGCCTGTGGTGCCCACACACACTATATAAGAAGCCTGTGGTGCCCACACACACTATATAAGAAGCCTGTGGTGCCCACACACACTATATAAG